>CM053609.1:94846143-94870325 GCA_028646535.1 Procyon lotor | reverse complement strand
GCGCCTGGGTGGCTCAGCCGTTAAGCGTCTGCCTTCAGCCCAGGTCAGATCCCAGGGTCCTGGGATCGAGCCCCGCATCGGGCTCTCTGCTCTGCGGGAAGCCTGCTTCTCCTGCTACCGTTCCCTCTGCTTGTGTTCCCTCTCTCGCTGTGTTTCTCTCTGTCAAATAAATAAAATCTTTAAAAAAAAAAAAAAAAAATCCATGTCCTGGCATGTGGTGGAGTGGGGTGGAGAAAAAAACCTATGTCCCAGTTACTTTTTCTAGAATAACAGGACACAACGGATTTTTTTCATATTGCTGATGTAGTAAAAAACTCATGGATTCTCTTTCTTTCTAGTTATAGTGGAAATTCACTTGGATTTTCCTCTGTGGACAGTCCAATCATTGGCATGTAATGAAAGTTTAATTTCCTTTTTTTCATCCCTGTACAGTTTCTATTTCTTGTTTTGCTGTGCTAGCAAAGACATATACATATGTATATGATTTATAATAGAGGTGATGCTAACAGATATCTTTATTTTTCTTCTGAGAGGAAACTTTCTAATTTTTCACCACAAAGTTTACTATTTGCTGTAGATTTTTTATAGAAATGGTTATTTCTATCATTCCTTAACCTGAAATAGAATCCCTTTTCAGGTTAAGGAATTCCATTCTGTTGCTAGTGTGCTAACCTTTTTAATGCACAAACCCTGAATTTTGTTGAATGACAATTTTCTTAGCTATGAAAGGATTATAACATGTTTTTTTTTAAATGTGATAATACAGTGATATATGTCAGTAGGTTGTCTAATATTAACCCATTTTTACATTGCTGGGATAAACTCATCTAATATATTCTGTGTATTATTTTGTAAAGGCATTATTAGATCTATTTGCTAATATTCTATTTTTTTCCTTCTTTGTTCATGAGTGAGAATGGCCTCTAACTTTCCTTCCTCCTAATGTCCTTTTGCAGCTTTGATTCTAAAGTTATACTATTCCAGAGGGGAGGGGGCTGGGGGTTGAGGTAACTGGGTGATGGACATTAAGGAGGACACGTGATTTCATTAGCACTGAGTATTATTATATAGGACTGATGAATCACTGACCTCTACCTCTGAAACTAATACATTATATGTTAATCAATTGAATTTAAATTTTAAAAATTAACCTTAAAAATAAAATTATACTATTCACAAACAATAAATTGGGGCATGTTCCCCCTTTTTGTAGTCTCTGTGTAATATTGAGACTATCTACACTTTGAATGTCTGATTGAACTCTGGTGTAAAACTATATACGTCTTGTGGGGTTTGAAGGATGGATATTCACTACTTATTTCATGTCCTCAGTGATTCTAAGTTGATTCTGGTTTTCAGCTTCATTTTGAGTTCGTTTCTCTCTTTCTTTTTTTTTTTTAAAGACTTTTATTTATTTGACAGAAAGAAACACAGCGAGAGAGGGAACACAAGCAGAGGGAATGGTAGCGGGAGAAGCAGGCCTCCCTCCAAGCAGGGAGCCCGATGTGGGGCTCGATCCCAGGACCCTGGGATCATGACCTGAGCCGAAGGCAGACGCTTAACGACTGAGCCACCCAGGCGCCCCCATTTTGAGTTTGTTTCTATAGATTATATTTCCCAGGAAACTTCATTCAATCCAAATTGAAAAATGAAAGTACAAAACTGGTTTCATTTTTTTCTATAACTTCTTAAAATCTTTAATGTGTCTTTAATTATGTACCCTTTTTCATTCCCAATATAATAAATTTGTGCCGCCTTTTCCCTTGATTAGTCATGCCAGAGGTATCTTTTCTTGGATGTGGCAAAACAAAACAAAAAACAAACTGCTCTTGGTTTAATTGAATGTATCTCTTTATTTATATGAATTTTTAAATTTTCTCTCAACTTTAAATATTTTCTTCTATTTTCATTGAGCTTACTTTGTTTCTAATTTTTTGAGTAAGATATTTAGTTCATTTTTAGTCTTCTGCTTTTCTTTTTTTTATAAAGATTTTATTTATTTATTTAATTATCAGAGAGTGCGAGAGCAAGCACAAGCAAGGGGAGCAGTGGGGAGCGGCAGGCAGAAGGAGAAGTAGGCTCCCCACTGAGCAAGGATGGGAGGGGGCTCAATCCCAGGATGCTGGGATCATGACCTGAGCTGAAGGCAGACACTCAACCGACTGAGCCATCCAGGCGTCCCAAGTCTTTTGCTTTTCCTATACAAATATTTGAGGCTATAAAAATTTTCCTCTAAGAATTATTTTAGCTGCTCCCCAGACTTATTTTTTATCCAGATATAGTTCACATACCATAAATTTCACCCTTTTAAAGTGTATAATTCAATAGTTTTCAGTATATCGACAGGATTATACAATTATCACCACTATCTAATTCCAGAACATTTTAATCAACCCCAAAAGAAACCAGTTAGCAGTCACTACACATTCCTCTCTCACCCGAGCCCCTGGCAGCCACTAATCTATTTCATGTCTCCACAGACTTTATAAAAGTGGATGATATAATATGTGGCCCTTTATGTTTCTCCTTCTTTCATGTAGCGTATTGTTTTCAAGGTTCGCCCATGTAGTAACATGTGCTGGGACTTAATACATTGCTTTTTGTGCCTGAATAACATTTAGTTGTATGGATATTTTATTTATCCATTCATCAGTTGGTATTTTTACTGTTTTCCACGTCTTGGTTATTATGAATAATGCTGCTCTGAATATTAGTATACACATTTTTGGGTCAACTTATGTGTTCAATTCTCTTGACTCTGTATCTGGTAGAGTTGCTGGGTCATAATGGTTACTGTCCCATCAACAACACAGGAAGACTCCTATCTCTCTGCATCCTCTCCAAGACTCATTATCCATCACCTTTATTGCAACCATACTAGTGAGTGTGGTGATCTCATTATGGTTTTGACTTGTATCTCTCTAATGACTAATGATGTCAAGCATCTTTTTGTATGCTTATGGACCATTGGTTTATCTTTTTGGATACTGTCCTTTGAAGCACAAACATTTTTAATTCTGATAAAGTCAAATTTATTTTTTTTTGTTTTTTGTGTGTGTGCTCTAGATGTCATTTCTAAGAAACTATTGTGCAATCCAAGGTCAGCTCCCATGTGTTTTCAAATATGTGTTGCATTATTATTATTATGCCCCCAATATTTTTTCCATTATGATTTTATATTTGACACATGAGATTATTAGATACTTTATTTTCCCAATAGTTTTTTTTTTTTTTAAGATTTTATTTATTTATTTGACAGAGAGATAACAAGCAGGCAGAGGCAGGCAGAGAGAGGGAAGCAGGCTCCCCGCGGAGAGCCCAATGTGGGGCTCGATCCCAGGATCCTGAGATCATGACCTGAGCTGAAGGCAGAGGCTTTAACCCACTGAGGCGCCCAGGCGCCCCTTCCCAATAGTCCTTATTGATTTCTTGGTTTTAACTGTCCTCTTTTCACAAGTATAGACCTCAGTTCTGGTCCCTCTCTTTAAAACCGAAGCCTCTGGATTACCAAGACCAACACTCCACTCCCTACCCTCCACACTGTGGAGTTTCAGCATGAGCTTACCCACCAGCTCCTTTACATTCTGTTGCTGGTATCTGGAAAACTCTCTAGCTTTTCTACAAGCTCAAATATGTGTTTAGGTGGGTCATAGATATTCATGGAAGAAGGATTTTCCCACTATTTAGTTCACAATATTCTTTGAGGGTCTCTCCTCACCTCTGACAGCTCTTATTCCTAGTGATACCTCTACCTGTTGCTGTCCTTGATGGCTACACCCAGGACCCTTTGACCTAGACCATGCTTGATGTGCACTGAAGCTATATTTCACCTCCATGGAAACAACAAGTGTAGATAGATAATAGGGCTGTGGGGAGGAGACACACACACTTAGGGGGGCTTTCCTGGGGTCTTGCCAACCCTTCATGCCCAACCTTCCCACAAGAATGGAAGCCAAAGACATATATTGTCACATGAATATCCACAAATCCAACAATATTCCCTAGCTGCTTTATTCTTTCAGTCAGTCTTTCTGGAAGGCCTCTCCATAGCTATACAGGATTGGAGTTCAAAGGGAAACGGTAATAGTACTATTAGGATACGGATTAGAGCTGAGAAATAATATTCAGGCTCTCGGACTCACACTCCATTTATTGTAATAATATAAAGATAAACCAGAAAGTAAAGAACTTGAGAATATCAACCTGTAGCCTGTATCTCCGAAGCCTACTGGAAAAAAGAAATTAATGTATGTAAAATGCTTGGCACAATGCCTGGCACATAGCAGGTAATCACCAGACTAGTCTATGTTAATGGGCTCTCTCTGTATTCTCCCTGTTTCTCCCATCCAGCATCGTGATGACCACCTGCTCCACCTTCTTTGCCCTGGGCATGATGCCCCTCCTCCTGTTTGTCTACTCCAGGGGGATCTATGATGGGGATCTGAAGGACAAGGTACCCTACCAAGGCATTGTGATATCACTAATCCTGGTTCTCATTCCTTGCACCATTGGGATCTTCCTCAATGCCAAACGGCCACAATATGTACGCTATGTCACCAAGGTAAGAACCTGGGGACCTGTGCAGGGGGCAAGAACACCACTATCACCTCAGCGTATTGCTTGACAGAGTCACTGGGCTTTTTCTGTGTCTGTTTCCTTCCTTATTGGAAGAAGAAAAGGATCTACTATTGGTACACCTACCTCCTGGGGTTGTAATGTACATGAGAATACTTTAAAAAATAAGGAGAAAAAAGTAAAACACCATGCACAATTATAGGATTATTATTTTTCATAATTTTAATTTTCATTATTTTCGTAATAAAAAACTTGTATTATATACCTACTAGATGCTAAGTTTTATGCTATACTCAGAGGTTTTGTTGTCATCAGTGAGTCTGAGGTTAGCAGAAAGTGAAGTAACACATGAGAAATAAGATCGAATACCGTGCACAGTCAGGTATTGGCTGAACGCAAGAAGATCGGGTGAGGGTAGACCACGATCCCGTAGGATTGGGGTCAGCCTGGGTGCGGGGGGACCCTGAATAGAGGAACTCAGGGAGGAATGAGGGCAGAAGAGAACAGGGGAGGAGGTGTGTTCGCACTCCCAGCATTTCAGGTGTAGGGTGGGAGGGAGAGAGGAGGGGGTCCCTGGGGGCTCGGAGGGGCACTGCGGTCACACACAGAAGAGCACGCCACTGCCCTGCCCTCAGAAGAAACACAGACTCTGAGGAGTGCTGCGACGGACCCCCTACCAGCTTTGCAACCCTGGAGCTCAGTCTCTGTCAGCCTCCCCCTCCGGCTCACTGCTCATCCCCCAGGGCCTGGGCTCCGCGTCCTCAGGGAGGATCCCGCCTCACGCCAGCCTACAGGGTCCTGCTGCTTGGCAGCTGAAGGCTTGGCAGCAGCTTCAGGCCTGAGGCAAAGAAGGTGCAAGTCGTCAGGACTTCTCGATTTTCACACTACCATCGCCCAGGGTAGGTTTGCCCTCGTCCTGGCCCAGTCCTAGGACAGTGGCTTCAGCTCCTTCCCACCCTGTTGACAGACCTGGAAAAGTCATTCTTCCCCCTCTTCACGTTCGATTACCCCATTACACTCGTCCCCGCCTTTTTCCACACTTGACCCTTCTTGGCACTTTCCAATCACAATACCCAACTCCGGATAACTGGCTCTGGCAGAAGGGATCCCCTCAAACTCTGCTCCATCACTTGCATTATCGCGCGGGAGGTCACATTTAGACAGGCCAAGAGACAATTTCAAGGATACTTTCCCTGGAACGGCAATTCCAGTAAAATACTGTAACTTACCCATGCGAGTCTATGTGGTCAGTTTGATGAACCTCAGCACGACCTGGTCCGCTTCACCCACCGCCCTTAAATAAGGGTCCTGCTGTCACAGTGACCCCGGCGCTCCCCCAAGCTTTCCCCCACCTGCTGCTACCGGAGAACCGCCCCACCCCCTTCTCCCGGTGTCTGCCAGCCTGCGTGCGGCTTGCTTAAGGCTTGCCTCGGCTCCCGCTTCCTTCTCTGTAGTTCCGCAAACGCCCTAAATGAGAGGGTCTTCTCAGTTTGGTCATTCAGCAACCTGTGCGTGCCACCTTTGGGGAAAGTGAGCCACGTCACCTCCCGAGTGGCTGGTGCGCGGACGGACTGGCTGCGTGTGGACTCTGCTCACAGCTCCAGGCCGCTCTCACAGCGCCGTGCAGTCAGGTGGTACAGAGAACACAGGGGCCTGTGCAGAAGCACCTTCCTCTGGCCCGTCTCAGCAGGAGGCTGTGGCCAGATGGCAGGACCGAGATGCCAGGAAGCTTTGGCATGTCCAATTCCTCTCCTTTACCCGTGAACAACAAGAGGGGCTGCAATTTAGTGAGTCGGTTCTTGTATGCCTGGTGCTGCGCTGCCCATCTGACTCGGAAAGGTGCAGTGACTGAGCCAAGTTTCCGCTCCTGGAGACCGGCAGAGTCAGCCTCCCCACCAGGGGCCCACCGGGGTCGGTGCTCCAAAGCACTCTACGACCCCAAAGAGCAGAAGGACCAGAGGGAGGGAATGAGAGCAGATGCCCGCAGAGAAGAGGATTATCAGTAGCCCAATGACCCCTATATTACCCATTGCACTCTTTTGATGGGGACAAAATCTATTTGATCATTGAGTAGAGGAAAAACCCAAAAGGAGAAATCAATCCAAATGCAAACTAACAGCTCATCAGTGAAGTCTTCCAACTTGAAATGTGGTTATCAATGAAGTCTGTGAAAGTCTTGCCTATTGTGGGGTAGGACCACTAGTTGGTACAGGTGACATTTAAATGGTCACATCAAAGGGCACCCGGGTGGCTCAGTTGGTTAGGCATCTAACTTCGGCTCAGGTCATGATCTCAGGGTCCTGAGACCCAGCCCTGCATCAGGGAGTCTGCTTCTCCCTCTCCCTCTGCCCCTCCCCCTTGTTCGTGCACTCACTCTCTCTGTCTCAAAGAAAAAAATAAATAAAAATCTTTAAATGGCCACATATGTTGCAATGTGGATTCAAACACAGAAATGCAAAACAGTACAGTTGATACTTGAGCAATACAAACAAATGTTAAAATGTTACCAAGACGACTTTGTGAATGTAATTAATGCCACTGAATTGTACACTTAAAAATGGTTAAAATAGCAATTTCTGTGTTGTATACATTTTACCATAATTTCTATTTTTTTAAAGATTTATTTGAGAGAGAAAGGAGAGAGTATGTGAGAGCACAAGTAGAGGGAGAGGCAAAGAGAGAGGGAGCAGACTTCCCGCTGAGAAGGGACCCCCCCAAGATCATGACTTGAGCCAAAGGCAGATACTTAACTGACTGAACCACCTAGGCGCCCCTTACCACAATTTTTTAAACATTACTAGGAAATATATCACATGAATGAACTGGAAACTGGAAGCTATACACCTAAAAATTAGAAAATAACATGACAAGTTTGACAAAAGTTTGTTATACATTCCTTTACTCAAAAGATTAAAGGGATACAGAGCCTTAAATTTATGTATATACTTTATCAGTCTGGTGTGTCATTCTCTAAAATGAACAGACATGTGAGTGCATTTTGAAAGCTTTCATTCTTATGTTACATGCTAAAAAGTCTTATTCTAATTTCATCATAAATTGACCTATTGAAAATTCATCATAAATTGACCTATTGAAATTTTAAGCCCCGGTATTTAAGATGGGGGTGCCTGGAGCTCAGTTGGTTAAGCATCTCCCTCCAGCTAGGGTCATGATCTCAGGGTCCTGGGATTGAGCCCTGTGTCAGGCTCCCTGCTCAGCAGGAAGTTTGCTCCTTCCTATTCCTCTACCCCTCTCTCCTCACCACCCCCAGGCTTGTGCTCTGGTCTCTCTCTCTCAAATAAATGAATAAAATATTTTAAAAAATAAAAAACAAAATGGTATGTAAGATGCAACTATAAGATCAACAAATTTTAAAATAAAGCAAATTCTAAAATAAATGAAAACATACCATCGTTCCCAACAAATACTGCTTTCATAGGCACTCACCTGGGGCAGGGTGGACCTGCATGGTTTCTGATGTTGCCTTATTACCCAGAACATCCCTGAAACTTCTTTTGGCATCTTCATATCCAATCTGCAGGTCACTCAGGAAAGTAGGCTTGCCCCTTTATGGTTGTAAATCGTTTGGGGTCTAAAACCACATTACCTGGCTTGATCGCCCACCTTTGCCAGCCTCACTTTAGATGATTGTTGGCAACTTCCAGAAATCATTCATCCTAAAATGGAGGCCATTCCAAAGTCACAAAATGGTGACTTTATGTCCAGGAATTATTAGATTCCATACTCTTGCCAGCCACTTGGCCATTATCAAGGTCCCTGGGAATCCTAAACCTGATTCCCTGGAACCTAAAGGAAACTACCTCACTGATATTTCTGCAAAGAATGCCGCTTTCAAAGGAACCAAAAACCCAACTTCTGTCATGGTCCAAAAGGATGTTCCCCCAAATGAAAACCTAGAAAAACTCACTATAGATGCTTAACAATTGGCCTCAGAAAAGGAAAAATAATATTAGAATACGATTAACTGCTAGCGCAATTTAAAAAGAAAACAACCAACCAACTCTGGCTTGGGCCAAATAATAATCTAGTCCTGCTGGAGACACAAAGTTCCCATTACTGACGACTGGAAAGCCTTCATGAACCAATACTGGTTGGGAAATATTAACAAGGTTCCAAAGAGTCCCTATTTTGCTTGCCCCACCTGCCCGAAATACAATTCAAGAAAACGTGTCCACACTGCTCCCCAACACCTCAAACTGCCTAACCAGACTACTTGAGGTTCGATAAATGGATTTTATACAGTTTCCTCCACCTCACAGATATAAATGTGTCTTGGTAATGGTTTGTATGTTTCTTCACTGCACTGAAGCTTTTCCTTGTCGATAGGCTACTGCTACTTCTCTGGCTAAAATCCCACTGGAGGTCATCGACTCCCCCTGGAACTTCATAGTGACCAGGAAATTCACTCCATCACTCAAGGGCTTTGACAAGTCTGGGCCGTTCGGCTGCTTTTCTAACACTCCCACTGTGCTCGCCACCCTCGATCTTCAGGGCTAGCTGAACACACTAACAGCATCATTAAGACCCAACTGGCAAAATTTGTAGAGACCTTTCAAATACCACGGCCAAGGCTTTGCCATTAATCCTTCCAAATCTATAGTCTATTGCTCACGATGCTTTAATAGTCTTCCCATAGTGTGCTCCCAGGAAATGAAGACTTTTACCATCACACCTTATAGTCCAGAGATTTCATCTACTGGAGAAGACAGCGCAAGATTCTCTTCAACCCTGTTGAAAATGCCCCTATCAGGTACTATTAACAAACTCTTGTGCCACCAAACTAAGGAGCAGACTCTTGAATCATCTAATGAAAGCATCAAACCCTGACTGGACCCACACACCAACTCATGGCCTAAAAACAATGATTTCCAGGAATTGAAGCAGATGATACTTGGAGAGTTTTCCCAAGATGATGAGATTAGGCCTGTATCCCTTTTTTTCAATATTGCTTCTTAACCTTATTTCCTCCCTTTCTTGGCTCAGTCTATTGTAAAAGGGGGGAAACTTTCTAACTGTTGGATCTGTCACCAGTTGCAATCTGTTCATGAGGTCAGAGATTCCTTACCTGTAACCAATTTTCTCTTTTATCCCAAATGATAACTGCGAGACCTATCAGGTTAGGCTCTGATGGCCAGGTGTTCTCATATCTTGTTTCAACCTTTCCCAACCATAACCATCAATCATTTTACTTTTTTTTTTTTTCAAAGATTTTATTCATTTGTCAGAGAGAGAGAGAGAGAGCACAAGCAGGGGGAGCAGAGGGCAGAGGGAGAAACAGGCTCCCCATTGAGCAAGGAGCCCCGATGCGGGACTTGATCCCAGGACCCCGGGATCATGACCTGAGCTAAAGACAGACACCCAACCAACTGCGCCACCTAGGCATCCCAATTCTTTGACCTCTTTAACTGGATGCCTTTAGGTTTGGGATCCTAGTTCAGGACTATTACACATACAAATTCATTATCCTGCTAGATATTCACAAACTTCATTCTTCCGTCAAGTCTCTACAAAAGTGACACACCAAGAGAGATGTTAGCTCAAACACTTTATGATCTCCAATGCTTACAATCTTGGCAAGATAAAGACCTCAGATGTTTAATGCCTGAGAGCTCTCCCTCACACCTTTCCTGTTACTCCAATGTAGCCTCAACAGTTTCCAACTTATGCACTTTCCAACATGGGACATGACAGCCAGGAAAAGTCCTTCCTGGCACCGAGGAACAAAACCACTTCAGTGGATGGAACCACTAAATATAAAAAACGTGACTCTTGATCAGCAATGCTTTTGAAGACCTTGATCAAAAGGGAGAAATGTGAAAATGAAGAAAACCTAATTTAAAATGGAGTCCACAAGCCTTGAAGGGAGAGCTCTCCTGCACTACCAAGGGCCAAAAGCTTACCTTACATACCACAGCAGGAGGAAGAATTTCTTTGCCCAGCGACAGCCCTGCCAGTGAGGATGTAGCGAAACAGCCCCTCCCAACTTGTCCTCTCTAAAAGCATAGTTGCCTATTCTCAGCACTTGCCTATGGTTCGTTGTAGCTTGTTTGTCCCAAGCTGCACTTCCTCTATTTCCAGATAAAACTCATGTTGCTGGTAAATATCTGGCTCTAACAATCAATAGTAACAAAAATACTAGGTCTCTGTCATCCAAGAAGCTTCCTAGCTACTCGTAAGAATTCCAAAGAGATGGGAGATAGTTTTTTGGCACTCCCTTCCTCTTCAAATGCCAATTTTTCGTTAACATGTTTTCCACCTTTAATACCTACCCATGCTTCCTCAGACTCTCTGCTCCTCCCTATCCCCCACCACCCTTCTGATTCCCTTTCCTTCCTGTCCTCATTTACAGGGAGGGATGATCATCATGCTTTTGCTAAGTGTGGCCGTCATAGCACTCTCTGTCATCAACGTGGGCAAGAGTATCATGTTTGTCATGACACCACACTTGCTGGCCACCTCCTCCCTGATGCCTTTCATCGGCTTCCTGCTGGGCTACATCCTCTCTACCCTCTTCCGCCTCAACGGACGGTAGGTATTATTTTAGATCTCAGTGTCCCATGGGCCTCATTCTTGTCCTGGTCTCTCAGGAAAAGCCTAAGATCCAAAACCCGGGGGAGGCATTTTCCTGGCAGCATGTACAAATGTGTCAACTGAACAAGGAACGTGAGCAGCATTGGAGTAGGTTACTAAATGGTTTAGAACAAAAGCATCTAATAACTCAAAGAGCAACAGCTCATGACAAAGTGCTCCCTCCTGAGCTGAAATCTGGTAGCTAAACAACTCTGGAGTGGCTCCAAGTCATCAATGGTTAAGTGTTGATGATCATCTTTTTCCATGCTTCCTCCTTGCCTGCCCAGGCTTTAGTCTTACCAAGGACACCACTGGGTGACAGCTCTGCTAAGTGGCATGAAGAGTTGAAGTGGCTGAATTGTTTTAAAAATACAACTTAAGGGGGCGCCTGGGTGGCTCAGTGGGTCAAAGCCTCTGCTTTCAGCTCAGGTCATGATCTCAGGATCCTGGGATCAAGCCCTGCATCAGGCTCTCTGCTTAGCAGGGAGCCTGCTTTCCCCTTCTGTCTGCCTCTCCCTACTTGTCAAATAAATAAAATCTTCAAAAAAAAAAAAAATACAACTTAAGAAGTTATCCACTTTAAGAATCACACTAATAAAGAACAAATTACTAGAGGATGTAGCACGTGGCTATACAGTAGAGTTAAAAGGCTGTCAATGACCACTAGATGTCCATTTTCAGTGATAAATGGCCAATCAAGGGCCATCAGAGTAACCAGTTCCCCCATAATAAATGTGCTGAGACAGCTTTCAGAATTTTTAATCACTTATTTTAAAACACTATCACAACTCAATGAATTGTGTATTCACTATTCACTAAATGTAAACATCCCCTTTAGTCCATAAAACAAGAGCAAAACAGTGTTAAGTTCCAAAGATAGATAATGGGGCTGAATCAAGTTTTTTTAGATTTTCGAGTCAGCAAGCGTGGATGGTAGGGACAGAGGAAGAGTATCTCAAGCAGACTCCACTGAAGAAAGGGCCCACGTGGGGCTTGGTCTCACAACTCTTGAGATCACGACCTGAGCCATAATCAAAAGACGCTCAACCAACTGAGCCACCCAGGAACCTCATCAAGTTTTTAAAATCATTATGGCTTTGGAATTAAAGATCTTCAAACCAGAAACTAGGTAACAAGGTGCCCACGCATTTCAATCTTCTACTCTATGTTCACACTGCAACTGCCCCATCTGTAAACCATAGAACAAGCCAATGAATGATGTTGGTTTACACTTTCATCCCTCATCAGACATCTCTCCAAATTTTAATTTGGTAACCCTGCCACAAATGGTAAATCTCTGAAGCTACTCTTAAAAAACTCCCTGCCATGAACCTACCAGTCACCATGCATTTCCACCTTCATTCAATGTGTCTTAATCTGGGAGGGAGGAAGGTGGACAAGTGAATCCGCACCCTCTTGTCCCTTCTGAGGGAATAAAGGGTAGGTTTTGTTTTTTAAACCTACACAGGTGCAGCCGCACTGTCAGTATGGAAACTGGATGTCAAAACGTCCAACTTTGTTCAACCATTCTCAATGTGACATTCCCCCCTGAAGACATTGGACCACTTTTCTTCTTCCCTCTCCTCTACATGATTTTCCAGCTTGGAGAAGGGGTTCTTCTTATCTTCATCTTTCGGTGCTATGAGAAAATCAAGCCTTCCAAGAGTGAGTATTGAATCATTCTCCTCTCTTGATTCTCACGGATCTTGATCCGTGCCAGCAAACAGATCTCTGGGGCTGGGGCCTGAACTCTTATCAAGTCATAAGAAACAAGGCAGCACCAAAAGTAGGAAAGAACTTCAAAAAGTCATGGCTATTTCCATGAACTGCACTCCAGAGGTCTTCTAGCTGGAAAGAATCTACTGTGGATAGACTTTGTCCTCATGGGAGTAAGGCAATTTTTACTTTACCTGGGGAGACCATGGAAGACTCAGAATGAATGGGGCAAAATTGTCTTAGATATCAAATAAGCTGTGAGGTAGTAGTTGTGTGAAGGGCTCCTACTCATAATCTGGAAAACTCAGTTGTTAGGACTAGGTTCTCCTGTCCTAGAACCAGAGTAAACCCCAGCACCACAGGCACTCCTTTATGAAAGAAAACGTATTAAAGCAATGCAACCTAATAAGCCAAGAGCCAAAAGACTCCAACTCTGGTTAGAGTAAACTTAAGTATAAGTGGTTTAGAATCTTATACTAATCTGATACTTATTAAACAGTATCACAATAATCTAGTTTGATAGTTTAGTCTGATCACTATTTTTTTTTTTAAAGATTTGACAGAGAGAGATGACAAGTAGGCAGAGAAGCAGGCTCCCTGCTGAGCAGAGAGCCCGATGTGGGGCTCGATCCCAGGACCCTGAGATCATGACCTGAGCCGAAGGCACAGGCTTTAACCCACTGAGCCACCCAGGCATCCCTTGAATTACTTTCTAAACAATGGCACAGCACCTCTTTTCTAAGATGTTCAGAGCATTTTTTTAAATTCTCTTTAAATTATCATAAACCTGAAGAAAACCACTAAGGCCTCTCCTC
Organism: Procyon lotor; assembly: GCA_028646535.1. Taxonomy (NCBI): domain Eukaryota; kingdom Metazoa; phylum Chordata; class Mammalia; order Carnivora; family Procyonidae; genus Procyon; species Procyon lotor. Next base: position 94,856,628 of record CM053609.1, on the reverse strand, counting down.
TAGGTGGACCTTAACTGCAAATGTCATTTTTCCAAATCAGGAAACTTTACTTGGTAAGCTATTTCAGTATTTTGTAATCTTAAACATCAGTATAATTACTCAAATTCTTTAACTGGATCTTATTTCCCATGAACTTGAGGGGCTCTTTCAAGATGTTTCTAGACCCTGGGAATTGACTCAGACACTAGGAGACAACCAACCTCCCCTCTTAGAATTCATTATCTCAGGATAGTAAATGTGGATTTACAATAAGATATAACCTTATCAAGCAGCCAAAAGAAACAAGTAGCTGACCATACTTCAGAACTTTATAAGCACGGCTTTTTATAAAACTACAGTGGAAGGGGTCCTGGGTGGCTCAGTTGGTCAAATATCCAACTCTTGACTTCAGCTCATGTCATGTCATCAGGGTCATGAGATTGAGCCTGAGTCAGGTTCTGAGCTCAGTAGAGTATCTGCTTGAGATTCTCTCCTCCGGTTTGCAAGCACATGCTCTAAAATAAATCTTAAGGGACCCCTAGGTGGCTCAGTGAAGCATCTTCCTTTGGCTCAGGTCATGATCCCAGGGATCCCATGATCCCTGCCAATGGCATCCTGCAATTGGGCTCCTTGCTCAGTGGGGGAACCTGCTGCTCCCTCTACCTGCCACTCCCCCTATTTGTGCGCTCCTTCTTTCCCAACAAGATCTTTATTTTTTTAAAGATTTTGACACACACAGAGAGATCACAAGTAGGCAGAAAGGCAGGCGGGGGCGGGGGGCGGGGGGCGGGGGTGGAGAAGCAGACTCCCTGCTGAGCAGAGAACCTGATGCGGGGCTTGATCCCAGGACCCTGAGATCATGACCTGAGCTGAAGGCAGGTTTTAACCCACTGAGCCACCCAGGTGGCCCAACAAATAAGATCCTTTGAATCTTAAAACCACAGTGGAGTTATGGCAAAGAATCTAATCTGCTTACCTGAAAGCAACTGCCCATGAAGTCTTTAGTCTCTACTAGCTTACCATAGTGTGAGGTGGAAGTTTCTAAACCAACCAACCAGGTTCCTAAGTTTGCATGGCTACAATGTACCTCAGAAAACCTTCTTTGGAGCTAATGTACTCTAAGGGCTAAAGCAGCTGTGCTTAGGGTAGGGTGAACACTTGGTTTTGTGTTTCTGAGCCCTGTAACCCTTCTACAAAAATGAGGACAATACAGGTGAACCCTATGATTACACCTCACCACTTTCACACAGGCAGAAAAAGGGGTGACCAAATACAGTGAGGTGGCATGGAAACTCCACTTAGAAGACCCTCTAAAGTTACTCTTTGCTCCCTGCCCCTTAATTTTCCCCAAAAGCAAGTCAACCCTGCTGAACATGTAAATAACTCTCCTACTGCACTGCCTGTACCAAGAAGTTGGAAGAGGAAGTGTTAAAGAGTCAATAAATACTAGACATATTGGTAGTACCACCATTAGGGATGTTGAAATGAAAACAAATCCTTCCCCCAGAGTTTAAGTCATGGAAGGACAGGTGGTAAAGTGATGGGGGGAAAAAAACCTACAAAACCCCACAGAATACAACTTAATACTTAGGATGTGCTGTCTTTGACCAAACAAGCTTTTTATTAACTATGGTTGCTTTCCTTTTCCCCCCTGACCCTTTCCAACTTTCCAGATAAAACGAAAATAACGTACACAGCTGCTGCAGTTGAAGAAGCCATTCCAACAACTCTAGGGAATGGCACCCACAAAGGGGAGGACTGCTCCCCTTGCACAGCCCAGCCATCCCCCAGTGGCCTGAACTCTGATCAGAGGGCAATTCAGTGTGATCAACTAGAAAGCAAAAGATGAAAGGAACACCAGAGACATGAGTCTTTCCAGCACTGCCAGCAGGAACTACCAGAACTGACAAGCCTTGCCTGGAGGGAGGACAGATAGGGAGTCTACCTGAAGAGCCTCAACTATCCCCAGCTTAGAGGTTGATACTTGTTTAAAAAATAAAGATGTGTTCGAGGACAGCCCTATGAAAGTAGAAACTAAGTGCCTTTTGTCCCTGAATTTCCACTCAACAGTGTCCCACAGGCACATAAGCAGCACCCAACTTCTGAACTAGCCAATAAATAGGGGCTTTTACCCTAAAATAAAATATCCAAATCCTATTCCAACCTTTGTGACAGAAATGGGAAATAAACGCTCAGAGGGCTGCCAGATCTTAAACTTTCGAAGTCCTTTTTTTTTAATTTTTTTTTCTTTTATTTGACAGAGAGAAACAGCGAGGGAGGGAACAGAAGTAGGGGGAATGGTAGCGGGAGAAGCAGGCTTCCTGCTGAGCAGGGAGCCCGATGTGGGGCTCGATTCCAGGACCCCGGGATCATGACCTGAGCCGAAGGCAGCCGCTTAACGACTGAGCCACCCAGGCGCCCCCAAAGTCCTTTTTAACCGTAAAATTTCTAACATGTCTGGAATTAAAGCTCCTGAGAACACCAACATGACACTAAATGTACAAAAGCAGACATGAAATGCAAAGCAATTAAAGATGACAAACTCAAAACTCAGCTATAATGAAATGAATAGACATTTCTAGAGAACACAAAGTAGAGGGGAAAAGTCAGGAAATCAAGAAAACAAAAACATCCACAGAATTAGTCTATCCCATCAATTCATTAGCTGTCAGTGGTTTTCGTATTATCTCCCTCAAAACTCAGGTATTGCAAGCTACTGCAAAATGAGTGGTCTAAAATTCTAAAATTTTCAAGTTTTCTCCAATGAAATTTAAACATTTCCCATATTGCTCATATGCAGACAAGCATTAGGTAGATTAATAAACAATACTTATAAATAAGACTGTGCCAAATTACTGGTCATTTTCATACCACTTAGTATGATTAAGTTCAACTGAAACCCTAAGGACAATTTTAAGGCATCAGTTGCCCAATGTCCAGGACCACCAGTACTCCTGGTACCAGAGCAAGTTTAAGAATCACCAACTGGGGAGAGGAGGGAGCGCTGGGTGGCTTGGTCCATTACTGTCCATTCAACTTTTGATCTCAGCTCAGGTCTTGATCTGGATTCGGTTCACAACCACATCGGGCTCTTGTGGGTATGGAGCCTACTTAAAAAATTACTCACTGATACTCAAAGTTATCTGTGTAAAGATCTACCTGCCCACTATTTTGACACATTATACCTTTATTTACATTACTTATCTGTTCAAATCCTTTCACCATCTAGCAAATAGCACCCACCAAGAAACTTAGTTAAGCAGAACCAACAGAATTAGTTTTCTCAGGAAGGTAGGGCTAGACTTGAAATCTAGTAATCTCAAATTATCCTTCAAAAGAGAAATAGATAAAAAAATAAAACAAGTTACATTATGTCACACAAAAGCTGGCCCTAAAATTTTGCTTGGGATTATACTCAAGACTCCTATTTCTCAGGTCCTGGATCTGGGAATTAAGGTTAATCTGTTGGTTCAAACCAACTCCCAGTCATCTCTGCCATTTGCTCAAAGGGCCTTATTTTACTGCTTCACCGTATAACAAATATTGTAATAGTAAATTGGCAAGCCACTGACATTTACCTATTTAGGGATAAAGAAATGTGAAAAACTAACAGAATAAGTCAACTGGTAAAACTTCAAGTACATACATCATACTACCCACTGACATAGAAAAGCTTATTTAAGGCAAAAATATTCTTTCCATTTGATAGCAACTGTGGCTCACTTCCAGCCTTCCAAAACACCTAATAAGAAACAAACTCATGTTCCACTGCTTTACAACAGCCTCCACCTGAGTAAATTAACAAGTATAACACTTAAACTCTCCCTAGAATCGGCTCTTTCATAGAAGGGAGCAGCTTCCCCGTTTTGTGGCATGAATTTCTATAGTCTTGGATGTAACAAAAGAAATATACCAACAACTTCTCAAACCTACCCCCAAATGGGAGTCCTACTACCTAATCCCCATACTTTTGTAGAGCCAAAAGCAATCCTTCTGGTACTTCTTTCTCAAAAAGCCCATGCAAGGCTGGGGCAGATGAAAGAAAATGTGTTTTTCAGGTTCTGGGGAACTAGAACCAGTCCACCATTTACTTGGCTCTTCTCTGGCCCTGAATTCCCTCCTGTAAAATGGTTATGTTCATAGTAGCTGTGAAGATTCAGCGACTATAAAGGGAAGATAGTTCTAGCATTATCTAGCTATTACATGCCATCCACTATTATTACCAAACATTTACCCAACTGAGCACCCCTATAAAGGACTAAAAATCTAAGCAGTCTGAGATTACTAGGAGATACAATAAAACTCACTATCTACAGGTATAGCAATCTCAGAACAAAGATGGATGTGGAATCTTAAGCGGTTTTCTTCTCTCTTAAACAGTTTTCCCAACTATGTCACATCCACAGCTCATCAATGAAAGAAAAAACATGTGAAACTCCTTAAAGTATTCTAGTGCGTGGACTTAAATAAGCTTTATATAATAATCGCTAACCTCCAAATTATAATACCTTTGAAATAAGCATAAGACACTTCTAAATTTGTTCCCCAATTATTCTTCTCTCAGCTACGGAAGCCTAAATAACCCGATACCAATACAATGAAGTGATAAAGAGAAAGAGCTTTGGGAGGGTCACACACAGGAAACTTAACTGCCGTCATTATTTTGAACAGTTTGCAGACCTCTCTGCCCTTGTTTTGACTAGACCAGAAATGGCAAGGGTAAGACTTAAATTTTCAAAAAATCTTTAAAAAACCACCAACCGAACTCCAGTTTCTCTAAAGTATTTTAAAATGTGAATATAGATGGGTAGGGAGAAGTAACAGCATACATCCTTCAGACAAACAGACAAAAGCAGTTTTTATAATCTTTTATTATCAATAACAACAGCTGCTTTAACGTCTTTGTCAGGCAGCTGTTATAGGGTGGGTGGGAGGACACCCTTGACCCTAACAGGGAAAACTCAAGCCTTTATGTACAAGCAAATTTAGAGCTCTTTTAAATGTCCAAAGCTATTAATTAGTTTAATTGAGGCATTAAACTAATTCTGAATGAACATATTTGAATAACCAAGAACTAAAATGTTCAAATCTTTTCTAGTACAAAAAAATTAAATTTGCTTTAGTTATAAAAGAGCTCTCTCAATATACACAAACTATACACTTCAGACATTCACAAAAATGTGAGCAGAAGGCTTATCAAAAGACATTTAATACAATTAGTTTTCAACAACCCCTTGATGGTCCACATCTACAAAGATATCCAGCCCAACCCACCCCCCCTCCAAATCCCACCCCCCCCACAGAAAAGCACATACTTACCAGAATTTTTAGCAAGTATGGTTTGGGAATTTGTTTTTTAAAAAAAGGCCCCCAGGGCAAGTTATTTACAGTTTAATTGCCACTGTCAACTGATCTGGACCTTGACCGGGATCGGGACCTGGACCTCTGGCGATCCACAGATGCTGGAGACTTAGATCTACTTGAAGAACCACGTTTCTGGCTCTTCTCAGGCACAGGAGACCTACTAACAGAACGGGACTTGCTCCGACTCCGGCTCCGGCTCCTGGACCGGCTGTAAGACTTGCGACTCCGGGACCGAGACCGGCTACGAGACCTAGAGGAACTCCTGGTCCTGGAACGAGACCTGCTTCGTGACCTACTAGGAAGGAAAACAAAAAACAAAAAAAGTACAACGTAAGTAGCGGGCCCTACAAACCCATCAACTAAACTTTGTCTTAAATATGTTAGATACCTGTGCCTTTTGCTGCCTTCGATTAATTTGATTTTTCTCCCATTTATTTCTTTTCCAGAAAGTTTTTCAATAGCATTCTTTAAATCACCATAAGAGGCGAACTCAACCACCCTACAATGAAAAAAAAAACAAAAAACCATTTGTACAGTTATATACGTCAGATAGTCTGGTCTCAAACTATATACAGCAATCCGGATTATCTAGATTACCTTTCCTAGATACCTTCTGCCACTGCTATATTAAAAATCTTCGATCTTGAAACAGCAATACAAGGTTTCCCCACCTCCAAACCATTGACATTTTAAGCTAGACAATTCATTGTCGAGGGCTTTGCCTATGCTTGGTAGACATGTTTAGCAGCATCCCTGGCCTCTACCCACAAGATGCCAATAGCACCCTAAACCTATTAGGACCAACAAAAACTCGGTCCAATGCCCCCTACAGAGCAAATTCATCCTCGACTGAGAACCACTGCACTCCAGCATACCCAAATTCTAAGATTTCAGAAAACATTCAGTTTTTAAAAGGCTGTTATGATCTTCAATACACACTCACCCTTCATTTAATTTAGGTCGATGTGCATCCGCAAAGGTTACTTCCCCAGCTTGTCTCATGAAATCTTTGAGATCCTTAACACAAGGAAATTATGTCAAGCAAAGAAAAGGAAGCTTGACACACAAACAACCACATGGTATAAAAAAACAAGACTACTGAAAGAGAAGATGTTAGATAAAGTACAAACATGGCATTTACCACACTTGTATTCTATCAGAATTCAAAAATTATCTATGCCAGGGCACGAAATAAGCAAAAAGCATATTGCTTTTAAGCAAAATGCTAGAGGAAAATTCAGATTTTAACATTAAAGTAGTATTAGTCTATACTGAGCTCAATACAAAAGGAAAAAAACAAAACAAAAAAACAAAATGAAAAGAAACAGTACATATTTTTAAAGACTAGAGATTATATATTAAAAAAAAAAAAAAAAGAAAACAGAACATTTACAAGACACCAAGTTATTTTGTGCCCCATATGTCATTAAAAAAGTTTACTTTACCTTTATTATTATTTCCCTAGGCTAGTCAAGCAGCAAACCATTAATCGGTCGGAGAAACCTTCATGACAAATGCCCGACTGGCTCTTCGCCACCCACTTGAAGGACACTACCCAATCGGTGGAAGCCTTTTATCGCACAGCCCTCCCTATTAGCAGACTATTGGCGGATGCAGACACGTTCTACTCTTGTGCAGTTACCAAGGACCACTTTACTGCCATCAGGATTCCAACGAACACCTAATTTCGTATCTTTCAACTCTTTCGACCAGGACCTCTTATTCGGAAGCGTTACAGGAAGACAGCTCTCAATTAGGGATCAGATCACGTTATCAACGCTCTGGGATCGCTGCAACCTGGCACTTCAAGTAAGTGCACCGATTACGTCTAGACCGGCAAACACAGATCTAGAGGTGGCCAATTGATCACTGTAGGAGCTGACTGGCAAAGTCAACCAGGCCCAACCAAGAGTGACCAAGACAACGATTAGGATAACCCACAGGCACTCCTCGTCATAAGGCCAACGACACAGATAGGCTGGCAAATAAAGGGTTTAATATTTGGTTAAAATTGATTTTAAATAACAAGAAAAAATATCCTCAAAACATTAAACATTTGATCACAAATATTAAAATTTCAAATATCCCCCAATTACTTTTAATCAAAAATTTAAAATTACAATTAATTCCATTAATTTAATTAAAGATAAAATTACTTTTAATAAAACATAATAAAACATTAAAACTACCCATTAATTTTTAAAAAACCACATTAAAATAGCTCAAAACTGTGTTTCAACAAACCTGCCAGCTGACTCTTGAAGATAAATTCTCAACTATAAGCCGATTTTCTGTTCTTACAGGTGGAGCATTTCTGAGGAAGAAAATGAGTACTCACAATGGAAGAAATGCAGCAGTGTGTACCTACTGTGTTTGTGAGCAGAATCAAGCAATCAGACAGAAGAAGTCATTCAAATGACTCCCATCGAGTTTCTGAATTGTTTTACAGGACTTACTACACACACTAATCAGGAACAGAGGACTATCACAGGAATAACAGAAATTATTATATAGTAAGTACCAAAATCACTTATCGCTAATTGTTCTTAAACATTAAAAACTCCTCTTGTAGTAATGATTGTTCAAAGCAGCCATTCACGATCCATCACATACCGTCTATCATTTCGAGGTCTGCGACTACTAAAACGATCAGAATAGCGTCCTCTACCTCGACCACCTCGAGACCGAGCTCTAGCATGTTCAATAGTAACCCTACAGGAAAGGAAAAAAGGTGGTCATCCACACAAGCCACCTAATATCTACTTTGAAATATCCCAGCTGACCTAGTCTGTTCTATCTTACAGTGCTAGTTACAAAACTAAAGTTCTCACCTTTCACTGCACAGTTCTTTTCCATCGAGTTCATATACAGCATCATCTGCATCCCTGGGATCCTCAAATTCCTAAAATGCGAACGTGAAAAACAAAACCAAAAACAAAACAGTGCTTAACATGATTTTAAAGTGTATTCAACAACAGTAAAATCACTAAAACCGTGTAAAGAATATGTATCTTAATGACAGTGACATACACTTAAGTTCAATGGAAAAGCGATCAGGAGTGGTTTCCCTCCAACTAACAGCAAGGTTTTTATCCCTTACAAATACCCTAAGCTCAGTAAAATCAGAAACACTGCTTATGGAAATCTTTACCTACTTAACAGCAGTTCTAAACAACCAGTTGTAAACACTTACCACAAAACCAAAGCCTCTTTTCAGATCAATATCTCTTATTCGTCCATACCCCTTGAAGAATCTTTCCACGTCTTTCTCCCTGGCCGCTGGATTTAACCTCCCGATAAATACTCGACAACCACTCATGGTGTCCGGCTAGTATTTCCTGTTACAAAATAATTCAATTGAGAAAATACCAGTGAATGTCAGAAGAATGCGCCTGGTCAAGGGATCAAAAACATAAACAGCATAAAATAAAATGTTTACCCGGTGTTGTTATAAACAAGATTGCCAAGAGTGCCTCTTATTAGGCCAGGTCCCTTGCAGACAAAATTAAAACTCGGCTCCCAACACGATCCTTCCCTGGGCCCAGACCGCAGCAACCGCAACGCCCACTGCCGCCTCTGGAACTGCGCAGCCGCACTCTCTCCCCGGCTCTTCTGGCCCCCTCCCATCTGCCGCAGTTAGGAAAGGCCGAGAAATGCGGGCGGAGCCGACCCCGCCCTCCGCAAGGCCAGCCCAATGGCGACGGGCCGCGCGCACGTCGCCGCCTCCCAGGAACGTCACAGCGGGTGGAAGCCGGAATCTCGCGACGCCACTGCCGCGCCTGCGCAGACGGCGGCGGGCGGACGCTGGCAGCCACAAAATGGCGGCGGCCGAGCCAGCGGTGGGGTGAGCCGCGCGTGCCAAACGCCCTTCTCCCTCCCCCCTCCCCGGACTCCACATTTCCGGAGTCCCAGTGCCCGCCCGCAGAAAGCCCTAACCACACCCCGAGCAAAGGCCTCAGCCCAATACTCGGGGAGGGTCCGGGTAGTGAAGAGGTAAGGAGGCAGGGAGGGGCACACGACCCCCGTGTAAAACGACCATAACCACAACCGCCCTTCCACCGTCAGTTCCCCTCAAACAATACCCAAAGGGAGACGTGCCCCAGCGCCCACCTCGAATAAACTGCGCTCATTGGACGCCGTCCTCCGCAAAGAGAGCAGCCCTGGCCACTCACGATCTGAGCGGCCATGAAGAAGCCTCGATCCGAGAAGCCTTTCCCTCAAAGTGAGCCACTCACCTACCGGACAGGAGCTTTAGCAGCTGAGACCAGAAAGGTCCGTAGTCTGCGACGGAGCCGTCTGCCTCCCCGCAGACCAGGACTAATCTCGTCTACGCCTTTCCACAACTGACGCACTTAGCTGCTCCTGCGTCCCACAAAATGGAGGGCGCGCCCTGGCGTCATTTCCGGTACCGCCCCTGGGACCTCCCCGTTGGATCCAGGGACGGAAATTTCCGCGGACCCGGAAGTTTACGCGAGGCCGGGTCCTCATTATGGTGACCGCCCCAAAGACCGGCACCCGGGGTGGGCGGGGCTAGGGGGCGGGAATGGGCGTGGCTGTGGCCGTCAGGTGCCCTACGCTGAAAGGGCCGCGGTAGAAGATGCTTGCGCCAACTAGGCCACGAAGTCCTGTTCGTGTTGTCTATCTCGTGAAGATGTGCTAGAGCAAATGACTTTTCTTTTTTATCTGAAATGTTTTTTAAAGATCCCCGCAAGAGTACTGGGTAAAAGAAACTCAGGCTTTGCAAAAATATTTGGCCATCTATGATCCCTTGCTTCTTTCAGTTTATGGTTGTACTTCGGCAGACGCTCCTTAATGCACAAGTGAATATTTTAGCCATACTATCATACCACGGACGTGTGGTTTATACTAAGACGACTACGGAACTGCAGTATTTTTTTAAATGGAAGGTTCTTGCCTGATGGAATATTGAAATGGGGACTGCAGCTAGCAGGCCATCTTGAATTGAAGCCAGAATGCAGATTTCTGCACAAAGGCTGAGCTGGATGGAAGAGGTTTCAAGATACTTTTAAAGTCCCAAATGGTATTTTGTTAACCTTCCCTGTTCAAGTTTCTGTAATGTAACACATAAAAGTATACCATTTCTCAGATACAAAAGACTATGTTTTCAAAATGTCGGTGAAA
>CM053609.1:94825550-94845643 GCA_028646535.1 Procyon lotor | reverse complement strand
AAAAAAAAAAAAAAAGAATTCATGGACACCCAAAAGCTGCGGATCTCAACAGAGTGTAGTTCTGACCCCCCTTCCTCCCCCAGGAGACATGTGACAATAGCTGGAGACAGTTTTGGTTGTCACAATTAGGGGGCTACTACTGTCATCTAGTGAGAAGAGATCAGGGATCCTGCTCAATGTCCTACCACATACAGGACAGTCATCCACGACAAGGAATTATCTGGATCAAAATATCGATAGGGCCACTGTGGAGAAACCATAAACTAGAAGTTCCAGACCAGCAGAACAGCATCCCTGGTGGGTTGTTTGAAATGCAGACCCTCAGGCTCCATCCTAGACCCGCTAAACTGGAATCTGCATTTTGACAAATCCCCAGGTGATCTGTGGGCACATCACACTCTGAGAAGCACGGAGTTAGCAATGCGAATGGTGTGTTTCAGGCCCCCTTCGGTCCCACGGTATCAGGCCAGCCCCAGGGACCACCCTGTTCCTGCCACTTTCTTCCTATTTCTTGCACCTCTTTTTTTTTTTTTTTAAAGATTTTATTTATTTGACAGAGAGAAACACAGCGAGAGAGGGAACACAAGCAGAAGGAATGGTAGTGGGAGAAGCAGGCTTCCTGCCGAGCAGGGAGCCCGATGTGGGGCTCGATCCCAGGACCCTGGGATCATGACCTGAGCGGAAGGCAGACGCTTAATGACTGAGCCACCCAGGCGCCCCTATTTCTTACACCTCTTCTAGGGTCCTCCAACCCCCAGGCATGTAATAGGCAAGCCCAGGTGCAAAGACACTGAGGGTGGTGTCTGACAGCACCTCACCCTTGGCACTCACTCTTAGGTTGAACTTGTACCTCCGTCAAGCAAGTATGCAGGAAGAAAGCGGTCTAGTCTCAGGCCTCGGAAGTTCAAAGCTCTGGCCTGGCTCCCAGCTGCTCCCAGGCCTCCCTCGGCTGCCATGTGTCTCCATGTACCCGGGACTCGAGCTCAAACACACCACTGTTTTCAGAGCATGGCCTTTGAACATGCTGCGTCCTCCACGTCCCCTGTCCCCACTTGAACTGCCTCCCACTGAGCTGGCAAGGCTCACTCCTCTGCCCCTCTTGGAAGCTTTCAGTTTTCCTTGGGGTCCCCATAGCTACCAGCAGATGGATCCGTGACAGTGGCCCCCAGCTCCAGGGTCTTCAAGGGAAGGAAGGAAATGCAGGTCAAGTCGGGGCTGTGGCAAATACAGGGCCCCTGACCACACACACGAATGCAGGCCCAGTGTTTCTAGAGCTCTGCGTTTTTAAAGAGAAGCCGAAAGGCTGGGTGTTTTATGTGAAATCCTCCGATTTTTCAAATACTGGCAACTAAATAAAAAAAATTAAAACAAACAAACCACGAGGCACACCAAATGCCTCAGCAGCAGGCTAGAGCCAAAGATAGACAATCTGTTGCTGCTGGGCTGTGCAAACATTTGTCACCGTGTACTGTTGTCTTTTGTGGACATCTTTGTCTCCCCACTCAGCCTGATGGCAAAACTGGGGGTCGAGCCTGGAAGAAAGCCATCCCCAGCACAGACTCGGTGAAGGAATAAATACGTGAATGGGCGACCGAGTAAGTGAATAGGACTGCATAAGCTTTGGTCCAGTAGGGTCTCAAATCATGGTTCGCAATGGGCACGGTCACCCCCTAGGGGTTGTTTGGACCCCTGTGGAAGTATTTTTGGTTGTTACAATGATGGACAGACCCACTGGCATTTAGCGGGTGGGCAGTCAGGGTGATAAAATATCGAGCACTTATTTTGTGCTCACTGTACGTGAGACTCTGTTCTAAGAACTTTACTGAAGTGAACTCATTTAATTTTCACGACAGCCTCACAAGGTGGATACTGCCATCATCCCCATTGCAAGACCGGGGCGAGGGTCCCTAGTCAATCTGCAATGGACAGGACAGCTCTGCAGGGCAAGGAACCACCCTGTGCATCCAGTATGCCCTATTGGATATCTATGCAGGAAAAACAACCTGTTCATAATGATCCAAATTACAACTATCATGTAAATTGCAAAAAGGGTGTGTTTTATTTTTCAGCAATTTACCAAGAGCTCACAGTTTCAGAAGAATCATGCACCAGGCAGATATATTATACAAGGCACTTGAATGTCTAAAACCTCAGACCTACATCCATCTGCATTTAGAGTTGCAAAAGCCATGAGGATTCTAGGTGCAAGCATTGCACTAATTAACCAATTTTGCTAGGTAAACTTTTTTTTAAAAAAAGATATATTTATTTATTTTAGAGAGAGAAAGAGAGAAAGCATGAGCAAGGGGAGGGGCAGAAGGAGAGGGAGAGAGAATCCCAACCAGACTCTGTACAGTGCGTGGAGCACAATGCAGGGCTCGATCCCAGGATCGTGAGATCGTGATGTGAGCTGAAACCAAGAGTCAGCATCTTAATCGAATGAGCCACCCAGGTGCCCTGCTTGGTAAGCCTTTTATTGAATAACTACGTACTGCCAAAAAGTGAGCTAATCATAATTATGTACTCTATGAACTTTTGCAAAGTGAACACACCTGTGTAACCCATACTCAGTCCAAGAAACAGAACATTCTTAGCATCCTGGGAGTCCCCTCCTATGGCCTTCCTGCATGGTTCCCCCTAAAGGTGACACCATTCTGACTTCTAACACCCTACCCATTAATTTTGCCTATCTTTGAACTTTATAGAAGTGGAATCATAGGGGCACCTGGGTGGCTCAGTAGGTTAAAGCCTCCGCCTTCAGCTCAGGCCATGATCTCAGGGTCCTGGGATCGATCGGGCCCCGCATGAGGCTCTCTGCTCAGCAGGGAGCCTGCTTCCCCCTCTCTCTCTGCCTGCCTCTCTGCCTACTTGTGATCTCTCTCTCTGTCAAATAAATAAAATCTTTAAAAAAAAAAAAAGAAGTGGAATCATATGGTGTATACTTTTTTTAATCTCTAGCTTCTTTCTATCAAAATCGTATTTGTGAAATTCGTCAGTGTCCTGTGTGAATTGGAAGTTTATTCTTTCTCATGACTGCATAGTATTCCCCTGTTGTGGCTCTACCATAATGTATTTATCTGTCCTACTGTAGGTGGACTTTGGGTTCGCTCCAGCTTTTTGCTATTGTGAATAATGGTGCTGTGAACATTCGTGTTGATGTCTTTTGGTGAACATATGTATGCATTTAGTTTTCACACTTTTGTGTGTAAGCAGGTTATGTTATCTCTGATTTTCATTTCATGATAGTAAGGGGGTGCTATAAAATATTTGCTATCCAGAGGAGGCATAAGTTCTGAGAGAGTAATTGAAACCCTCTGGTCTGAAGCAGGTGCTTCTGTCCATGGTCCATTTGTCTGTTCCACAAGGACGGACCAAGTGCCTGGTGCTGGGGAAGCCAGGGCTGTGGGAGGGAGAGACCTTGTCATAAGGTAACAAAGCCAAAGCCTGCATTCTCACTCCCACCACTAGAGGTCAGCATTCACAAGGGACTCGGTCGGGCTCCTTTCTTCCAGGCAGGCTTCTTAGGTTCTTGCCCCCTTTTCTCCCTTCGTAAATGGAGATCCAGCTTTACCTGGGGAAATTAAAAAAAAAAAAGAAAGAAAGAAATCTTCATAGTGCACCTCAGTGGAGGCAGATGGAACTGACACACTGGGGTCTGGCTGTCTCCTTGAGGTACCCACATGCTCCCTACCCTCACTCACCCTACCAGCTTTGCTGGTGAGTGTATCTAGCCCTGGGCCACCTATGCTGGATCCTATATTCCTACACGGTGGCTTCTGCAGACACAGGAGCCGGTGAAGGGTGTGGGGTCTCATTGGTAGCTTGGCTAATTTCTGGGATGTAAAAAATTCTACTATGTGTGCTTTCAAGCTGTCAAGGAGGTGTTATTGAACGTGGAGTTGGGAAAAGATCCCGAGCAGCATAATACACAGCATTCCCACCATACGTATATAACAGATGTAAATAAACTTGGAAACATTATTAGATAAGGATACAATAGAGTAAAATAATTGGGAAGTGCTAAGTTTTGAGTATTTATTACTTAAAATACAATTTATTTAATTTTACACATATAATTTCATTTTAGTAAAGCCTGTGTTTTTAACAGCTGGCTCACAAAAATCTTGGCAAGTTCACAGTTGATTCTTGAAAGATAGTCCAGGCAGCTTCCAGCACTGCAGGTAACAGGCTGTGGTACCCCTTTAAAAATCACATTTGTCTTCTGCACTGCACCACCTAAGAGGTAGGGAGGCCTTTGCCACTTAGTAACTATGGCCTCGGCCTTATCTTTCCCTCTCTGTACCTCAGTTTCCTAATCTGTAAAATGGAGATCATAGGATTCATACCTACTTCACAGGTTCCTGCAAGGGTGGCATGAAATCACTCCCACCCTTGGAAAGCCATTAGCACCGTGCCTGGCAGACGTTCTGATGTAAGTCGCCCAGAACTTCACAGCCCTGCTTCTGCCTCTTCAGACAGTCTGAAGGAGGGGGCTCCTTCTATTCCTTCATCCACCTATAGCTCTGAGCCAATTCACCTTGAAGTCACCTGAGAAAGGACAGCCGGGGCAGCCTGGAGGAAGAAAGTCCTCGGGGGACTGCAGTGTCAAATGACCAGGAGACATGTGGGTGGGGTTCGTGTCTGCCAGAGCCTCAGGCCCCGGGCTGCCTTCTCTCTTCCCCGCTGAATGACTCCCAGAGTCACTGCCCAGCCCTGGGGCAAAGGGCAGAAAGTAGAAACAGGCAAACTGGGCGACTCGAGCCTGTTGAGGCGGAAGCTGGACAGAGAGCCGGTAGACTCTCTCTTTGCGACCTTGGCTTTTCCTTGAGTGTATAACCAGGCCAATGCTTTCATCCAGTTTACCTGATTTTTACCAGATGAAAATGTCAGACTTTGTCAGTGCTTCAGAAAAGCAGGAGGGATTGGGTCACTCTCTTAGACTTACTGACTAGGCAGTATTAGGTGCACCTAATACTCGCCTTGGGTGTCCTTCTTCCCAGGACAGGGACTCCTCATCTGAGCAGCCCTGCTCTGACCTCTGACCTCTGCAAAGCGCCCTGACTAATGGCCAACAGAGCCCGGATCACCGAGCCTGGCTCTCACAGGTTTCTGACATGTCTGGGGTCATAGGATCCTGAATATCTGAGGAAGGATGATGGCACAGGCCTGCGTATTCAGACAGCAAACCATCTGAGCTCAGGATCATCCTCCCCCGGGGTAGGAACTGCCCGCCCCTCAGCTCTGCTGGTTCAGCCCTGCCTGACCCACCCATCTTGGATTCTGACTCCCTGCAGTGAAGATAGCTGGAAGAGTCCACATCCTCTGGGGTCAGGTGGGTTTACTTATTCACCGTCTCAGGGCTTTGGAGACTACCCAAGGAATCTTGTATCAAAACAAGAAACCTCACGCTGACTCCCATGTGAGGTCAGGCAAGCTGGTAATCTGCTCTGTGTCTCAACTTCCTTGTAGGTCAAAATAGGGAGTTAATTAATGTCTCATTTTATGGGGATGTTGTGCCGATAACATGAGCTGGTATGCAAGAAAGCACTTTCAAAAAGATCAAGAAATATATAAGGACAATTTGTGGCATTATTTGCTATTTTTATTGGGGGTAGGAAGGGCCATATATACATATGATGTATTTGGAAAAAGTACAACTTTTGGACAAACAAGAATGAATTCTTGTTTTGCAGCATACATGCTTTGTAGTTTTTGGTTTTTGTTTTTTAAAGATTTATTATTTCAGAGAAAGGTGGGGCAGAGGGGGAGAGAATCTCAAGCAGACTCCACACTGAGCGTAGAGCCTGACACAGGGCTCTCACAACCCCAACATCACAACCTGAGCTAAAACCAAGAGGGCGCTCAACCAACTGCACCACCGAGGTGCCCCATGTAGTTTTTGATGTCACAAAAATCTCCAAGAGACTGTTTCCTCATGTGTAAAATGGTGACGATGATACTTAATTTGAAGGATTGTTGTCAAAATTAGTGGCTACATGTAGAAAGTTGTCCTTACCAAGTACCTAGCACATCGTAGGTCCTCAATAGAGAGTAGCTGTCATTCCTGCTGTTAAAAATAACAGCCAAAGCAACAGAGATACCAAGTATTAATTCCCAACCTTTTCTCTCCTTTACTTCCTGCCCTTTCAGTGATGAGGGGGGAAGCTCCTAGTTGGATTCCTGGAACGGGGAGAAAGAAAACCATGCCCTGTGACTCATACGAGTGACTAACTCATCTCAGTTTGCTAGAACTTTCCTAGTTTTAGCACCAGAAGTCCCAAGTCCCAGGGACCCCCACAGCCCTATACAAACTGGCATGACTGACTACTCACCACCAACCTGGGTCCAACTCCAAGCCATCTTCCAGTACCTAGGCTTAGAGTATTAAGATTTGTACTGGAAATCTGGGAGGACCCAGGAATACTACCAACTCCAAGAGCCAGTTTAGTCCTTTCAGAACAGGTAGGGTCTAGATTAATAAATGAAAATAAAAAATTAACTCTGGCCTTAAAAGTCATTATGGTAGTTGTAAGATGCAAAAAAATTAATTCTGAAGACCACATATTATATGATACCATTTATATGCAATGTCTGGAATGGGAAAATCTATAGAGAAAGAAAGTAGCTTATTGGTTGTGGGGGGATAGGGGGTGCCTGCTAATGAGTATAGAGTTTCTTTTTGGGATCATGAAAATGTTGATTGTGGCAATGATTGCACAACTCTGTAAATATACTAAAGCACATTGAACTATACACTTTAGGTATATAATTATATATTCAAATTGTGATTGTATGGTATCTGAACTGGAACTTAATAGAGCTGTCAAATTAAAAGAAAAATTAAAACAATTTTTAATTTAAAAAATGGTTCTTCCCAAATTAGAATCTCTACGTCTAAATTTTCTTTCTTTCTTTCTTTCTTTCTTTCTTTCTTTCTTTCTTTCTTTCTTTCTTTCTTTTTCTTTCTTTCTTTCTCAGAGAGAGAGAGATCACAAGTAGGTGGAGAGGCAGGCAGAGAGAGAGGAGGAAGCAGGCCCCCTCCCTAGCAGAGAGCCCCGATGTGGGCCTTGATTCCACAACCCTGAGATCATGACCTGAGTCCAAAGCAGAGGCTTAACCCACTGAGCCATCCAAGCGCCCCATCTAAATCATTCTTAATCCTCATTTTAAGAATTATCTTTTCAATGGCATAAAAATATTTAGCCTAGGCCAGGAAATATCACCCCTATGTTGCAGAAAAGATGAGCAAAACACATAGCAGAATGTAAAGAGCTTTTTGCTCAGTTCTATAGGAGGCCAGTGGAATTCAGGCAGGCAGGAAATGAGAGGAGAGGAGAGGCTGGGGAGCCAGCATTTACAAAGGGAGAAAAGAGACTCGCTCCTGATCCTGCAATATAATGCAGAAGGAAATAGAAGCTAAACTGAGGCTTGTCCAAAATGCCACAGAAAGGGAGGAGAACTCCGGAAAGGTTGTGAAGGGTTGTTGGTGGAGAAGACATTCCAGGCATAGGGAACAGTGTGGGCACAAGCTCTGAGATGGGAAAGTAGGTGGCATGTGAGAGGTACGCAGGTGGTATGTGGGGTGTGTGGAAGGATGGAGGGGACTTGGGACACATTGTGGAGAGCACTGGGCACAGCCCTCGCTTCGGAGTTAGATTTCATTCTGTGGACCCTGGGGGATCCCAGGGAAGGATTTTTAGGAAGTGAGTTGCAGACCTGCAATGAGTCTCAGAAGCAATTTTACATTGTGAGAGGTGGTGGGTCTTGCATAAGGTCACTGAGCTGGTTAGTGGCCAAACTGACGGCAGTACAAAGCCAAGGGCTCAGATGCCCAGCCTAACCCCTATTCCATTACACCAAGATGCCTTTGTGGGCATCTGCCCACCTTTTCTTCTCTCCATTTGTGTTCTCTAATTCTTCCCCCACCCTTTCCCTTGTCCCCTTCCTGGGCATTGGGTGTGCCTGGGGTGTTCCTGTAGCCCACACAGGGTTGTTGAGCTCTGTTGCAGACCCAGGCCAACCAAAGAGTTGCTTTTCAACCCCCTGGTGATCTGGGCAGTGAAGGCCCAGCAGAAAGGGGAAATGAGCAGGATGGGAGGGATGCCCAGCAGGAAGGCAAGGAAGAAAGAAGGCAGAGCAAGAACAGACATAGGGAAAAGGTAGATACAGCCACAGGTTTTGTGGGGCCCATAAGGGGAAGGTTCTCTTGGGGATGGGTGCCTGTGCATGGGCTGGGGAGGGGCACTCTGTCTGGTTTGAGCTATCTCAAGGACATGCCCTGTTAATTCACACCACTTTTCCAGGGAACCTACTAGAACTAAGTTAGGTGAGAGGCACTGAGGGGTAAGTATCCTGTCCAAAGGGCATCTGGGAGGAGGGGCCTGACTGGCCTAAGCTGCAGGAGCGAAGTCTGTGGGTCCAAGTGCAAAATCCAAAGTCCGGCACTGATTCTCAAATAGGAGCACTTCTGAATAGGCACTGTGCAAGGTCCTGGAGCACAACGATAGTCACCATCAGCGCCATCAACAAGCCAAAAGCCCTGTAAACACACAAACGGAGGACTACTTCCGAGGGCAGCAGTGAGATTACCAACAAACGATGTAGCGATGCAGTGCACAAACTGTCTGCATAATATATGCTGGAAAACAGCCCAAAGAGGCAGGGCTCGGGATGGGAAATAGGAGAATGGCGTGGTCCTAGCCACGACTCTGCCGATCCTTGCTCTTATCTACAGTTTTCTCTACCTTGAGGTCTGTCCAGTGCTTTCGGTGTGCTGAAAAATCACTTGGGAATGCTTTTTTTTCTAATTCTTTTTTTTTTTTTTTAAGATTTTACTTATTTGACAGAGAGGGAGACAGCAAGAAATGCTTCTTAAAATAGATCCCTGAGTCCGATCCTAGCTTTCCTGAATCAGAACGGCTGGAGGCGGGATCCCGAATCTGTATTTTTACACGCACCCACCCCCTGGGGTAATTTCAAGCTTGGTAATCGACGCTACACAGTTTGAGTACTCCTTAATAGGGAGATGATGACCTGCATCAGTCCTAGGTCTGGCAAGAGATTCAAGAGCTAATAAGGCAACATGCGTGAAAGCGCCCTGTGAACCTGAGAACAAACCAATTATTTGCAAATAATAGTAATCCCATAATCCAAATAAAATCCACAAAATAATAGTAAAAGAACTAGAGAGCGCACGGCAAACGCGACCCAGGCCGAGCCGGTGCCAAGGCCCGGGCCACTTAAGCGCAGTAGGCGTGACTGTCCCTTTAAGCTGTCCGCAGGCCTCCCCGCCCCGCCCCGCCCCGCCCCGCCCCGCCCCGCCGCGTCCCGGCTGCTGGCTCGCTTCCCGCGGGCCGGAGGGCCCCTCCGGCGGCGCGTGCGTGCTGGCAGCAGTCGACCGGCAGGGCCTCCCAGCGGGGCGGTCTCGGCGGCGCGACGCCGGCGCTTGTTGCGTGCGCGCCTGACCCCGCCCCTTGCCCGCCCCTTCCCCTCCCCCCTCCGCGGTTCTCCCCCGCCCGCGCGGTACAGCTGGGCCAGTGACGCGGGAGCCGCTGCCGCCGCCGCCGCCGCCGCCGCTGCCGCCGCCGCCGGGTTCCATTCTCCTAAGCCGGCGACAGCCTCGCCCCCCGCCTCCCGCCGCCTCCTCCCGCAGCGTCGGCCAGCGCCAGCCAGACAAGGGCACGCAGGGCCTCGCCTAGACCCGAGAGGGTTGCGGGCGCGCGCAGGCGGCAGAGCAGATCCCGGCGCCGCGGAAGCTTCGAGCGCCCCCCCCTCGCGGAGGTCGCCGCGCGGCTCCCCGGGTGAGTTGTCACCGCGGCTGGGGGACGGCGGGGCCGGGCATTGTGTCACTGGCGCGGCCGACCCGCTGTCAGGGGCGCGGGGTCGGCGCGCACCTCCAGGGACGGACGCCGGGGAGCCCCGGCCGGCCGCCCGGCGTCGGCTGCTGTGTGCGCCGGCCCCGCTGTCACCCGGCCGGCAGGGCGCGGGGCCGCGAGGGCGGCCGGGGAGGCTGAGCCGGCAGCGGCGTGGGCTGTGCGGAGGCCAGGAGGGGGACCGGACGGCCGGTTTGCGGCCGGGAGCTGGTGGCCGGGACCGGGGCGCGCCGCCTGGCCTCGCCCGGCGTGTGGGGTCGTGCTCCCTGGCCGGGAGTCAGGGCGGAAACCAGACTTTGCGGGTCGCCGGAGAGTATGTAGGCGGAGGCCCCCTTTCTTATTACTGTTATTTTCCCCTTCTGGCCGACCAAAGCTGCGGGTGCTGCGCGGGGCAGGGTGGCTTGGCGACGGTGGATTTCCTGAGGAAATCTTGGAGTCCGTGTGTGGGAGCAATCGGAGCTTTCTGGAGCCCCCGCGCCTCATCTGCTCTTTAATCTCAAAAACTTTACTTGTTATCCGGGCTGAGACTCACCGAAACCACTTCCTGTTTATATATGTAGACTTTCTTTTTTACTCCTGGGTTTTAGGGACTCCAAATAATAGTGTAGGTGTGACCCTCCCTCAGGTTTGGCTATGGGGCTACTGAGGTGGAAAGTTACCTGTAACGAGATTAGCATTCGGTGGGGGTGGGACTATAAGACCGAAGACGGAAAAAGGCGTCAAGATCAAGTCTTTGGTTCATTAGGGGGAAGTTCATGTCTTGGCCAAGAGGCCTAATATTGCTGTTCCCACAGAATGTACTCTTGGTGGTAGGGAGCTCGCTGCTTTGTTGCTCTTGCTAACTAGGCTTGTGTGTGCTGTGTACAGAGGTGCAGTAAAACTACCTAGTTCAATTAACTGTAGCCCTTTACTTCCCCTTTCTAGATCTGCAGAGGTAGAAATGTGTCTTTCCATCCTTTGCAGTGGTTAATTCACTTTTGCTCTTTTCATTCTTCTGGTTTAAAATATATGTGTATGAATGATGCACACACACACACACACACACACACACAAACACACACACACCTTTTCTGTTTTGGGAATTCCACACCCAAATTGTCACCATCTAGTGGAGGCTAGTATAGACATGTTCTTGGCGTTGAGTTTGAATTTTCTGGGCTTTGCATTTTTAGCTAGATGCATATTTAACCAGAAATGAAAATTTTCACAATTGGTTGGATGGAGGGGCAGAACTAGGTCTACCTCCCCCTTAGTAAAGGAGGTATTTAATAAAGCAACGATAATAGCAATAAGGAACAGTTCTCAGGGAACGTGTACCAAGCTTTGTGCCAAGAAGTTTACTTTCTTGATCTCATTTAATAACAGACTTTTGTGGTGGATATTGTTATGATTCCCCCCTCTTTTTTTTTTTTCAGTTGAAACCGAAACCAAACAAGTAACTTGCCTAGGGTCACAAAAATAGCTCATGGTGGAGCCCACATTTTAACTGCTAGATTATACTGTTAGCTTCTAATTTTCTTACCATTTAGTAAAATTGAAACTGGAGACTTTCTGGAAGTTTTTCAAAGCAATACTTCTTCAGGCTTTTTTTCAGATCTTGAGCATCCATAATTCTCCAAGGTAACACTTCCCGCATGGGCACAATATTCAATTGTTTATTCATTCTTTCATTTAGTATTCCTAAGTATTTATGTGATACGGAATGTATGCCAGGCCCTGTGCTAGGTATTGGGGAGACTGCAATGAATAGGACAATACAGCCATGCCGTCATGTAGTTCAGTCTTTTAAATCAGTGTATTTTGGCTTATGTTGTTAATTTTAAGTGGTGACCATTTGCTGCTTAAGGACCTGCTGTCAAGTGAGTTAAATTAGAGGACACTACTGGTATGAGGACTGATAGCTAGGACTTGCTGTGTGCAGCATGACTTGGATGCCGTAGTACTGTGTACTCAGAGCAAGGCTGTCTCCCTCCCTGCCCCGCAAACATTTAAACCCTGAGATCAAACCCAGTGTCAGTTGGCACAGTTCAACTTATTTGCCGAGGCCTGCCTTCTCAAAGCCCAGAACTTAAGCAACAGAAAGGAGAAGAAATGTGGAATGAGGTGTTGCAGAAGATGGGGGCTGGTAGAGAAGAGACCTCAGCACTTTGGTTTTCTGGCCAGTCTCCATCCTGTGGTGACTGAACTTGTGCTCTTATGTAATGGTGCATCTCCTGGCAGGGGATTTCCTCCTTGGCTATTGCTGGGCAGCAATTTCTACAGCTACCCTCCCACTCCACATGCATATATGCACCCTCCAAAGGTAATAATTCACCTGGCTTTTTAAAAAGTAGGAACTGGGGTGCCTGGGTGGCTCAGTCGTTAAGCATCTGCCTTCGGCTCAGGTCATGATCCCAGGGTCCTGGGATCGAGCCCCACATCGGGCTCCTTGCTCGGCAGGAAGCCTGCTTCTCCCGCTACCATTCCCTCTGCTTGTGTTCCCTCTCTCTCTGTGTTTCTCACTGTCAAATAAATAAAATCTTTAAAAAATAAATAAATAAATAAATAAATAAATAAATAAATAGTAGGAACTTACTTCAGGTTTATTGCTACTAAGCATTATTTCATTCCCTCTATGCTTCCGTGCTTTTCTGTAGCCCAGAGAAAGACTTGCTTTAAGTTTTACATCGTTCCTTATGCACTCTTCCCATGTCCTTAGCTGTTTAGACAACCAGGGAACTCCAGTTGACTCTTAAAGAACCCAGGGTTCGGGGCACTGACCCCTACGCAGTCAGAAATCCATGTATAACTTTTGACTCCCCCAAAACTTTGCTAATAGCCTACCGTTGACGGGAAGGCTTAGTGAGAACATAAACTGCTGATTAGCACTTATTTTGTATTTTACATATATTACATACTGTATTCTTACAATAAAGTAAGCTAGAGAAAAGAAAATGTTATTAAGAAAATCACAAGAAAGAGAAAATACATTTACAATACTGTACTGTAAGAAATCTGCATGGAAGTGGACTCACACAGTTCAAACCTGTGGTTTTGAAGGGTCAACTCTGCTGGCTCTGGGCTCAGAGAATTACAGTATCTTTAAAAAAAATTAGTGAGTCACATAAGCTTCCTC
Source organism: Procyon lotor (assembly GCA_028646535.1). Classification (NCBI taxonomy): domain Eukaryota; kingdom Metazoa; phylum Chordata; class Mammalia; order Carnivora; family Procyonidae; genus Procyon; species Procyon lotor. The sequence continues at coordinate 94,832,656 of CM053609.1, read as the reverse complement.
CTTTCTGTACTGAAAGACGTGAACTGTGGAGAAGTCTTTAGCAGAGCTGCTTGTGGGCAGAGAAGGAAGACTAGAGAGCAGATGTGCTTTTTCCCCCCTCTGCTTCCTCATGTACAAGTGACAGTTCACTGAGAGGCAGCAGTGCCCCCGTTAGAGGCCTGCAGTGCCCCCTTGAAGGCCAGAATGTCAGCAGGTGTGCTGATAGTGGTTGTGTAATTGCCGGGCATGAAGCATTTTACATGTGATCTCCTAGTTGAAGCTGACAAGCAGGATTCATTTCCCCTCCTCTATCTTCCTGGACAGTAAGGAAGTCTTGTTTAGGAAATCTTCCCTTAAGCGGTAGGGGAAAGAACAAGGAGAGGAAGAAGTATCCCACCATAGTGAGATTTCATTTAGTGGAATGGTTTCTAAAATATTAATATTCTCAAGTTATATTCTTAAGTTATATTGACACATTGCAGGAGACTTGGAAACTAGAGCAGTGAGAAATGATGCCTGTAATGTTGGAGGGCTATTTTCATACGGAAGGATGCAGCTTGAAGTTTGAGGTTGGGGGTTTTGTGATGAGTATTTGAAGCCCACAGCTGTGAATTTGAGACCAATGAAGCAATTCCAGGACAGCGTTGGGGTGACAGTCCTTGAGCATTAAGATCTGTTCACTCCTACTCTGGCTGGGATTCAAGGCAACAGCCATTGCTCCCTTGGACGCTTGTAAGTCCTTGAGTGTCTTTGTGTAAAACCTTTATTTGAAAAAGTAGAGGCACCGAGGAAAGAGGTACCTCTTACAAGGCTTAGGTTTTAGCAGCAAAACCTGTCCGACATCAGTGGATGTTTCTTTTTTTTGTGCTCATGTGTGTCTGTGATGGTGTCTGTTTCTTTCCCTTTTAGTTCTTTGGCCTAGAAACCAGCAGGGTTCCTCTGTGTGCTCTCTCATCCTCTGATTCTTACCTCAGTGTGGAAGTCTCCACTCTGCTGGTAGACCTCCAGTGGTGCTGAGCTGGGTCACTTTGGCTGTGGAAGGCCACCTGTGCTTCTGTCAGGGCTTGGGGACACTTGAGTCTCGGTGAAGGTATTGGTATAGCAACAGCAGAAAATGTCCCAACTGTAGTGAGAATTGGACACGTTTCACAGGCTCCCATGTGGCCTGTATTCTCCTTCCTGGGCCCTTATATCTCAAAAAAGGAAAATAGCACCATTGAAACATCTGAAGGCTGCATGCCAAGAATTTATGCAGTATTCTAGAAACAGGATATTATTGAAGCATTTTCTCAAGCAGAAACAGATGTAGTTCCCTGTTACTGTTGCCAGTGTTAGTAGATCCTTCAAATTACCTGATAGCAGTGTGCCCTTAAATGTACTCTCCCCTCCCACACATATGTGTACCTGTTAGACTTTTTTTTTTTTTGTAGAGCCCCATTGCTTGATTTGAGGAAAGTTAGCCTGGGTTCCTGATGACAGTAATAGGTTCTCAAGGGTTTGCAGACAGCAGAGGTGGTGACTGACAATTCTTTATTACTCAGAAGAGGATCTTTTGTGGTGAAAAATTCAATGACTCAGGATTCCTTTCTCCTGTAGTTGGAGATTGGACATACAACCTCAGAGAAGAGGTATAAATAGGGGCTCTTTCCCAGCCTCCTCTTTCTTACCATCCTTTCTTAAGGAGGGAGGAAAGTCTCATCTTTCCAAATCCAACCTCCTACCAGCAGTGACTTGCCTTCACCCACAGAAGTTTAAGATCAGAGCATGGAGTTGGCCAGTGTGTAGGCTCTCTCTGCTTAGACTTTTGGCTAGATGAGGCTTCAGCTTCTGACAAAGCTAGTAAAATGAAACTGGCTTCTGGCAATGGCATAGGACTGTTTATCGCATTCTTTCTTCTTTGGGCTCTTCTCAGTTGATCTGAGTAAACTAAGTGGGTGGAAGTTTTAAAAAGGGAACTTGAAAAAGAGAACAAGGTGATTTTGCTCATTTTGCATTTTAAGTGGTAGTCTAGTCTGTCTGAGGGAAGACTGGGGCTCCTTTTTTTTTTTATTGTTAACACATTGGGAACAAGATTACAGAAAGCTTGGAGAATAGAGGGGGAGAAAAAACTCACTATGATTCTACCATCCTACATCATTTCCTTCTATTCTGTGCTTGCTTTCAGTTGGGAATCCCTGTACATTCAATTTTGTATTATTTTTTTTCTTTTAATTTTTTTTTTTTAAAGATTTTATTTATTTATTTGACAGAGAAGAGAGAGATCACCAGTAGGCAGAGAGTCAGGCAGAGAGAGAGGGGGAAGCAGACTCCCTGCTGAGCAGAGAGCCTGATGTGGGGCTCCATCCAGGACCCTGGGACCATGACCGGAGCCGAAGGCAGAGGCCTTAACCCACTGAGCCACCCAGGCGCCCCTGTATTATTTTTTTTCATTTTGCATTATACCATAACTATTTTTCCGTAATGACATATATCCTTTATAATTATTTCTAATGACTTTGTAATATTCCATCACTAGATCAGCTGTAGCTGACAGCCATCACCACATTCTAATTTTTGAGCATTTTCATCACCTCAAAAAGAAACTCCATTGCTAGTCACTCCCTGTTCCTCACAGTCCCTGTAGCCCGTGGCCATCACTAATCTCTGTCTCTCTGTAGTTTACCTATGTGGACATTTCATATAAACAGAATCATACAACATGTGGTCTTTAGAAGTTGGCTTCTTTCACTTAGCATAATGTTGTTGAGGTTTATCCATACTATAGCATGTATCCATACTTTATTTCACTTTGTTGCTGAATAATCTGTTGTATAGATATATCACATTTCCTTTATCCATTCATCAGCTAATGGACATTTGGATTGTTTCTGGTTTTTGTTATTATAATGTTGCTATTAACACCCATGTATAAAGTTTTGTGTAGACATATGTTTTTATTTCTTAGGGAGGTATTTTAAAAGCTGCATCCATATTTCTACTTTGGAGTTAACGTTTCAGTTATGCAGTTTGGGGAAGAACAGTGTTATGGCAAAAACTTTTGATTATGTGTTATTGACATTATTACCCTGAATTAAGAAAAGATGCTACCAGGAAAAAGGAAAAATGAAAGGAAGAATTATGTGTATAAGAAGATAGTAGAAATGTTTCTAAATCCTTGGTGCTGAACTTTAAAGAGTAGTGGGAGTTTACAGATCCAATAGTGTCTACAGTCAATGCACATGTACTGCTGCTTTAAAGAAAAAAAAAAAGGATTTTCGGCATGAAGCCTCAGTTCTAAATTGCATCATTGTGTTTTATGGAGTGAACTTTACCATGAACTCCACAGAGCCTTCCTTATCAAATGTAATTTATAGTTCTCAGAAGGTTTTCCTTTTCTTATGAAACATTCCATGCCAGGGTTCTGTGCACCTGCTTAGAGGTTTCTGCGAGGCTGGAATGGAGAGCCAACCATCAAGGTATGGGGCAGAGGGGCCCTGAGTGTGTTCTTTGCTCTTCAGAACAGCTTTTATAGGGCCCTTACTGGTGGACCTCAGTTGCACCTGAGGTTAAAAATATAGATCGTGCCAGACACAAAGAGGAACAGATGGTATTGCTGGGAGTGTCATTTCCTCTACAGGATATGCTCCTGGCTGGTTTCACACCATACCAGCCATATTACTGAAATGCATGCCCTCCTCTTGCCCTTGTCCTAATTGGAACTACTAGCATTCGTGTCAATAGCGGCTCTTGCTTTTCTTACTCATACGTCACTTACCAAAAGCTCTTGGAAGTGTGTGTGTGTGCAGGCCACTTCATTTTTTTATTAGAGGATCAAGGTGGTTCCACCCCAGAGAAATGTGGGGCACAAGGCACATGGCCTTTTGTCCAATAAGCCAGACAAAAACTAGGAACTTGAATTATCTTCTCTTGTACCTGTATTACCTTCTCTTGTATTTGGAGCCAAGCCCAAGGATCAGTCCTTCCAGAAAGTTCCTGCCTCTGTGTGTGTGTGTGTAAATGTGTATGAATGCTGCCATAACTTCCCTGACAAAGTTATAGAGTTTTGGAGTGTGCTCTACCTGTTAATGCAAATTCTCTTCATCTTATGATGAAGTGCTAGAGGGTCTCAAAAGCTAAGTGAGGTAAGATGAAATTCTTATCTGAAGATTCAAATTCTTGGGTATAATATACAGGTATTATCAAAACTCCCTGCACAGCAAGCCGGACTCTAGGCTCGTTAGATGCTAGAGTTGGAAGGGTGAGACTTTGGGGTAATTTCCTCCTACCTCCTTACTTTATGGAAAGGAAGAATGAGAAATGGATGCTCAGATCTGACTTCTCTGAGTGGTGACAGGGCCAGGAGAGGAACCAGGGCTCCTGATTCCTAGCCTGGTGCTCTTTCTGCCAGTGTATGATCAACTTCTCTTTCCTCTGGGCTTGTCTCAGGGAAAGGGCATTGGAGCCCAGAATGGTGTGTGGTTCACGTTGTTAGGAACAAATTCATGTCCTTTCTGTGATTGTGGTTTTGAATCTAATAGTGAAATTACAGAGAGGAATGAGTTTTTAAGTTCAGTTCTTCTGGGGAAGACCTGTTAAAATGGGCGCTGTTGTGCTTAGGCTGGGCCGGCTTAACTTCGGTATCTCCGTATTGTGCTTCCTTGTGATTCATAAAGCACCACCTGCTCTAAGCCAGTGGGATGTGTTCTCTGAGTCCTTTTCCCTGTTGAGTCCCTTTTGCCCGGATGGGACAGTAGCAGGAACTGGTGGCATCTTAGATGTAGTAGGGCTTCCTGATAATTGGGAATATGCTGTCAGAGAGGGCCGATGCTCCTTTTCCCCTACCCCATTAGCGGTCTACAACCCTTCATGACGACGGTGTGAACACACATCTGTAATTGTCTCTAATCAGTCAGGAAGGAACCAGGCTTCTTGGGCTGAGGTCATATGTGCTAGCTGTCTCCACCCTGGAAATTCATTGAGCAGTTTGTGCTCAGTGGATAGTGCTTTTCAGTTGGCCCACTCGAGACATTTTTTTTTTTTTGAGAATTAACAAGTGGTATGTTAGCTGGTCCACACCTTTATCAGTCCTTGATTCTTATCCACCTGCCAGGTGGAAACTGCTGTGGGAAGGCCATCTACCTCCTTGTTTCAGTCCTGTGGGGATTTTGCATGTTACACAGCAGGATGGCAAGAAAAACAGGCTCTGAGTTTCATAAGAGTTCATTGGGCTATCTTTTTTCCCCCCTTTACATGCACCTTCAAATCTTAATAATTTGTGAGCTGATGATCTGGTTGGACTGTGACATCGGGCTGGTGGGAGTTAGGTAGATGGTGTGGAAACCAAAAGGAAGTAAATCTCGTCAATTCTTTGGCAAGTATTTAGTGAATGTCTGTATTAGGTATACAGTTGTAAACAAAGAACAAAATGGACACAATTCTTGCCTTCACGGCCTTAACAGTCCAAGGAAATACCCATGGGTTATTTAATTTGAGAGTAGTATAGGAGGAATCTGTTGTGTAAAGTAGATTTTCAATTAGATACTCTGAAGGAGTTGCTCTTTTTCACTGATGTCTGAGCTCCAGTCCAGCTGTCACCCTGGAAAGAGAGGCGGACTGGAAAAATATCCTTGGAGAATCCTCCTGGCCTTCCAAGGAAGAAAGCAAATGGCTTTCCCCCCACAGAGTAAGGTCTAGGAGTTTCGTCTGGTGTGAGGATTCCTGTTCACTGGCTTTACTTAACCAATCAGTTTTTATTGTGGAAATGTTTTCTGACCCTGAAATTTCTTTTCTCTTTTTTCTTTGCTTTTAGTTAAGAGAGGAAAGTGGGTGTGGGTTCCACAGTGAGAAATGGGGAGAAGGGAAAAAGGAGCAGTAGTGTGAATTCTTTAGGGAATGTTTTTTTTCCCCATCTTTACCAGGCTTCAATTTTAGATGTAAATGTTGACTTGTGATATCTCTTTCCTTGGTCTGTATGTGGCTTTATAACCTGCGAGGGCAGCAAAGAACCAAAACAGTACTGGCACACGTCAGGCTCCCAATTAGCACAAAGCCCCATATATTTTACTTCTATGGGAGCCATCTCTGTGTCGGACCAGGTTCCAGGCTGAGGTTGGGAGTCACTTGAGGTCAATCAGTGACAGTTTTGTCCACTTCTTTGTGCTCAGCTCCAGGATTATTTGGTTGGTTGATAAGTTATTGACCAGGGATAGAGGATTAAAGTCAAAAGGGTGAGAGGGCAAGGTGACCTTGAGGCCATGAGCCGTGGATGACAAGGAATCAAAGAGTTGTATTAGTGATGAAATTCTAAAAAGAGACATTTGGAGGGAAGGCCTGGGTTGAGTGAAAAACAAATATAAACAGGGTGAAGAAAAGTGGTTAACATTCACCAACTTCATTCTGACTGGTAGCAGGAAAAGAAGACTGCTCAGAAACCATAGAGGCAGGAGGAAGTGAGGCAAAGATAGTGTTCTTCCAAATGTTCTAGCAAGGCCAGTGAAAACCAAACTACAAGGTCCTCTTAAGAATTTGGATTCAAGACCAGAGTTACCCCTGCTAATTTTCAGGCCCAGGTGTTTGTTTCTGGAACTCTCTCCATCTTTTTAAAACTTCAGGAGGCGGGGTGCCTGGGTGGCTCAGTCGTTAAGCGTCTGCCTTTGGCTCAGGTCGTGATCCCAGGGTCCTGGGATCGAGCCCCCACATCGGGCTCCTTGCTTGGCAGGAAGCCTGCTTCTCCCGCTACCATTCCCTCTGCTTGTGTTCCCTCTCTCGCTGTCAAATAAATAAAATCTTTAAAAATAAATAAATAAAATAAAACTTCAGGAGGCATCAGTCATGCACTAAATCCAACCTACAAGTGTGTATCTACAGTTTGACCTTATTTACTCAATAAGTAATATTATTTTTACTCAATAAATTATTTACAGGGCGCCTGGGTGGCTCAGTCGTTAAGCGGCTGCCTTCGGCTCAGGTCATGATCCCAGAGTCCTGGGATCGAGCCCCACATCGGGCTTTTTTTTTTTTTTTTTAAAGATTTTATTTATTTGACAGCGAGAAACACAGCGAGAGAGAGGGAACACAAGCAGAGGGAATGGTAGCGGGAGAAGCAGGCTTCCTGCGGAGCAGGGAGCCCGATGCGGGGCTCGATCCCA
>CM053609.1:94739417-94825450 GCA_028646535.1 Procyon lotor | reverse complement strand
CTCAATATATTTTTAATATCCACTGTGAATCTATTTGCAATCAAGGAAATAGTAGGATGGCTTGTTTCTCTTTGTTCTCCAGAACTGAGCTCTTTTGGGGGTGGTTCTATTACTTCTGGAATTAGAAAGGGTAATTGTGTGGGTTATCTCCTTTGAAGGTCTGTGCATGCTTTTGAAAAAAATCACATCTTTGAAAGAAGGGCAACTCTCTACAAATGCTCACTGCTTCTCTTGGATATATGTGAGCAACAGCAGAATGAACAGATTTCAGAGCCTTTGGTGTTAGTAAAACTTTCTGTGAACAGCAACAAGGTAGATATTTTTCAAGCAGTGCATCTGAATTCATTTATTAATTGAACAAGTATTTATTGAATGCTCTTTCCCATTTAATCATCTCCCCACAGGGATTCTTTGCAGCACACAGCCTAACAAATGTTCTCCAGTATTTATTTTGGTTTGTCTTTTCCACTCCTAGATTTTAAGCCCCTTGAGGATGGAAGGGCTGGTTTAAGTCTCCACTGTGTTTACTCTGCAGGCTGGGCATCCATATTAATAGCAGTACAGATTTCTTCATTTTACAGAGTGCTTTCATGTAACATGTCATATCATACCGTGAGGAAGATTTTAGGACCGTTTTACAAGTGGGAAAGCCATGGCCTTTGGTAACCAGTAGACATTTAGCAGCCAGTGTGCTTGTAGATAGTGACACTGAGTCAGCTTGGGGCTGGCTGAATCAAACATTAGTATGGCCTGCTGGGAAATAGGAAACCTCCTGGAATTGCAGACTTGATAAATCTTAACTTTCTCATGAAAAACAATACAACAACCCTTTCCTGTTTCCCCACCCCATCTCAGCATAGGTACTCTCAAGGTCAGTATGTTTTTGTGTACAGTTGGGACAAAAATGTGGAAGTGTACAAAATTCGAAAGGCAGCTTTCATCTCCTAACTAAGGAAAAGCATTCTTATATTATCCGAGGGGCTTTTATTTTTACTTTTGGAGGAGAGGAGCGGCCATAGTGTCAAAACCTTGGTATCTAAAAATCCATGCAGTTTGGGGGTTATTAGAGGGTCCAGTTGGGGGTAAGCCAGAGAAGAAGTTCCGAGTTCTTTGGATCTTAAGGACTCAGTGGTGGGGATTTTGAGTAACTCTGTAAACACTGTTTCTAAAGGGGGACTGTCTTTGCCTGAGAACTCATGAGGGCTCCTTTAGGAATATCCTTCCTTTTTTTGCAAACAAGGGGACCTCGGGTCTCCTGTAGGCGAGGCTTGACCTCCTCTTCCCCATTGTCCTGCTCTTGTTTTCAGAGGCAAATATGAGTCAGTGAGGGGAGGGAAGAAGTAAAGGTCCCATGGAAGTAAGGACCTTGAAAGTAAAGGTCCCGTCTCACCCACGACAGCTTAGATTTGGAGAAATATAAAGCAGTGCTGATGTTACTGGGGCAGGATGAGCTTAGATGGCCTTGTTTTTTTTCCATGTAGTTGGGAAAATGGAGGAGTAAGGCTGGCTGTGGGCCAGGCACCGTTTCCCCCTTTCCTGTGGTGAATGAAAATGGACGATTGTTTTAAGAAGTGGGTACTGAGTGGGAGGCAAGTGGAAGATAGCAGGCCTTGGACTCAGCCTAACCCTGCTTTGCTGTCAGCTCAGCCGTTTTTCACCTCTATGCCATGAGCAGGTTTAACCTCTCTGGTCCTCATTTTTGTCATTTATAAAATGGAGATATTGTTTTAACATACTTGTCTCTAGAAAGGTAGCTACCGAAATATTAATGATTACTTGTTAGGGGGAATTGGGGGTGATGGAGGGTAACAGGAAAACTAGAACTTCTTAAACTTTCTTTTTGTGTCATTTGAATTTTTGACTCTTGGCACATATAACTTAAAAGTATCCCCTTATGGGATTATCATGAAGATCAAATAAAATGTGATATTTAATACCAGGTACAGTGCCTGACAACTAAAAAATATGCAATTGGCAGTTTATTTGGGGAAGAAGTGATATTAATATTAATTCGACCCTTGCTATTGTGTTAAATTTTCAGTCTGCCTTTGGGTAGACTGGCTTTGGGTAAGTAAGTCTCTTGGTTAAGCCCCAGTTTCTTGAAGTGAAAATGGGGTCTATAGTAGTATTTACTACATATAGGGGGTTTGTATTAGTATTTACTACATATAGGGGGTCTATAGTAGTATTTACTACATATAGGGGGTCTATAGTAGTATTTACTACATATAGGGGGTTTGTAGGAGACATAGCAAGCAGTTAGCCTGGTATCTGGCACATGGTCAGTATCAGTAAATATTAACTGTTATCAGCTGTTATCCTCACAGCTGTGCTGGAGCGAGGTGGAGTTATGCCCACTTCGCAGTTACAGAGAGTGAGGCACAGAGTGGTTTGGGGACATATGTTGAGGCCCTGTTGAATTAGCAGCAGAAATGGCCTTCTCTGTTAACTGCCCTCCTGCTGGAGTCTGACAGCCTCGCGGCCCGGAGTGTGCTCACCTCTCCTTCCTTCATCCTGGAAGGCCTGCTCAAGGGTGGGCTTAGCCTCTCTAGGGGAAGCCCTCTCTCCATACCACTTGGTACTGCCTGTGGCTTCCGCCACAGTTACAATAAGTAACTCCCTTCTGCCTGTTTTTGGGACCAAGTGGTTACGCTCAAGTCAGACTTGGTGGGAAATAGATTTTGAGCTTTGTGCAGTGGGCTTCTGTTCTGTGTATTCACATTTGGGGGTGAGGGGAAACCCCAAGTGACTTCTACCCAGAATTCTTTTCAGAAAGGGGGAGATACTCATCATCAAACTGAAGGGGTCAGAGCTGACGCCACCAGTTTCTCCCCTTGGGTTTGTACAGTACATGTCTCACCGTTGAGACACCGTCTCTTTGGTTCTCTTCATCAGACTTTACAACATTTGTCTTGCTGCCTTCATCTTAGGGGTCATGAAGTACTTACTTACCATCTGGTGAAAAACACAGGCAACACAATGTCAAAAGTTACACACATCTAAATTTGCCTAGTGGCCTGGAAGGAGTATGCGTATTTATACAGATCCTTGCACTTCATAGTTTTTATATTGTTTTCATGTGTTTCAAATACACCCTTCTCCAAATTTGGCTGGCAACCCTTGTATTCCCTCTTTTTTGGTATATATACTTGTTGTAGTATTGCATTCACATTGTATAATTCCACATCAGGATCTGAGGGCCCTGCTGTTGAGGCAGTCATTTTTCAATACTTAATACCAATCTAGTCTGTGCACCTCTAGACGAGTCTGCTCTGATTCCCAGCTTGCTTTCATTTCCTTATTTGTGGCTGCCTAAAGGCCTCTAGTGAAGTACATCAAAGGGCTTCATGTTGGCTTGGCAAAGGAAGATCTTTGGAGGAGCTTAAAGACCTTGTGGAAAAGACCCTCTTAATCTTAGCTAATCGCAAAATGAGACTCTACTGTGGAGAAGCCACCCTCTCACCCACTTTATGGAAACCCCTTTAAAATACAAGTTGTTCAGGCTATTTGTCATGTTTCTGTAGTATTTATCTGGTTTTTGAAAACAGACCTGCTTAAATTAATTCTGGCTGATGTCTGGAAATGAGGTGGAACGTTTGCCCGCTTCAGAGTTACAGGAAGTGAGGCACAGAGTAATTTGATGACTTGTCTTAAGGCCATATGTTGAGTGAGCCAGGGTGATGCCTGGAAGATTTGAAGGAGATATTTATAAAAGAATGAAGCTCTGGGTTTATTTCAGACCTAATGGTGAACTTGCAGGAGCAGCTTCCGAGCACCGGGGAGAGAGGAATGGCACACTGCCTTGGAGCTGTCATCTAGGATGCCACCTTTTGGGAACCATATTGTAGGCAGTCTCTGGCCTCCGTGAAGTCGTGCCTGGGCCTTATCAGAAACGAACCAGATGGTGTTTCTAGTGAAACTGGCAGCTGTTCTTGCTGACAGAATTAATTAAACATTTTTACATGTAAATGTGGAATTATGGGAAGCTTTCTTTTGGAGTTTTAATGGGATGTGAGAGTGCTGCCCTTACCTTATAGAGGCCTTTAAAAAAGTTTTTTTTTTTAATTTACATTCAATTAATTAACATATAATGTATTACTAGTTGCAGAGGTAGAGGGCCGTGATTCATCAGTTGCATATAACACCCAGTGCTCATTACAGCACGTGCCCTCATTAATGTCCATCACCCAATTACCCAATCCTTCCTGCCCCCTCCCCTCCAGCAACCTTCAGTTTGTTTCCTATGATTAAGAGTCTCTTATGGGGGACGTGTTGGTGGCTCAGTCAGTAAGGCATCTGTCTTCAGGGTCCTGAGATTGAGTCCCACATTAGGCTCCTTGCTCAGCAGGCAGCCTGCTGCTCGCTCTGCCTGCTGCTCTCCCTACTTGTGCTCACTCTCCCGCTCTCTCTGACAAGTAAATAAAATCTTTTTTTAAAAAATCTCTTATTGTTTATCTCCCTCTCTGATTTCATCTTGTTTTATTTTTTCCTGTCTTCCCCTGTGGTCCTCTGTTTTGTTTCTTAAATTCCACATATGAGTGAAATCACTTGATAATTGTCTTTCTCTGATTGACTTATTTTGCTTAGCATAATACCCTCTAGTTCCATCCATGTCATTGCAAATGGGAAGATTTCATTTTTTTAATGACTGAGTAATATTCCATAGGTATATACACACACACACACACACACACACACACACACACACACACCCCACCACCACATCATCTTTATCCACTCATCTGTCTACAGATATCTGGGCTCTTTCCATAGTTTGACTGTCGTGGACATTGCTGCTATAAACCTTGGGGTGCAGGTGCCCCTTTGGACACTACATTTGTATCTCTGGGATAGATACCCAGTAGTGCAATTGCTGGGTTGTAAGGTAGCTCTGTTTTCAACAGAGGCCTTTATTTATCCTTTGCTTCTGGCCATAATTGACCCTCAGTTCTCTTTCTGTCCCCTCTGGTTATTTTCTTCACCAAATGGACCGTTTATGCTGGGGAGGTATAAGGTAACCAGTCTTCTCTCTAGTGTGATTTGAAGGTTGCTGATGGGATCTTATCCCAGAATGTACCTGCTACATGGATAATCTTGGTGACTAAAATGTTCATCATTTGAGTCCCTCCTTTGGATTAAGACATTTGGATGTAGCACATATGATACCTGGGAACGGTGACAGTCAGAGTCACGAGACCCAGGAAGGAAAGAAGAAAACTGTGGGATGAAGCAGGAAGTACTGAGTGCGTGCCGTGTGCCAGGTACTATGCTAGGTGCTGTACTCTCATGGGCTTGTCTTTACTTTCTAGATCAGAAAAGCTCTAGAAAGTTAAGGACTGTAAATTACTCTGTTGGGGGTAGAACCAAGGTTGGATTGATTCCAAAGCCTGTGTTTTTCAGGGCAGATAGAATATATGTGGGTTAGAAGTTGAGGTGGAGGATGAGGTGGTGAGGGAGACAGAGAACAAATACCTGCAGAGAGGTGGTCAGGACCAGATGGGAGCTGCAGTGGAGGGATGCACGGGAGTGGGTGGTCCTGGGTGAGGGGCTGAGAAGGAGGGATGGGTGAGCAAAAATAAACCGAAGTGGGAATTAAAAAAGGTTGAGGTATCACTTGGCGGGAGGGCGTATACTGTTGGGTGATGGCAGCTTTTCCCTCAGGGAAAACTCTGTGGGATTTGTTCAGGGTCTGGGAGACCAGATAGTCTCTGTATTTAGGCAGGTGGCAGTTGGCCCCACAGGAAGCCTTTTAATCCCTGGTATTTATAGACTGTCCTGTACTCTACTGAAAGGCAATTCCCATTTCATTTAGGGAAGGCAGCATTATCTGCCTTTGAGATGCCGCATTTATGGATCCCCATTTGTCCCAGCAGGAGGGGCTGGGTAATGCCCGGTTATATTATCCTGGTTCCCTGCTGCCTCAGAGGTTGTGCAGGGACACTTCTGCCATTTATCTCTGAGTGACCTCTGGCTACTCCCTCTCCTGCAGATGCTTCTTTTCTTCTCAAAGATGAGCTGGAATCAGGACTGGGAAAGGTGGCCCTCTTGTCTCTGTGTTCAGGGTAGCCAGGAATTCCCTGGAATAGTGATTCTGATTTGTTCCGTAGCTCCTTGTCACAAGGTAGGATTGCTCTGTTGATAGCATGGCCAAACCCTACATTCAGTCCAACTCACCATTGATTTATTGATTTCGTGCTAGTATGTATGGGGGTAGAATACAAAGATGACTGAGACTGGTCTCCAGCCTCAAATCTAGGGGCATAATGAGTAATGAGCTCCCATATGAGGTCAAGCTAGTTTGTTTGTTCTTTTTCTTTCTTTCTTTCTTTCTTTCTTTCTTTCTTTCTTTCTTTCTTTCTTTCTTTCTTTCTTTCTTTCTTTCTTTCTTTCAAGATTTTATTTATTCATTTGACAGAGGGAGAGAGAGATCACAAGTAGACAGAGAGGCAGGCGGAGAGAGAGGGAAGCAGGATCCCCGCCGAGCAGAGAGCCCAGTGTGGGGCTCGATCCCAGGACCCTGAGATCATGACCTGAGCTCTGTCTAAAGGCAGAGGCTTTAACCCACTGAGCCACCCAGGCGCCCCAAGCAGTTCTTTCTTATAGCAAGAAATGCTCATATACTTTCAGTCTTGTCTAACTTAAGTCATTATGGTGAGGAGTAATTGTAGCAATAATCAACTAAGAAAAGAATGTGCATATGTGTCTAGATTCATGTAAAACTTTCTTAATGTTACAAGGTAGACACTCATAATAAAAGATAACATGTATGGAGTGCTTTCTACTTGGCACTATTCTAAGTGCTTTATTTGTATTAGCTTATTTAATCTTCACAGCAACTATGGCATGGCTGGTAAGTAGCAGAACCAGCCTCTGTTAAGACCCTGAGGAATCTAGGAAGAGAGGGCATGCATCCCACTCCAAGGGGAGGCAGCAGCCAGGATTTACCCTCAGAGACTAGAATGGAGCAAGGAAGGTCAGCCTGGTGCCCAAGAAAGCATTAGCATTTCTACACAACTTAATTAAATTACTGAAACTGGTTCTGAACTTGGAGTCATGTATCTTGTATAGTAATGCAATTGAAACATAATTTAAGCAAAGGAGGAAGGACAAAATTGGTGAGCTCACATATGGGCACTTAACTGACAGACTAAAACATAGAGAAGCCAACCCTAAAGCCAGTACATCTTTATTCAGTTTACAAATGAGTTGCAAAGACCTAGGCAACGTGCTTTGTGTTGGGACTTTTAAAGAACAAACATTAAAAAAACGAAAAAAATTCTTCCCCTTTAAGCCTCTTTCTGTTGAAGTTTCTGTTAAGGATATCTGAATTTGATCACTAATACACAGTGTATCCATCTTTGGCCGTTATTTTCCAGAGAAATCAAGCACATTTTTGAGGCATCTTCTGGCCAGGTTATCTCAGCTGTGGAACATTGGGAACAAACATATATACACATTGTGGAGAGGGCAATCTCTCCATTAGATGCAAGTCTGTAAAGGGAGCTCTGGGGTGTCTCTGAATTCCTGTTTCAGTCCACTCCACTCTTTCAACAGCTTTTTTAACATGCGGTACCTGTCTCATTAGCAGTTCAGGGAAATTAGCCTTCAACATCTAATGACCTAGTTCCCAAATTTGCAGCAGCTTCAGAAGTTTCTAGAATGCTCCAAAGCTGTGTTTCTCAAAGTGTGCTTAATTAGAATCACCTGACCCACCTTACATGTTGGGAATCAGCTCCCTTGTGGGTGGCGTCCTGGCTTTCACGTGTAAAACACTTCCTTCTGTCCAGGTTCTGAAGTAGAGCTTTGAGGCCAAGTCCCGGTCCACCTCAAGAGGCTATAGAGCTGCAAGCTGCAGTGTGAACAGTCTTCAGAGTTTCCTGTTTTCTCTTATAATGAATGGGAATTTTGCCTTCTGTTCCATAATACATCCAGGATCATTTTAATATTCAAAATGAATTACATTAATCTAGTATGGAATAAATGAGATTGTGTGGTTTGGGGTGAGACTGCTTAGTTTGTAATCTTGGTGTCATGAATTGCTAACCATAATGACCTTGGGCAAGTTATTTAACTTCTCTGTGTCTTGTCTAAAAATGGAGATAGTCATAATACCTACCTTTTAAGGTTGTTGTGAGGATTAAATCAAATATTAGATAGAAAATGCTTAGATCCATGCACAATGATTAAGCAGTCAAGTACCAGTTAATAATAATGATGCTATTATTACTGTATTGAGTGTCCGTGTCACTGGGAGTCTGACCTCATACCCCCTCCCACCCCAACGCCCCCCCCACCCCCCCCAGCTATAGAAACTGTTCCTTCAGATTGACAAAACATCCCTCTCTCCAGTGACACAGCCAGGCCACAGGCTATAAAAAGGCCTTTTGCCATCCACAGAAGCCTAAACAGAACACTGGGAAAATGCTTTGCCATAACAGATCTTCTCAGGTCACACCCTAATTTTATTTTAGTTGTTTGAGGTCCCTGTGTGAAGCATGACTGTGCTCAAGCTGTCAGAATCTGTCACGGGTGGGAGGGAAGTGTTTGTTGAGAAAATGTCAGAGAATCTACCGTGTTGGTTTAACCAACAAGTGTTCCTGATTCAGTCTGCACTGTTTCCCCTCTTATTCTTGTTTAATAGGATAGAGGGCTAGATTGTACTTTTCCTTTGTAAAGTACACAGCTCAAATTCATTTCCCCCATTAACTTACTTGTTTTTAAAAAATTTGAGAAATCTCAAGCTGTACTTGTTTCTTGAAGAAAGTTCACGAAGTGCAGGTACAAGCAGTCATGGGGGAGAAAATCACCTGTGATTTCCCTTCCACCTCTCACCTCTGTTTACCTGTTAACTGTGCTGCTTCTGTCTAGGATGGTCAGGGATGGCAGAAGGGCCGGCAGGGTCTTGGAGAGAAGGGCCACATTTCTGGGAGCCAAAGTGGCCCTCCTGTGGCTCAGCCTTACAGTGGGCAGCTAGCCCTACTTTGGGGCAAGTACTTGGCTGCGCCCTCGTCCCCAAGTGTCCTCTCCCCTTCGGAGCAGTTATGTGCAAGTCCAGCTCCTTGTTTCCAGTGTGCCATGTGTTCAGGCATTTGTGGCCTGGTTTGTGTCGATTTTCTGCCCTCCTGATTTTGTGCTCATTTTTCACAGGGCCAGGTGCTGAGGGCTCTTGGGCCTCTTTTCTTTGTAGGAACTGGTATTGGCTTTCAGGGCAAATGCTTCTCTGTCTCATCCCTCGTCTCTCACTTAATGCAGTTAGGAAGGTTCTGCCTAGGAGGAAAACTCTGCCTCAGGGCTTTTTAAACATGATGCTTCCTCCCTCTTCTCTCCTCTTCCCAGAATACGAGCTGCCAGAAAAATTTTAGTGCAGGACTATTGAGATATATTTATCACCATTGTGATGGACTAAAGAATCGTCAACTCTCCTCCTGATCGATCCCCTTCACCTCCTTGTAAATGGGAATTACAGGAAATCACAACTAGCTTAAAAGACTGTGGATGGATGGACTGTGGAGGATGGATGTAATGTAATGGGGGTTACACATAACCCCCATTCCCAGAAATAGAGTAGCTGAGCTGACTGACCTTAGCATTTGGTAGTCAGGAGGAGGGTGAAAGCTTGGCTTGGAATAATGTCACCATCTGGGAATTGAAACCCAAGTCTTCCTGCTCTCTGACTTCTTTGTCATCCTGAGCCCCCTCTTCTGATCCCCTCCTTTCTAGTCAGTAACCAGCCCCTGCCAGTTCTTTCTTCTGTAGGTTTCTGTCACCACCATCCTGACCAGACCTCATCATCCTCTCTAACCTCTTAGGCTGCTTTAGTCTCTCTTGCCAGGTTCATCTTCCATGAACATTGTTCTTAGGTCGTGAGATTAGGTAAGAGAATGAAACCCTGTGTGTGTGTGGGAGGTGATTTTAACCATCTTTTTCCATGGTGACAGTGCCCCTTGTGCAAGGACTAAGTGTTCTGGTGCCCCTCACATGGTAGGCTTTTTATAAATACTTGTTCATTTGGCTTAGGTCATATTTCCTGCTCAAGCACTTACTTTCATTGGCTCCCACTACCTACTCATCAAAGCAGAATTTCTCTGCCTGTTTTTCATGGCTGTACAAACGGGCTTTACCATAAGTATTCAATTGAATACTTAATACTCCGTGGAATAACTGGAGTCTGCGAGAGATAAATATAGGGACGAGCTAAGAATTGTCCCATGCCCTGGAGGATCTCAAATGGGATTTTTTTTTTTCTTCCTGTTTTTCCCTGATTCTTGGCTATTCTCCCTCTCCTTTCCCTACCTCCTCCTCTACTCCTGAATTTATATCTTGCTTACTTCAGCCTTTCAGCCCGAGAAATTCCTTCTTTCTCCATACCTGTGTTCAGCTCTCCAACTTTTCAGGTCAGATCTCCCTTCCTTTTTTCTTTCTTTTTCTTTCTCTCTTTCTTTCTTTCGTTCTAATATTTATTTATTTTTAGAAAGAGTACAGCTGTCTAGGGGAGGCAGAAGGAGAGAAATAGACTCCCTGCCAAGTGCGAAGCTCCATGTGGGGCTCAGGGCTTCATCTCATGATCCTGATCTCTCTTTTTTTTTTTTTTTTTTAAGATTTTATTTATTTGACAGAGAGAAACACAGCGAGAGAGGGAACACAAGCAGAGGGAATGGTAGCGGGAGAAGCAGGCTTCCTGCCGAGCAGTGAGCCCGATGCGGGGCTCGATCCCAGGCCCCTGGGATCATGACCTGGACCAAAGGCAGACGCTTAACGACTGAGCCACCCAGGCACCCCTGATCCTGATCTCTTGACCTGAGCTGAAGTCAGGAGTTGGACGCTTAACTGACTGAGCCACCCAGGCGCCCCTCCCTTCCTTCCTTCCTCTTAAGGTCCTCTTTGACTGTCTTGGTTCAGACCCTTTCTCGTTTTCGTTTGTTTTCATTATTTTGTCCTTACAAGTAGCTACTCCTTGTTCTTCCTTATTTTCTAATTATTCATACCTCGAGATTTAGCATTTTATTTCACCCACATGAAATACTGAAATAGATACTCCTGCCTTACTGTGTGCTTTGATTGTTTGCTGTCTGGGTTTGCAGCCTCCCCAGCTACCCTGAAGGTTCCAGGTGGGATGGGGCCTGTGCCTTCGTGCTTTTTGCAAGCTATAGATAAAGGACTGACAGGAAATGATGCTGCATGGGGTAGACAAGAGGTGGTGACCCATTAGAGGTGAAAGGTGGTCTGATAGTGCTTTGAGAGTATAGTTCCCAGCAGAATTCTACAGGGTCTGGAGCAGAATAGGGATTGGAGGCCCAAAGACCATCCAGGAGAAGTTCTAGGGCTCTGGAAACCAAGACCTGGTAGGGTCAGGCTTGTCCCCCACGAGTTGGTCTCATTTCGAGATTCACTTGAAATCCTGCTTCACATGGAAAATGTGCTCATACTCGAAGGTTATTAGGGTTCTTGGGGAATTGTGAGGCCAGATGCCTGTGTGGCGAATCTTCCCAAAAGGAGGAGGAAAGGTACCTGGCCGTAAGGAAGCTTATAACTTTTTTTTTTTTTTTTAATTTTTATTTATTTGACAGAGAGAAACACAGCGAGAGAGGGAACACAAGCAGAGGGAATGGTAGTGGGAGAAGCAGGCTTCCTGCAGAGCAGAGAGCCCGATGCGGGGCTCGATCCCAGGCCCCTGGGATCTGACCTGGACCAAAGGCAGACACTTAACGACTGAGCCATCCAGGCGCCCCAGGAAGCTTATGACTTAAGGAAACAGAGGATTAGAGGCAACAGTGAACAGACCTTTTGGACTCAGGATTTGATTTATTTGTGTTAATGGCATTTGTATCGATTTCTCTGGGAAATTTGGAGGTATGAATGTATTTTGCAAATACAAGCATTTTCTTTCTTGCTTTGTCACTGATGGAGCTTATAGCTTATGTTGCATTTTTCCTTCTGTTATGAAATTAAAAGCTGTGTCTTCCTTTTCTGACTTTGTCAGAATTTTAAGCATCGGGCCTGCTCTCTCCTCAATCCCCCTTTTATTTCTCAGACCCACCTAGGACTGTGAAACAGGTTAGTTACTAATATGGCTGTGGGCTGGGACTAGTTTTAGCCAGCTGAACTCCCTGCAATCCAGTTTAAGTCTATGGGGCACATCTAAACTTACTGGAATTTGAGGTAGGAAGTGTGGTTGCAAAGGCAAAGCCATTTAATTGTAGTTTATATGAAAATAAAACGAGTTTGAATTTTCTTTTCACAAACTTTCTCTGAAACACCTCTGTAGATCTTTTATTTTTGGCAAATGGGTTTCGAGGTGACAGCCTCATTACTGTTGGATGGAGGGATATAATAAGCCAGTGGGTGATTTCCCAGAATCCTGAGCCTTTGAAAAATGCTATTCTTTTTGGAAAGTAATAAGTGCAGAAGCCAGGCTGCCTGTTTCCGATTTATTCCTCCATATCCTGTTCTCGGCTAGTAAATACTGTGGTCTCAGTCTGCCTGAAAACAATGGCTTACATTTGCTTAAATTTCTATAGCAGTTTGGAAATGAAGTTTAGCCCTTTGATGATGATAATGGCAAGGGTGATGGTGATGATGATAGGCACTCAGGAGCAGATACATTGAGTTGTGAGCTAGTTCTTTCCAAGTTTCAGGGGAAAAAATCACTAACTCATTTTATATGTGAAGGTCATAGTGTTGAGTAGAGGTAGAAACAGCCTTGAGGTATAGAGAAATCATCTGCCCAAAGGTTGTACTTTAGAGAAGTACTTGGAACGAAGTTGTGTGTTTTTTATTTGGATTAGGTGTGTTTTTTTTGTTTTGTTTTGAGAATGCTTTTTACAATGGTATAAATGGTTCCTCTGGAACTCCTAGCAGGATTCTTTTTCTACCCTCTCCTGTATTTACAGCTGCTTTTTCCCTAGGGGAGTATTCATCTGTTTTAAAAAGCAGAGAGAGAAAACAAGAAGTTCTCTCAGTGATGTTTGGAAATGAACTGCATTTGTCTTTCAGGAAGGCAAGTTCTTAAGGGTTGCTGTTTGGATGAAAGAGAAGGAAGTCTGGCTACAGTGTTATCCCCCAACACACCACACGTGCGTACACACACTCACACACACCCTCCACTCAGAGGTTCCTTGTGGCAGATAGTAAGGGATTTAGGATGCAAGGTCCTCATTATGGTCCCTTTGTTGTACCAAAACATTGCTTTTCAGTCCCTGAGTAAGTCAGTTTTTCTAGCAGGCCACTTCTTTGCTCTAAATATCCATGTCCAGGGTCCTGGGCAGGCACTGGCTCTCAAGGCCAGGATTGTACTTGGATGTGAGATCAGAGGCAGTATCCAAGGGCATTTAGGATAGGAAAGAATTCTGATCTTGAGGATGTTTTCATCATACTGATGCTTTAAGGCCTTGAGTAGAGGTTTGCCAGGCATCTAGATGAGGTTAGTAAATGGGCTTAAGTAAGTGCCCCTTAGCCTCTTTCCACAGTTTCCCCCAGCTAACTGGTTGTTGGCACGCATCTTTGTTTTGTTATGAGAAGAGGTGGAATTCTGCTTTGCAATTAAGTAACTGTGCCTTCTATTCAGATTCTATGGAGGGTTACACTAGAAAAGTTAATAAGTACTTCCACGCTGCACACACTGATCCAGAGTGGGTGGGTGGGTGGCGGGAGGCTGGGTGACCTTCATAGAGCACGTGCTATTGAAGGCAGATACTGAGATGACACTAAGCGCAGCTGTGCCCCGAAGTTCCAGTGGCTTGGCCCCCTGGCTGCTAGCCCATCCCCCAAGGCTAGGCCAACAGAGGCCTTTAGCTTCTCTGAAATGACTGCTTCTCACAACCAGAGGAGGGGTGTAAAGCGTAGGACAGTCTTAATTAAGCTTGCGTGGTTTGGCAGTCACTCAGACTCATCTTCTCCTGTTTCTGTGTTGACTGATAGTCCCCTCAAGTTTTCCAAACAACTCTTCTTCATTTCCGGGGTGTGTGTGTGTGTGTGTGTGTGTGTGTGTGTGTGTGTGTGTGTGTGCATTTTTCCTAAACCTTCCCTCAAAAAAAAAAGAAACCCATAAAAAACTATAACCTACCTTGGTTATTGGTGTGTGTGCCTTCTGCCTCTTTCCAGCAGAGCCAGGTAGCCACTCTTGCTTTTTCATGAATTGCTCCTGCCCCATTGGGAGTTCCTGGTGGCTAATGCTGTGCTGAACTTCCTTGTCGGGCAGAGGCCTGGACAGGAGCCCAGCCTTGGGTGCTCCGAATGGACAAAGCACAGTGGAGAACAGGGCTGGGGTTGGCACTAGGTCTGATGGAGCTCAGTGGTTGGATTCTGATTGCAGGGTATGTGAGGGAACTCTGTTTAAGTGAAGAGGTAGAAGAACTGAGTTCTGGTCCAGCCACCAGCAAGCCATGTCCCTGGGCAAGTCATGGCCCCTTTCTGGACCTCAGTTCCCTTCCTAAAATGGGTAGATTGCACTTTACAAGATGACCCCAAGACCCGAAGCCTTTAGACGGTAATGTGTTAGGATCCCCACATAGACCTGTGAGTCTGCTTGTGATCGGGGTAACCAGAAGCCAAAAAGGCAGAAAAACTTGCTCTTCCTCATTCTCTTTTGCCTCCAGGCTTTTGCACATGCTGCTCCTCTCCCTGGAATGCCGCTTCTTACAGTAGGTATCAGTTTAGACCACTGCTTGCCCCCGTGCTGGTGGGGTGCCCCTGTTCTGTGCTGCCGTAGCACTCTGTGCTCAGCACTTATTATCCCACTGTGTTAATGTCTGTTTCCTTGTGCTTCCTGAGGACAGAGACTGTCTGCTGTCACCACTGTACCCCCAGTTGGCTGGTGCAGTGCCTGGACTGTGGTGTGTGCCCGCAAATGACCCTTCCCGGGGCCAACACACCCAGCGCTCTCAGGGAGTTGTTCTGGGTTTTCCCCACCTTACCAAGCCCTCTTTCTGAGGAGCTCTGTGTGGGTGCAGGAGAACCTCAGATAATGCTGAGAGTTGTTTTCAAGTTTCACCTCAGTGTGGCAAAGTGTGGAGTGATGTTGCCACCCCGCCTGGGGATGCTCTTTCTAGGCGTTGCTTTGACCTGGGATGGGTCTGGACTTTGCTTTGCTAGTCCCCATCTGTAGCCTTGGGGGGAGGGGGGCAGGCAGGCACTCGCAGATTGCTTTTGCTGCCAGGTGCCTGGGGCTGGGCCATCTGCTACTGGTGGGTGGCATGAGGGGTGAGCAGCAACGTAATCTCCTTCACTGCACAGACTACTCAGAGTCCAGCCCCCCTTGTCCCCACATTTTCTCTTCTGTTCCAGGGCTCTGTAATGCTACTCTTCATTGAGGTCTTGTTTTTGTTCCAGCTGCTGCCCCCCCACCACTCTGCTATGAGAACCCTTGCTGTGTTTTTGTTTACTCTGTGTGTGTGCTTTGCCCTTTAGCCTGAGCCCCCAAGAATCTTTATGTAATGTAAGACAGCAGCAGCAAAAAGAAAAAAGCAAAAAACGCAAAAAACAAACTTTGGAAATGAAACCCTGGACCCGTGTTGGTCTCTGTCTAGATGTAAATGATGAGACTCTTCCCATCAGAGTTTGTACCTTTGGGTTCACCACCCCGTTTTCTATCCCTCCTCCTAGGGAATCTTTAAACAGCAAGGGTGGGCTCAGTCATTTACAAAAGCTCTAATTTTGCTTGTGTTTTAAGCCTTGCCTCTATTCTGGCCTTGTGTGGACATAGGAAAGAGCCAAGAAGAAAGTAAGTAACCTGTCCCCATCACTCTTGACTCTGGGTTTGGAGGTTTTGAACTGGGGTGTGTGCACGCATGCATGTGTGCGTGTGCGTGTGTGTACATATGCACAAGCTGCACCACGAGGTGGGATTAGGGGGGAATGTAGACAGAGTCGTAAAGTCATCTTTACCAAGTGAAGAGGTGACAGTGCAGAGAACAGAAGGGCAGCATACCCTAAATTAGGACTTCTTAAACTTTAACAAATGTAGGAATCACCTGCAGAATTTTATTATGATGCAGATTATGATTCAGGAGATCGGATGGAGGCTGAGATTCCATGCAAGTTTGTAATAAGCTCCCAGCTGATTGTCAGTGCTGCTGTTCAATGACCCATAGTTTGAATAGTAAGAATAGTAAGCCTCCCTCTTCCTCCTCCTCCTCCTCTTAACACTGGTTAAAAAGATTGACCTGGGGAGGGCAGGAGGGCGGCTAGTAAAGGACTTTCATATTTTAAACCTGTGGGCCTGGGATGGCCTTTCAGCCAATGTTTACACAGCCCTTTCCCATGTCCCTTCCTCGTGCCTGAGTTCCTGGCTTTTCTGGAGGTCCCCTTGGCCCAGTTTAGTTTCCACAATATAAAACCTCTGTCCTTCAGAGGGTGGGTGTGCATACTCACAGTAAGACTGGATCTTTCCCCTTTCTCTTTGGCTTATTGTAAATAGATAAGGCCAAACCTAGCGTTTCAAATAGAACTTTTAGACCTGGAGGAACTCTTAAACTATCTTTTCCAATCCCTCTAGCTTACTGAGGAGGAAACGGGCTCAGAAAAGTTTTTGTGACATGTTCAGAATTCGCTAGTGGCAAAGCTGGAATTAAAAGCCTGATGCCTCTCTGATATGAAGAATTTGAGAGGCAGGTCGTGGGGGAGGGAAATGAAACAAGATGGAATCAGGAAGGAGACAAACCATAAGAGACTCCTAAACTCATGAAACAAACTGAGGGTGGCTGGGAGGTAGGGACGTAGGGATAGGGTGGCTGGGTGATGGACATTGAGGAGGGTGTGTGCTATGGTAGGTGCTGTGAAATGTATAAACCTGATGATTCACAGACATGTACCCTGGGGCAAATAATACATTATATGTTAATTTAAAAATTTTTAAAAAAGCCCAATGTCTGAACTCCTAAGCTCTTCTCTCTGAGGGACTCTAAGCCTGAGTTAGGGACTATGGTAGGATCAAAGTGTTGTTTTGGGGACAGATGTTAGGACAACAGACTTTCTAGTGGCGTGAGAGAATTGTACATGACGTACACCCCCTAGTGTACGGGACACTAGGGTAGATCTGCTAGCATCTGCTATAGCTCAGCATCCATTCACTTATGCCAGGGTTCTCAATTGCAGCACTGTCGACATTTGGGGCCAAATAATTCTTTGTTATGAATTCTTTGCTTTCTTTAATTCTTTGTGAAACATCATAGGGTGTTTAGTGGCCTCCCTGGCCTCTCCCTACTAGAAGTCAGTAGCATCCTCTCCCTTGAAGTTACAGCAATCAGAAATACCTCTAGACATTGTCAGATACCATGGGAGAGGGCTATAATTTCCCCTAGTTTAGAACCTGTAGTTCAGGCAACAAGTATTTTGAGGAGAAGGGTTGCTCTTGGGCACCTGTGCTGGGGTTTTTATGGTGTTTGTTTGTTTGTTGTTAGTGTATGTTCATCTCAGGGTTACAAAGAAAGCATAAAGCAGATGATGGGGGTCCCAGCCTTCCTGGGCACTTATGGTTTAGTTTACAGTTGAGTGGGAAGACCAGACCAGCCAACGCATGGGACAAATTGCCGTCTTAATGGTCCTTCCAGGATGCAGAGCTGCAGGCTGGACTCTGAAGACTGTGGTGCTGGCCCAGGGTACTTCCTGAGGAGATTTGGCTACCCTAGGCTGGATTGCATAGCTAAGAACTGAGTAACTCTCATTTATATCTTTAGTTATTCTTACCTACTTCTGCACAAGCAGCACTCTTCCATTCTGAAAAAACATTTCATCTGAATCAGGCAGCAGATATGTATACTTGAAGGCAGAGGAGCCTACTCAGGCCTGACTCTGGTAAGGCTAACTCATTCCTTAATTAGATTAACTTTTTACTTCTGACTTGATTTTCTTTTGCTATGGGGTGAATCCTCGGATAGACTTTTCTTGTCTCTTTACCATTGTGTTAAACAATATTGATATAAGACTACTTAAGAACTACAGACTGTAATGTTCTGAATACATAGGTATAAAAAACATGGTTAAATGCCCTTCTGTGTGAACCTAAGAAAGGGTCTTTACCTCTTTTTATTCTTCATAAGATACTGTACTTCTAAATGTTTTTAAGGCCACTGGGCACCTCCTCTCTCCATCTTATGCTCAACACAGGCCTCCATGAAAAATGTTACTCCAGAGCACAAAAAGCTTTAGTGATGGGAACTTCATAGTTCTTGTCAATTTTTCCTTAACCAGTGCCAGACTGTAATTTTTCCCCAATACTTCTAACATGATGCTCCATCGCCTCCTGGTTGCATTGTTTCTAATAATAAACCCACTGTAATCCTTTGCTCTTTTGAATGCAGTATGTCTGTCCTTCTCCCCACCTGCTGTGGCTGCTTTTAACATCTTCTCTATCACTCATTTTCAGCATTTTGACTATAATATGCCTTGTGTTTTCTTTTTGTCCTTCTTGGGGTTTGATGAGCTCTTGGATCTGTGGGTTTATAGTTTTCATCAAATTTGGAAGATTTTTTTGCCATTCTTTCTTTTTTTTAAAGATTTTATTTATTTATTTGAGAGAGAGAGAGCGAGAGAGAGCATGAGAGGGGAGAAGGTCAGAGGGAGAAGCAGACTCCCTGTGGAGCTGGGAGCCCAATGTGGGACTTGATCTGGGGACTCCGGGATCATGACCTGAGCCAAAGGCAGTCGCTTAACCAACTGAGCCACCCAGGCACCCTTTTTGCCATTGTTTCTTGAAATTGTTTTTGTGTCTACTACTCTACCCCCCAACACACACATACACACATTATGTATATATATAACATATATACATATATGTATGTTAGGTTGCTTGATATTGTCCCACTGCTGACTGATGTTCTGTGTATATCCTTGGGTAGTTTTTGCTGTGTTTTCAAGATCATGAATTTCTTTTTCTACAGTGTCTTATCTGTTAATCCTATCCTGTATCTTTTTCCTTAAGATATTTGTATTTTTCCTTCTAGAAGTTCAATTTGGGTCTTTTATTATCTCTCCATTTCTTTCCTTATCATGCCTTCCTCTTCTCTCTTGAACACATGGAGTATATTTATAGTAGAGATTTTAATATCCTTGCCCACTAATTCTGTCATTGGGTCAATTTTATGCCTGTTTTTGTTGTTTCATTATTCTTCTAGTTATGGTATATTTTTCTTCCTATTTGCATTCCCTGTTATTATTTTTTTTTTTTTGAAACTAGATAGAGTGAGTTTTATTTTTCTGGGTGCTGGAACTTTTTGTATTCCTTGGGCTTTTTTTCTCAGAACCAGTTCAGTTACTTGGAATTTGTTCGATTCTTTGATTTCAGGGCTTGTTTTCTTGCTTTGTTAGGGTGGGTCCAGAACAGCCTTTAGTCTAGGGCTGGGATGGTCCCACTACTAAAGCCAAATCCCTCTGAAGATTGCATCTGATGCCCTGTGTATTAGGAGATTTTTCCACTTTGGTCAGTGGTAACATGAATATTTCTGGCTCTGTGTGAACTCTGGGGGTTATGCCACCTACTTCTTTTCCTTCCATTCTTTCCCCAGCATTGCTGATTTCCTCACACATATGCACAGATAAGTACTCCGCTAAGGCTCAGGGGATCTCTCTACAGATCTCTGGGGTTTTTTTCTCTTTGTGTCTTCTTATCAGTTATTTTACCCTATAAATTCTAGCCACGTTGGTCTCCCCAAATTTCCAGCTCTGTTTCAGACTCAGTGAGATTGTTGAACCCTTTCAGATTTCTCCTCTCTACTCTGTGTCCTGGAGGTAGGGCACTAGTAGGGTTCACTGCATTTCTTTCCCTTTACTCAAGGATCTGCTGCCTATTGTTGAATGTCTGAAAACTATTATTTCATATATCTGGCTTTCTAGTTGTTTAAGGAGAGAGAATAAACCTAGTCCTTGTTACTCCATCATGAGTAGAGGTAGAAGTCCCTCAGATTGTCACCTCAGACCAATTTTTAACCTTGGATGTCTTTTTCCTCCTGTGTTCTCTTGTTAAAAAATGAATCCATTGAGAAAGATTTTGAGAATTCAGCCAGATTCAGGTCATGTCAATTTGCCACACAGTTATTGGACACTTATGTCCAAAAGAAAATAGCGTGGTTCAGTATCATGCTATATGTGGTACAGTCTGTAATTTTACCTGTATTTTAATGCTGCGCTTTCTAGTAGAAGGTTGGGTATGTGCATCCGGGTATTATCCTGACAAGAACATGCATGTATACACACACTTTGAGTCTCCTCCTTGCACCTCCTGTCCATGTTCCCCCTTAAACTGGCAGCTAACTGAACTAACAGGCACAATGGACGAACAAAGAGCAGGGGCCTCAGCTTCCTGTGCATGAATTAGGTCCAGATAGCCTTATGTGGGGAAGAGAGGAGTGTTAACTCTCTATTTGCAGTGCTCTTTTGCCTTACCTCGTCTGACTCTGTGCCTGAAACTATAGTAAACTCTTCAGAAATGTGTGAATCATGGACTCTTTGAAATTCTACGAAATAGGTATTGTTACCCCCGTGTTATATGTGACAAAACAGAGGCTCACAGCAGTTAAAACAGTATACCTGGGACGTGTAGGAACCAAGAGACAGAATCAGGATTTGCAATCCGTTTTGTGCCAACTCTAAAACCCACATTGAATGATCTTGTAAGTAACAGTTTCATTTCCCTCTTCTGGGATCCAGCTTACTTCCATGTTTTGTCTTCAACATTTTGGCTATATATCACCCATGTGTTTTCACTTTCTACCTCATATTGTAGTTATTTGTATATGTGTCTTATCTCCCCCACTAGACTGTAATCTTTTGTAAGGCATATGCTTTTCTCCATCTTTGTACCTTTCATGGAATCTAGAATATGTAGGTGCCCGATATAGGTGTTGAATGAAGCCAGTAAGTTCCTTAAGAAAGATATTTGTGACAGGGGCGCCTGGTTGGCTCAGTGGGTTAAAGCCTCTGCCTTCGGCTCAGGGCATGATCCCAGGGTCCTAGGATGGAGCCCCGAATCAGGCTCTCTGCTCAGCAGGGAGCCTGCTTTCCCCTGTCTCTGCCTGCCTCTCTGCCTACTTGTGATCTCTCTCTCTCTTTCTCTGTCAAATAAATAAAATCTTTAAAAAAAAAAAAAAGATATTTGTGAGGAATGAGTTCAGATGTCTTGTCCCGAGGGAAATACCAGATTTCCTCATTAATTTATGGTGTTTCTTTCTCATCTGCTTTGTTTATCATAATCCCTCTTAACATCTTCCAGGATGTAACCTGGACTTTATGAAGTTCTTCGTTTGGTACCTCTCCCTGAACTTTAACTAATTTGAGGTTAATTTTAGAGTGTGTGTTTGGAGATTTAAGGGAATGTCTGTTGTGAATTAGATTTCTTTCTTCTCAGGTCCTGATTTAGAGCCCCACAACTGGAGAACCAGAAGTATGATTGGAGCTAGAACTGGAGCTCTTAGGCTTTGGTGGAAAGTATAGGTGGAGGCGGGGGTGTGGGACTAATCAAAGGGGAAGGAACAATAGGCAAGTTCCTGTTTCTTGTTTTTGCTTAGGGCCTCACAGTCCAACCTTGTCAGCTTACAGGAAGTTTGGGTCATTTGCAAGGGAGAGGACAGGAAGAGTCGTGGTTTGGTTATAGATTCAGAGGCTTCTTGGAATTGACGCAAGATGGAGGAGAACATTTGGAGCCAGAAGACAGTGACCTGTTTGGCTTAAGTTGCATACCTGATTGGGGCTGTTGCTGTTAAGCTTCAGGAGATGGAGGTAAAGAACATGCTCCTAGAATTCTGAGCCTGAACCAGAACCTCAGAGGAAAATACTCAGGTAGACATTTGAGTAGAAAGGAGGAAAATGGCAGGAAGTGGGACCATATTTATGGAGAATCTTAAGGCCTGAGAGACACAAGGAAAGGTCACTTCTGGCCCTGCTACTAGGTTGACTGTTTCTTCCCACTCATAAATCTTACAGATGTAACAGTTTTGGGGTAGGGGTGATGGGATGGAGAGGCTTTTTTGTTGCTGTTGAACACTAAGGAAGCAGGCAGCTCTTTGGTATTCATCCCCAGCTTCTCTCTAGCTTTGGCCAACCACATGATGTAGGAGCATCAGTTGAGAGTGACTCTCCAAGCTAATCTGGGCAGTTTAGGAATCTAAACTAAAATCCTTGGGTTAACTGAGTAGGCGCAGCTTATAAGATACAAATTCCTTCTAACCACCCTCCAGTCTTTCTTCTCCCTTCTTTTCCAACCTCTCTCCCCCAATAGTTTTGGCCTTTATTGGGTCCACTTTCTCACTTTGAATTCATGTTAAGATCAATTTGATCTACCCTCACCACTCAAATGAAACTGCCCTTGAGGAGGTCATTAATGGTCTTGGGACCAGAGCAGTCTTCATCTTACTGGACTTTCACTGCCAACTCCCCCTATGTCCACCTTCACTGTCTCTGTCCCTCCCTTAACATCTATGATGCACAAAGCCTGGTTTCCTCATACTTTTTGGAGTGTCTTTCATGGGCTCTCCTTCCTTGACATGCTCCTTTAAAATAGTTATTGGTCTTCCCAGGATTCTGCCCTTGACTTTCTTCTCTTCTCACTCTGACTCTCTTAGGTGAGTCCATTGTTTCAGCCATCACTTATAGCCTGCTAACTGCAAGTCCAAGTGCTCTGCAGAATTTCATACTCATTTCTTATGTAGGGGCCATGCTAATCTTTTCTAGATTGTTCTAATTTTAATATATATTTATATATATAAATATATTAAAATATATATTTGGCAGCATATATTTAATATGCTGCCAAGGTGAGCATCATACTCATTTCTAATATGCCTGCTAGACCTTTCTACCTGAATATCTTTCAAGTAACTACAGTTCAGCATGTCCAAGAATAACCTGAACTCAGTTGGTTACATTCCTCACTAAAATCTGCTTGTCCACCTGTGTTCTTTCTCTCCTTTGGTAGCTTTTACCATTCACCCTGTCACTTAGGCCAAAAACCTCGGCACCACCCTCTATTGTTTTCACTCATCCCATCCTATTAGTTTTTGGCATCTTCTACAGCATTTGGCCCATCATGGACATCAAATGAATAAGAGGAAAAGTTTATTAATTTCATCTGAATTTAATTGTAGTTTAGCTAGCACTTGGGGTTTGATAACTATGGTTTCACTGTAACTTTTAGGAATAAAACAAATTTTAGCCATTTGACTTTTGGCCACATTCATTTTATGTTAAAGAGAAGGCACTTTTTTATTTAAAACAGGAACACTTGTGGAGGAATTAGCCATTATTAGAAATGAATGGATTGGGGGCTCCTGGGTAGCTCAGTTGGTTGGGTGTCTGCCTTCCAACTGCCAGGGTCCTGGGATCAAGACCCACGTCAAGCTCCTTGCTCAGTGGAGAGCCTGCTTCTCCCTCTGCCTGCTGCTCTGCCTTCTTATGCTCACTCTCTCTCTGTCAAATAAATAAAAAAAAATCTTAAAAATGAAATGAATGGATTGGATTGACCACTGTGCTATCTTTAGGGCTGATCTAAGGAGCCGCTGACAGTTAAAGAGGTGGGTGAAGTCAGATTGTACTGGCCAAGAGGGCCTTGTCCTTGGCGTTCATGGGAGTAGAGGCAGTGTGTCATGGGTGAATTTGCCACATGCTGTGAGTTTAATGCAGGAATAGGGAAGACGTTTCCATTGGGGAGGGTAGTATGCCCCTCTTTTATTCACTGATGGATTTCCTAATTGTATCCTAGTGTTTGTAACATGAATGCTGAGGAGGTGTTTATAACTGTCATGTTTTGCCAAGTTTATTTTCCTTCCTTTCTATCTAGCCCCTTAAAAACAAAGGAGATGGTGACTTAAAAATCATAGGATTTTGGAGACAGAGAAGCTCTTCAGGTAGTGGTCATCTAGCTCAACCCTTACATATTTAGAAAATAATGGTAATACTAATGATAGGTGGTAATAATCCAAATACCTACCATGTTTGATGACTCACTAAGTGCCAGGTGTTATGTTAAGTGCTTTATATATGTTTCCTGGTATAATACTTACCCATGAGGTAGCTATTATTAGTGCTATTTGATAGATAAGGAAACTGAGGTCAAGAACGATTGGATAACTGCATTGGAGTTAGGTATGCTGAAACAGCTATTGTGCAGAAAGATGAATTGTCTTGCTTGCTCAAGGTTAAGTTTTCCAGTTAGAGGCAGAATATGAATAGAATCCAGATCTCCTAACCCCGAATTCAGCATATATTTTTGTTTTGTGCTGAGAATTCATTCTTTGTGGTCACTTGTGTCTCATTTCTTGCTCAATCCCTTTTAATTTTAGTGAAATTGAGCGAAGTAGAGGAAAGGGTGGTTTAGAGTTGGGGTTTTGGGTGAGTTTTTTAAAGTTTATTTTTAAATAGGCAGCCTTCCCAGACTGACTGGGAATGTAGCAGAAGGCCTGAGAACCAGGAAGTGACACAGACCTGTTTATACCATCCCATTTGGAGGCCTTTGGGAAGCCATCCACAGAGATGGTAAAAAGTAAACATAAGCGCATCAGCCAGTTCTCTTGGGTTTGCTATTTTTGACGTGGAGGAGGTGTTTCCTGCATAGCTCTGAGTACTTTAGAAACCAAAACCTAACACCTAAACATCTTGATTGGAGGTATATAGATAGATATTATTTCTTGTTACCAGACACAGCATTCAGTGGGGCCTGGCAGACAGAATTACCACTTTTTTTTTTGATCTCTTTCTCTCTGCCATCCTTTTGGTGAATTGCTTTTCTCCATTTCTTTTTCTTTCTTTATAATTAGCACTGTGCATGCAAATGTATTCTGAGAGCCCCACTAGGTATGTGCATGATTTTCAAGGTCCAGTTCAATCTTTCTCTTTCACCTCCCCCTAGTCCCACTCAGAAGTCTTTATTCCTATCTCCTCTGCATTCTCTCGGCACTTAAAAACAAAAACAACCCTTTTGTTGGACCCTCGTAACACTTTTCATGGTATTATATAGATAAACATATAATTCCTCTCACGTAGATTGTGAACTCCTTGAGAGTAAGGAATTCATGTCTCTGTTGCACTTCATCTCTGTGATCACCCAGACCTTGCACTGAAGACAGCCAGTAAATATTTGCTGAACTGCTATGTAGTCACTGCAAACACAGAGCCCTAAAAAGTCAGATTGAGCAAATCAGCTTCTCAGACTTTATTTGCCCAGTGGGTATTGAAGCCTGCTTCACTCAGCTCTGATGGGAACCAAGCAGAGGGGTGTGATGACACATAGATATATCTCTGGGGTCTAGGAACCAATTATAGCCCCTTCTGCCAAGCACGTGTTTTGCTACCTGGCCAAAACTTCAGGATTTATTCCCCTTTCCTCTCCTGTTTTATGTCTGCCGCGACTTTGCTTTCTTGTATTTCCTACACAAATTATATTTTTTGGGTTTATCTCTTTTCCCTTTCAGTGAACAAGTAAATGTTGAGCACTTCGGGGCATAGAAAGAGGCAGAGTTGGTGGTCTCTGCAGGAATTTACTACCTGCAGTAAATGCAGCTTACAGCAGTTAAGTAACTGTGAGCAGGCCCTAGGGAGGGATATGATTGGTTGTCCCATTCATGGTCCAGGCAGTAATGCTTTGGGTTCAAAAGGGCTTTCCATGCTTGTGGGCTGAATTGATGAGTTTTCTCAGAAGAGAAGTGACTAAACTTGAGCTTGTATTTAGAAAACAAAAGATCAGGAAGCCCTTTGCAGTAGGAGAACAGGAAGAGAATAGATTTTGGCCCCTTGGATTTCATTTATCTGTAAAATGGGGGTAATGGCACCTATTTAATGAGGTAATTGTGTGTGTGTGTGTGTGTGTGTGTGTGTGTGTGTGTACACACATATATGTAACAAACATGTGAGCTCTGTGCCTCATCCTTTCCTATAACATATTCAGACTAGAAATGTTTCCTGGTATAATACTTACCCATGAGGTAGCTGTTATTAGTGCTATTTGATAGATAAGGAAACTGAGGTCAAGAACGATTGGATAACTGCATTGGAGTTAGGTATGCTGAAACAGCTATTGTGCAGAAAGATGAATTGTCTTGCTTGCTCAAGGTTAAGTTTTCCAGTTAGAGGCAGAATATGAATAGAATCCTCCTAGGTCTCCTTGGACACAAATATTACTTTAGTATAGTCACATAATTATTTAATTTGAGGGGAGGGAATACTGAGTTCCTTAAAAAATATATTTTTAGAACGTCATGGAGAGAACCTTGGAGGTTTACCTGTTTAACCTGTTGGCTATTCTTTCATCCAAACTGTGTTTTGAGCCTCGGCTCAGGGCATATGTTTCCAGCCCAGCTGAAACAGTGCCCTTCAGGAATCCAGTGGGTGCTCAGTTATAGCCTTTTAGAGCAGGAAGGGCCCTTAGCCAAAATTAATTTGAGTGCCCACTGTCCCATACACCGTCCTTCGTCCTTTGTGTTTATCTCATTTCCACCTCACAACAGCCCAATGAAGTGTGAGTATTGTGTGTCCAGTTTATAGATGGGAACTGAAAATAATTTACCCTACACTGCCGAACTCATTATCCAAGCAGAGCAGAGATTCTGGCCCAGTCTGCTAGAATCTTTCCACGATCCCAGCCTCCCTGAGAAACATTTACTTGAACTGTTTCATTTACTGATGAGGAAACAGAGCATAGGGAGGCCATGTGATTTGTCTTACTTCGCCCATCACTCATTGGTGAAGCTGGGACTTAGAGAAGTGGTTTCCTGCCTTCAGGGTTGGAAATTTATGACCTGAGCCAAGTTCCTGCTCACAGCCTCTCTGCCTTCGTCCTCCTTTTTTTCTGTCCTGTCTTGAGTCTGTGTTGTTTTGTTCTCTTCTGTCCTCTCTCTCTCTGGGCCCCTACAGCTCTGCAGGGATTTGTGTGCATGCACGCGTGCGCGTGCACATGGAGTTTTTTGTTAGACGTTTGTTATTTTTGGAAAGCACTTTAGGAACACTGTGTACGGATGGCCTATACAAATGTGCTGATGGATTGATTAAGCTCTAAATGGGAAAGTGGAGTTTCCTGACTTTGCTGCAATGCAGAGGGAGATGGGTGCTGAAATGGGTCTTGGGAGATGAAGGGGGAGAGGACTGCTCATGCAGAACAAAGTGGATGGATTTAACATTTTTTCCTTCCAGTTAGAACTTTTGTTGACTTATGTTGTCAGAGGAAATATTTCTGGGCCCCTCCTGTTCCCTAGAAGACATTCCAGATTCTTTACAACTGAAAGGGCATTTGGGGATCATCCACGCCCACCCCCTGAGGACCAGGAGGAATAATTGACTTGCCTGAGGTCAGTCCACTGTTGGTTGGTGGAGCTAGGACTTAGAGCTGTCTTGTGCATTTAGGTTTATGCAGCAGTCATCCTGCTTTTAAGTTCTCGAAGAGATGTTGGAGACTGTTAGAGAAAGGCTTAGGAGTGGGCCAGGGGTAGTGTCTCTGCTGACGTCCCTGCTGTCTGCAGCCTGAGGACTATGGTAGCGATAAAGTGTGACAACAGGAGGATGTGGGGAGCAGTTCTGGGGAAACCAGACAAAGATACAAAGAATATCAAAGCAATTTAAAAAAATAAAAATAAACACCTGCCCTACTCTGGCTTAGGTCAGTCCTAAGTCCTTAGGTGGCTTATGAGGAAAGCTAAAGGTTATTTTGGGATTTCTAGGAGGTGAATTTTAACAAGAATTTGACTTTGTGTCTTTTGGACTTTGGAGCTGGAGATAAAAAAGGAAATGGATAAGGTATCCTTCTGGCTGTTGAGGATCTCCCAAGTTCAGTAGAAGATTCTGTGCCTGTTGAAGGCCTCACATGTTAGTGGCACAAAAGAAAGGGGAAGATACAGAGGTTAAACAAGATTGGAAGGAGTCACAAGGAGAGAAAAAAGGAAACTGAAGACGTCTAGAAGTAACTTCATTTTTTCATTTTGGAGGGAAGAGTGGGAGGCATTAAGATCTGATTAACATTTAGATCTCTTTTGCTGCTTTGGCCAAGCTGTTTCAGAGTGAGTAGGAGGGAAGTGGAGGAGACATGGAAGGGAAGGAAGGGAGCAGTAAGGGAGGCCTTCCTGGCATGTTAGCCATTTCTCTTGTCACACCCTCTGGGAGACTTAGCACACCCTCACAGGGTTAGGACTTCTTTATCTTTACACTCTGAAAGGTAATTAACTGGTTAAATTCTGGTCACATATCACAAACTGTTCTCTGTCTCCTCCCATCACGTAGCAGCATTGGGGTTGGTGAAGATGGCTAATCAAAGGAACAGACTTTCTTGTTCTAGGCTCTCCACTACCACCATCCCCTTTCTGGACAAGGTCTGAAGCAAGAAAAGGACTTTTGGTGGTTTTACCCATCCAGTTCCTTCTCTTAACTAACAGAGAGATGGGTCATGGTTTAGGAAATAATCTGTCCTGAAAATTACATGTAGACTGAGGCTGATCTCCTAACTGTAGAGAAACCCACTTTGCACCTGGGAGCCAAGTTTGACAGAGTTAGGACTCTTGTCTCCGCAGAGGAGAGCTCAGTAGAGTGCAACATAACCTGCTGCTCCAGCTGGACCGAGGCAGCCAGGCCCAGGGGCTGAGGAGATCTGGGCCCTGAGCTGTGTCAGGGGCAGGGTAGCCCTGGCTGTTTTATGGCTGGCCCCACCTGCTGCTGCTGCTGCTGCTGCTACCTGAGGCTATGAGCCATTTTTGAAGGTGACTCCCAGGATACCTGTAATCTTTTCAGGCTCTTTGTAAACCTGGAAGCATCTGTGGCAACAATAAGCAAGCAAACCCTGTGGACTTTGGGCTTGCATTACAGGCTGCCCTTTACTCCAGAAGCGTGTCATGTTTGCATCATCATTCTTTATGGGCAGTTTCTCAGATAGTCCTCTGCTGTCTTGGCTCCTAGGCCAAGACTGTAGATAGAAGGACCCGAATCTTGCCAGTCTACAGAGCTGTCCTTTGTATTTTGTCCTGTTTGAGCCTCACTACAGAGTAGGGAGATAGTTAAAGCAAGCAACAACCTCATTTTGTAGATAAGGTTTGAGAGGCAGAGGTAAGGTAAGTGGCTTCCCCAAAATCAGAGCCATGGATCCTCCTAGAGGATTGTTCTGAAGGAAATGAATGTTCATGACATTCAGCAGAGCACAGTCACCCAGCTTTTAATGTTCTGAGTTCATAGAGGTGGGAGAGACCAGACGCTGACCTTGAGGGCCAGACATTCTAGCTCATAGAGTCTCTCTTTACCACATGCTATTGGGGCAGCATCACCAATCCCAAGAAAGAATATCAGAAGGATGAATATAGATTTTCCACGACTCCTCCTGACCCCATATTTTAGAGGGGAAAGCAGGCCGCTGGAGGAAAAGTTGTATTACACGCAGGGAAGCTCGGATGTTGTGGTAAATTCTCTGGCTGAGAGAGACCTCCGAGCCTTTTTTGGATGTGGAAATGGAAGCCAGGGAGCCTTTGTGACCAGCCAGCTGTTTGGTGGCAGAGAGGGGACTGACTTGCAGCCCTGGACCTTTCCTTTCATCTTACCTCTAAGTTTAAATGTTACATGCCTTGGGAGGGTAGATGAGTGCCAGCTTTGAACATGAGACTTAGTTCCTTTAATCATAATTTTTTAAATTATGTATTTTAATCATAATTTTTTTCTCTTTAATCATAATTTTTTTCCAAATTTTTTTTGTGGTAAAATACACATAAAATGAAATCAATCATCTTAAACCAATTTTAAGCGTGCAGTTCAGTGGCATTAAGTGCATTCACACTGTTGTACAACCATCACCACCATCCGTCTATCTCTAGAGCTCTTCATTTGGCAAAATTGAAACTGTGTACTCATTAAACACTAATTATTCCTTCCTCCCTCAGCCCCTGACAGCCAGCATCTGCTTTCTTTCTGGGGAAGAAAGGTACCAAAGGAATACTCAAGTGAAATAGATTCTTCTCCTTCTCCTCCTCTTCCTGTCCTCCTTCTTCTTCTCTTTCTTCCTCTTCCTCTTCTTCTTCTCCTCCTCCTCCTCCTCCTCCTCCTCCTCCTCCTCCTCCTCCTTCTTCTTCTTCTTCTTCTTCTTCTTCTTCTTCAAGTTTTTGTCTGTGTGTTTCTCTAGAGGTAATGAATGTCTCGTTAATTTGTTTTGAAATGTTTTTCTTTTCACTTGGTCTAAAGTCTAAACAATTCAAGGATAAGTTTTATTTTATTTTTTTAATTTTGTGTTCAAAGCAGATTCCTTCTTAAAATGAAGAGATGTGTTGGGGCGCCTGGGTGGCCCAGTGGGTTAAGCCTCTGCCTTCAGCTCAGGTCATGATCTCAGGGTCCTGGGATTGAGGCCCGCATCAGGCTCTCTGCTCAGCAGGGAGTCTGCTTCCCTCTCTCTCTCTGCCTACTTGTGATCTCTTTCTCTCTGTCAAATAAATGAATAAAATATTAAAAAAAAAAAATGAAGAGATGTGTATAGGTAACCCTTTCTCCACAGTAACTGGGTTCTCCCATTCTGAGCAATATCCTGGGGTTGTAGGGCTTCCCTTTTCTCTGTATTACTTCGGAAGCACTAACTCCTGGCCTAGCCTTGCATGTAAACACTCTACTGACTACCCTCTGTTCGTCTTTTTTCTTTGCAGAGCTCATCATCATTACCCCCATCTGCTCTGTGCTTGATCAGGTCTTAGGCCTCAAGGTAGATTTGAGCCTTTGGCGCAGGTAGCTGCTTAAGCAGTAAGGGAGGAGTCGGTTGTTTCTTTAAAACAAAGCAGGAGCTCATCTGTGTGCATTTTTTTCCCAATACTATACTGGCTCCTCCCCCACAGTATTCTTGAGTTTGGCAAGCATTTGTTTCCTGTCTTCTAAGTACCTTGCCTTCAAGGAACGTGGAGTCTGGTGAGGTGAGTCAGATAAACATGGAGCTGTATTAACCTTTTAGAGGTATAGTCATAGCAGGGTGCTCAAAACACTTGGGGAGTAAGAAGAGGGTTAGTGCTACTGGAGGTGGGCATGGTGTGAAGTATCAGAACTCCTCCAGGAAGTGCCCCTTGTGCCGAGCCCTGGAAGTGACTGTATTCCTGGCATGAGGAGCAGTCAGGTTGATTTGAATGTCAGTCAGTTTGTTGAGGGAGGAAATAGGCAGTCTGCAAGAAAATCTTGCTACTTTAATTTTATTTTACATTTTATCTATTTGAAAAGGTAATACATGCACAAGGTACAAGGGTCAAGGAGATTAAAGGGGAATATGTACAGTGAAAAATGAGTTCTTTTCCTGTTAATCACTCATTTCTCCTCCCTGAAGGCAATCATTAGCTACCAATTAATTCTGCATCATTCCAGAGAGAGATTTTCCAAGCATGCAGGTGTGTGTATGTGTATCCCCTTTAAAAATACATGCGTACTGGGGCGCCTGAGTGGCTCATTGGGTTAAAGCCTCTGCCTTCCGCTCGGGTCATGATCTCAGGGTCCTGGGATCGAGCCCCGCATTGGGCTCTCTGCTCAGCAGGGAGCCTGCTTCCCCCCTCTCCCTGCTTGCCTTTCTGCCTACTTGTGATCTCTCTCTCTCTCTCTCTCTCTCTGTCAAATAAATAAATAAAATATTTTTTAAAAAATCCATGCGTACTCACAAATGGTTTTCTTCACGTGCTAATTTTGGAAGTCATTCCATATACGAGTACAGACTGACCTGCCTAGTTCTTTTCAAACCAGTGCATAGTATTCCATTATATGTGTGTATGACAACTTGTTTAACTCGTCTCACTTCAGTCTTTTGCCAATGCAAAGGATGCAGTGAATATCTTACATCTACATCATTGCTCATGTGGTTTTTGAGGACAAGTTCTAAAAGCAGAACTCATAGGTTAGAGAATATGTGCATTTTGGGGACAGATGTTGTCAAATTGCCCTCGAAAGAGCTCCACATTAATTATAAAATACTAAATTTAAGAACCTTTACCACTTGGTGTCCTCCCGCCCACCTCCAAAATCCTTGCCAGAGTGATCTTCCTAAATGAATTTATTTGGTCTTGTAACTTCTCTGTTTATAATCCTGTAAGCTCTACATAGTTTTCACAGTAAAGTTTGAATTCCTTAGCCTAGCCCTTAACTCTGCCTCTGCCAAGAGTGCTGCGCTCCCATTGTTCTGTTCCACTTGTATTTGGTACCTTCTTTTTTTTCTTCTTTTTCACTAAACATATGCACTAGCAGTCAGCATCATCTCCTCTGGGTAGTCTTTCCTGGTTACCTTCGCTTGTACACAGAACATCTAAGCACCACTCTGATCCAGCGTCATCCATTCACTGCAGAAATATTTGCACATGCTGTGATGTGGCACAATCAGGTATCATTCTCAGTGACCCACTGGCTGTTGCCTTGAGGGCATGATGACAGCCTGGTAGAGTTGCCTGCTGTGAATGAATCCAAAATGGCAGCACCAACGGGCCTATTGCTAACTGGGCATGCATATTCTTTAACCTCTTCTGACCGTGGTTTTGATCTTCATCTATCAAATGAAGAAGTGAAACCTGATGACCTCTCAGGTCTTTTAAGCTCAGTCCTTATTAATAATTACAACAGCAATAGCAGGCAGCGTTTACTGAGGACTTGCAATGTGCCAGGCACTGCCAAGTATTTTGTCTGATCCTAATCTTTACACCAAATCCATGAAGACATACGGTTATCGTTCCCATTTTACAGGTGAGGAAACTGAGGCTAAGAGAATAATTTGGTCACATGGTCATAATAGAGGAAACAGATTTGAATTTTGGCATTCTAACTGTTCTTAGCTGCATAAATGTATACATATTCCACATATTTACGCATACACAGTTTTGTGTACTGTTTTGGGTCACTTACTGACTCTACCCCCAGATCTCTTCAGGGACCATCGTTTTTCTACAGTTTTAAAGGCTCAAGTTGGAGCCTGGGTAAAAGCTGTGGACAGAAGACTGCTACAGTCACAGCTATTTGGTGGTAGTAAGGTTAGCTCTGTTCTTGAACCTCATGCTCATTGAAGACCTTCATAGCTGCTTTTCCTTCATACTGAGACTACTCATGTTGCTGTTTACAGTAACTCTCTCTAGCAGGGGATGTAGGCCTGAGTCAAGACCTCAGACGTAGATGGAAGGCAGGGCTGGTTAATATCCCTGGCAGAATCTCAGGGGCATCCTTTATTAGGGTTCTGGATGGCAGGCTCCGTTATCTATTTACATAAAGCCTTATTAATGGAGAAGGAGGTGTGTGTATGGAATTTAAAAAGGGAGTGTAATCTTATTTGGAATAATATAACAGGAATACCTGTTATAAACAAGGATAAATGAAATCAGATGAGTTAACTAAAATATAATAGGCCTATATCAACTCTTCAACTTCTCTGAAGGCATGTAGAAAATAATCCCTAAAAGTCTTCTTGACCTCTGGTTTGTTTTTTTTTAAGACTCTGGTTCCTAGTGGTCTGGAGTCGTCTGAATGGGGGCAGTTAACAATTACAGTCCGTCCTCCCCCTAGGCGTTGTCAGGTACAGTCAACAAGTGTGGCCTCTGGGGTCACAGGTGTGTGGGTGAGCCTGGATTAATTGGTCCATTTTTAAGATTCATGGCCGTGGAGTCAGTGTCAGATCCTCAGGGGCTCATCCAGCCTCTGGCAGTTGAGCAAGCCTAGCCTGGGCCCTTGGCTCCCACTGCTACATTCCTTCTCTAGGCGGTGTATTTCTCCCTTTAAGACACGTGTTCTCTATTTTTTTTTCCCTTTGGTTGGTTGAACTCGCTCTGAGTCCAAGTGACAAAGGCAAAGCCTGACTCAGGGGTGTAGCACTGTGTGTCAACAGCTGCCTCTCTCCTCTCTGTTGGAGGCTTGGAGGCGGTGGGGCAGAGCCCGGGCAGTTTCTGAAAGCTCTGCTCTGCCTGACAGATCTCCAGGTGAGCCTGCGCTTGTCTCCTTGTCCTCTTGCAAGGATCTGGCTCCCGGCTGGGACGCTGGTGGCAGCTTGCTGCAGGCCTCGCCATTTCCCCAGACACACGTTGAAAAGCCACTTAGCGCCTGTCCTTTCTTGGCAGCAGGAATTCATTTACTAGAATTCTTTCAACTTTGTGATTATAGCTTCCTTACCAAAGTTGTCTACCTGCAACAAACTTACGGCTGAAGTTTTCACTTATGTCTTTGTTTTTTTTCCTGTTTTTTTCTTTATAGGTAAATCTACCCGTGGCTGACTTTAGAATTTTTACTTCTGGCTTTTAAATTTTTTCTTTTTAAAATAACTTGGACGGATAAAAGATGTGCCATGGCAGGATAGCACCAAAGAGCACTGCAGCGTTGGCCGTGGCCTCCGTGGGACATGGAATGTTCCTTCCGCTGGTGATCCTTAGCACCCTCCTTGGAGACGGCCTTGCCTCAGGTGGGTTCCGGCCTCCCTCTGTGTGGGGGAGGGAAAAGACTGGTACCATTATTTCTCCCAAAGCTGGGATAGGGGACTCTCCATCTAGAGGCCAGTCGCAGGGAGAGGGGGGAGGCAGGTTTTGTGCTGTAGAATAGCAGGGGCCAGTCAAGGGGGTGTGGCAGTAAGGGGCCTCGTGAGCCAGCCGGAGGGAGGGGTGTGTAGGAACCTGCTGGGAGGGAGGGGTGTGTAGGAACGTGCTGGGAATGACGTTACGGGCTCTCTCCCCACAGCAGGGGTCACCAGGGAGGATGGAGCTGTAGGGTTCAGAGCATGATAGGCAGCAAGGGTGCAGACTTGGGAATCAAACTGCTGGTGTCCTGAGTCCAGGGCTCCTGTTGCCAGCTCTGGGGCCTGAGCAGATCTCATTTCTGTAAGCCTCAGTTTCCTCAGCCACAGAATGGGATGATACTAATCCCTCCCTGGGGGAGTGGTGGTTAAGATTGTCCAGCACAATTGGTGCTTCATGACTGTTAGCTCGCTATTGTTTGTTTCTTGTCTTTTTATGTTTCTTTCTCAGAATAAGTAGAGTTGAGGTATTGTAATTTTAGTGAAAGCAGGTCCTGGTTACTGACACTCTAAACTTCGTGATTTCGGACAAGACACTTAGCCATTCCGTGGCTCAGTTTCTCCATTTATCAAACGATGGGGTTGACCCGGATACCTTCAAGGTCATATCCAGTTCTCCATCTATATTTTCGTGATTCTAAGGACTTTCTGATTGAAGCTGGTGAGCTGTAAGAGCCCTAGCAGGAGCTAGAAATGTAGCTGTGAGCCTTTTTGAGTTTGTATGATCCTTATGCCTTCCACAGTGCTCTGAAGACCCTTCCAGGTTCTTTTCATGCAATCCTCTAGACCTGGCATTTTAGGAAAGGGTATATTTGGGTTTGTACCATAGCCCCCGGGTGATGCTAGACAACCTCCATAGAGCCTCTGTATCTGTGAGCACCAGTAGTGGTATCAGCTGATTATGATTTTTTAAAAAGATTATATGTATTTATTTATTAGAGCATGCATACACACAAGTGAGGGAAGAGCAGAGGGACAGGGACAAGCAGGCTGCACTGAGTGGGGAGCCCGGTGTGGGACCCGATCCCATAACCTGAGATCACGACTTGAGTTGAAATCAAGAATTGGATGCCCAACCGAGCCACATGCACCCCTCAACTAATTATGATTGAACTCAACAGTAATGTGGCCCCTACCAGACTTCATTAGATATATACAGATGGTAGTTTTCTTTGGACAGCGTTCCCTGGAGAGGGATCTTAGCTAGATTCTGGAAGGGGACTTTTGAAGGATGGGGGCAGTGTGGTATAGTGCGGTATATAGAGTCCCCATAGCTCAGTGCTCTCTCTCATTCTCTATCAACTCCCACTACCCGCTTACCCAACACATACAGATAATGGTGCAATCTCATGTAAGATTTTTCTTCTGAGCTGCTGGGAGAAGGCGTTAATGCATTTGTTGTTGCATTGTAGCCTTCTCCACCACCCACATACAGATTTCCTCCTCTACTTCCTTCTCTTCACCCTGTTCTGACATTTAATTTAAACCTCTTCCGTAAAGCCTAAGATTACTCTTTGGTTGTGGGGAGCTCCTAGCACAGTCAAGGAGGCCGCTAATGATTGGGACCCTGTAGTATGGTCATCGTGGCTATATGAAGTTCCAAAGGAAAAGAAGGCCAGAATCCACCAATGTTCAACCATATGAAGCAGGGCTTATGTTCACAGGGCTTGCAGCCAAAGCCAGAGACGCTGTCTAGAAGTGGTAGTCACAGAGCCACAAGATGTTCACCACTGTATCTCTAGAGTAGAAGTTGGCAAGCTACGGTCCTTGGACCAAATCCTCCCTACTGCTTTTGTATGGCCTGTGAGCCAAGAATGGTTTTATATTTTTAAGTGATCGAGAAAAAATCAAAATAATATTTCATGTATATATAAAAATTGTAAGTTCACATTTCAGTGTCCATAAATAAAGTTTTATTGGAACATAGCAATGTTCATTCATAATATATTTTGTCTGTGGCTGTGTTTGTATTACAGTGGCAGTGTTGGGTAGTTGTGACATAAACTGTGTCACCCTCCAAGCCTAAGATATTTAGACTTTAAAACATTTGGCCCTTTTATAGAAGAGGTTTTCTGCCTTACCCCTAGCCCGGAACAAATGGTGCTCAATAAGTATGTGCATAGGTATGTGCATAAGTGGAATGACTGTCAGAGCTAGGATTTTAGAGGTCATGTACTATCTAGGGTCCTAGGGCCAGGACCAAAACCTGGCTTAGCGCCTGGTGCGCTACCAAGACTGCCTTCTTCCGAGGTTTCGCTAGGGGAGCTATCCCATTATGTGACCTGGCAATGGTAGGGCAGAACTATTGCCTTTGGTTTCTTAAGTCTTTAGCCTTCTTAGCTTCATTAAGCCATTCCACCTACTGCCACCCTCCTTTTTATGGGCTCCACCCCTGCCTCCTCCCATTTCCCACCGCATTTTCCAACTACCCACACCTTCCCAACTTTCCATCCAAGGTCTGAATTCAATTATCAGGGACTGATGGTTTCAGACTGGCTGGATAAAGGGATTATTATTCTCCAATGTGGAAAAATTTATGTCTGTAGTGTGGGCTCAGAGCAGGATGGAAAAGTTGGCTCTGTAGTTTTTTCCCTCCCCCATCTGCACAGAATCCTCCCTCCCCTGCCCCTCCACCTCCAAGTCTTTTTGACTCCCCACACAGTGTGTACTGGCCCAGAGCAGGATGCAGGCAGGGGAGGGGGTGGCCCCATTGCTTAGATCCAGTGCACCACAGTGCAGCCAATGTGTTTCCCTCTCTGAAGTGGCTTCTCAGGGAGGGAGGCAGCCACTCTTTGGCCTGAAACGCGAGCACACCTGTATGGCTGTGCCTGCCGTAAGCAG
The DNA here is from genome assembly GCA_028646535.1 of Procyon lotor. Taxonomy (NCBI): domain Eukaryota; kingdom Metazoa; phylum Chordata; class Mammalia; order Carnivora; family Procyonidae; genus Procyon; species Procyon lotor. The sequence goes on along the minus strand of CM053609.1, from coordinate 94,788,174 downwards.
CTTGCCAGACAGGCTTGCCAAGAAACCAAGACTTTCAGATACTCTGAAGTCGAGGAAAGGCAGTTCAGTTCAGGAAAGGTCCCTTTTCCTCTTGGTACATGTCTTACCTGCTCCCGTAGCTGCACCTGAACACCCACTCCAGAAGCGTTTTAAAAGGAAGTGCTTTTAAAATACACAGCCTTTGTTACCCAGTGGGCTCTAGTAGACCTTGAATGCGCTCGTGTGTACATGTGCACTTGTGACTGAGAGAATCCCACCGGACATAGGTAAGGGGGCATCCTGTAGGGGGCAGTTCATCTGTGTAGTCTCTCTAAATACCACAGTCACCTTTAGTCGTGGTCATAATTGCTCAGGTGCAGAAGAAAAGAATCATGTAGGAGCAGACACTTGAGAATTCTGGCACAGAGTTTTGCCACGATCGAGGCTCAGTTTTCCATCTTGGTTTCAAGAGGCAGTAGGTCCAGCTTCCCCTTTGGTCTTTCCTTAAACAGAGATGGAGAAAATTATTAAAAGTTTCCTTTTGGGGAGTGGCAAAAGGAAGCATATTTGATCTTTACACCTGGTTCACACTGTGTAGGTAGACCAGAATTTAAAAAAAAAAAAAAAAATCTACGTGCAGAGTACCCAGCTTGCCTCTCTTCTTGGGCTGGAGAGGAATTAGGGTCCCAACTATGTAGCAGCCTCTCCCAGATCTCACAATTCCTTCCCTTTACCTGTGATTTTTTTTTTTTATTTTTTTTATTTATTTGAGAAAGAGAGCATGAGCAGCAGGGAGAATCAGAGAGAGAGGGAGAAGCAGGCTCCCCACTGAGCAGGGAGCCCAATGCGGTGCTCCATCCCAGACCCTGGGATCACGACCTGAGCTGAAGGCAGATGCGTAACTGACTGAGCCCCCGAGGTGCCTTTATCTGTGATCTCAAGAAACATTATTTTTAAAAAAAGAAAGAAAAGAAACATATTTTATGACCATAGGCAAATCACTTGACCTCTTTGTGTCTCCTTCAAAACAGAAACAGAATCCTTAAGGATGTAAAGTTGGTGTTGTGTAGACTAATAAAAATGATTGGAGGGCACTTGGCACATAAAATGTGTGGTGTAATTCCCAAACAATGACAACAGCAGAATTGGTATGTGACCCACTGTTGAGTCATGCTGGGCAGGAGATTCTTATGTAGATGACGTCCTTTGCTATCTTTATAAAAACAAAACTAAAGATGCAAAGTCTTTTTTTGTGTTGAGGATAAGTAAGTGGGACCAGGTGTCTGAATTGACCAGTGGAGGAAGGATTGGTTACTTCTGGAAACCCCTTTGCTTTCGGAAAAGCTCTGGTGTGATGGTCTCAACTCGGCCACTCGCTGACTCATGTAAAAAGCTTGATTTTCATTCTCTCCCTTTCCTGAGGGTATTTACTGGGGGAAAAAAAAACCTCTGTATTTTACTTGTTTCTGATTTTTTTTTTTTAAGATTTTTTTTGAGAGAGATCAAGAGCAGGGGCGGGGGAGGAGCAAAAGGAGAGGGAGAAACAGACTCCCCAATGTGGGGAGCAGCAGGGAACCCAATGTGGGGCTTGATCCCAACACCATGGGATCATGACCCCAGCCAAAGGCAATTAACTGACTGAGCCACCCAGGCGCCCCTGTTTCTGATTTTTTTCCCCCTTAAAGTGTTTCCGTGACACTATAGGCCATGTTAAACATCACACAAGCACCTAAAGCAATTTTAAAATAGCAGGGAAAGCAGCATCTCTATGCAGCAGAGTGAAAGAGCCTGGCAGTTAATGTTCATTGGTGATGGAAAACGTTGAGAACTAGGCTCTCAGGGGTATGATGTGGCTTTGGCCCTTAACTTTGCTGTAACTGAGAGATGTTGGCAGGTGGCCCTGGCTCACCTTGCCGTCTCTGGAGGGACCTGGGGTCAGAGATAATGTACACTGAGCTGAGAGGACAGCACAGGCAGGAAGCTGATGCATACAGAGCATCAGTTATATGTCAGGCTTTCTGTGTATCATTCCATTTAAAGCTTTTGGAAAGGCTGTGTGCTAGGTGGTCATGTAACCATTTTACGGATGAAAAACTGAGGTGGAGAGAGGTTACATAACCTGCTCAGAGACAGGCAACTGTCAGTGGAGAAGCTGGTTGGGATTTCTGTCCAGTGTGTCTTAACTCCGCAGCTGAGAACCACACTGCCTGTGCTGAGTGGCAAGCTTCTCTGACACTCATTTCTTGTGTCACCCTATTGGAGCACTCAGGGCAACCTTCGGTGCTTGTGCTTGGATTCTTGTGACAGAGAAAGAAAAGACGCCATCTGTGTTTTCTCCCCTGGATAAAGGATGAAGGAGTCATCGCTGGGTTACCGTGTTTGCCTCTGCTGTGGCTTCTTTTCTCATCTACAATGGCCCTTAGTTGTTTGGTTCCCAGTTTAGGCACAAAGTTTGCCAAGGCGGTTCTATTCTTGGAAAGGAACAATAGGGACCACAGCAAACTGTTTGCTAAATGAGGATGTAGTTCCCAAAACATCCGCAGAGCATCTTCCTGTCAGTTGTAAACACTGCTGATGAAGTGATGCAAGCTCTCCGTGGTGTAATTACCTGTGACTATAAAAAGACTTGAGGATTGTGGGAGGAGGCTGGATGGGTCATCATAGGGCTTGCTGAACCCTGGCCTCACGAAAAGACATTGAGAAATTACCTTGCTCGGGCTGATTGTTGCGCCGTGTTTAGAACACTGCAAGCACGCGGTGCCAGCCTTGGACTGTAAGTTTTGAGGCACAGAAACCAGGAGTCCACCGAACTAAACATCTCAGTGGGGCTCAATTTGGTTAAAGCCCTCAGTCAACACAGATTCTGCCTTCGAAGCAAAGGTGCCCCACTACCCAGGCCTCATTTGTGAGTGAGGATGTTATCCTTATCTGCCCAACTCCTTCTGCAAAAGGGGCCACAGGAGAAAAAAAAGGGGGGGGCCACAGGATGCTTTAAAAACAAAACCAAAAAATCTGGGGCCCACTTTCAGAGTTTTAATTATTCTAGTAGGTTTACAGGCTGATTCTTTTCCTCACCTCTTACCCTCTGGGAGATTCCTTTTTCCTGCCTCACTCAGGAGTGTGAGCCTACGGGAGGGTCTGAGCAGCCCTCCACTTCCATTCTCGGTGGCTGGTGCTAGTGTGGCTGGGTCAGGAGTGGCCTTGGTCTGACTTGTGTTTAGCTTTGAGGCCCGGAGGGACAGCAGTGTTTAGAAACAACCTTTCTGTACTTCTGCACAAAAGAGGGTTGCTGGCTGCTGATTTCTCCTAGTCCTGTTCACCCACCTCACCTGAAGCCCAACCTAAAGCATGAAATCTGCATGTACTGGAAGATAGGGTGAGATGGTAACTATTTCTTTAAAAAGTTAATTTGTTTATTTAAATGATCTCTACACCCAGTGTGGGGCCCAGACTCACAACCCAGAGGTCAAGAGTTGTATGCTCTACCGGGCACCTGGGGGCCTCAGTCAATTAAGGCCTGCCTTCAGCTCAGGTCATGATCCCAGGGTTCTAGGATCTAGTCCTGCATCAGCCTCCTTGCTGGGCGGGGAGTCTGCTTCTCCTTTTCCCTCTGCTATTTCCCCTGTTTGTGCTCTCTGACTCTTTCTCTCTGTGTCAAATAACTAAATAGAATCTTAAAAAAAAAAAAAAAAAAGAGTTGTATGCTCTTCCAACCAAGCCAGCCAGGTACCCCTAGATTATAACTATTAAAAAAAAATTGTCCCCTTAGCATTTTTTCACAGAGTGGTCTCTTGTTAGGTGGGATGGGATTCAACTCATAAACACCTTAAAATAGTAAATACCACCTGCAGCTCTCATGGGGCCATTGAGGTCACTAGTACAGCTCAGTGTAACATCCAGCTGTCATCCTTCAGGCATGCCCCTTGTTTGTTGTTTTTAATTCCAGTATAATTAACACACAAGGTTGTATTAGTTTCAGGTGTACAGTATAGTGATTCAACAATTCTATACATTAGTCAGTGATCATTACGGTTAAGTGTGCTCTTAATCCCTTTCCCTTATTTCACCCATCCCCCCACCACCTTCCCTCTGGTAACCATCGGTGCGTTTTCTGTGGCTAAGAGTCTGGCTTTTTGTCTCTTTTTTCCTTTGTTCAGTAGTTTTGTTTCTTAAATTCCACCTGTGAGTGAAATCACATTGACTTTGTCTTTCTCTGACCCCTGCCTTATTTCATTTATGTTGTGCGCTTCACTTAGCATTATATCCTCTAGATCCATCCATGTTGTTGCGGATGACAAGATTCACTCCTTTTTTACGGACTCCTCCTTTTTGGAGAGGCAGTGTAGTCTGATTGAAAGCAGGGACCTTGAAGTCCAGTTGCCTTGGCTTGAATATGGCCCCTACTCATAGCTCTCTGTGTTACCTTGGATAACATTCCCGACCTCACTGTCTTTGTTTTGCTAGAATGGGGATGATGATAGTGCCTACTTCACAAGATGATTGTGAGAATTAAATAAGATTGTATACATAAAGCACTAAGGACATGGCCTGGCATACAAAAAAATAATTCCCAGCTTGAAAGATTAGATTGTAGCATCATTTATTACAGCCTACACCTCTGACGTCACAGCTACTTAGTTCAGGCAGACTCAGGGTTGGAAGGTGCTCCTTGTTTCTTCCCCATGTCTTAGATTCTGTTTGATTCAATTTGATACATACTGCATGGGTTATTCATAATTCGTACGTCCCCCGACTCGCATGTTGGCATCCTACGTATGACGACAGGGAGGAAAGGGTAGCAGTGCCCCTGTGCGATGTTGCTGGGGTAGGGGAGGGGGGTCAGCTGGGTAATCTCACACTAAGCCATTCCCTTCATAGAGGCTGTCTTGTTGGCATTTCAGAGTCAGGGTTCCTCAAAGCTGCTATTTGTCAGCAACTTTTGGAGTCATTTTGCAAATGCCAAGGGTCTGTTCTTCTATTTTATTTTACTTTATTTTTTTTTTTTTAAAGATTTTATTTATTTGACAGAAACACAGTGAGAGCGGGAACACAAGCAGAGGGAATGGTAGCGGGAGAAGCAGGCTTCCCGCGGAGCAGGGAGCCCGATGCGGGGCTCGATCCCAGGACTCCGGGATCATGACCCGAGCCGAAGGCAGACGCCCAACGACTGAGCCACCCAGGCACCCCTATTTTATTTTATTTTTTAAAGATTTTATTTATTTTATTTGTCAGAGAGAGGGGGAAAGCACAAGCAGGGGGAGCAGCAGGCAGAGGGAGAAGCAGACTCCCCACAAGGAGCAAGGGGCCCAATGTGGGACTCTGTCCCAGAACCCTGGGATCATGATCCAAGCTGAAGGCAGACACTTAACTGACTGAGCCACCCAGGTGTCGCAGGTCTGCTCTTCTAAAGACATTTTTCACTTCATCTGCACCATGATGTGATTGACTGAAGGATTAGATTTTAAAAGATTCCTAAACATTCCGGGAGGATATAGTGTCAGAAGTAAAAAATAGGAACTCTCTTGTCTTCTCTCCATTTGGTAGTCCCTTTGCCTTCTCCTACTTTTCTTAGCTCTATTTGATAGCATTTCTTCTTTTAAGAGCCTTTTTCTACCTAGATTCATTTGCTTCCCCAGAGATGGAGACTTTCCCCACGTTTAGCTTCTGTGACTTGTTAACTGCCAGTAGGCAAATCTCTTACAGTACAATTGTTTAATCATTCAGAATTCTGGGAAGTAGTGCGGGGAAAATAAACAGGTTCTCTTCAAGGTTTTTTCTTTGCAAAGCTTTTTTTTCTTCCTTTTTTAAGTTCACAAAAGTATTTTAGGCATTTCAGCCCGAGAGGGGAAATGTGTTTCAGGAAGTTATGGCCAAGTACAAACAGGGTTATAAAATAATTCTGCTGTAGCCTTTGTTATTCTGAGTAACCAGCAACACTTTATGAAATATGAAAGGACCTGACAATCAGTTCTTGACATGTAGTAGACACATGTCTCCTTGGGAGAGGGCAGGACCCGTGTGTCTATTGTCACTGGCTCAAGTTCTGACAGTTGGGCCTTGTTGACTCTGGCTGTGGTGGGAGGCACAGTAGAATGTTGTGGGGTTCATCACCCACCAGATGAGGACTGAGTGGACATGAGGAACAGGCCAGCACTGTTTACTGAGCACTGGTCATGGCACAGTGAGGTGTGACAGTGAACAGGGGAGAGGCCTTGGTTATTTCTGCTTCCCAGTTGATCTTACTGCTTTGGAGACCAGACCATAAAGGACCCAGTGGTGTCTTAAGCCAGTGCAGCCCCACTAAACCTCCTGATGACCATGCATGGTTGCTCAGAATTGCTGATCAGTAGCCTATGAAGTTAGCTGGTGACATCAGTAGGCCAGTGTGGCTCTCTGCTTCACACCCCTTCATATCCCTTCCTCCATAGTAGATCCCTTCAGTCTTTGATCTTTGAGATCCTATACATGTCCCTCCATCTCGGTTCTTGGCATGTGTTCACACATAAGTTCTTTGAAGGTACGGACAGATTTGCTCCTTTGCTATAACCAGGCCAGTGATCATCCAATGTGGACCCAACAGGCATATTCTAGGAAAGGTACTCTGTGGGATGGGGAGTCCGTTCCAGCAGGATTGTACAGAATCATGGCTTGTCCTGCAGGTAAGGATAAGGTAGTCAAGTGCATGGCCTCGTGAGATGTAGCACCTTGTGGGCCTCTGCACTGATTTATGGTTCCCCATAAGATTCCATCCCCAGCTTTCTGGGGAGAACTGAAGAACCATGTGAAAGTATCTTCATGCCTTAGGGGATGCAGATGGTGAGGCTCTTCTGAGGAGAAGGGAGTGGGACTGGGAAGCCTGCCTAGAGGAGTTCATTGCAGTATGCTAACTTTCAGCCTGGCTAATACGGAACTTTGAACCCAGTGTGGGTGTGGATCCCCTTAGATGGTGGGAGGGAAGAAGGAAAGATCACGAGGAGGAATGCATGCTGGCTCTAAAACATACCCTGACTCTGGGGAGAGGCTGAGGAGGAGCAGCTTGAATGTGTTTGGCTCCCCTTTTCCCACCCATAATTCCCTCTACTCATCTCAAGTCAAGGTTAAAGGGACTAATTTTTCCCCTTTCCCTGAACATTAGCACCTTCAGAGCCCATTCTCACTATTCTTCCAGTGGTTAGATTCCTATGGCTGGAATTCTGCCTCTTCCCCTTCCTCCCAAACCTGACTCTTCATCCTTCAAAATCCAATTCAAAGTCACATCCTCTATGAGACATCACTCATTCCTTTACTAGTAGAATTAATAGGGTCTGGGGGAAGGAGAGTAGGCTTTTGTATATTTCTTGCATGGAATTAGTAGGAGCTCCTCGTTCTTTCTCTTGAGGTTGTCAGGTTTTCCAGTGAACAGGATTCCAGTTCTGGAACCTTGACTATCTTTGATTGGAAGGAATTGGACAGCTTGTTAAGACTTCTGGGAATTGAAGGGGGCGCCTGGGTGGCTCAGTCGATGAAGTATCTGCCTTTGGCTCAAGTCATGATCCTGGGGTCCTGCATCGGGCTCCCTGCTCAGTGGGGAGTGTCTGCTTCTGCCCCCCCTCCCCCCCCACTCATGCTTTCTCTCTGATGCGCTCTCTCTCTCTCCCTCAAATAAATAAATAAAATCTTAGGGAAAAAAAAGACTTCTCGGAATTGCAGCTTTGGGAAGCCTGAACCCTTTGTTCTGCAGATCATGATACACAGACCCTATAGACGTGCTCCCAGACCTAACGACTCGGGGTTGCCAGGGTTGCTGTGGCACATACCAGGCTTGGTATTTTCCAAAGCAGCATTACCTCATTTAGCAGCCGTGTGTTGACATAAGGTGGGCAGGGAGGACAGCGGGAAGTGTATAAGGCCATGGAGGGCTTTCTGGCGCCGGGCACTGGGCTGGACTATGGCGGAAGGTCTCACCTGTAGTTGGGTCCTTGCGGTACACCTGTGAGAGGAGGGCAGCTGCAGCCAAGGCTCCTGTACCCCAGGAGTTGTGCAGAGCTGGCGGCTGGTGTACTTGGCCCCTGGCTGGCGCTCCTGCTGCACGCCAGGACTGCGCCAGCCGCTGCTCTCCGTGGCGCATGCTGTGGCCGGGGCAGTCACTGCCCTGCAGGAGTGCACAGAAGAGGGGTTCCTGACTCGGAGCAGGAGGGCCTGATAGCTTTTTCTGAGGGAGAGAAGTCTTACCCAGAGCTGGAGGCAAATAGGAGCCAGAGAGTAGGGGAAGACGAGATTTCCTAGTAGGATTAGGAGTGTAGTCTTCGAGGCCACACAGGCTGGTTTGAATCCTAGCGCTGCCACTAACGTGTGGTATCACTCTGAGCAAGTTTCTTGAAGCTGATGTCCTTCAGTTTTCCTGTATATGACATCGGGATGATAACATAGTGACCATGTAGAGCCGTGGTGTTCCCTCGTCATCGTCGTTCTGTGGCACCTCACCAGTGGCAGGGACAGGCAGCATGAAGGGGGCAGGTGTAGGGAGGACAGGGAGAGAGTCAAATGTAGTGTGTTCTGCTTCCTTGACCCTCCCTTTGGAACTTGCTGTGCCACTTCTGTCGAAACCTCAGAAGTCCAATATACGCCATCCCCTAAACTGGTGTGCCTCTCGCTGTGCTGGATAGAGAGGTGGGTGGTCTTGGTCTTGGTGGAGCAGGATTGGAAGTTAAGGTTTCAGAACAAAAATAAAGTCTAGCCTTAGTCTGAGAGTTCAGAGATGGGGCTGAACGTCACCAGCAGCACAATGGGGGACGCATCTAGAGGCGAGATGCTGCTGGTGGAGCCAGTGCCTTTCCTGCTCAGTTGTCCCAGTTGAGGAGGAGGAGGAGAGGGAGTCGGAGGAAGAGAAACAAGGTCTGAGCTGGAGTGTCTTAAGGATCAAAGGGTTTAAGAGAAAACAAACCCCAGCTAATGGATTCAGGGTTAAATGAGTCTAAACAGGGAAATAAAGAGGGCTGGAGGAGGGTGTTGGTTTTGGTACAAGTTGTGGGAAAGGTTGGGGCTGAGAAGAATTGGTAGTTGTGCCCCTATTTGCCTGTGGGAACCGAAACCGACCGGTTAATGAGACCCCTTCCAGCCTGCTGGAGTGGACAGGGTCACTCAGGAAAGGCCCCTCGTGCTGTGCCTCAGCCCAGCCGACCCATGGGAGGCGTTTCTGACAACGACTCCTTATTTCAGCCAGTCTGACTCACAGCACAGGGTCCCACGAGGGTCTGGCTCGAGTCTGGAATCCCACGAGAGGCTGAGGGGTGGAGGAGGCTCCTAATTGATTTGGAAGGGAGAGGAGTGGAGGAGCGGCCGGCATCTGGGGTGTGCGGATATACTCCAGGAGTCTTCGGCTTGGGTCAGAGCTGGGGTAATTGGAGACGTCGCGTGAGGACTGTCTGTGATTTGGTGTGTTTGGGGTGTGGAGAACTGTTGAGACTGCCAGCGGAGATCTGTCTCGGGTTTCCTCAGAGTGGCTCTGGGCAGAGGAACTCATTCTCCACGCTATTGTTCCCTCTGCCTTGTGGTTAGGCAGGTCAAAGGTTTTGGGGTCCCTTTCCCTGGTGTGCAGAAATTGTGTTAGCAGTCACAGCAGACCCTGGCCTTGCAGGAATAATTAAGACTGTGAATAATAGGATTAGATGAGGTAATATATGTAGAAGTGCTGGGTAAACAATAAAAGTCTATTCTAATGGAAGGGATTATTATAATAGTCCTTTTTTTTAGTTGGCATCTCTTTTCCGAATTGCTCAAAGCACTTGGTTAACACTAACTGGTTAATCCTTCATTTCTCCCTGGTGGGAGGCTGGCATTTAGTGGTCCCTTTGTGTACAAGCTCAAACTAAAGTTGCCAACAGAGCCCCAGATCTTGAGTTTGAAGCCCAGATTTGTGGAGTCTAAATCTAAAGCTTGGATCTCTGAATGTGATGATGCCTCATTTCTGGGAATAAAAGAAGGTAGAAGGAGAAAGGGAGACATCATTTGAAAAATTTTCTTTTTGTTTGCTTTCCTTCACCGTCAGGTTGGACAAGTTTGTCGTAGTCAGGACTTTGAGAGACGTGCGAGTCTGACATCCATTTTTCTCTAAGAAGCCACAGAGTCCCTGTTGAGGATGAGGCCCTGGGATAAGCTAGAGAAGCAGGAGCCTAACCCGTGTAGGTTTGGGACAAGGGCGCCAGAGCGGGAGCTGGCTGTTAATTCTGTTGTGTTAAGGCTGTGGTCGGCAGTGCGTGCCTGCCAGTCCCGCCCTCCTGACACACCCCCTGGAGCCCCACGTGCTACTCCAGCATGTCCCCTCGAGTGTCCAGGCGCCCACAGCAGGTGCTTGTTGTCGGTCTCAGGGTGAGACCCGCGGAGGGGGCTCAGAAACCTCCCTGAGTGTCTGGCCCAGTTTTACTGCGGAACAAGTGCCTGCAGTTTGCATTTGGCGGGATGGCATCTGGGCAGATCAACCTCAGGTCCGTGCCACACGCAGGGAGAGGTCTAGGCCCGCTGAGCCACCTTTCTCTCTTCTGAAAGGTCTCACTGGTCAGGAGCTGGTGAAGAGAGGTCCTGTTTCACAGTTCACCTGCAGAGTCACCTTTCTCCCCATGCACATGCTTTCCTGCCTCTGGTCAAAGCTTAAAGGTCTTGGACCCTGGAAGCAAGAGAAGAATATGCTGAGTTGGGAAGCTTCTCGTTCCAGTGGCAGCTACGTGGACTCCTAGGCCTGAGATTCAAGAGGTCATTGAGGTGTGTGAGTTAAGAGTCACATACTTGGGAGAGAAGTATGTGACTTCTCTTAGGTTATATGCTCCATTGGATCTCACATTTGAGCACGCATTAGAATCCCCTGGAGGGCCCAGATTGCTGGGCTTGCCTCCAGAGTTTCTGACTCAGCAGGCCCAAGAATTTGCATTTCTGCTAAATTCTTGCACGCTGCTGCTGGTGATCTGGGGAACCATATTTTGGAAACCACCAGTTTACACTTGGGGTGAAGCCCATCTGAAATTTCCAGAACAGTTTTTGGTAAGGCAGGGACAGAGGGGTAGAGAGGTCTTGAACCCATGGTGGGGAGAAGTGATTCAGAAGTAGGGTGTTGCAGGCAGCCCCATGTAATTTGGAAACTGGGAAAAAGTTAAGTGAGTAAGGGAAGAAGCTCACAGGTCTGTCTCTGACTTTCTGTAGGCTGGCTCTGGTCCTTGCCCATGATCCTGCAGAGAGAACGCAGGAGGGGGTGTGGGGTAGACCCTGCCACCTCTGGCTAGGTCACCCTGGGCATCCTCCCCTCACCTACTTCTTATGCGGCCCTCTTAGGCAGCGGTCAGCCCTGGAAGTCTGCATTTCAGGCCGTCTTTCCACAGCTCGAGGTCTGGGGTATGAAGAGTATGAAGAGCAGAGGCCTGAGCCGGGGATCCCAGGCATCAGCACCAGCACTGCTTCTAAAGAGCAGTGTAACTGAAGGTCCCTTATTTGCTCAGCAGTGATGGGAGAGTTGGACTAGCTTTCCAGGCCCTTTGAGCTCTGGCACCCAGGACTCTCTAATGCCTCTTCTGACAGCTTCCCCCACCATGGTCAGGAACTTCTGCTTACTTGTTATCTGTTTTTTATGTTCTCCGTATGTGAAAACTTCTGTTGATAGGCAGTACTAATCAGAATCCTGCCCAGAGACTGCCTTGCCGAAAGTGAAACTAGAGAAGACTTTGGGAATTGGAGTGACATTTCTTTCTAGAGGGTCTCTGGCCTGTGCCGTTACGCTGCTTCCACGAAACCTGTGTCCAGAGTGGAATGACTTAGCATCTTCTTCGGGTCCTAGTCTCTTTACTGCACATCGTCACACTCAACTGCAAGGTTTCACAGGCTTTCTGTTCCATTCTCGTTTCCAGGGTGCTCAGCATTGTTGTTCCACCTCCTCCACTGCCAGGCCCGGTGCTCATTGTAGGCCTGGGTAAATATTTGCTGGATGGATGGCGTAGAGGCTCATATCGCAGTAGCTCTTTTCCTTTGCTGCAGTTTCTCCCTTCCTTCCTCCAGCTTGGCATAATTGTCCCCCTGTGCCCTCCCCCCTTCCCTCCCTCCAGACTTGTTTCACCTCACCTGTGCACTGGTGGAGCTAGCCTGCCCTGTTTGTGTCTTGAGTGTGGTGGGGGTTACGGTGTGTCCCAGGAGATCACCAAAGGCCCGACTCAAGCCATCTGTGTGAGCGGTACCTCCTGAGCTCCCCGCTCTTTTCCTTTTCCCTTTGCCCATTTTTCTAGAGTAGCTATAAGTTACAGAATGTTTTCCCCATCCTAGGGGGAATTTGCTGTTCTTCAGACTGAGTGTGACCCCGTTTTCCACCTTTATTTCCTGCTGTTTGTATTGGCAGGGTAAGGGACTCCTGGCTTGGAAAGAATTAGCTTGTCTGCCTCGGAACTATTGTCTGGCCCTGTCTCTCCGGCCTGTCTGAGGGGGCAAACAGAAGATTTCCCAGCCTTGGCTAATTGTCACTTAGCCCCTCTGATCCTGCCTGGGTGGCTTTCAGGAAGCTCAAGAACTGAATAGCCTAAGGTTTTCATTGAAACAGGGAAAGATTGAGATTGATTTAATTCATTTTAAGTCACATCATCAGCCTTTTGATGATTCCATTAATTTCCTCCTTTCTGAAAACCGTCCTGTTAGTGGTAATTGGAAATCTTGACTCTGTTTCTCATTCCCCGCCCCCACCCGGCTTTAATCTGAGGCAGCTGGATACTGCCGTCTGCTTTTCATTGCTAGAAGAGTGGTTTGTGATGGTTTTAATGACAAGCTTTGACAGAGACTGTGGCTGCACTGAAGTTCACACCCACTTGGGAGCCTCAGTCTAGTTCACCTGCTCCTATAAAATTTAACTTAATTCTTGGTGTACAGATGGGAAGGAGTCCCCGTGGCCTCTCATTCCAGGCAGTAGATGCAAACTTTTCATCACTCAGCGTTTGTAGCCCCCCTGTGGTGTGCCGGACACTGTCTCCCTGGCACTCCTCGCTGCCCCAGTTGGGGTGCAGAGGCCTAAGTAGGTGAGGTCCAGCCGGCCAGTGGCTGCCCACAGACCTTGGGAACGGTGGTCCTCTGAGGCTTTATTTCTCTGTATTTTTATGGTTACAATCCCTGTTTCTGTGCTTTTCCTTCGTGGACTGTAAAGAATAGATAATATAAATCAGCTCTTGAAATCAGAGAAATAATGGTAGCCGTAGCTGTAAGAGCTTACACTGTTGACAGGTGACAACATGTAAAACACTTTCTCGTGTACCGTGTCATGTTGGTGTCCTCACAAGAGCGAACTCCTCACAGCCTGTCAAGGATGAAGCTGGGATCTGAACCCAGGTTCTCCCACTGTAAAGCAGATACTTTTTGTACTGATTTTGTGTGTGTGCGTGTGTGTGTTTTAGTACGGACTTCCCTGTGCCGTTGTCTTTAGCATTACTTCAGCCACTCAAGTGTTAAGAAGCTATTATATATACACTGGGCCCTCTTCCAGGAACTGAGGCCCTCACATCTAACTGGGGGGAAAGGTAAGACAATACATTTTCATCCCCCTTGAGTGGTTCAGGTACTGAGTGCTATTAAAAGGAAGAGAATTCATGCTGACATCATCCAGGAAGGTTCCTAGAAGAGCCGGGACTTCCACTGGGCCTGGTGGGAAGGGAGAGGGGAGTTTGGTTGATATTTGGCCGCCTGAGACTCTGGGATACAGACAACATGGTTAGGTTTTGGTCCCTTTATCAGACTTAGGAAACCAGTATTTGCTGGGGTGATGCTTTTCCAACGTTACTGTGCTTTTAAAAATCTGATTTGTGCACCCCGTGCCCACAAAGAATCCTGTGGTCTAGGGTGCAGCCCTGCAGTCTGCATTCTCTAAGAGTTTTTCCACAAGACAGTCTTGTAGCCCTTCAGTTCCCCTCCCGGAGGAGAGGAAACCAAGGGTGCATTTGTGTCATTATTTCCCTTCCAGAGGCAAAAGCTGTTTAACCAGTTGCCCCATTGTTCCGTAGTTCTGTGGCAGGTGGGGTGGGTGGTGGCCCACACTTTGAGAAACACTGTACCCTAAGGGCATGCTCGTGCCTTCCATGTTGCCGGACGGAGACCTGGGTTTGGACATCAGAGAGGTCCCCCTCCTATGGGCTAAGCTTTTAGGATAAAGTAAGGAAGAATGGGTGGAGTGGAAGTTAAATGATGTCCTGAAAATGAAGTCCATGCTCCGAGTTACCGCATGTGCCTCTGACTGTCAAGAAAAGCATTTTTACAGGTGCTGTTTGGTAGCTCAGTTTTCAAATGAGTGGGTTGGGGTTGGGGGTGGCGGTGGGCTGGGATTTGGGGTCCTGTACATTGAGAGCCTCGGAAAAAGTAATCCCAGCTCTTCCATAGGAGTTAGCAGTCTTGGTGAATCTTGGGATTTCTGTCTGTATTTTGGGACCAAATGGGACTTGTGGTGGTTAGGAGGATTAGAAAAGTTACCAAGTTAACAAATACCCTGTTAAGAAATGATATATATGTCTTAATTTGGAGGTATTGTAAAATACCTATAGTATAGTGAAAAGTATTGACACTTAAATGTGCAGTAGGTTCCAGGTAGTAGCCACTTTAAATCTGTTATCCCATTTTCAATGTTTCAGCGAAAATTTTCAAACGTTAAAAACATTAAAAAATAGGGAGACCAGTATCATACCTGGGGACTTGCTGCCCAGATGTATCATTTTGCCATATTTGCTTTAGAGGTGTCCTAAATTCATGTGCATCCTTCCAACCATGTTTGTGTGTTTTTACATACATGTGTGTTTACATGTGTTTTGTGTATTACATACATAGGTTTTACATATTTATACTTGGATTCCTAAGCAATATAGAGTATTGTTTTATATGTTTTCAAATGTTTGTGATTTCCCAAAGCCCCTCCGCCTTCACTTAGCATTCTGAGATTTAGCCATGTCGATATGTTCATTTTGCCTCAGTATGCCATTGCATTGTGTTAATATACCAAAATATTTGTAACCATCCTCTCATTGATGGATATATAGGTGACTTCAGTTTTTCATCGTTAGGAACAGTACTGCAAGGAGCATTCTTTTTTTTTTTTTAAAGATATTATCTATTTATTTGAAAGAGAGAAACACAGCAAGAAAGGGAACCCAAGCAGGGGGAGTGGGAGAGGGAGAGTGCCCAGCAGGGAGCCTGATGTGGGGCTCCATCCCAGGATGCTGGGGTCATGACCCGAGCTGAAGGCAACTCTTAACGACTTAGCCACCAGGCACCTCAACAAGGAGCATTCTTGTACATGAGTCATAAGCATGTATACAAAATTTCTCTAGCATACATATCTAGCAGCAGGGCTGCTAGATTAACACAGGTGCACAACTTCAGCTTTCTACATATTGTCACATGGCTTTCCAAGGTAGTTGTACCCATTTATGCCACTACTGACATGTAAGAACATTCTTAGTTCTCCACCTGCTCTGCAATACGTGGTATTGTTAGATGCTAATTTTTGCCAGATGATGGACTTGAATCCCCATGTGGCTTTAATTTCGTATTTCTTAATTACCTTCTCTCAACTTGTAGATTTTTTTAAAGATTTTATTAACATGGGGCTCAAACTTACAACCCTGAGATCAAGAGCCAGCCAGGCCCCCCACTTTCTCTATAGCAGTGTTTCTTGAGAGTCCTTAAGATCCTTTCAGGAGGTTGACAAGGTTGAAACTATTTTCATATTAATATTAAGGTGATATTTGCCTTTTCTGTACTCATTCTTTCACAGGTGTGGGGTAGAGCTTCTGGAGGCTACATGACATGAGTTAACATGATTGCTGTGATATTTTTTGTTGCTATTTTTTAAATGAGTTTATGAATACGCAATACAGATTTTTTTAGTTTCATTTCTGTCTATGATATATATTGATAGATGTAGCACATAGACAAATCTTTGGGAGGGTTTTCTATTTTAAATAGGGTTTTAATTTTTAATAGTGTGAAGAGGCCTATAAGTAAAGAGTTTAAGAACCATTGCTGCTTTACAATGTCAACTTTATTAATATTTTTTCCTTTCTAGAATGGGTTTTTTAAAACTTATTTAAGGAACTCTTAAATTTTCCAATTTTCCAATTTTCATAAAGATGGGCTCTTATATTTTCTTCTAGAAGTTTTGGAATGTATTTTTGTGAGTGGCATCTGCTGTTTCCCAGGCCCTTCAGCCACGAGGAATAGTTTTTAAATTTCACACCCTCTTAAGAAACATTTATATAGGTTGAATAGAACATTTTCCTAATAGATCCTCACAATGGAATTTTTTTTTTTTAGTGTGTGTGGGGGGGAGGGGATCGGAGAAAGATCAACAGGGATTTAGGGACCTTCTTCAGATCTCTTTCATTCAAGAGTCTCCTAGCATTTTGCAAAATACTATAGTCCCTCATCGAGATGGTGTACACTCTCATTTTGGATCCTTGCATTCATGAGTTCATTGTGGCTTGCTGCCCGGAGGACCAGAACTTCCCAGTGACAGGGATTCTGGAAGCATACCTCCTTTTAAAAACCCCCACTTTCCACTGGACACTTAAGTTTGTGTTCTCATGGAAGCCCCAGGGCTCTTCGTCCTAGTTGTGTCTGTGCTGGGTGGGTGGGCAGGCCCGCTGGTGCACTGACTATAGTCTGGGGTATGACTGATGGCCCCTTACACGAGAAAACACTGCTAACATCCAAGGCCTCATCATCTCTCTCCACACTCCTACTGGTTTCTTTGACTCCAATGTCTTCCCCACCTCCCTCCCCTCAAGTCTGTCTTCTACCCTGCTGCCAGAGTAACCCTGAGAATTTCAGACTTAGAACCAGCCTTCTCTCCTTAAAACAAAAGAAGTCAAACTCAGGGTTCACTCGAAGGCGTACATTAAGCTTCATACTCCTTAGCAATGTAACCCTCATCTGTGCTTTCAGCTTTCCCTCTAGCCACTTCCCTGTCCTGTGCTCTAGCCTGCACTTTATCATTCCCGAAACAAAAATCCCGTGGTGCCTTGCACCGTTCCCCCAGCTCAAGCGTTGCTCTCCATCTGTGTGTTAGAGGAGAGCATGTTGGACTCTCAGGCCACACAGAACTCAACGAGTGTGAATTCTGAGAGGCCGCTTTGGTTTTCATCTTTGTCTTCCCACTGACTCAATCTTTCCAATTAAATCGAACACTCGAGGTTAATTTCTGTTAAGTCTCTGTTTCACTTGTGGCTTTGTTAAGGCACAGCTGCTACATCTCCATCCCCTCCCCACAAGTTCCTTCCCCATAAATTCTGTTTACAGGACTGGCCTCTGTCATTTTGCAGCCCAGTTGTTTAGTAGCTACAAGAGCAGGGGATTTCTTTTGTGGTTAAGGAGCCAATGTAGACACCCTAGTAAACCGTCCAGCACACCCTGCCTGCACGAAGAGATGCGGTGGGTGAAGAGGACGGAAGCGCCCAGGTCCTCCACTTTCCCTCCCACGAATTCAGCTGTTGCTTATTTTGAAGTATAGTAAATTGACTGGCATATTTAAAAAGTGGTACATTGTGCTCGCTTCGGCAGCACACATATTAAAAAGTGGTGCATGAATTGCATGTACGCGTGAAGGCTGCTGGCAGAAGGGTTGTGCTCTGAGATGGGACTGGCTGGTGCTGCTTTTCCCAGTTAGCCACACCCAGCCTCCCACCTCCCCTTCCGCAGCCTAAAAAATAAAATTTCATGAACCCTGGAAATCTGTTAGAGATGCAAATTAGGGTGATTCACTTTTTCTTTTCTGAAAGAGCTTTATGGCAGGAGTCCACAAGGTACCGAGAAAAGGGGCTCCTTCTGCTTTGAAAGACTGCCAGCCTGAGGGGCCTTGCTAGAAGAGGGGTGGCGTGGGGGTGTGGTTAAGATGGGGAAGGCCCTGCAGGGGGAGCTCAAGGCAGAGGCTAGCAGGTGGCAGGAACCCTCTTCACGTTGTTACTGTATCTGAAAGAAGTTGACTTTCTTTGGCAGTTTGTAGTTTATTACCTCTTCCTTAGTTCTGGAGAGTGGTCCCTAGGTAAGTGGGGAAAGTAAGATAGCACAAGGAGAAGAGTTATTATTCCTTGGGTTATGTTGCTGATAAGGGCAAAGCTAGGATTCTCTCTATTACACACTGCCTTCTATGCAGACAGGCTAGGTGGGTATGACTTCTCAAGTCAGGAGAAAGGGCTTATGCCACAGGAGTGAGGTCTGAATGCTCACAAATGCTGTGTTGCTAGCTATGGAAACTTTAGGTCTTCATAGGGACCTGGGTCTAAGAGTTTTCCTTTGTGGCTCATGCTTTTCTTTCTTGTTACTTAAGGAGTAGTGCCCATGTTGCCGTCACCTTTGAGGACCAGTAGTTACAAAAGTGAAATATGAAGAGTACTTAGATAAGCCTTGCAGATCAAGCAAAATGATAGGGATTGTCTCCTTCTACCCTAGTTTGTGCATGCCCCCTTGCCTGAGACCCAGGCACTCTGGAATATGTAAGAAAACAGTCCTTGTGTAATCAAACCAAATGTATGAAATACAAAATCGCCACCCTGCCACCTCTGCCAAAAGTAGTTATTGCCAGAAGATTTCGCCAACCACCAAAGGTGTCACTGTGCAGTTGTTTTCAAATAGCAGGTGTTTCTGGTGGATGTAGAATATGGTTGCCTTCACACCAAACATTTTAGGATCACATTTGGTGCTAAAGGCACATGAGGGAAAGAGGAGGTAGAGGAGCTCCCAGTGGCACCTCGGGCAGTATCAAGTGAAGCATAAGGTTGGGCCTCCGGCTCTGAACACTGTGCTGAGCCCCACATCTGCCCATTAGGATCTGCCTCCTTTTTCTCCCTGCACCTCCCATCTCCTGTTCACTGTGCAGCCGGCTCCTTTGCCAAGCATGAAGAGCCTAGATGTCAAATCCTTTCTCTCTGTCCTGGCAGGAATGCTTTTCTGTTTGTTTTCCAAGAAGCCTTTTTACACTTGGGGAATTTTTTCTTTTCTCTTATGGGAAGTTGCTTCATCATTTCCCAAAAATATACCGCACCTCTTATTTAAACAGGGTGCCCTTGAAGAGCTTTGGAGCCTGAAGGGGGTGGGGATGTTGTGAAATCCTTTGTTCGAAGCTTTGATGCAAGCCGGAATACTAGCTGTCTGCAGGCAGAAGTCTCAGAGTTTGGCAGGACTGGGTCCAGCAGTGGGATGTGGGCAGGAGAGACTCTCATGGAAGAAGGGGCTGGGTCTTTTAAAGCAATTAATCAGTCCGTGTTGTAAGAGGTCTTAGCCCTTCCAAATACAGCCTCTATCAGGTGTTTGTCCGGTGCATTAAATGTGCCCAGGCAGGTATAGATTCTGTGCCCACTTGGGATGCTCACGGTACCCTGGAGAGAAAGTACCAACTCACCTGTAGCAACAGATGGTATGTAACCGTGTGCTAGGTTGTGTGGCTGTGGATGTTTTAGCCCAGAGGAAGGAAATTCCTGTAGAAGGGAGCATTGAGATCAACTCCTGCATAGGAGGCTGGGTTTGAATTGATGGAGGAAAAGTGGAGGATAGTGAGGAGAGGGGAAGTTGAGAAGAACCAAAGGGCTGATCGGAGGCCATGGTCATGGGTAAGTAAGGCCAGTGCTGGTAACCTCATGGGGCTTGGTATTAGAGAAATGGGATGAGTCAGTTTGTGGAGAGCCTTGCATATCCAGCAGAAACATTTATTCTTGTAGAAAGAAATTGGCAGACTCTCGAAGATTCTAAGAAGAGAGCATTGGAAAAATGTGGGGTTTTGTTTTTTTTTTTTTTTGGAAGATTGGCTTACTAGGGTAAATTGGAGTATGCCTCCAGGTGGGCAGTAGGAGGGATTCCCAACTCTATCTATAGTTCTTGGGATGAAGTCATGCTATTAGGGTCTGGGGGGAGGAATGGCCTTGTGGAAGTCTCATGAGCATGGTCCCAGGGGCCTGTGCCAGTGGCCCTCTGCACACACACACACACCACACACACACACACACACCCCGAGGGCATAGCAACTCCGGCCATAAGACTGTTGTTGGCTGAGTAAGTAGGACCAGCTGTTGAGTGCTGCCCTGAGTAAAGCTTTGACCAACCAGGCCCTGCTCTGTAGAGGTGATGTCCCCTGATGGGTCCCGTGGAACCAGTCATAATGTGCCTCCGGCGTCATTGTAGAATATGATTTACCAGGGATTACTGCTTAGGTCCAGTTAACGCCAGTCACCTTGTACCTATATCAGCAGTAAAAGTGCTGTTTCCAAAACCCTTGCCAGTGTTCAGTACTGTTCTCTTTCCCTGTACCTGTACCCCCTTAACAATTTTAAATAAGGAATTTGGGTAACTTTGGGTTATGAGTAAAATCAAAGAGGACCAGTCAAAAAGTGCTCTTCTTAATAGAGTACCTAGTACTCTGAGTGAAAGATGGAACTTAGGAAAATAAAATTTTTTTGAGAGATTGTAGCAGTTGAGGACGAACAAGCATAAACAGGTCATACTTATCACAAGATCTATTAATTTCCAGTGGGAGGGAAAAGTGAATGGTTGCCAAGGGAGGTACTGCTCAGTTCTCTTAAGTCAGGAAATGAATGACAGTTTCAGTACCAGCTGCTGGGCCTGGGCTGGGCCTGCCACTCCCCACCCCAAGCTCCCTGGCACAGACCCACAGTGTGGCTAGTGTAGGCATTGTGGGTGCAGCCCTGGGCAGCAAGCAGTTCCTCTCTGAGGATCACCCCAACCTGTTGCCAGGCCAGGGTGTAGGCCAGGCAGAGGTTACACTGCCAGCCTTGGTTCTCTCTATCCAGGGGTTTGGGTCCCCGGCCCAGGAGAGGCACTGGGGGGACACTTGGCTGGAGCATTGAGTCTACGGCTGCCACCTCATATTACGGTCTTGTAAGACCGGTGCTTTCTTCCTGTTTTCCCTAGGTACTCTCCTCTGGATTGCTGGTAGATAAACTGCTAAAAACCATTCTGAATAACCACTTCGTTATAGTTGCGGGAGAGGGTGCTCCCTGAAACAGGGCTTGACATTCAGGGTCCCTGCCCCACATTTGTAGAGGGTCTAGTGGTCTTTATGTTTGTTTCTCTCTGTCCCTCTGAGAGGCGAGGCCAGATGGAAAGATTAAGGGAGGTGGGTAGAGGGAGAAGGCAGCAGGTCCAGAGTTCAGAATCAGTTGCTCTGCAGTTGGGGGGGTGTATGGTTTCATTTGATTTTGCAGAAGGGCTGCAGATACATGTGGGCTAGCTCCAGAAGACAGTACCCACTGGCATGGAGATTGTGAGGCACACCAATTCCATTTCCCGTAAGCCAAGTTGCTCCCTTTTGGGGGAGGAACCATTGTTCTACTAACTTGTTCCACTGCAGGGTCTGGCCGGAGACGTCTGCCAAGATTCTAGGGCTCCCTGATGGCCTGCGCGACAAGCCTTTTCTCTCAAGAAGGCACAGAGGCTGGGGAAACCCAGGGTGAGCTGTCATCCTGAGGAACAGGCTTGGGGCAGGTGTGCAACTGGCGCGACCAACCTTAGTGCGGCACAGACCTCAGCCCCGGATGCAGCCCTGGCTTCCTTATAGAATGCGGTGTGTGTGTGTTGCTGAGTCCAAAGATCCTGGATCCTAGACACATTCCTCATTTGTACCTGGGCTGACCTAAGAATTTATTTTCTCTGAGTTCACCAAAATGATTGTGGGCCTCTGGGGCCAAGGGAACAAGGAGGCAAGGAATCCAAATCTGACACCTCGTGAGGTGATTCTGAAGCAGCACTGAGCCACCAGCTTTTAAACATTTGTCTTTGGCACAGCCTGTTCCCTGGTCTGTTGTAAACTGACACCCCAGTTGCCTTTGTGATGAATTTGGACTTTTGTGCAGCAGTTGGGGAAGAAACTCTCAAGGGGCCACTAGGTGTGACTGCCTGCCCACCCACAGTGTGCCCTGAGCGGCATGCCCTGAGCGCTTCCCCTGAGCTTGTGCTCTGAGCATATGCCCTGAGCAGCATGTCCTGAGCATGTGCCCTGAGCGCGTGCCCTGAGCACCTCCCCTGAGCGAGTGCCCTGAGCAGCGCACTGGCCCCAACTGTGCGGCCACCTGTGCTGGATCAGGACCTTGAGTGTTTTGGACCTTTATTTTGCAAGGATGAGTTGAAAATGGAAAAAAGACATTGCTAATAGTAGTTATAAGAAGGGTAGTTCTTCTAACATTGATATAATTGAGGAAAAGATTTTGAAAATTCAGTGAGCCTGCTGGAAGTGGGGAATCATTTGTGTCAGGTGAACACTTGCTGACTGAGTCAATAGCCCTGCTCAATCGTGAAGGCAAAGAAACAGAATTAAAGAATAATGTATAAAATTGCCAAATTATATTGTCCAAGATCGTATCTAAAAGGCAGAGTATAATTAGGCATTTTACAATCCTGTTTGACTCTGAGGACTCAACTTCCTTATAATACATGTAAACCTATTATTTGATGTTGAGGGTCCTTTTCAGGGAAACGAGGGAACTACCTATAACCAGCTTACTGAATAACGAAGAGTGATGCAAAGATAAAACCCCCTTCCAGAACTGAGAGTCTGTGCTTTGGAATCCATTCTGTGTTGACCTACTCTGATATATTAATGCCTTTACCCCCTCATTGTATTCATTTATATGCTAATTTCTACCATCTCTTTTCCATTTAGATATATTATGATTTTAAGCTCTTAGGTAGGCTTCTATTTTAAAAGGCCTGGCTGTTCAAACATGGCTAGCCTTCTCTAACTGGAAAAGCCCCAAGTTTGCGAGGGAATTAGGAAGAAAACCACCACCGAAATAAACCAGCTAGCTCTTAGGCTGTGAGCTTTTTCATATTGTCCAGTCTCAGCCTCTGTCTTTCCATGTGGAGTTGTACGTGTGTGCTTGAAGTAACTAAGTTTCTTAGAAAATATAACTGACATCCCACCTCAGTGTCCTATAATAGAAAGAGAAAAACTCTTTAATTATAGCAGTGTTGCAGGCTTCTCCCATGGCTGGCTGGCCACAGCATGGAGTTGGTAAGCATACAGTGTCTTTCATACTTGCCATTACAACATGTTAATTAAGAGAATTCAGCTGTGGCACCAGCTGGGGATGTCTGGCTTTGTGGAAGATTGCAATTAGATGCTTTATTTTCTATTTTCTTTTTCCCCTTTCAACTTTGGTGGAATGCCTTTGAGTAGGGGCTTTTAGTCTCAGCAGTATAAATACTTTAATGTGCCTAATTATGTAATCGTACACTTACACTCCTCTGTGTACACACACATGATTTTATGGATTTTTATCCCCTTTTCTTGCACATGAAACACCCTGCCTGCTTTTTGGTTGGTATGGTGGGGCCAGATTCCTCCGTGCATTTCAGGCAGAAAGAAGAGGAGGATCAGAGGCAGTTGTGATTTTCCTCTGCTTATAATCTACTCCTATCGCCCCCCTCATTGACCTATTGACCCTTTTATGGGCAAGTCCTTTATCTCTCAAATAGCATCTCAACAGCTTTCTAGCTAAGTCAAGGTAATTTAAATAAAATTGAACTTTATAATACTGTGTCTTCCCGTTAATTTGCAAGTGCTGTCTTCCAAAGTGTGTAGTGTTATTTTCCCAGTCCTCTGTTCCAGGCAGGCATAGGGCATTAGCCTGGACATGAGAGCGCATGCATGAAGGCACAATGGAGCCCATTGATTTCTAGCATGCAGCCTGTGCAGAGAGGTCCTGTAACCCCAGCTGTTAGAATCAGGACCTGGGAGCAGCTGCTTTCTGAGATCCACTCCTCTGTGGATAGGCCATCTGCTGCCATGTGAGTGAACCCTGGGAAAGAAATTGACCACAAGACATCTTTGTGTTCCTTTGCTCCAGTCCCCTCATTTCTTTCCTGGCATTCCCCCCTCCTTCCCACACACACACCTAGACAAATTTAGGAAGCATGATGAATCTGCACCAGAAAACTCAACATGGTTTTCCTCTGTGTCCTTCCCTGTCCCCACTCCACCACACCAGCGTACCCTGCTCCATTGAAAAACAGGTTCCAGAGCAGGCAGGCACATGTATATGGCTGGCTTCTTCCACTGGATTAGTTCTAGAGAGTAGGCTTTCGTTTTATTATTAGCAGCATGACTTTGCATTTTAGAACTCGAAGGGTCCTTAAAATCTCATTTTATGGAAAAGGAACCCAGTATTTTCTATTGCTCAGCCTTGTATTCAGTGTCTTCCCTGTTCTGGTGCCAGTCTGAATTTCTAAATGTCCAGCTGTCTCCTGTTAAACATGGAGTCTTTTGCTGCTTTCCGTACACACCTCTTCTTGCTTCTCTGCCTGTGCTGGTGCTCTCATCTCCCCCTTAGATGTTCTTCCTGCTCTCCTTTATCCCATGGTCACAGTCCTGCTTCCCCCAAAGGTCAGAGTTCTAATACCATTTGTTCCATCCTTTCTGATCTCTTCCTCATTAGATGAGTCCTTCTTCAGAACTTCTGTCGTAAGCCATGTTGATTCCTAATGTGTGTCCATTATGGTTATTTATTAGACAGTAAGTGTCCAGAGAGTAGGGCCTATGTCTTTTTCATCTATCCACCTCCTTCTCCCCTTGCCTACCACAGTGCTTTGGGACTCAGTAAAGACTTGTGGAAAGAATGAATGGATAAATGTAAATCCTTATATGAACTCTAGGAGATAAGCAGAGTAAATATTACTATTACTGTAACCTGGTTAGGGCTCCTTATCGATGTCCTCAAAGAGTCTAAAGTCTTCAGGGACAAAACCATATACTATTGGGATGCCTGGGTGGCTCAGTTGGTTAAGCCACTGCCTTCGGCTTGGGTGGTGATCTCAGGGTCCTGGGATCGAGCCCCATATCGGGCTCTTTGCTCAGCGGGGAGCCTGCTTCTCCCTCTGCCTGCTCTACCTGCTCTGCCTGCTCTGCCAGCCGCTCCCCCTGCTTGTCCTCTCTCTCTCTCTCTCTGACAAATAAATAAATAAAATCTTAAAAAAAAAAAAAAAAAGAAAACCATATACTATTTACTCTTGAATTTCTAGCACCAACCTGGTAGGTGGTGTTTAATATTTGTTTCTAGCACCAACCTGGTAGGTGGTGTTTAATATTTGTTAAATTACTAAAGTGTAATTCCTATTAGGAAAGTGAAACCCAGGGAGATTAAGAATCAACACTTGTAAATGTTTTTCATTCTCTTCTGGGTGAAAGTTATTAAACCCGTTTTTTGGAAGACAAAGAGTTAAAGGGTATTTTCTGTTCACCTGTGTGACATCTGGACATCACTATCTACTGACATACAGAACGGGTGAGGCTGTGACAGGCAGTATCTTCTGACTGGGGATCTTGGACTGGTCAGTCAGAAATGACTTGGCAGAGTCAAGGGTCCAAAGACCAGGAGAGGAGGGAGTGGGGGTGGGGGTGACAGGAGCACAGACCTTCGCATGATTAATAAGAATACAGTTGACAGGGGCGCCTGGGTTGCTCAGTCGTTAAGCGTCTGTCTTCAGCTCAGGTCATAGTCCCAGGGTCCTGGGATCGAGCCCCGCATCGGGCTCCCTGCGATTCCTCCCTGTGGCAGGAAGCCTGCTTCTCCCGCTACCATTCCCTCTGCTTGTGTTCCCTCTCTCGCTGTGTTTCTCTCTGTCAAATAAATAAAATTAAAAAAAAAAAATACAGTTGACATTCTGCCGCTGACTCTGACCTGGTCTGGGCCCAGCCTTCACTGTTTTGAGGCTGCTCTGCTTAGTGATCTAGGAGTCTCGACACAGTGCTACAGCCAGGCTGGTAAATACACAGGCTGAATCAAAGGGGAGGCAAATCCCAGTCTTGTGGAAAAGTACCTTGAGAGCCACAGGCCCTGCCTTGGACCTCACAGTGGATTTTCGTGGATTCCTGTTGTTTTTAAAGTATCTTAAAAGAGGCATAAATATGGCCTCAGAGAACAGCAATTGGGAAGGATTTAGTTCCTGTGCTTGGGAGGAGGAACAGAGTACCCTGTGGCAGACCACCTCTCCGTTGACCTCAGTGGCCCTATCTGTTCCAGAATTTTAGTAAGACCCAAATGTTAAAAGTTAGAGAAGACTAAAAACAAAACAAAAAACAGAAAACCTTGGGAGAGTTTGCTCATTATCCTTGATCAGCTGATGGTAGCACAGGGTGGTAAGTTCCTTTTCTAGGAGGTACAAAGGAAATCAAGAAGACTTGATAAGCTGCTTTTCCTGTGGTGGCCATGTGAGACAGAGCGGTTTAAGATCAAGTGTTTCAAGAAGAGAATCCCATCCCCCACAGGACAGAGGAGGAAGAATATCCAGATCAGTGGACTTTATAACTGTGGATTCCCATCTACCTGTGCCCATCGTCACCATGTGCCTTAATACCCGTTGGTTCAAAGGTTGTAAGAGCTTCCTTACCCCCACCCCCCGTAGACCACAACAACAACAGCAACAAATAAAAAACCGGTTTCCTGTTATATTTCCTGTCCCCATCTTAGAGTCAGGCCCAACTTGAGCTCCCACAGAATGTACAGGGCTTAAACCATGCCATGATGGCGTGCCTTTGTTAACCGTTGTTTTCAAAGCAAAAATGGTTTTACTCAGGAATAACAGAGAATTGCAATTTGGGAAAATGTGGCAAAACCATAGATAAGTCCAACAAACAAAATAGAGGAACTGTATTTTATGGAGGAAAAAGTTGGGAGGGGTTGTTTCGAACCAAAGTCCGTTGGAGAAAAGCAGGAGTTCAGGGTGATGACGATTTCTCATTGACTGAGTTGCAGGGGTGACCAGTTTCTTGTAGGAGATGCAATATGCATATTTCCCTCTTGGGGCCTATAATTGATGATTCTTTCCATTGAGATGTTCTGCTAGGGGCCTGTGACTGACAGTTCTTCTGGTGATGGACATTGAGTGGTGTGGCTGTTTGCTCCATCGTCCCCCCTCCTAGCTAGTGTCCTGAGTCCGCTTGAGGGAGGATCCCCTTAATGAGTCTTCACGCCTCAGACGCAGTGTCTTTAGTTACACCTTACATGTCATGAGGAGACCAAGTCACATCTTTCTTCAGGAAGACCATTCAGGTCTTTGCCCCTCAGTTACTGGTGAGTGTTTTTCAGGGGGCTCTAGTGTTTTGTTGGTGGATTTAGTCCATCACCCGCTCTCTGTCACCATCTGTAGTCAGAGTTTATACCGATTATTTCCTTTCATTCTCTGAAGGTGGGTAGGGCCTCAGTGAGTAGCAGTGTTCTCTTGAGCCCCTGGGAGGAGCAGAACGCTGCCTGACTCACTGTTTGGGGGCACGTGGCAGACACTGATTATTTGGGGCTTTGGCAGAGATGTCCTAGGGACCCTGTGTGTTCCAGGAGCTGGCTCAGAAGTCAGCCCAGTGTCTAATTCTAAGTCACCTCCCCATTCTGCGTTTAGTGACAACCTTCCTTTCACACATCCTTCTAGAAGATTTGCATTCTTAGCTGAAAATGCCCCCATACCTTCTCCTCTTGCAGCTTTGGTAACTGCAGTCCCTAAATAGCTTGTTTGTCACACTCAGGGGTTAGTGAAGGAAACTGTCTTACCTTTTTCCCCCTCTGCTCCTAAAAAATGTGGGCCCACTTGAGATATGAGCTGAGTCCTCTGGGCACAGGTAAACTCGCCTGTTCACATTCTTGCCCGGACAGGAATCACTGCAACTTTTGTCAGTCATACCCCACCCCCATGTTATACCTTTGTAGGTCTTGGGGTAAATTTTTCTGCTCACATCTGTAATCAAGTCGCTTCTGTGTAAGAGGGAGAAGGGTAAACTAGAGTTTGAATCCAGACTCGTAATGCTTAGTAGCCAGGTAACCTCAGACATTACTAAATTTTTCAAAGCTTCAGTTTCGTTGAGCAAACTGAGTACTCTTCCACCTTCCTGGTAGGAGCGGGGAATTAAATAGGATAGCAGCTTTAAAGTGCCCGGGGTGGTGGCCGGTGATACATGATCATTCTCTTCCTCTCTTCAACTTCTACCCTGTTGGACAACAGAAATCATTAAATCTGGCTTAAATTTAAATTTCTGTTTCTTTTTTTTTTTTTTTTTTAATTTTTTTTAAATTTTGTTTATTTGACACAGACTGAGAGAGAGGGAAAGAGAGAGAGAGAGATCACAAGTAGGCAGAGAGGCAGGCAGAGAGGGGGAAGCAGGCTCCCTGCTGAGCAGAGAGCCCGATGTGGGGCTCGATCCCAGGACCCTGAGATCATGACCTGAGCTGAAGGCAGAGGCTTTAACCCACTGAGCCACCCAGGTGCCCCTTTAAATTTCTGTTTCTTGAAGGCCTACTGTGTGTGCTTGGCACTGGCCTTGGCATTAGGAGTTACCAGTAGAGTTAGAAATGAAACCCAACCCTGATCTTTGTGCCTGAGTTCAGCCCTGCTTCAAACTCTTTAAGCCAGACTGCTAATTATCACCTGCTTATCAGAGACTCTTCTGGAGTTGGACAGTGTGTTGGGCAGCAGACGGGGGCCTTCCCCTGGAGCACTAGCCTGCATCCTCTTGGAGGTGGGGAATTCTGAGGGGGGAGAGCAAACACATGTACAGTTTAGTTAGATGGTCGGGTGAAGGAGGTGAGACCAGGAAGTAGCAGTTGCTGCAAAGAAAGAAAAATAAACATCATCTGCTTTCCTTTAACCCTTTCATCACTACCACTGTCAAGGGATGCGTAGTAACATTTGTTCGTGCACATGGAGTGGCTTGGCTCCCCAGCTCCACTGTCATCCATCCCTCTGTCATGTGGGCTGTGCTCTGGAAGTCACCGCACTGGGTGACGCCCCAGGCCTGGAGGGAATAGGATGAAGGCCAGTGGTCCTCCTGGCTGCCCTTCTTTTAGAAGTCGTGACAGTAGGAGGGGGAGTGGTGGAGGCACAGCCATGGCCGGCAGCCTGCCCCCCTGGGTCCCTGAACTGGAAGAACAGGAGTAGGTAAAGGGTAACGGGCCATATGGAGGCCATTTGTCAGTCAAGAGAGCAGCCCAGGCTGCTCTGCTGAGAAAGCAAATGGGGAAAGGGGCCCGTGTAACTGAGCCAGAGCAAGGGGAAAGCAAAGCAAGACCCCCCACCCACCCCAGGCTCATCCTGCCCTATTCTCTGCCTGTCCTGTGTCCAGATAGCCAGACAGTCCTCCAGCAACCTGTTTTCTTATCTTTGCCAAAGCCTTTGCCCTACTCCATTCCAGAAACCAGAGGTAAAGGTCTAGTTTGCCATGTGAAAAAGAATATAAAGTTTATCAGTTCCTGATATGTACCAGACATCACGTGAGTATCTTTTAGGTCGCAGTTTTATCATTCCTCTAAAACACTACTTGTGGTGGGAATGACTGTCAAGGAATAATAGTACTCAAAACAGTTCAGGCACTTGACAAGGTTGCAGATTGGGCCCCTGAGTCAAACGGAAACTCATCTGGTTGACATCCAAGACCATGCTCGGACCTGTCCTGGCGGTCGTCACCCTGTCAGGTCAGGAAGACATTTTCACGGTTATGCCCAATTTAGAGAACTTGTGATGTACCTTGCAGGGGGATTCTCTTGCCTGTTACCTGTTCTGGCCTCATGTCAGATTAGAAACCACATGGCCCTTCGCGGTTAAAAACATGACAGTGCCTTGAAGTGTGGGCGGAATTTTGCAAGTCAAAGCAGTTTTCTACTAGGCATCTTCTGTCCACCAGATTCTGTGCCAAGATCTGGGGATGAAAAATGAGCAGAACAAATACTTGCCCCGGGGCTCAGATGGGTGGGTGGGTGAGGTGAGTGGGGAGGTAGGGAAAGGACTGACTTGTGAGAAAGTGTTGCAGAGCTAACAATACGGTGACAGTTTATAGAGAAGAATCAAGATGTTATGGGAACACAGAGGAGGAATAATAAAGCTACTGTTTGTTGAGCACTTAGTAGACGACCCAGTACCAGGCCCTTTACCTAGGTACCTATGATTCATCCTCACAGCCACCCTGTAGGTAGACACCAGTCCTTTAGGATCCCTACTTTACAAGCAAGGGAACAGGAATGGGAAGATGTGCCCAAGCCCACTCAGGGGGTAACGGTTAGCAGTGTGACTCTGGTGCTCTCGTTCTAGGCCTGTGCCGCTTTGTTCTCCCTGGCAGTGTTCTCTGGGATGGTTTTCTGGAGCGGGTGTCCCTAGGACTCAATCTCAAATGATGGGTGGGGTTCCAGATGACCCATGTGCTTTCAGGTCAGGGTTCCCCGCAGAAGAGAGAAACCGCACTTCTTCTTTCAGAACAGCGGAGGGCTTTGCTGGCTGCTTCCAGGTTCCAGGAGTCTCCTGTTTGCAGCAGGGTGCAGTGAAGATGGTCCTCCTCGTTGGCTCTGAAGCCAGGGCTTGCGTCTCCCTTTTCCTGTGAGGTGGGGGGAGAGAAGGAGGCGGGGAGAGACCCGGACCCAGACAGGACTGACAGGCTCTGAAGCCAGTCCCCTTGCCCTAGGCCTCTGTCAGGGAAAATGGGGGTGGGGGCCTGGGAGGGGCAGTAGAGGCAGCCTAAACCGTGGGCTGGTTCCCCTTCTCTCCCCCGCCCCAGCCCCGGGGGGCACACCCTGGGAAAGGCCTGAGCTCTGGCAGTGTGCCCCTCCATCCCCCCCACCCCCCCCCACCCCCCGGGGCCTGGGATGTTCTCAGGAGAAAAGGGATCCCAGCTGGACAGTGGCTTCCTGTCTGAGTGCTGAGGTTTGTCTTGGAGAAGAAGGTTGCAAATGGCATGAGAAATTGCAAATGGCATGAGAGAAATTCTTCCTCTCACTGCCACGGTTTGAGACTTTTGACTAAGTGGGGTCAGGAAGGCAGAAAGCCGGGGGAAGCGGGGGACAGAAGCAGCCCTTGGGTATCACTCAGTAAGAGAATGCCTCTTGCTGTTTTCCTGTTCCCACTACATACCCGAGGCAGGAATCTGCCCAGAGGGATGTGGGAGTTTCTGCACAGACTGGGTGCTTCTTCTGCAGCACCTCACACCTTGTGCTTAATTGAAAATCATCATGGCTGTAGAACTTTGACAAGGGACCTTGAGTGGGTGGTGAGGCCAGCCACTCATACAAATCTGCACATGTCAGAAGAGACCTCAGAGGACCTCAGAGGTTTGGTCCTGTCGTGTAAAGAGAGACCACTGTGCACGGGCAATACCCAGATTGTCTTTGTCACTGAGCTCCCTTTGCAGGATGTGGGTATGGGAGGAGAAGCTGGGCTCGGTGGCCCCCTGTTTCTGCCCGGTGCCATGGAGAGGGAAGTCAGCCTTCCTGGGTTCAAATCCTGACTCCACCCCTTGCCTGCTTGGGGCCCTTGAGCGAGTTTCTTAACTTCACTCAATTTACCCATCTGTATAACGTAATAATTATGTTTCTTACAGCCTCTTTGTGAAGCTTAAATGCGTTACACATGTAAAGTGCCTTGACTGGTGCTTGGCATTTAGTAGTTGGTCAATAAATGTTAGTACTGAGATTTTTAGAGGCGGCCTCAGAAGAAAGCTTTTAACTATAGTCAGATGTGATCACTACCCCCTACCCCACCTCTACATTTGTCTGGCATGTCCACTCCCAACTTTCTTGGGAGGTTTTCGTGGCACCTCCCGGTTGAGCTAGCCTTTTCACACTATAGGGTGACTTGTCCTTTCACATACAGAGTAGCTAGATGTAGCTCTGGGCCTAGTGTGTGGGGATGAGCCACAGAATGGCATCTAGGAGCGAGAGTGCCCGTTGAATCCAGCATCATCATTGACAAATGTGTGATTTGTGGCAGATTTCTCACCTCAGCTGAGCCTCATTGTTCTTGGGAGATAATACAGTTCCTGCTTCACGTTGAGAGAGCGAGCTCACAGGAGTGCCCGGCACATGTAATATGCTGTCTGTTGCAGTAATTCTTACTTTACTTGTTTTATGTCAAAACCCAAACCAAAACACCTGACTGCACATTTGAACACCCCTTTTGTCTGTTTTTACCTTGCTTTTTCTCTGGCTCTGCTCCTAACCATTGAGGGCTAGAAGTAAAAACTGGACCTTCACATATCAAGAAGGGATTTTAAGAGAAAGCACAGAAAAGGTGCTTTTTAAAACAACCTTGAGGGCTCCTCAGTGCCCAGGGCTA
Source organism: Procyon lotor (assembly GCA_028646535.1). NCBI lineage: Eukaryota > Metazoa > Chordata > Mammalia > Carnivora > Procyonidae > Procyon > Procyon lotor. Next base: position 94,756,131 of record CM053609.1, on the reverse strand, counting down.
CCTTCACATTTGTTGCTTCACCTCTTCTCTCCTGCCCTCGGGTGTGGCTCTGGGCCCTCTCCACAGCCTTCCCATCCCCAGACGCCTCCTCTGACTCAGACGCAGACTCCTCTCCACGATCTGTGCCAGCCAGTTCAGTAGCTCCAAGCCCCATGTGGCTACTGAGAGCTTGAAGTATGGCTAGTCTGACTTGAGATGTGCTGTAAGTGTAGATTTACTAATGAAAAAAAAATTAAATATCTCATTAATAAATTTGTGTATCAATCACAGGTTGAGATGTAATCACTAATGTATTTTACATATAGTAGGTTAAATAAAATAGATTATTAAAATTCATTTCATGTGTTTCCTTTTACTTTTTCAATGTGGCCAGTAGAAAATTTCGAATTACCTGTGTGGCTACGTTAGATTTCTATTGGACAGTGCTGTGCTAGATACGTAGTATCCATCTGTTCTTTCCTCCCCTCCTTGTTTTGTTTTGTTTTATCCTGTTTCTCTTCTTTGCCCTGGGCTCTCACCTTTTTCCAGCTGCCACCAGTGCTCAAATGAGTAAGAGGAAAAGCTAACCCTTTAACACTTCCTTCTTTGATTTACATTAGAGTTGGATGCGTGTGAGTCTGTCTTCTCTAAATTAGAAGCCTTTTGTGGGCACAGTTGTGTCACATGGACATTTATGGCCCTCCCAGGGTGGCTTGTGGAGAGGGATGAGCTCCAGTCCTTTGATGGAATCACAACAGGGACATTTACAATACTGCCTCCGGTGGTGTCCCTGAGGATTGCAACTGTGGGATTTGTGTGCTGGCTTGGGGGAGCCTTTTTCTTGTCCCCTGAATTCCCAGGAGAGCTTTTCTCTGGCCATCCTTTCTTTGGATACCTTGATTAAGCACCTACTTCTCAGTGCTCAGTTGCATTCTAAATGTGACTCCTCTGATTTGGTCTAAAGCATTATTTCGAACCTGGGAGTGAATAGTGACAGTTTCTGAAGCCCTCAGTCGCAGTGTTTGGGAGTAGAGTGTTTTCCTGAGAACTGACATCAGCCAGAAACCTCTTTTGTTGAGTCTTTTTAAATGCGCGTACATGCATCTCTTTCCCCTCCTCAAGCTGGCCATAGTACTCCCCCCTCCCCACACCTCACTTTGCAGGGGCTCAAGTGCTTGTTCAGTTTGTTAAACTCAACAGTCTGATCCTGGGGCCCTTCCTGGAGCTCCCTTTGATTTGCTTGTTACAGAATCTTACAAAGTTTGCTTTGTTTATTGCCTCTTCCTCCTAAGAGCCTGGTCCCCACAACAACAAAAGCGAAACCCATTTAGAAGGGCTGATGGAGGGTTCTTGTTTTCTACTGAGTGTGTTAGGCTGCAGTGACTTGGAGTGGAAGGATCACCCAGCTTGTTTTGCGTCTACTGCATCTGTCCCCTCCCCAGCCAGTTGGATGGCCTTTCACTGAATGACTGCTGTGCACCAGGCACTCTGCGGCCCCTGAAGAATTACCTAGCTGCTTCCTGTGCTCACTGGAGGCCTAAGTGGCTGTAGGAGATAATGGAAAGCAGAGAAGGAAGCTAAGGAGAATTAATTGATTTTTTCCCTGTAAAATTTCTATCTTCTGGCTTTCTCCTCTTTTTAAAATTATGCAGCTTTGCCAAATCAGATGAGTTCATTATCTTCTTGCGGTTGAGAACAGAGCTTGAGACGCCCTCTGTGGACGTAGGCTTGTGAGAGAGCCCGATGCACAGAATAAGTCAGCCTCCTTCCCAGAAGGGTGGCTTCCAGAAGACTGGATGATTATTTGCTCTTCCTGATGTTCTCCCCTTTCTTGTTAACCCAGGCATCACCGAGAGAGTCCTTTCAACCACCTGCTCTTTGCCATGACTCTCCCACTCTGCTGTTTGGGCAGCAGGGCCGTATTTTTTCCTTATGTTCCTGGGGTCTTAAAATGACCTTGCCTCCACCCACCCACCCCTTTTTGTTTTTACTTCTGCAGCCTCCTTACTTCCTTGGACCCGGGGCAGCCTCTTGGCAATGCTAAGCCCGATGCATTTAGCTTGTCTTCTTTGTCTGATCGTCCTAGGTAACATAAAATAATCTGTGTGCACTTACTGTGCCAGTATTGGTGTACTGTTGACCTACTCTTGAGGCTCCCTCCAGCTCTGTCCGTGTTTGATCAGATTCAGCTCCTCTTGTAATTCTGCCCTTCCCAAGACCCCTCCAGAGCTCCCCTTGTCCTTTGAACATAGTACAAACACCTCCTGTTGCAGTCGAGGTCCTCTGTAAGATGGTTCCATTGCTTGTCACTTTTTTCTGAATTGTCCTTATTGTATTATGCAACCTAGCTAACTAGGGCTGCTTGATTATTTTCTAGGCTTTACCTATACTTTCCTACCTCTTTGCATTTGCTTAAACCTTCTTCTGATGAGATACAGCCCCACTTGAAATGCTGCCCCCTCCCTGAACCTTGTCTAGTCTCTCCTGCACAAGATATGGTCTCTCCTGCTTTGTGCTCCCTGTCTTGTGGCACTAATCCTTTCTTTGAAGTGTATTAGAATGTCTATGTGTGGAGATATTCTTCCATCTTTGGAAGAATATGAAAGAAATGGGTACAGTGCCTTTGAAGAGAGGAACTGAGTGACTCGGGCAGGAGAGGGTTTACTCTTCACTGTACACCCTTCTTTTTGACTTTTATATCATGTGTATGTATTTCTTTTTTTTTTTTTATGTGTATGTATTTCTTATGATTTTTTTAAGTAAAATTATTTACATAACAAAGATCCACTGTAAAAAACCCTGGGGAGTACATTTATAATCTCAGAGAAGGGAAAATGTCCTTAATCACAAAACCCAGAAGGCATAAAGAAAACAACTTTTTTTTTTTGGTCATAATAGTGCTTTATTCATAATACATTTAAATGTATACATTTTAATTGCTTTGTATTGCTTTTTCCACATATATGATTCCAGAAGGACTCAAAGTAAGCTTATTCCTAAAACAAAGAGAAATTTTAACTATATTTTATCTTTTTTTTATAATTTTTTTTTTTTAATTTTTATTTATTTGACAGAGAGAAACACAGCGATAGAGAGAACACAAGCAGAGGGAATGGTAGCAGGAGAAGCAGGCTTCCTGCCGAGCAGGGAGCCTGATGCGGGGTTTGATCCCAGGACCCTGGGATCATGACCTGAGCCGAAGGCAGAGGCTTAACGACTGAGCCACCCAGACACCCCTATTTTATCTTTTTTAAATTTATTTTTTTTATTATTCTATAATGTATTATTTGCCCCAGGGTACGTGTCTGTGAGTCATCAGGCTTACACATTTCACAGCACTTACCATAGCACACACCCTCCCCAATGTCCACAACCCAGCCACCCTATCCCTAGCCATCCCCCCCACCTCCCAGCCACCCTCAGTTTGTTTCGTGAGTTTAGGAGTCTCTTATGGTTTGTCTCCTTCCTGATCCCATCTTGAAGAAAACAACTTTTAAAATATACATGTGTACTTATTTGTCATATCCTTATTTGGCTCCAAGTACCTGAAGTGCTTATCTTTTTTAACCTTTTTCAGAGCACAGCACAATGATACATAATAATAAATAATAATAAATATTAGTTGACTTGAAATGAAATGAAATTGCAAGTCACTTCTTTGTAGACCTCGTTCTTTTTCACTGATCAGATGAATGCTAGGTGATCTCCAGGGTTCCTCTCAAAGATTCCGTGCAGATGTGGGCTTTGTGGGCAGGAATACCAGCAAAACCGGAGTGACTTCAGAATCAGCAGCTCTTCCTCTGAGACCGTTTTTCCCAGCACACTGGACCTGGGAGTGGGTCCTGCCTGCTTCCTGGAGCTGCCCTGGAGTGCTCGGCGTTAATTATGCCTCGGAAATGCCCCAATTAGACACAGCCCTAGGAGAGCCTGGGATCTGTGGCAGGCTTGTTGCCCTGAACAAAAGAAGGAAAGTGTAAAGAGTAAAGCCATTTGTAGAGGTTTCTTTGGAAATCCAGCTGGCCAGCTTCTTTGAACCATTTGGCTAAAATTGGAGGAGGCCCCAGAAGGAGTGTGGTGGGTCTGCCCTCCTCCCTCCCGTCAAGACTTTGGGCGAGGTGTGGGGGGGAAGAATCTGGGGAAGGCGTTTCCCTAGAGGGGGCTAGGGGGGCTTATGTGATCTCGTCTGTTAGTTTCAGAGAAGCTGCCCAGAACTCTCCTGTGGATCCCTGGGGCACCCACCCTGACGTCGTCTTCTAATAAATCTTTACAAATGAGTCTTTTCTCCCCAGCTCAGCAATAAGCAGCTTGTAGGCGGGGAACTATCATCTCCTCTTTGACGTGACCACCCCCGCCTGGCTGGCAGTCAATTTGCTTACTAGCAGTTTGCAGGTTGAAGGGAAGTGGTATTTGGTGAGAGACTGCAAGGGCATCTGTGTTCGAGGGAGCGGTAGGCAGGCCAGTGAGCCAGAGTGGGGCACAGTCAGACTCCAGGTCTGTTAGGGGAAATGGGGAAGAAACCTCAACAACCCAACAGTTCCTATTTTCATACTGATGTTCTTGTGATAGGGGTAGGGTATCCGTCAGCAAAATCAGATGTCCTTTGGAAGCCTTTATCTTTCTTGTATTAGTATGGCTTTTGGAAAGTTGAAGTTCACGGCACCTGGCCATTCTGCCAGCACATCTTCTCCCCCAGCCCAGCCTTCCAAATAGCACTTCCTTTTGTGCCCCTGCTGTGTCCCTCCTGTTACAGCTCGGGACACCCCACAATCCATTCCACAGCATCTGTCCAGGACCAGAAGGGCAGGCCATGGCATCAGAGTCCCCTTCTCCTTGAGCTGCTCTTATTACTACAGCTTATCTCTGCCAGGGTTCCCACCACACTTGGGCTCCATTTGCCATCCCCTTGACTGACCTGTTTGGAATGGAGATAACCTTGACATACATACTTCTTAAAGGCCCACTCAGCTCATGGGGTAGAAGCAGTGTCTGCGGGTGGAAAGAGCACAGATCTTAGAATCAGAAGAGTCGACTGAGTAGGTCTGCCCTTTACGCTGCCTTACACTTGGCTGCAAGTCATTTAACTTCTGTGGGCCAGTGTCCTCATCGAGAAAGGGGAGTGATGATACCTATCTCCTGGAGCCGTCAGCATAAATAAGATAAGAGGTGAAGGTACTTCTGAAGCTAAATAGTCCTACCTGGACAAAAGATGTGGGCTTTTACTCTGGGGTAGAGACAAGTGCGGGCAGTGACTACTCCCGTCAGAAGGTGGGAGCTTGAGAGGGGGCCTAGGAATCCATCAGAAATCCCCTCTCAGGCCATGAAGGCACATTTCATCACACAATGGACTCCTTGCTCGTATTGATGTTGGAAACGGGTAATGTGCCCCTGCCCAGGCCAACAGTATTTTATCACCTTGCACTCCGATTCTTTGTGTGTCTCAGTAGGTTTTATCAAAACCATATTATGTGCTAGATCTCTGCGAGTTCACCACTTTGTCAGAACCTGTCACTCCCTTGTGGATGCAGTGCCAAGGGAAAGGGGCAATGTTGCGGGCAGCCAGACTTTCCCTATGGCCAGCGCGCTTCCCTCCGTCATTAGCAGCCTGCATTTCCAGAGTTTGGCCGACAGCCTTTCCAAGGGAATGGCCCTTGGTTCCTCCTGTGTTTCCAGTTGAGGCCTGCGGAACCGTCAACTCAGCATCGTGGACGGGATTCCCACTGGAAAACCCCAGCACTATAGCACCGTGCATCCTCTCTCTCTCTTTGCAGTGTGTTCCCTGCCCCCAGAGCCAGAGAATGGTGGCTACATCTGCCACCCCCGGCCTTGCAGAGACCCCCTGAACGCGGGCAGCGTCATTGAGTACCTGTGTGCCGAAGGCTACATGTTGAAGGGTGACTACAAGTACCTGACCTGTAAGAATGGAGAGTGGAAGCCAGCCATGGAGATCAGCTGCCGTCTCAACGAGGGTCAGTCTGGCAGAGGGGCAGGGGGCGGCTGGGGTTCTGCTTCCTGTAAACGGACAGGCAGTGGTGCCCGCTTCCTCCAGAGCACCTGTGCCACGGGGCAGTATAGCTCCTTTGATGCCCCGCGGCCTCCCTTCCTTTGGGATTTCCTGTCTTTGTGCAAGACATCTGGGCTTGCCGATGCGTGTCCCACTGCATTTCAGCTGAGCCACCGAGGGGCTCGCTAGCTTTACTGAGGCATCTGTTCTGCCGCGTCAATCCCTTTGATGCTCAGCATCTCCTGTTTGCCCGGCCGAGTGCTGGTGACCTCTGACCGTGTTCTGCTAACACCTTCTGGGGTGCCTTTTTTATATTATTTTTCTTTGAATGGCCACGGACTGTTCTAGTATGGAGCTACCGTCCAGCTGGACAGAAGACCTCTCCCCCTTCTGCCGCCTCCTGTCGCGCACAGCAGGAACCCCCAGCTGCCTGCAGGAAAGCATGTGTCAGACAGCCGTCTTGGTGCTTCACACTCGGGCTCCAAGACCACGACACCCCAGAGAAGGCTGGGGACCGGCCTGAGACTTGCACCCGAAGTGACAGGATCTCAGAACAGGGGGTTATTACAACCCGGCTCTTACCAGTTTTCCTGCCACGTGGGGGCAGCCGGGGCAGGACCTCGGATGGCGGAAGGCCAGGGTCATGGGAGTGGTGGGTGTCCACCAGCCTGCTCCCGAGGGCAGCCTCAGAAGGGGTTCATAACGGTGAAGTTAGGAGGGAGATGGCCTACACAGGGCCAAAGGGAATTTTAGATTTGGAAATAGGATGGGGAAGTGGCCCCTTTCCCTGTACGTAAACGCTGCTCCACACGTAGACTTCTAAAGTGGCCCCAGCCGTGGCACCAGGCGAGGGACCTTGGACGAGATCAGTTGTGGGGCTCACGTGTTCCAGGTCTGGGCGTAACACACTTTGACGATGGTTTATTTCTGTAGAAAAAGATGCCCACGCGTCCCTGGGGGTCCCCACGCTGTCCATAGTGGCGTCCACCGCCAGCTCCGTGGCGCTCATTCTCCTCCTTGTGGTGCTGTTTGTGCTGCTGCAGCCGAAGCTAAAGTCCTTCCATCACAGCAGGTGAGCCCTTGGGGGGGAGGCGCGGCATGGGGGCTGGCCTCTGACCGCACAGGGCTGCTCTCAAGCCCGGCAGCCTCTTCCGCTGTGTGTGCCCCCTGAGGGGGGAGGCCCCCCTCCTCTGTGTTCGACTCCTGGATGTGCCTGGCCCTGTGCTTATCACCTTGCCCGTATCGGTTTCATCCTCACAGGAACACTGCAGATCAGGAAGCTGAGGCTGAGAGAGGTTAAGTCAGGGTCATCCCTCTAGATGATGACCGCCTGGAGACTTAAACCTAAATATGTCCAACTCCTGAGGCACGTCATTTGCCCTCCATTGGTGGTTCTCACAGTGTGGTTCCAGTGGCATTGGCATCACCTGGGGACTTACTAGGAATGGGGATTTTCAGGCCCCACCCTCCACCAACTGAATGAGAAACTCGGGCTGAGGCCTCGTGACTTAGTTTCTTAAGCACTTCAGGTGATTCTGAGGCAGACTCATATTTGCGAGCCACTGCCCTGACCTCTGCTTCCTAATCCTGGCTGCACGTAGGGCATCTGCTGGGAGTTAAACACAAATGCCAACAGCTGGGCCTCTATCCCCAGATACTCTGATTAATTTAGTTTGGAGTGGGAGCCTTGCATTAGTGTTTTTTTAAAAAAACTTACCGCTAGTAGTCCTAACGTGCAGCTAGGATTGGCAGTCAGTGCACTCTGCCGCGCTAGAAATGGGGGAGTTTTGCCTGTCTTGGTCACTTTCCTGCTTCCGATTGAGTGTGTTAGCCACAGGTCATCCCAGACTGGGTAGATGGGGTGGCAGGGCGGGTGGCAGATGGTCAGGGGCTGGCCTTGCGTGTATCCCTTAGGAGGGACTCCTCTCCAGGGCTGTCCCGGCCTCTGTGGTTGCCTGGCTTGGCCCAGCAGCCCCTCTTTCCCCTCAGAATGGTTTGTGTGCGCTCACAGCCCTTCATCAGTCACTGTCTCCATCCCCAGTCGCAGAGGAACAAACAAAACTGTTTTAAATAAAATACTTCCTGGTCTAGGGTTTACAGACAAGGCCTGGCTAAGTTTAATCCTGATGTACTAGGTGTGGTTTTTCTGTCTCCTTTCTATTTTTTGTTTGGGGGAGCAGGTTGCGGCTATTTTATTATCTTTTTAAGGTTTTATTTGTTTATTTGAGAGAGATTGAGAGAACGAGTAGGGGGGCGGCAGGGGAAGTAGCAGGCTGTCCTCTGAGCAGGGAGCCTGATGCAGGGCTGGATCCCGGGACCCTGGGATCATGAGCTGAAGGCAGTGGCTTAACCTTAACCGACTGAGCCACCCAGGACCCTGCAGCTGTGTGGTTTTTTTTTAAAGATTGTTAAACAATTAGTAGAATAAAGAAGATCTGGAGGGTCCTGTTTACTTGAACGAATCTGCTACTTCCACATAAAGTCAAGCTGATCCACTTGTCATTCCATCCAAATTTAGGGAGTATCTTCCTCTTGTAGTTGTCTGGTAAGTGTGTTAAAAGTAATGGGCTGATTTTTCCTGACTTGAGTGGAAGAACGATTTGGTTTTTAATATGGGCTCTGATTCAGTTTTATACTGTGTGCACATACTATATTTTCAGCAAACAAGCAAAAAGCATTTTGAGTAACAGGAGGTGAGCACATAGCAGGGTGCACACTGTTCGTAGCAAGATCAAAAATGTGCAAAACTAAGTTATGGTTTTGAAGGGTTCATGTTTGGCAGTAAAACTATTGAGATAGAAAGCAAAGGAATGATTTTCTTGGAAGTTAGGAGAGTGGTTACTTTTGGCGTGAGGAGGTAGGAGATCATAGGGACAGTGGGGACAAGGGTATCTGGGGATGCTGGCAGCATTTTCTGTCTTGACCTCAGTGGGGCTTATACCCCAGTTACCTCTGCGATAAAATCAGAAGCTGTACATCTTTCTGTTTTTCTTTGTTGTTTGTGTTATATTTTATATATAATTTTTTAAGTTAAAAGAAAAGACAAAGTAACTTGAATCAAAAGAAAATTCCTTAGATTTCAACTCTAGTGTCCCATTTCAAGACCACAGTGCTGCTTCTCCCCCCTTTAAAAAAAAAACCCGCTTTATGGAGATTTAATTCACATACCATAGAGGGTATCCACTTAAAGTATTCAGACAGTATACTCACAGATATATGCAGGCATTGTACTCTTAATTCTACTTGTGCTGCATGATGGCATTATTTTTAGGTCTCTAGGTTCCTAGTTTTTGCACAGGACGAGAGGACTGGGTACCTGTATGCCCAGAGGGTAATAAGAACAGCGTCTCTGGAAGCAGACAGAGCTGGATTCACATCCCAGCTTCCCCCCTTAACCAGCTGTGCGACTGGGCAGGTTACTTGAGTTCTCTGAGCCTCATTTGCACTCTTGGTCAGTCTGTCCCCGACAGGGCTCAGGTGAGGGTTCAGTGGGATAAAGCACTTCGTGCTATGCCTGGCACACTATAAGTGCTCAAAAATGGTCTGTTTTGGTGTTGTGGTATATACTTGTGTGTGTATTTTAATTCCTCCTCTATCTTTTTCTTTGGCTGCAGGCGCGACCAGGGGGTATCTGGTGACCAGGTGTCCATCATGGTGGATGGGGTCCAGGTTGCGCTCCCGTCCTACGAGGAAGCTGTGTACGGCAGTTCCGGTCACTGCGTGCCACCTGCCGACCCCAGGGTGCAGATCGTGCTGTCAGAAGGGTCTGGGCCCAGTGGGAGGAGCGGGCCAAGGGAGCAGCAGTTGCAGGACCAAGGGGCCTGCTCCTCTGGTGGTGGAGAGGAGGAGGCCCCCGGCCAGTCTGGACTGTGTGAAGCCTGGGGCTCTCAGGGCTCTGAGACTGTGATGGTGCACCAGGCGACCACCTCTTCCTGGGTGGCCGGCTCAGGGAACAGCCGAGTGGCGTACAAAGAAGCCCCAGATTCAGAGAACAGTGACATACAAAGCCTTTTATCCCTCACGTCGGAGGACTACACAGATGGTAGGTGGGCTGCACTGAGCATGAATTAGGAGCTGCTTGGGGGCCTTGTGGGGAGTGAGGAAGGACTGTGAGCCTCTCTAATAATTGGGTACAGGGGGCAAAGGAAGATAATACCTGGCGGATTAGCCCACAAAATAAGGTCTCACCCTGGGCTCCTGGTGGGGCTTTGGGCTTTGTATAGGAGACTTTTGACAGCTGTCTGTGAATCTTGATAGTTTGGAATTTCCAGAATTAATTGTGGCCACGGGGCTGTGCTAAATCAAAGGGAGGACAGCTGGTTGGAGGTGGGAGCAGGGTCTGTTCTCCTGTTATAATTCTTATGTTCCTGAAAGGCTAGGAGTGACAAGGAGGTATGGGGTCATATTACAGGGAAGACTGGAGCTCATCTCTCTTCCAGGGCGTTCAGCACTTTCATCTGAAACAGGAGTATGCCTCTCCTGTGTGATCAGTTCTCTTGCCCTATCTCAGTTAAACCTCACAGTGATCCTGACAAGTAGGTGTTATCATTCCTGCTTTACCGATGAGGAAACTGAGGCCAGAACATACATCACTTGCCCATTGGTTAGTGGCTGAGCTGGCATTTGAAGCCAAATGACCTGGCTCTGAAGCCTGCATTTACAGCCCGCGGTCCCATGCTGCCTTGCAGGGGCTGTGGGGTTCTCTGTGGCAGGCCATCCATAGAAGGAAATTGCCAATTCCTGACCTGTCTGCCTTGGTTTGGAACCCGAAGAGTTGAATATTGGGATTGACTCAGTCACTTTAAACAGTGTCTTTACATGAAACCCTAGTGTGGTTCAGGATACAGCCTAAACCTAGCTGTTTCCCTTTGGACAGGGAGGCTTCTACACCAGCCCCGCTCCTCTGAAAGCCAGTGAGGAAACAGTGTGCGCCCCAGGAGTCCTGGGCCCAGTTAATGTCTGAGGTTTAGAGTATCTGAAAGCAAAGAAGTTGGAAATTCTTTTTTTTTTTTTTTTTAAGATTTTAATTTATTTGACAGAGGTCATGAGCAGGCAGAGAGGCAGGCAGAGAGAGGGAGAAGCAGGCTCCCTGCTGAGCAGAGAGCCCGATGCGGGGCTCGATCCCAGGACCCCGAGATCATGACCTGAGCCGAAGGCAGAGGCTTTAACCCACTGAGCCACCCAGGCGCCCCGAAGTTGGAAATTCTTGAATGCAGATCATGTTTAGGAGTTCCCTGAAATCAGCAGCATTCTTTCTTCTCGGTGGGATAGAGAACTAGGAAGTGATCGCTACACAGTTGACCGGGGTCTAACAGTGACCCCATGAGAAGCCAGGTATCCGTGTGATGTGTCCGCACTTACCGACGCCTGTCCCCAGTGCACATCTCAGCCCTCCCCTTCCCTCAGGAGCCTGGACAGTGCCTGCTCTCCTCCCTTCTTCTCCTTGCTGCCTTTCTTTGTTCCATGTATTCAACAAGCATTTTTGAGAACCCATTTGTGCCGGGTGCTAGTTAGGTTTCTGGGACAGAAGAAAGTCGTGCAAAGCCTGCTGCCTGCCTGCGTGGACGGCCTATATTTGAGAATTAGTGGACCCAATAGTTGGAGTGGTCATGTCAGTGTGAGCGGCACAGAAAAGATACGTAGTTTATCCAGCTCGTTGCAGGTGGACTGAGCCATCTGGGCCTGATTGCACTGTAGGAAATCGGGAGCTCAAGGCGTGGACATAAAAGGAAACCAGACCCAGAGAGGGGAGTGACTTACTCAGTACCACGCGGCTGGTGGGTGGCCTTACTGAGGAGGTGGGACCTGAGCAGGAGTCCGCAGCCTCATAGGGTGAGATTAAGGGTAGAAAGAGAAGCAACTAGACCAGCAGAGTCAAGGCGGAAAGGAGGTCCAAAGGAGTGGGCCCAGAGGGGATTTGGATACTAGACTGAGTATTCAGATTTTATCAAACAGGTATAGAGGGAGAGATGAACAAGGAAGGCCTGAAGAAAGGGCGAGGGGTTCAGACTCAGAAGCATATGAGTGAGGCTTTTTCCCACTTAAATTTATTTATTTATTTTGGGGAAAGAGAGTGGGGGAGGGGCAGAGGAAGAACCAGAGGCCTGGGCTCAGGGCTCAATCTCATGACCCGAGATCATGACCTGAGTCGAAATCAAGCGTTGGATGCTTAACCCACCGAGCCCCCCAGGCACCCCTTAGTGAAGCGTTTTATTTCTTCAGACCAGGCCTGCATGGGGACCCTGACATGGGACCAGGTGTGCTGCAGAGAGACCCGGGGGGTAACTGCTGTGCTTTCCGGTCTTCCCTTCCTGCAGATATCCCACTGTTGAAAGAAGCATGAGCGCTGCCATGGGCCTCTCCTCTCTGCGACGGTCCTCTCTGCCCTTCCTCCCTCTCCCTGTGGGTTTGAGCATCCCGTACTCCAGCCACCCCACCCGGATACCTGAGCTGCCACCTGTGTATCTGTGTATCTCTGTATCTCTGAGGGCCTCCACGCCCACCTTGCTGGAAACTCAAGGAAGATTCTCGCCATCTGCCTGCTGGACAGCTGGAGGAGCTGGCATTTTGCCTAGCCCGGCCTTCCCATCTGTGTCGGGGACATATTTGAATGTGCTGGACGGAAGTCTCCCTTTGCCTGAGCCCTCTGGGTCCCCCGCGGCCAGCTCTTCGGCAGCAGACCCCACCAGCCCGCGTGGGCCTGAGAGCCGCTGTGTTTACTCGTGCCTTCCCCCCCACCCCGTCCAGTCCTCCCCGTCACGCAGGCTTGTTGCTGTCCCGCGAGCCTCGGGCTGCCCTGCTTCCCCTGCCTCACGGGGGGCTGGGGCCGGGGCTGGCCTGTTACCTTGAGGGCTGGCGCCGCTGCCCTTTGAAGAGCAGATCTGAAGGTGGCTCTGATTAGGGCAAGGAGATGGGTCCCTGGCCTGCCCTTGGTTGACACCCGTGGCACATTTCTTTGGCTGAGGATGGAGGATGTGGACAATCATGCCAAAGCTATCCCAGCGCCCAGCTGGACAGCTCGGAGGTGCAGGCTCCTGGCCCTGTTGAGTTTCCAAGAAGCATGGAGAAGATGCTGAGGGAGGGAAGGAAGGTGGCTGAGAATGATTGTCTTCCTAATACGCAAGTCCTCGCTTCCTACTCCGGCCTTGGGCCTTCCTGGCCTTGGTTTTCTCTGTTTCACTGGAGCATAAGAGGAAGTGGCCTGCTGCCTCCTGGGTTGGATCTTGGCGACCTCCACTTCCCTGCTGCCCATGGGGGCCCGAGTGCATCATTGCTGGGATGGGGGAGTTGCTGGGGTGCCGCCGAATGTCCGCGTGGCCACTGGCATCTGGGGCAGTTGCTCCGTTCTGGGTTTGTGGTGACGGAAGGGAGCCTGAGAGGCACAGACCGAGTCTCCAGGCAGCTGCAGGCAGCTCCCGCCCCGGTCCTGAGGGTCCCTGTCACCACAGTCACGTGCCTTAGTAACTGTGCCCAGGAAGCGTGCTGCTGCTTGCCGCACCGCTGCTCTTCCTACCCTGTCTCCCCTGCCACCCTTCCACATGTCCCCGCTGCCGGATGACTCCCCGCTCTCCCTGCGCGCCTGGGGAGGGGCTCGCGGTCCTCAACACCCCGCCTTGCTGGTCTGCGGTGGGTGGGAGCTTGCCAAGCGGCCTGGGCCCCCGGGCCCTGCCGTCCAAGGGGGTGGGCTCCGTGCTTCCCGACGCTTCCGCCGGGGGGTTCGTGCTCTGCCACCTGTGGATGCTGACCAGGGCTGGGGTGGCAGAGCTCAGCCGGGCGGCTGCCACCCTCAGAGGATGTGGCGGGGAGGACTGCTTATTTCTGTTTTGTTTCTGAGGCACAGGCTGGGAGACTTGTCGCTGAGCCCGCCTGCACCTCTGCTCCTCCCCGAGCCGCTCTGTTTGGCGTGAATAAAGAACCCAGCGTATTTTCAGTACCTGACCTAACAGGGTAGCTCCAGGCACGGGTGGCCGCGAAGATTAGGGGAACGGCCTCCTCTCAGCCTCCTGCATCACTCTCACACGCACTTTACTACCCGCTCGCTCCCAGCCTGCTGGCACCACTGTAGTCTTCCTTCGCTCAGGGTAAGGGCAGTGCCAGCTGGGCCTGCGGGCACCCCCACGTCTCTCCCCTTCCCCAGCCAGGAGCCTTCACGTGCTGTGTGTAACTCCGTGACCGGCATGCTTCCATCTGAAGCAGGTTGGCGGGCTGCTGGAACGCAGGCCTCAGAGGGACCTGCGGGAGACCGGGGGGCCTGTCCTCGGCCTCCCGAGAGGCCGTTTCTGGAGGCGTGCCTGCCAGCAGTTGCTGGCACGGGGCCCATCTGGAGGGTGGGGTCCCTATGGACCCTCGATGCCTCATCGCGCACAGGCTCTTCTTTACCCACAGGGGTGCGCTTGTCTTCCTCCAGAACGGAAAGCAGGGACAAATGGTAGAGGGATCCAAAGTCCCACTGTTGGGCTCGCAGCCTCAATAATGGTGTAGAATAATTTTTAAAATGGAAGCTCTTACCCTTGTCTATATCATTACTCTGGGTTTCCCCCCAAGAGATTGCGCATTTGTTTATTCAGTCACAGGGGTGACCGGCTTAGCCCTTGGGGAAAAAAAAATGAACAGCCTTTCTTCTGAATCCTCCTTCCACTTCGCCCGCCATTAACACCATCCTGGGGATCACAAGCCCAGACTTGCCTGCCTGGTAGGAAAGAAAGTCTGGATAAATGGGAACCTAGTGCAAACACACTCCCCCACCCCCCACCCTGCGTCATTGGCTTTGCCCAGGCCTCCCATTCACCTCGCACTCCTCTGGAGCAGTTTGTTAGCCATCAGCCAAGTGCTGATGTTCTAGGGCTTCCGGGCTTTGTGGATCAGGGGTCCCAGAGCTGACTCAAAGTGGAGCCTGGAGGACAGACAAGGGCGGTGACAGGTGGCAGGCCTTTAGGCGGGAGGCTGCCAAAGGAGCCCAGGGCAGGTGGAGAAACTGCCCAGGGCCTGGCTCTCCGGGGCTCACCTCTAGGGGAGGCCAGCAGAGGGCTTGTGCCGGAGAATGGCCCACACCAAAGGACTAAAAGTGTCTTTTTGCACACATGAGCTGATTCAGTGCAGGTTTTATATCCTGGTGACTTGCTGTCACAGGCCAGCGACTTTCAAGGGCCAGTATGTGGTGAAAATCACTTAAGATTCCGTCCCTTTCAATGCCTTAGTTTAGCAGATAGGCTCTCTGCTTTGCCATTTCTGAATTTTGTGTGCTGTGTTCCTGTTTCACTGGTGTGAACTGTGAAATGGGCTGAGTCCTAGCCACTTTGTAAGTCCTTTCGGCTTTGCAAGGCATTTCAATGTGCATTCTACTAACACTCCATTTGCAAATAGAACTTAAGCTCGTGTCATCTTCCCCATTCATCCCTTCCTCCTCCTCCTCCTCTCCCCTTTCCCCCCCAGCTTTCAGAGGTCTGTGGAGAAGCCTGATGGCAAGACAGACAAAGGTCGACTTTTCCTGCTGCTTTAGTGCTGGCACAGGGACCCACAGGCCCTCGGCCTCGCCCCTCCCAGTTCTGCCTGAGCTCTCACACACCCGCTTGCCACACAGCAGTGTCTCTTCCACTCCCAGGGAACTTCGTCACAGAGAGGATGAGATATGCTGCAAACACTTCTACATCCTTGCCTTTCTTTCCTCCTTAAAGAGAATAAAGGACCCAGAAGGGAAGTGGTACACAGGCTTTGTAGCTTAATTCCAGACGTGCTTGCTGAGGACGGTGATGCTGGGGGCTTCTCTTGGGGGGTGCTGCTGGGGCCCCTGGCTCTCAGCAGAAGGCCAGCTCATCACCGGCGCCCAGGGAGGAGCTGGAAGAGGTTTTGCTCGGCAGAAGCATGGGCCGAGTGGTAGAGTAGCTGGTTCCCTGGACAGGGAAAGGCAGCAGGCTCAGCTTTGCTGGGAAGCAGCTCCTCTTAATCTCCAGTTGAAAACCTAATAGAATTTTGAATGAAAACCTCCAAGTGGAGCCCTCTGTCGGGCAGCAGAGCTAACTGGAGGGCACGTAGGGGCCAAGCACCCAGATTGCCAAGCAGGAGGAGAGACGGACGCGGGCTGCTTGGCAGCCCACCACACCCTGCCCTGGCTTCTTATCACACCACTATGGAATCCTCTGCAGAATGGTACTCCTATATAATGGTTTCAAACGACACATGCATCATTGACTCTGTGCAGGATGTCACTCAATCAGTTTGGGTTTGCTTTATTTTATTTTATATATATATTTTTTGGTATCCTGTACATTGCAGTGGGTGTGAAGATAGTATTTTAATATTTGTACAAAGTTTAATTTAATTTTAATTGTTCTATGTATATAACTGCATTTCTAAATAATAATTAAAAAAAGGTTCTTATGAAGGCAGTCGTGAGAGATGTGATCCTTCCAGAAAGTCTTCGCAGAAACCCAAGATGGGAAAGAGCACATGTGGTGGGAGCTCACTCATGGTGGGACAAAGCGCCAGCTCTAGGGAGGGGTGCCTAGCAAGGGGAGCCGGGACGGGGAGTGAGCCGAGAGAGCACAGGCCCTGGTGGGAATAGGTTCCCTGTCTCTTCAGACGTCCTCAGTGTGCCAGCCACTGTGCGCTGGGACTCCGCGGAGCCTCTTCTGCTGGGAAGGCAGGCAGGTCCCAACAGTGCACCTCTGGGATCAGGGAAGCTATGCCCAGGCACAGTCAGGGAACATCTTTAGGTGGAAAGGCTCACACAGCCAG
>CM053609.1:94715521-94730339 GCA_028646535.1 Procyon lotor | reverse complement strand
GGGTTTTTGTTTGTTTGTATCTTCATGCATTACAATGTTACTTCACCGTGTGCTAGTCATTAGAAGTGAGTTGCCGGGGCGCCTGGGTGGCCCAGTGGGTTTAAAGCCTCTGCCTTCCGCTCAGGTCTTGATCTCAGGGTCCTGGGATCGAGCCCTGCATCGGGCTATCTGCTCAGCAGGGAGCCTGCTTCCCCCTCTCTGCCTGCCTCTCTGCCTACTTGTGATCTCTGTCTCTCTGTCAAGTAGATAAATAAAATCTTAAAAAAAAAAAAAGAAGTGAATTGCTAAGCTCAGCCCATATTCAAGGGGGTGGAGTTAGGCTCCATCTTTTGAAGGAGAGAGGGTTAAAGAATCTGTGTGCATGTTTAAAAAAGTGACTCAGCTAGGTTATTCGATCTACCAAGATTTATGCTGTCCTCTTTTCTGAATGGCATATTCCTTTGTTATGTACTGTTCCTCTTCATCTTTTATTAATTTTTTAAATACAATATGGTTTATTTGCCTATGTTATGTTGTTAAGCCAGTCTTTCATCCCCCTATTTTCAATTTCTTTTTGTGGTTTGGTTGTAGGTCTCTCTCATAAGCAGTGTTTTATTGGATTTGTAGGACTTTGATCTGATACATTCTTTTAATATCTGAGTTTATGTTTATCTTTCTTATAATTATTAATACATTTGGATTTATTTCCACTATCTCATTTTGTATTATCTTTTTAACATTCTTCCCTTTTACTTTGTCCTATTTTTGTCTGGATGAAAGTGTTACCAATTTTCTATAATCTCCCTTTTTTTCTTGTCTAGTTGGAAAACCACGAGATGGTATTTCTATTCTTTTAGAGGTCACCACACTTTTCTTTAAAATATTGAAGTTATTATTTCCATTCCCCCAAATATTTCATAGAGCTTTGCCTGTCTTGAGATTTTAAAAAACTCTAGTTATGAATTTCTAATTTTATTGCTTTGTCATCAAGAATACAGTCCATATGGTAAGGATACTTTGGGATTTGTAGCTTTATGGCTTACTATATTGTTTTAAATGTTGCATCTCTCAAAAGGAATGTGTATTTATTTTTTCCAGGTACAGGGTGGTTGTAGATTGCTAATAGTTCATTAATAGCTTATTAATTATGCAGCTCGACCACAGAGGAGTGTGGTAATACTTCAAAATTACAATTGTTGACCTACTAATTTCGCTCTGAATTTTTGTCATTTGTTGCTTATCCAATGTCAAGATGCTCCCCTGTGCTATCACAGACACACAACACATTGATTTTTTAGTGCATTTATTTAATTTTAATGCCAAACTTTGTTCTCACTTGTTCCATCAGGATAGTTTGTTGCTCGGGCATATGGTCCTTTTAAATTACAATAAAAACGCTGGTCAAGGTTGGAAATAGGTCTGGGTTTATTAATCGGTGGTCAAGAACTGATAATGAATTTGGTAATGAGGAAGAACAACTTGTTTCAAGAACATTTGAAGAGCTTTCTGACGTCTTGGATGTAGGTCAGCTGTGGAGACTACGCCAAGGCAATTTGTCCACTAGGTGGCGCACTAAACATATACTTCGGAGCTCACTCATCTCCGTCCAACTTGGGCAGGAAAAAGATTCGCTCAAGAAATGTAAGGACTGGGGGCACCTGGGTGGTTCAGTGGGCTAAAGCCTCTGCCTTCAGCTCAGGTCATGATCCCAGGATCCTGGGTTCGAGCCCCACATCAGCCTCTCTGCTCAGCAGGGAGGCTGCTTCTCCTTAAAAAAAAAAAAAAATGGGGAATGGGGGATTTTTTGGTGAAAACGAGAAGTCTATATCCAACAGTGTGTGCGCGTTCGTGTGTGTGTTTGCACAAGGACTGGAACTTACAATAACAGAATATGTGGTTTTTTTTGGTTTTTTTTTAGCAGAGATCAATTTAGAGGATAAAACAAATGGTTTGGTTCATTGGTCCACGTGTTTACTCATTTATTAATTCATTCGGAAACATTTCTTCCCTTTTTTTCTTCCCTTTTTCTTCCCTTTCTTTCCCATTTTTTCCCTTTTTGTAAAACAAAAACAAAAACAAAAAAAATCCCCGAGCTCCTACCCTAACATTGATGTAATTAAAGAGTACTTAATCTATTACTTCTTTCTGTAATGTAATATTTGTGTTTTATTTTGAATTGAACAGAGATGACTTTGTATTTCTGATGCTGAGAAATGTCACGCATTGCTTTAGTTGTTGAAACAAAAAAACACTTAGTCGTTATGTTTATCTTATCACTCCCACCACCCTCGCCTTGGTGTTCGTTCAGTAAACTTCTCGTTTGTCCCGTGCAGCCGCTTCGAACCATAATTATAAAGATTTTATTGCCATGTTGGAAATGCTTATATATAGCAGGCAACAAAAAGAAAGTATAAAAATAGAAGATATTTCCGTCATTAGAGCCAGGGAGAGATATGGATGATGGAGAAATAAACATGTGATTTTCTTAGGAGACTGGAGTTGTGTATGTTTTTTTTCTCTGTTACAAATCTATATGCCGTCGCTGTAATAATTTGATAAGGAATAAAAAATTGAAGCCAAAAAATATATATGTTTTGATGTAAGGGTTTTTTTTTTATATAAGAAGGTTTTTTTAAATGTAAGTTCAATTAATTAACATATAATGTATTCTTTGTTTCAAGGGTACAGGTCTGTGATTCCTCAGTCTTATGTGGACACCCAGTGCTCATGACATCACGTGCCCTGCTGGATGTCCATCCCCGTAACCCCATCCCTGAACTCCCTTCCCCTCCAGCAACCCTCAGTTTGTTTTCTATGATTAAGAGTCTCTTAGGGTTGATATACAAAGTTGAATACAAAAAAACTTCCTTAAAAAAAAAAAAGGAAAAAAAGAAAAACTTCCCTGTGTTTCTTTTCTGGCCATTTTTATCATTTGTTTCATTCCATGATTCTTGATGAAAATAATTTTGTTGTGGAGAGGAGGATGCTGTGAAAAACCCATCTGCTCTGATGGTCAAATGTTCTGGGTCGGCTACCTGGGGCCGCCTGGGTTTCTCCTCTGCCAATTGAGACTAAAAAAAACAGGACTGTTTGAGGCTTAAGTTAATGATTTGCATTAATTAGCCGGAATAATCACTTTACATGTATTTAAACTTCGATGCAGTAAATTAAGAAAGCCTGGCAAAGCAGAGGGGCACATCTCAGGTGTGAAAGCGCGAACCAGACTTTTCTCTGAACGGCGCCCCGTAGCTAAAGCCACCTGCGGGAGGGGCGCCAGGGGGCTGGTGGGGGCGGCACCTCCCGGCCTCCCTCTGTTGCCCTCCCTGCAGCTGTCCCAGCAAAGGTGCCGCTTTTTCTGCCACCTGGGGCCTGGAAACAACAGAACTAACTCTCTGTGTCCCTTCAGCTTGGAAGTCAAAGCCGGAAAGGAAGGGGAAAGTGGAAGGCTTCGGAGGAGGGGCGGCTCAGGGTGGCCTCTCCCTTCTGGACAGAGACGGGTCTGGGCAGGCAGGAGCGCTGCAGGTGTTGGCCGGGTGGGCTGGGCAGGGCCTTGGGGTTTCCCATCTGGTTTTTTTCAGTGGCCGCGGTGCCCTCTCTCTCGGCCAGGTCCAGTGGGCTTCTCCTGAGGGGAGGTCGGTGTGGGGTTCTGCTCCCGGGACTTCTTGTCCCTGTCAGTACCACCTTCTCGGGGAGCTCCCCAGGCCTCTGCACGTGACCTGAGTATGCTCGTCTCCCTCACTCCGAGAATGGAGAAAGCCCGTCTTACAGATGAGGAAACGGAGAAGGGCTTTATGACCTTCGGGGTGGAGAATACCCTCAACCAGCAGGGGTTCCTTTCTGTGGTACAAATAGCTTGTTGTTCTGGAAAATGCAAACAACACAGGCCTCACTGAATCATTAAGAGTGGGAGGCTTGGTTTGAAGAGGAAGGATTCACTGTGTCAGTGGTTAGACTGTGCGCTCCCTAAGGAGGAGGACTGGCAGGGTCATCTCTGTCGCCCGGGCTTCGACACAATGACTGTCTTGTCATCCTCGGGAATTAAGAGGGAACAGTGACCTCCATTATGTCAGAAATTGTACGGGAAGCCTTCTGTGCATTTCTGTGGAGCGGTGCTCTCACTAGTTCCTTCCTACAGACGGGAAGCTTGGGCCTAGGGAAGTCAGATAACTCGTCTGACGTTAGTCAGGGGCTGAGACAGGAGCTACAACTTCCACAGCATCCAGTTCTGGAACCGGTGGTTCCTCACCTTGACAAATACCGTCTTAAGGGAGGGGGCCGTGGAAACCCGGGGCTGTCCTTTCTGATAAGTCGAGAGGATGGACTAGAGCCTGGTTTGATCACGGCTGGGTCCAGTGGTCCCAACCCTTAGGCAAGGCAAGTGGCCCCGGGTCAGGAACTTCAGGCGCTCCTCCTGTGTGACTTCGGGTCACTCACCTTCTCTGGCCCTGAGTTTCTTTATCGGTAAAATGATTAGGCTAGGTCAGCCATTCTGGAGGTGTATTTATTTTTTTTTAAAAGATTTTATTTATTTATTTGAGAGAGAATGAATGGGGGGAGGGTAGAGGGACAAGCAGACTCCCCACCAAGTGGGGGAGCCTGATGCGGGGCTCCATCCCAGGACCCTGAGATCCTGCCCTGAGCTGAAGGCAGAGGCTTAACTGCCTGAGCCACCCAAGATTTTCTTTTTAGGTAATCTCTACACCCAACAAAGGGCTCAAATTCATAACCCCAAAATCAAGAGTCATACACTCTACCCACTAAGGCAGCAGGGCACCACTCCAGATGCTTTTAAACAAGTCCCCAAATACAAATGTTTAGGTGAAAGCCGTTAATAATGATTGCTACCAGGAATAGTTTTGGTCTTAGACCCAATATTAGGAATTTATTATCTTGGTTTTTAAATACTGCACGAGCAGGGCGCTGGGTGGCTCAGTGGGTTAAAGCCTCTGCCTTCGGCTCAGGTCATGATCTCAGGGTCCTGGGACTGAGCCCCACATCGGGCTCTCTGCTCGGCTGGGAGCCTGCTTCCCACCCCCCCCCTCCCCCGCCTGCCTCCCTGCCTACTTGTGATCTCTCTCTCTGTCAAATAAATAAAAAATAAAATATTTTAAATAAATAAATCAATACTGCACGAGCAAAATAGACCAGAGAGAAACAAAAGCAAGAAACACACCGAAAAGCCTGTAAAGTCAGAAATTTTAGTTCTCTGTGTAAATGATCAATCCTTGCTCTCCTTGTCGTCGTCGTTTGTCTGTTTGCTTGTTTTCACCTTTGCTGGCCTGTCCTAAGACAGATCAGCACAGCCGAGCCGCACGGCCAGAAAGGCCTGCATGCAGAAGAGGTTGCACGTTGGCTTAATTCCCCAGCAGGCCCGCCTCAGCCCAGGCACCTCTCACTCATATCTCCGGGCTACTGGGCAACCCCACGCTCACGAGGCTGGAGTGGGGAGCAAAGGCTGCCTGAGGCAGGGGTAAGCGGGAAACACACCCACTGTGGAGCAAGGGGCATCCTGGGGGCCACCCAGAGCCTGCCTCTAGCAGGGGCACAGGGAGCTTCTCCCACAAGGCCCAGGTGCTAATGACAGGCCAGGGCACCAAGGCCTGAGCAGGAGGCGGGAGGAAGCCAGCCACACGGTTCCCCAGGAAAGGGACAAGGCGGTTGCCCAGCACAGTGGGCTCCCCCTCTGCTTCCCCCCCACAACCCTTTCTACCCACCCCTCCCCCCCCAGGCCTGTCACCTTACGGCAGCTTTTCTTTTTTTTTTTTTTTTAAAGATTTTATTTATTTGACAGCGAGAAACACAGCGAGAGAGGGAACACAAGCAGGGGGAGTGGGAGAGGGAGAAGCAGGCTTCCTGCCAAGCAGGGAGCCCGATGCGGGGCTCGATCCCAGGACCCCGGGATCATGACCCGAGCCGAAGGCAGACGCTTAACGACTGAGCCACCCAGGCGCCCCTTACGGCAGCTTTCCTAGAGTGAGGACCACCTGCCCTAAATCTCCTTATTGGTCTTCTTTTCCAGGCAGGCCACTCACCTCAAATGAACTCAAGTATTTGTTCATCTCCCCAGCCCTGGGGTGCGATTTCAACTCGAGTCGGACGATGAGAGCACAGGAGAGGTTGTTTTTACCCATTACCATGGTCAATTTCAAACAGGCACACAATGAGAAATTAGTTCGACAAACCTCCAGATACCGATTCTTACACTTCAACAGTTCTCAGTATTCAATCAATTTTGTATGATTTGTATAAAAATGTATCATTTCTTACAATGAGCAATGGAAACTGTATTTACTGAGGGAAAACATATTCCTGGTTTACAGATAAAGACATTTTCTTTTTTTCCAAAGATTTAATTTATTTATTTGACAGAGACAGAGCATGAGAGGGGAGAGGGACAGAGGGAGAAGGAGACTCCTCACAGCCTGATGCGGGACTCGATGCGGGGCTCCATGAGGGGCTCAATGCGGGGCTTCATCCCAGGACTCCAGGATCATGACCTGAGCTGAAGGCAGCTGCTTAACCAACTGAGCCACCCAGGCGCCCTGGAAAAAGACATTTTCTAAGGAATGAGTAGTCAGTGCAGCACGTTCCTCATCATGGTAAAATGCATCTTCAGACTTTCGGAACTGCAGACTACCCATGAGATACATTTGTCCCGCTGACTCTCTATGAGCCCTTGGTGGTCCGTGTGGCCTGTCTTGGTGGCTTATCTTAAGAAAGAGCTTGTCCCGTTTAGAGGAACAGGGTGAGGTGGCCCCCTGCCCGATTTAGAGAGACACACAGCTGTCACACGCTTCAAAACATTTAGCAAAGCCACTATTCACCTGCTGGGTGTGGTGTTTCTGGTTTTGAAGAAAACATCACAAGGAGGAAAAACCCCACCAGGTCTTGAGAAACACATTAAATTCGTAAATGATAAGCACTCGCTTAAAATCATGATGTCAAAGTCTATTTGAGTAAGATGTTTGTGGTATATTCTTGCTAAATGCAAAAAAAAAAGGGGGGGGGCGCCTGGGTGGCTCAGTGGGTTAAAGCCTCTGCCTTCAGCTCAGGTCGTGATCTCAAGGTCCTAGGATCGGGCCCTGCATCGGGCTCTCTGCTCAGTGGGGAGCCTGCTTTCCCCCTCTCTGTCTGCCTCTCTGCCTAATTGTGCTCTCTCTCTCTCTCTCTCTTTGTATCAAATAAATAAAATATTAAAAAAAAAGTTCTAACCCTGCCAAAGGGTGATCCTAATTTTGGTTTGATAAAAGAACATATGCATACGGAGAGAGCCAGAAAGAATGCAGACATGTTGCTGGTGTGTGTGGGGGTCTGCCTGTGGCGACATTTGGATTCTTCTTGTTTCTCTGCAGAGTTGTTTTTTTGGGTTTTTTTTTTTTCTGGAGGCCATGCATATAGAAAAATAAGCAGTTTGTTTAAAGTAAATTAAAACACTCAAGGTGAATATAATTTTATATTTGGAGTCTCAGTATCGCTGCATTTGAAAGTCAGAAAGGCGACTGGGTCCTACACTTGGAGAAAGAAGATCATGGAGCTGGAAGAACCAGTCTGACAAAGACGCTGCAGACTACAGTGTTTCCACAGGTGTAAAGGAGAGTGGAGGTGGCGGTACGGGGGTGTGTGTTGCGCAGGAAACAAAAGGGCCCGCGGAACCTGGGATGCCTCGGCAGTTCCGTGTGCATGTGCGTGCGCACACATAAAGGGCATTCTCCAGCGCAGCTGGGCTGAAACGTGTGGTTGGGCTCCCGATAGCATAGGATTCTCTTCCCCAAGGAGCCTTGAGGGAGTCTGCACATGAAAAACCAAAGTCCAGAAGTGACACCTTGACGGCAAAGACAGAATTCTGAGGGAAGGAAAGCGGTGCTCGCTGAGGAAAAGAGGGCCTCTGACTGCGGACAGTGTTAGGACACGGAGGGCCTGCCCCAGGAGCTTCCGCGGGGCTTCTTTAACGAGCAATCCAGCGTGGGCTAAGAGTTCCATGAGAAACCGTCGTCCACCTTTAAATTGACAGCAGCCCGTGCAGCAGAAGGAAAGGAATGTTTTAACAGGAAACCTGAAAGAATAATACTAATGCTAACACTAATACCGTCAGTAATCCTAAAACTAGTAAGAGCAGTTGCCATTTACTGGGCCCTTAATCCACACCAGGCATTTTGTGTAGATGATCTCACTTAACTCTTGTTACAACTATGAACCATAAAAATTGATGAGAGGGGCGCCTGGGTGGCTCATTCAGTGAAGCCTCTACGATTGGCGGTCATAATCCCTGGGTTCTGGGATCGAGCCCCATGTCAGGCTCTCAGCTCAGCTGGAGAGTCTGCTTCTCCCTCTGCCCCTACCCCCACTCATGCTCTCTCTCTCTCTCTAACAAATAAATAAAGTCTTTTAAAAAATTGATTGTGATATTATTTAACACCAATGGTATAGTGCTGAGAAATCTTTTTCTTTAGAATCATGAACTATGAGAAACCTTCCTGCGTGATATCTTTCCCATAAAAGGTCCTGAAGGTTCTGAACAGTACAGGTCAGTGTAACACATGGCAAATTTGATTTCCAGCCTCGGTGAGGAGCTTCTGATAGAGGGTTTTGGGATGTGACATTCCACAGTTAGCTTGATTTTATAGTGAGGAGACAAAGTCCTGAATCCACTTCTTAGCCTGGATGGCCATGAGACTTAAAGTTTCTTTTCTTTTTCACTATTTTATTTATTTATTTGACAGAGAGAGAGAGAGACAGCGAGAGAGGAAACACAAGCAGGGGGAGTGGGAGAGGGAGAAGCAGGCTTCCTGTCGAGCAGGGAGCCGGATGTAGGACTTGATCCCAGGACCCTGGGATCATGACCTGAGCTGAAGGCAGACGCTTAACGACTGAGCCACCCAGGTGCCCCAAATATAGTTTCAAGAATTTCATTTTTTTTTTTAAAGATTTTATTTATTTGACAGAGAGAAACACAGCGAGAGAAGGAACACAAGCAGAGGGAATGGCAGCAGGAGAAGCAGGCTCCCTGCTGAGCAGAGAGCCCGATGTGGGGCTCGATCCCAGGACCCTGGGATCATGACCCGGGCCAAAGGCAGACACTTAACAACTGAGCCACCGAGGCGCCCCAAGAATTTCATTTTTATTGATATATAACTGATGTTCAACATTATATTAGTTTCAGGTGTATAATGTAATGATTCAATATTTGCATATATTGCTAAATGATTAGTTCTTCTGCTCACCACACATAGTTACAATTTTTTTCCTTGCGATGAAAACTTTTGAAATCTGCTCTCCTAGCAACTTTTAAATATGCAATACTGCGTTTTTAACGTGCTGTACGTGACATCTGCAGAACTGATTTATTTTATGGCAAATACATTCTCTCTCTCTTTTTTTAAGATTTTATTTATTTATTTGAGAGAGAGAAAGAGGGAGAGCGTGCTCAAGAGCAGGGGGGAGGGGGAGGAGCAGGCAGAGGGCGAGGGCAGAGGGGGAGGAACAAGCAGACTCCCTTCTGAGCCCAGAACCCAGGGCAAGGCTGGATCCCAAGACCTGAGCAGAAGTCCAACAAGTAACCGACTGAGCCACCAGGTGTTCCATGGCAAATACATTCTTAATCTGTTCTCAGAATACTCTCTCCCCATCTTGGCCTCAAAAAAAAACCTGGGTGACTTCATTTTCACTGTCCAGCTGTCACATCTCTGGGGAACCCTTTCAACTGGATCTTAAAAGCTGCTCTAGGGGCCCCTGGCTGGCTCAGTCAGAAAGGCATGTAACGCTCGATCTCTGGGTCGTGAGTTCGAGCTCCCTGTTGAGTGTAGAGACTACTAAAAAAAATAATTAACTTTAAAAAAAACCAAAATCCAAAAACCCAAACTTGCTCCGGTCTACTGTCTCCTGTGCTTCAGACCCTATGCGCCCAGGGCCTGCTGGCATCTCCTCCCAGAGATTCCAGTATGTGGCTGCCCATGGACTTCCAATGCCGAGAACCCGAGGGAATTCCTTGGCATTACCCCTCAATCCTGTATCCATTGTCGCGCTCATACTACAGCCTGGAGGTGAAATTAGGTGCTTACCTCCCCCTTGCCCACCCTGTCGCATCTCTCACCGACTTGTTATAAGGTGCCTTCTCAGCATTTCTCTAGTTTGTCCTCTGCCTTGACCACTGCCCCATCAATCCTGTGATGGACTGAATTCATGCACAACTGTTACTGCTTCGCCTTCTTTCTTCGCGACCTATTGCTATGTGACAGATCACCCCAAAACGTAGCAGTGGGAAACAAATATGTATTGTGTCCCCCGGTTTCTGAGGGTTAGGAATCTGGGAGTGGCTTAGCTGGGGGGCTGTGGCTCAGCATCACTCAGGTTGGCTAGCGCTGTGCTTACCTCAAGATTCAGCGGGGCTGGAGCATCTGCTTCAAGCCCGCTCACGTGGTTGGTGGCTGGCCTCCCTTCCTGGCTGACTGTTGGCTGGACGCTTCAGTCAGCCTCTCCTTAGGTTACCGGAGTGTCACCACACTGCAGCTGGCTTTTCTCTGAGGCAGTGGGGTGTGTGTGTGTGTGTGTGTGTGTGTGTGTGTGTGTGTGTGTCTGTGAGTGAGAGAGAGACAGAGAGAGACAGAGAGCGAGAGAGGGAGAGAGGGAGAGATTACTCAATATGGAATTTGTACTCTTTTTAAGCCTGATTTCTGATGTTTTCATTTCGGCTGTATTCTACTGATCACATAGACCAAACATAGACTATGTGTAGGAGAGTATGTGTGAAAACCAAAATGTGAGGATCCTTGGGGGTCGTCAGAGTTGGTTACCACAACTTCAATTTATCCCTTTTTTTGGTAAAAACATCCCTTGATCGTCTTCGGGAAACCACCTCTCCCGCACTATTAAGTGATAGTATAAATGGGGCTGCCCTTCTCCATCTCTGTCATGGGTCCCCATTTGCACAATGAGTCTTGATTGGCTAAGGCCCATATGAACATATTTTGCTATGGATTGAATGCTTGTGTTCCTCAAAGATTCATATGTTGAAACCCTAATTTCCAATGGGATAGTATTTGGAGGTGATGTCTTTGGAAGGTAATCAGGGTTAGGTTAGGTCATGAGGATGGGGACCTCATGATGAGATTTAACAGCTTTATAGAAAGAAGAGAAGACACGTGATATCTCTCTCTCTCTCTCTCTCTCCTCATGTTGGCACCAAAGAAGGCCATAGGAAAACACAACCAGGAAGGAGGCATCTTGGTCCTGGACTTCCAGCTTCCAGAACTGTGAGAAGTAAATGTTTATTGTTTGAGTCCCCTAGTCTGTGGTATTCTGTTATAGCAGCCTGAAGAGATTAGGACAGAGTTTTTCTGGCCATAGTGATAGGTTCCTGAATGGACACATTACCCAGTTGAAAGCCAATGAGACATTAGGAGATATTTGCTAGAGCTTCTGAGAAGGACCTAAGAAGCTGCAACGGAAGCTCCTGGAAGTGATGCTCTCTCTTCCTCTGGATTTGGTAGCGTGACGTTGTGAGGCTAGGGTTGCTAACATCTTGCTAACACAAGCTGAGCCAGCCTGGGAATGAAGTTGACTCTCTGGGGAAGTAGAGCCAAATATGGATGCTGGAGATGCTGCTTGAGCTCTAGATCAAGCCGAGTCTATAGCTGTAAATTTCTCAGTTATAATAGCCAATAAATAAACTCCTTTGCTTAAGAAATTCTGTTCCTTGCCCTATAGAGTCCCAACTGATTTTGGCCTCTTTCAAACTTCCCCCTCTAAAACATAAATCTGATCCTGTCATCTCCTGGCACAAAACCTTGCAGCATCTACTCAGTGTTCACTGGATAAAGTCTGAGCTCATTAACGTGGTGATTGAGGGCTACCATAATCCTCTCTATCTCCACGTCCAGCCTCTTCTTTCCATGCTTCTGTTTTGAGCAACACTTGGCTATTTATACCAAATGCCCTACTGTTCTGAAGAGGATCCTTGGCTGGGAGCCCATGAGCCTTAATCAGGAAGTAGGGTGGTAGAAAACATAGTCGAGAACTAGAGTCAGCCTAATCACATTCGCCTGGAGGTCCCAGACCTAGACCCACAAGCTACACTCGTTCTTCTGGCCTAACCCTGGAGCCCCTGGGCTTCTGGCTTTCCATTGGTTTCCCTGTTTCTGGAGCTCTGAATTTCTCACTGTGTCTTACTGTGCATTCAGCCAGATCTCTATAGAGCTCCACAGGACAGCCTAATTGCAACCTTAGGATATGTTACTCCACTTCTCCTTAACCCAAGCCACGGCCATTTGAATGAAATACTCAATATCCAAGCTCTTAAAATGGGAGAATGTTTATCTGAAGTACAATGATGAGGGATAAACAGACAGCAGAACTTCTTTTTTTTTTTTTGTTTAAGATTTTATTTATTTATTTGACAGAGAGAGAGAGAGATCACAAGTAGGCAGAGAGGGAGGCAGAGAGAGAGAGGGAAGCAGGCTCCCCGCTGAGCAGAGAGCCCGATCTGGGGCTCGATCCCAGGACCCTGAGATCATGACCTGAGCCAAAGGCAGAGGCCCAACCCACTGAGCCACCCAGGTGCCCCCAGACAGCAGAACTTTTCTCATTTCCTTCCTCTACTCTTTATCCAAAGCAACCATTTTTCTTTTGGGCTAAACTTGGCCACTAGTGGGTACTCTGATTTATCAGACAGATGTCAAATGCTCCGCACTGGATTGGTCTTGTGTGTCTTGACCTTAATTATTGTATGAAAGAAGGAATACTTTCCAATATTGGAGATGATCTTTTTTTTTTCTTTCAAGATTTTATTTAAATTTGAGTTAGTTAACAGTGCTGGAGCTGATCTTGCAGTGGTGGTGGGGGCTGTCTTTGGGGGGAGCTCTCATATGTGTCTCACCACAGTGGCTCCACTATAAGTTGATATAAGGAGTTAATACTTTTTTTTTTTAAAAGACTTTATTTATTTGACAGAGAGAAACACAGCGAGAGAGGGAACACAAGCAGAGGGAATAGTAGCGGGAGAAGCAGGCTCCCTGCTGAGCAGAGAGCCCGATGCGGGGCTCGATCCCAGCACCCTGGGATCGTGACCTGAGCCGAAGGCAGATGCTTAACAACTGAGCCATCCAGGCGCCCCAGGAGTTAATACTTTTGAGGCTTCCCCGTCGATGTTGAAAATGGAAAGAGCTCAGTAATTGTTTGGTCCCAGTTCCTGACAGCTTGGAGGATGGAGTAGGTAGAGAGTCAACAAGCATTGTTGGCTAGCTCTTGTCCAGCTCTCTTTCATAAACCCCCTGAGTAGTTTGGTATTTGGAATGCTGCAGTCTGTTATCGTTTACCTACAGGGGACTTGGGGGCATGAGAAAGAAGCTTCCATGTTCAAGTCAGTCTTGTGGGTTCTCCCCGTTACAGCAGCCTGCCCTCCACTGGGATTTCTGTCCTTTCTGAACAGAGAGCCAAGGCTGCCTGTCTTACTTAGTACAGCTGAAATGTGCTGAGCGGACCAGGCACGGGATCAAATACATTTCACGCACCACCTCACTTAATCCTCACAACAAGCCTATAAAGTAAGTACTATTATTGACTGATTTCTGACATGAGGAAGTGAGGCTTAGAAAGATGGGGCAACATGCTAGAAATCATAGAGTCACTCCTTAACAAAGATCGTCCGAATGCCTATGATGTGCCAGGTCCTACTTCAGCCTCTGGAACCACCAGAGTGGGTGTTGGGGCTGAAATTCCAGCACACACGACTCCTTCTCCTCCAGGCTTAGCTGAAGGGCTCGGCACAGAGACAAAATGCAGCTAAGGTTACTTACCTGGGATGTGCGATGTTCTCTTCTGATTTAATAAATGCTATAAGGTTTTGGATTTCCCTTTTGGACAAATGTTGGAAAGAAAACCCTTTGGCACCACTGAGGTGGAAGAGACATGCTGGGTTCCACCACTTCTAGCTGCGTGACTTTGAGCTTTAGTGTCAACTTTTTTTTTTTTTTTTTTTTAAGGAAGGTATGAATTGATTTTAGAGAGTTGTATGAGGGCCGACTTGGGTACTGAATCCAAAGCCCTAAGCACTATGCCTGGCACACAGTGAGGGAAGATGATGCAGGTTTTATTGGGGAGGACAAGAATTGCTTGGAAGATGCTGGATTTTGCAATCAAGTGGATGATGAACAGCGAGAGTAGTTTCAACAGAGAGGCAGGGGGCGGGGAGGAAGTCCGTGGCCCACGAATGAGAGCTTGAGAAAGTGGCATCTCAATGTGTAGACTACCTGCTCTGTTAAGAAATATGTTGGCTTTGGGGCGCCTGGGTGGCTCAGTCGTTAAGTGTCTGCCTTCAGCCCAGGTCATGATCCCAGGGTCCTGGGATCGAGCCCCGCATCGGGCTCTCTGCTCAGCGGGGAGCCTGCTTCTGCCGCTACCATTCCCTCTGCTTGTGTTCCCTCTCTCACTGTGTTTCTCTCTGTCAAATAAATAAAATCTTTAAAAAAAAAAATATGTTGGCTTTGC
Organism: Procyon lotor; assembly: GCA_028646535.1. NCBI lineage: Eukaryota > Metazoa > Chordata > Mammalia > Carnivora > Procyonidae > Procyon > Procyon lotor. Next base: position 94,715,879 of record CM053609.1, on the reverse strand, counting down.
AGAAGCTTTTTATCTTGATGAAGTCCCAATAGTTCATTTTCACTTTTGTTTCCTTTGCCTTTGGAGACATGTCTTGAAAGAAGTTGTCGTGGCCAATGTCGAAGAGGAAACAGTCAACAAAACAAACAGGCAACCCACGGAATGGGAGAAGATATTCGCAAATGACACTACAGACAAAGGTCTGATATCTAAGATCTATAAAGAACTCCTCAAACTCAACAATCAAAAACCAGATAATCATGTCAAAAATGGGCAGAAGACACTTCTCCAAAGAAGACATAAAAATGGCTAATGGACACATGAAAAAATGTTCATCATCTTTAGCCATCAGAGGGATTCAAATCAAAACCACACTGAG
>CM053609.1:94690483-94715021 GCA_028646535.1 Procyon lotor | reverse complement strand
GCCGGGGTGGCTCAGTCGTTAAGCGTCTGCCTTCAGCCCAGGTCATGATCCCAGCGTCCTGGGATCGAGCCCCGCATCGGGCTCTCTGCTCAGCAGGAAGCCTGCTTCTCCCGCTACCATTCCCTCTGCTTGTGTTCCCTCTCTGGCTGTGTTTCTCACTATCAAATAAATAAAATCTTAAAAAAAAAAAAAAAAAAAAAAAAAAGACAGAGTTGACATTTGGTCAGCAGGGCCACACTGAGTCCTGAGTCCTGTGTGCTTCTGGCAAGGCTCGCCTCGGAGACTGAAGGCAAGGTGGGAAGAGCCTCCTGAAAAGAAAAAGAGGGGAGTAGAATAGAGAAATGGGACCCAGGATGCTTCCACTTATGCCTCAAATCCCATATAAAGTATTTATGTCAGGCACAGGGGCTGGGGACAGATGCCATCAAATACAGATCCTCTCATAGAGGTCACGGTCTAGAGAGTGAACCAAATAAGAAAATCAGAAATTACAGATCAGCAAGACTGATGCTATTAGGTCACTTATTCTTTTTTTTAATATTTGAAGTTCTCTCTAATAAAGTGTTAAAAATATATATATATTTGTATATATATATACATATATATATATATTAGATATTGTAGCTCCGTCCATATGCAATGCTCAGGGGGTGGTGAAAGCACAGTGGTGAGGTGTCATATCCAGAATGAAGGTCTAATCAGGGAAGGCTTCATGGAGGAGGGGACATCTGAGCCAACTTGTGCGGCAAGAGAGAGTTCACAGGCAGAATAGCATGGAAAAAGTACTGCAAATAGTACTTGCAGAGACACGGAAGCGTGAAACACCATGGCCTGCTTAGAGAAGTGTGGGTACAGGTCAATTCCTACAGCCCAAATAAGGAAGTCATCGTCTTCAAGTTGCCTTGTGAAATTGTCCTTCAAGTACACTCAGCACTCCTCTGGGCTTTGGGATTCCGTTTGGTGTTTTCCCGCCTGGTTTCTCACTTTAGAGGATTAGAGCCAGAGCCGTGAGATAAGCAGAGGAGCAGCGCCACATGGAGGTCAGAAGGTGAAGTGATCATTGAGGTCCCTTCTCAAACTTGCCTTGGGTAAACAAAACAATCGTGCCTTCTAACCTGCTCTCTGAGAGCATCAGGGAAATCCTCTCATCTCCAAGAACAAGAGGCAAAATAAGCAGACGGCAATGCTTCCAAAGGGAGCAGAGGAACTGAAATCTAAGTTAGAGACATAATCTACAGATGCAAAGGAAATCAGCCAAAAGAAAGCTTGAATTTGCTCATCATCTCATCCAAATTGAGGAACAATTAATAATGCCCTGCTACTTATTGAGTGCTTACTCTGCACCAGGTACACAGGTACACTGGGCTATGTGCTGAATGTATTTCATCTCATTTAAGTCTCAGTAGCGGCCTTATTTTATTTTATTTTATTTTATTTTATTTTATTTTATTTTATTTTATTTTATGTAGGCCCCATGCCCAGTGTGGGGCTCAAACTCACGACCCTGAGATCAGGAGTACATGCTCCACCAACTGAGCCAGCCAGGCACTCCTCAGCAACAACCTTATAAAGGAGATATTATAACACTCATTTTATAGCAAACAAATGGTAGTTCAGAGAGGTTGAGTTACTCTCCTAGATCACACAGCCAGGACATAGACAAGCTGGGATTTGGACCCAGGTTTGTAGTCTCAGAAACTCATGATCTCAACCATTGGGTTAGACTCCTGATGGATATGGCCATTAAACAGGTCCAAAGTTGGATGCCTGGGTGACTCAGTCATTAGGCATCAGCCTTTGGCTCGGATCCTGATGGTCCTGGGATTGAGCCCCGCGTGGGGCTCCCTGCTCAGTGGGGAGCCTGCGTCTCTTTCTCCTCCTCCTGCTTGTGTTCCCTCTCTTGCTGTCTCTCTGTCAAATAAAAAGTAAAGCCTTTAATAAATAAATAAATAAATAAATAAGGGGCGCCTGGGTGGCTCAGTCGTTAAGCGTTTGCCTTAGGCTCAGGTCATGATCCCGGGGTACTGGGATCGAGCCCCGCATTGGGCTCCCTGCTAGGCGGGAAGCCTGCTTCTCCTGCTACCATTCCCTCTCCTTGTGTTCTCTCTCTCACTGTGTTTCTCTCTGTCAAATAAATAAAATCTTTAAAAGCAAACAAGTCCAAAGTGAAGCACAAGAAACAAGCATTAGAGAGGATGTGGAGAAAAAGGAGCTCTCTTACACTGGTGGTGAAAATGCAAATGGGTACAGCCACTGTGGAAAACAATATGGAGGTTCCTCAAAAACATAAAAAAAAAAAAAAATAGAACTACCCTACAATCTGGTAATCACACCACACTACTGGGTATTTACCCAAGGAATACAAAACACTAATGGAAAGAGGTATGTGAGCCACATGTGCATAGCAGCATTATTCACAATAGCCAAGATCTGGAAGCAGTCCAGGTATGTGTCCACAGATGAATGGATCGAGAAGAGGTGGTATATATACACAATGAATATTATTCAGCCATGAAAAAGAATGAACTCTTATCATTTGCAATGATGTGGATGGAGCTAGAGAATATTACCCTAAGTAAAATAAGTTAGTCAGAGAAAGACAAATGCCACATGATTTTACTCACTTGTGGAATTTAAGAAACAAAACAAATGAGCAAAGGAAATAAAGGGAGAGAGAGACAAACCAAGACACAGATTCTTAACTATAGAAGACTCACTGATGGTCACTAGAGGGGAGGTGGGTGGGAGATAGGGGAAATAGGGATGGAGATTAAACTGCACTTACCATGATGAAAAATGAATTAAAATAAATTTTAAAAACAGGCCTAAAGTGGAACTCATCATCTTTGCCAAAACTTGTTCCTCTTATACCTCTATTTCCCAGCTCAGTAAATGCCACAACCTTCCCCCCACATCTGTTATCTAAGCCAGAAATCTAGAAATTTTGACCCACACCTAATCGTGTACCAATTTTGTTGATTCTTTCTCATAAGTTTCTTTGATATTTTTCTAAAATTTAAATTTTTTAATTTATTTGAGAGAGAGAAAAAGGGGGGCAGAGGGAGAGGGAGAAGCAGGCTCCCGGGTGAGCAGGGAGCGCAATGAGGGGCTTGATCCCAGGACCCTGGGATCATGACCTGAGCGAAAGGCAGATGCTTAACCAACTGAGCCACTGAGGCCCCAATCTTTAACATTTTTCTATTCTCCCTGTCCACATCGTGGCTGCCTTAGTTCAGGCCATGGCAGTCTTGTACCTGATTAGATGCCCTCCTAGAAGCCCTTCTCCCTCCCAGCCCTGGTTTAACTGACCCCCCAAATCATCTCCCCATCACAGATCCCGTGCCGATAGGGCCCTGTCCATGTGATCCCAGTGCCTGGCAAACAATAGGCACTCAATCAATATTTGAGTGGCAGAAGATAGCCAGGAACCCTTGTTTCCACTTCATCAGTATTATGCGCTGAGCTGTGTCTCCTCAAAGCCCAGACATTGCAGCCCTAACTCCCAACACCTCCAAATGTGACTGGGGATGGGGCCTTGGAAGGGGGTAAAGTGGGATCATCAGGGTGGGCTGATGTCCTTATAAGAGGAGGAGACTGGGTCGCAGAAAGATGTCCCAGAGAGAGAGGCCAAAAGGAACCAAACCGGCTGACAACTGGATCTTGTACTTCCAGCCTCCAGACCATGAGACAACAAATTTCTGCTGTGTAAGCCTCTGGTCCGTGAGATCCTGTTACAGCAGCCCTAGCAAACTGATCCAATCCAGAGAGGGAGTCAGACTCGGAAAGGTTGAAGAATTCACCTAATGTACAGGGATCAGTAATGCACCGCATTGTGCACCTGATCAGTTTAATCTCCATCCCTATTTCCCCTATTTCCATTAATGATGTTCTGCCTCGTGATTGCTCTTTTATGTTGTTTACTGACTCCTGTAACTGGTTGAACCCTACTACTACCGAACTTCTGGGTATTGTTACTTCAACTGGCGCATGGGGCAAGCAAGGGTCCTCTCTCAACCTTCTCGGTATCCCTGGGCTTCCTAGACCCACTGGGGGCTTTGTAAAAAGAGGTTTTCAACACCTTTGTTGCTGTTACTCTTGTGTGATTTTTAAAAAAAGATTTTATTTATTTGACAGAGAGAGAGAGAGAGAGAGAGATCACAAGTAGGCAGGGAGGCAGGTAGAGGGAGAGGGGGAAACAGGCTCCCTGCTGAGCAGAAAGCCCTACACGGGGCTTGATCCCAGGACCCTGAGATCATGACCTGAGCCAAAGGCAGAGGCTTTAACCCACTGAGCCACTGAGGTGCCCTGTCTCTTGTGTGATTGACAGACACATTTGGATGGGTAAAACGGAGCTCGCTGGCAATACAAACATGCAAAAAGGGGCCACCATCTCCAGTAATGGAATATGACTCATCACTGAATCTCTGAATCTAAACATCAGGATGACTGGTTTAAGACCCTATGAGAGTGATGGTGCACAATGTTTGAAGTTAGGATTGTCGATTTAAAACAAGGAATATATAAGTGTGTGTGTGTGTGTGTGTGTGTGTGTGTGGCAGAGAGCAGGGGAAGGGAGGCCTGGGGAAGAGAAGCTGTGACTTCCACCCTTGGGGCAGCACCCCCAGTGCAGGGTAGCCCCTCTGAAATGGAAGGGGTCTAAAGCACTGATCATAGAGGTGGCTTCGAGCCAGAAACAGACACCCAGGGGAGGGGCAGAGAGGCTGGAAACAAGGCCAGCCTGTGAACAATGGCAGCTCTTTTGAACAGATCTATTTTGTTCAAGGACGAAATGGCCTTGGCGCAGCGCCCCTAGTGCAAGGGCGCACTCAGGAACAAGGACACTTCTCTAGTGTCATGGGGGGGGGGGTGGATGGAATAAGGTCTGGCCCTTCTAGAAGGGAGAGAAAACCCCATCAGATTAACTGTAAGATTCCCTCTAGATTCCCTTGCTGATACACCTCCACGGTCTGGGGCAGGCTGGTCTCCACTGGCCCATAGGACAGTCCTCAGACACGAACATCACCTATTCGCCATACTTAATTTCGATGACTCATCAAAGTGACACAAAATGACATCGGTTGGGCCCCCTCCCCTCTTGTTGATGCATTCAGGAGGAGGGCTGCTGTGGACCAGGCCCTGAGCAGGAGAGAGCGGGACAGACGGGGACCTGTCCTCCTGCAGCTCACAAGTCCCTACCACCTGCACACCCAGTTGTAACCAAGCTGGTAGTCTTTGGGCAATTCTTTTTCTACAGGTGATTTTTTTCCTTCTTTTTTCCCCTGTATTTTCTCATTTCCTACTGTCACGGACATATATTACTCTAGCAAAGTACAAAATAAATACCTTGTGTTTAGCAAATATTACCTTTTACCTGCTGGTTCGTGTCCTTCTTCAGGCTTTAGTCTCCTGAATTGGGAGTGGTTACGTTTTACACTGTGTATTACTCCAGTCTAATCCGGAGACAGAAACGGCACAGTAATTTAAAGAGAGGAAGCTAGTAGAAGGAGGCATTGAGCAATAAAAGGAGTTATAAGCTATAAGCTATAAAAACAGAGATATAAAGAGAGCTCTCAAGGGTTCCCTAAAGCTGCGTTAGAGTACTCAGGAAGGACAATTGGGAAGGAAACCCCCTGCCTCGAGGTTGGGATTCAGAGCTCATTGGGGAAGGCGTGATTGCAGCCCACGGATGGCAGAGAAGTTGGGGCGGGGCTGCTCCACAGATGCTGTGCAAGCAGGAAATGATCTTCAAAGGTGGACTGAGGCTGGAGAGAGGGAGTCAGGGCCCCACTAGGGGCACAAGGTTGAAGGCATGTGGTGCCTGCCTCAGGAGCGTTCCCCAGGCCTGGGCTCTGGCTGCAAGCCACCGACTGTTCTGGGCATGCACCTGGAGCAGGGTATCGCAGGATGTCGCAGGATGGTCCCACACACCTGCCCCACTCATCAAAGCACAAATCACAGCCCAAAGCAACCGGGAAGAGCAGCCCCTTTCTCCTGCAACGTCCCTCCAGCTCCCTCTACTGGCAAACTGTAGCATTGCGCTTACTGTCCAGTAGAAAAGGTGTCCAGTCCCCTCTCCCAGAGCAGGTACCGAAGAGTGAATTTGGAGGCGCAAGGCAATAAATTGATCACTGGGCACAATCTATTTTCAGTCATTAGGACAGGGACTGGAAAACTTGGTCTGCAAAGAGCCCAGTAGTAAATATTTTAGCTTTGTGAATCATACCGTCTCTGTGAAAACTACTCAATTTCGATATTGTGGCATGACCGGTAGTAGAGAGCACATCTAAACAAATAAACATAGCCATGTTCCATAGACCATTATGTACAAAAACAGCCTGTGAGTAGATCTGGCCCACAGATCATAGTTTACCAACTCTTGACTTAGAGCTTTATTTTTTTTTTTTAAAGATTTTATTTATTTACTTGACAGAGAAAGAGACCACAAATAGGCAGAGAGAGAGAGAGAGAGAGGGAGGCAGGCTCCCCACTGAGCAGAGAGCCCGATGCGGGGCTCGATCCCAGAACCCTGAGATCATGACCTGAGCTGAAGGCAGAGGCTTTAACCCCCTGAGCCACCCAGGCACCCCTTGACTTAGAGCTTTAGATCAAACAATCCTTGTGCCGTGAATAGAGTTATATTGAGTGACACAAATGCACAGAACTGAGTTGGGTGGTGGGCGCTGAGAAAAATGAATTTTAATGGAGATATAATGTCTATGTTGTTGGAGGGTTTTTTGTCCAAATTAAGTGAGGGCTATGGATTGAATGTTTGTGTCTCCCCCAACTCAAATGTTAAAATCCTAAGCCCCGATGTGATGGTGTTTGGAGATGGGGCCTTTGGGAGGTAATTAGGTCATGAGGACGGAGCCCTTATGATGGGATTTATGTCCTTATAAGAAAAGACAGGACAGAATTTGTGCTTTCTCGCGCTCTCTCTGCTATGAGGATACAAGGGGCTGGCTATCAGCAAAGCTGGAAGAGGGGTCCTCCACCAAACCCCAGATCTGCCAACACCCTGATCTTGGGCCTTCCAGCCTCCAGAACTGTGAGAAATGTTTGTCTTTTAAGCCACCTAGTGTATGGTAATTTGTAATGTCTCCCCAGATGGCCAGTGAGCTAGGATTTAAAGGATCAAACAGGGTACTTAACAAATTATCATCTCTAAAGGCCTATGCAAGGCAAAATAACAGTCCCTGTTGTGGCCTCCTCTTTTGAGGAAGTTGAGGCTCAGAGGAGCTAAGAAATTTGTCTCAAATCATACAGGCTGGTTGAGCTGGCATTTGAACGAATAGTCTGTATGACTCTTAAACACACCTTCCTCACCACCGTGTCCACTGCCTCACCCATGAGGGGCAGGCGCGTCTTCCCAAACTGGGCTCCTATCTTTACTGGGTACCGTAATAAACTTGGATTTTAACACCTTCGGTCTTTGGCAGGTTAGAACTCCCTACCTGAAGGAAATCAGTACTTAACCTGTTTGAAACCCATCTCCTGAAATGACCAAGACACTTAAAGATGAGAGGTGAGAGATATCTGGTCGTTTAGTGGTGGAAACCCCCCACCCCCCCAACACTGTTGGCCAAGTCAGTTCCGCTGAAGTGGCTGGCTAGTGATCAGTGTCCTATTTCAGAGTTCCCTTCCCATGCCCTCTCCTTCCATGACCTTCCCAGTTGATGAATCATTCCTTAATCAACGGTGGGACATTTGTGGGGCTTCCCCTTAAGACTTACAGACACTATAGCCGTCTCCTTCTTGATTCTGACCACGCCTACAAGATGAGGTTTATCAAAATGAATGGTAACTATTTTATCATTGCTTCTTGACACCACATTGGTCTAAGTCCTGTGCCTCTATCTTTCCAGTTTTGACAACAATCCTGGAAGGTAGCTATTATTGTCTCTACTCGGTGACAAAGGTGGCATTTACATAGCAGACATTATTGATCTTTGAGGTAGTAGGCAATGGGATGGGATTCTATGCAAAGAGGAGAAAACTCAGGTTTGGAGAGGTTGCTTGCCCCCTCCCCTGCACCTAAATCCACATCTCTAGATACTTCACTTGTGGAAACACAAAGCCCGGCATCCCCTTCAGGATCAGATAGAGCCACGTCCAAATCCCAGCCCACCTCTTCCGAGCCACCTGACTGACTGATTGCTCCTTTTCCCTACTGAGAGCAGTTCTCCATAGCATTTCTGGATGTCTTGTAAAGGCTTTTATTCTGGACCATTTTTCCAAGGAAGTGGGTACAGCAAACATCCCTGGAAGGTAACGTTTCCCTCCAGGTCGGAGAAGACTTGCTTTCTGTCCAAGAAGATGCAGATATTGTCCCCCCTCTGGGGCAAAGGTTGAACATGTTTGCTAGCAGTCCTCACTAAAAGACTAAGATTTACTAGTGCTCATTTTCCCATCTTCCCCTGACCGCAACCTCTTGCATTTTGGCATCAGCCCCCAATACCACACTGAAGCTGTTTTTGTTGATGTCACCATGGTGTTCATGCTTGCCCTTATTGGTCCCCTTCATGGAGTCCTTTTCTTTTAGCAGCCTCATGGTACTCTTTCTGCCTCCCTTGCCGCTCTTCCTGCCCTTTCTGGGAGATCTCACTCCCACTGCGGGTTTTAGGAACATTGTATCCGGGGAGGACGTCCTGAACTCTAGCTCCACCTGCTGGCCAGCTCCACCTCACACTCAAGTGGTCCAAAAAGGAACCCCTCCTTCCAGGTCCTCCCCATCACCTAATCCTCCCTCCTGGGTCCATGCTCTCACCGGGGGCACCCAGCTACCTCATTGCTCCAGGAAGTCACCTCTGACCCTTCACTGCTTCTCACAGCCCCAGGGCCAAGCTATCTTTGAATATTCTTTTTCTATTTCAGGAATCTGTACACGCCCCAGGTCAACCAGGCCCACTCCCGCTGCTCTTCCCCCTTAAGTCCCAATCTTTCCTACCTTGGGTGACTATACTGTCCAGCTAACAGGGCTTCCTGCCTCCTGTTGACTCCCCACCCCCAAAGCCTCCACTCCATTGTTGCTAGGGTTATGTTCCAAAAATATAAATCCAATCATGTCGTTTTCCTGCTTTCGATCCTTCACTTGCTCCTCGCTGCCTATCTGACAGCATCTAGGTTATTAACAACATAGTTCGTTGTGCTCTCTAATGTTATGTCCCACTCACCTGCTGAGCTGCTCCCTGGAGTCCTCCTCCCATCTGTCTTCTGAGGCCACTACCACTCCAAATGGAAAAAAGGTGGGGAGGAGGTATCTCATCAATGAGTAACACTCATCAAACAGCACTAATTGGTTCTAGTGTGTGTTACTTCGAACCATTAAGTCCTCCAAATTTGCATTAAACACTAGTCACACATTTCCTGTCTGCCTCAAATCTCTCTGAACGTTCTTAGTTTTTCTTGAAAAAATAAAATTATAGTTTGGCTTAGGAACCCTATTTCTATCCAATTATTCACTATCAAGTTTATATATTTCTCAGGGTCCCCTGGAGACACAAGGCAAGCTATTCCTTCATTCTACCCAGGTAAGGTGCTTATGGAATAGGGTTTTTCAGTGGATATATCCATCAAGTGTGTATGTGTGTGTGTGTGTGTGTGTGTGTGTGTGTGTATCCATCTCCAAATATATATGTGTGTGTGTGTATATATATACACACATATATATATATCCATCCCCACCAAATATATATAGATCCACTTCGATCCACCTCCCCCAAAGATATATGTATTTCTCTTCTTCGCCCTCTAAGCAAACAAGCCAATACCCTTGAACGTCCACCAGGAGGCGCCGGGGGCGTCGCCAGACGTGCGGTACCTTCACCGTTGGAGAGACCGCGAGGGATGCAGCCGCGATGGAACCCGGCTTCCTTTTTCAAGAATCAGTGTGAGGGAAAGGAGCAGAGCCGCGTTATTTTAGGGAGACCTTGTCGCACTCCCCCTCCCGCGTGTAGGGTGCGTCTGGGATGTGTGCGGGACCCATGGAGAGACGCTGGCGGTGGCTGCGGTGGCAGCTGGGGCTTCTACCGCGGCTGCAGCCGGCAGTAATCCGACCCCGCGGGCGCGGGGATTGAAGACGCGCGAGGGAGAACAGCGAGCGGCGAGCTGCGAACAAAAGCCCTCGGCTTGGGGCCCGAGCCCGGGACGTGCGGTGAGTGAACCTGCCCCGAGCCCCGGGAGCGGCGGGCACTGGCGTGGCCGGGCTAGCTGGGTCCCCAGCGCGCCCACCTCGCTGCGATACGGTAGGGGGACTCGGAGGGCATCCAGGGGCAGGTGCCGGAGCCTAGATGGGGGTGGATGGTGCCTTTAGCACGTTCAGACTTGGAGGGGATCGGGTGCATTTGAGAGGACCCAGGCGCCTTCTCCATCCCCAGCAAACACCGGGGGTGGGGGTAGGAGGGACCGGCATAGCTCCCAGCAAGCCCTGCCCAAAAGACTGAACAAGAATCGAACACCCCTCCCGGGGAGGCCTTTTGTAATTGAGGCATTTCTTTCAGCCCTTCCATCAGCCCTGGGCCCGGGTCTCCTTTGGCAGGCCGAAATCATATAATATACATCATGTAAATTTAATCATACAAATCACAGGGCCTCTGAGCCTGATCCCAAATAAACTTCTTCCCTAGGCAAATGGGGTCCTCGCAGCCATGCACTTTGAGGATGAACAGGCCTCTTCTCTTTTTGTTCCTGCAAAGCTGCATCCCCGGCCCCCGCCTAAGCTACAAACAAATACACTAATCCTTCCGGGAATCCTCCACCGCCTCCCTGGCCGGCTACTGCCTGCACCGCGACCTTTTCTTAACTTGCAGCAGGAAGGAGATCCATCCAGCGGGCCAGACGCCCTGGGGAACCAGGGCCCAGGCCCCCGCCCCGCACACCCGGGCCGAGGAAGGTTGAGGCTTTTCCCGTTGCACAGTCCCATCCCCCACCCCCACCCCCGCCTGGGTTTTCAGGGCATCGGTATTATGATTTACGTTCCACCGGGCTTCTGAGCCTAATCCCAAAGCTGATTAAGTTGGGAGGGGTACATGAATGGGGGGAGGGGGACTGCTCTCACGTATTCCTCGATATCCCTACCTTGTCTTGCGCAGGGACTCCACAAAAGGACAGGGCTCAGCCATGGTGGACCCCGTGCCAGAAGAGGAAAAAGCGGGAGCCGAGCCTGAAGGTTCCGGTGAGGACGCAGCCGCTGCACCTGTGCCCCCCGAGGCACAGGGAGCCCAGCAGCCCGCGGCCGCCTCGGCCTCGGCCTCGGCCTCGGCGGCGGTGCAGCGAAAGGCTGAAGTCCCGAGCGCAGCGGAAGAAGGAGGGCGGCGGGAGCAGTCTCCGCTGCTGCACCTCGACCTCTTCAACTTCGACTGTCCGGAGGCCGAGGGCAGCCGCTACGTGCTGACCAGTCCCCGCTCGCTGGAGGCCTGCGCCCGCTGCGCCGTCAAGCCGGTGGAGCTGCTGCCGCGCGCCCTGGCAGACCTGGTGCGCGAGGCCCCCGGCCGCTCCATGCGAGTGGCCACCGGCCTATACGAGGCCTACGAGGCGGAGCGGCGCGCCAAGCTGCAGCAGTGCCGGGCTGAGCGAGAGCGCATCGTGCGTGAGGAGAAGCGGCGCCTCTTCACGCCTTTGGGGCCCGCGGCCGCCGCCGCCGCCTCGGTCCCCAGCGCGGGCGGCAGCAGCAGCAGCTGCAGCAGCGCCAGCCTCCCGGGCTCGCCCGCGCCGCGAGCCGCCCGCAAGGCCTCTTCCAGCCCGTCTCCGGCCCGGACGCAACCACCGCCCGCGGCTTCGCGGGCGGGTAGGAAGAGCCACTCGCTAGACTCGCTGTCCCGCCGGCGCGACGGCGCCCTCAGTTCCGAGTCTGGCGCGTCGTCGTCCTCCTACAGCGGGGAGAGCCTGCGGGAGCTGCGCTGGCCTCCGCGGGCCTCAGCCAGGAACAGCTGCCCCGCGGGCTCCGCGTCCTCCGCCCCCAACCCCCTGGGCCGTCCTTCCGCCCTGGCCTTAGTGCCGCTCACCGGCCGCAGCTTCAGCCTGGGCGACCTGAGCCACTCTCCGCAGACGGCTCAGCACGTGGAGCGCATCGTGCGCCAAGTGCGCGCCGAGCGGGGCCTGCGCGGGGTGCCGGATCGCGACCGAAAGATCGCGGCGCTGATGCTGGCGCGCCACCAGGAGGAGCGCCTGCTGCTCGAGCAGCGCGCCGCGGCCCACGGCCAGTGGGAGCAGCAGCGCGTGCGGGCCGAGCAGCGGCGGGAGCGCGAGGAGCGGGAGAAGCAGCGCGCGCTGGAGCAGGGCCGCCGGGCCTGGGCCGCGCAGGTGGAGGAGCGGCGCGGCCGTCGGGGGCGCGAGGAACGCGAGGAGGCGCGGCGGCGGCAGCGGCAGTGGGAGCGCAGCGAGGAGCGGCGGCGGGAGCTGGCCGAACGCCAGGGCCTGCTGCGGCGGGAGCGAGTCGAGCGCGCGGCCCGGGAGGATCGGCTGCGCAAGCTGCAGCAGGAGCAGAACCTGAAGCAGCGGGAGGAGGGCCTGCAGGAAGGGCGCGAGCGGGCCGAGCTGGTCCGCAGGGAGCGCGCCCAGCGCGCGGCCCGCACCAAGCAGCGGCAGGAGGGCCAGCTGCTGCGGGAGAAGCGGGAGCTGAGCCGGGCCGAGCGCGCGCGCCACGAGGCGCTGCTGCAAGGCCGGGCGCGGCAGGAGCGCGCGGAGCGAGAGGGCTTGCGGAGCTCCCTGGAGGCCAGCTTGGGCCGCGCGCAGGAGAACTACGAGCAGCTGGTGGAGCAGCGCGCGCGCGAGCTGCGGGAGCGGGCCCGGCGGGAGGAGCTGCAGGGCCGGCGGGCCAAGGAGGTGGCCGAGCGCAAAGAGCGAGAGCACCAGGCGCATCTGGAGGCGCTGGCCCGGGCCGGGGAGCGGCGGCTGCAGCAGGCGACGCAGGCAGCCGAGGAAGCGGTGCAGCAGAAGGCGCGCCGCGTGGGCCAGAGCCGGTTGGAGAAGGAACGAGCCCAGCGCGCCAATAAGGAGAAGGTGGAGAGGGACGAAGACTGCCGCCGGCGGGAGCTGCTGCAGGCCATCGGGCGCAAGCTGGAGCGGAGCGAGCAGCTGTCTCGGGAGCGGCGGAGCGCGCTGGAGACCGCCCGCTCCACAGCCCGGGCCTCCTTCCACGTGCGGGAGAAGGTACGCGAGGAGACCAACACGCGCTCTTTCGACCGCATGGTGCGGGAGGCCCAGCTGCACGCCAGTCTGGACCGCAAATGACCGCCGCCCTGGGCCGGCCAGGCTGCCAGGCTCAGCCCTGGGGGGCCTCCCTTGGCCTCTGTGACCAGACTGGGGGAGTCTCCGCTCACAGCTCAGCGCTGCGGCGTCGCCAGGCTCCTAACCAACGAGGCAGTGAGAGGACAGAGAGACCTGCTAGCCCACCCCCTTTTTAAAAAACGGACTTCATTTGGAAATTGACAGCAAAATCTAAGCACATCCACGCTGGGTGGCTCCCGCAGCCGCCTTTGCCAAGCTTCCTGGTGGTTTGGGGGGTTGGAATGGAAAAAGAGCTGGGAGAGGGGCAAGAGTCGGGGACGGGGGAAGGCCCCTGTAGCAGAGGGTGCAGCGGTGGCCGCCCCCTTCTGCAGCAGTCAGCCCGGGCACCTTCCGCCTACTGGTGTCTGAGGTGACATTGGTGACTGCAGCTGAGGTGGTGTGGCCTTGGCTCCCCTCCATCTTTTTAAATAATGGCAAGCTGCACAAAGCTCAGAGGCCTCGCAGAAAAGCACAGCTCTTCCAAGGTGTCAGACCACACCAAGGGACCCCAAAAGCAATTGGTTTTTGTATGCTTGACTTTTGATCTGCCACTTGAGCAAATTCTGGTCTCAGTTATGGTAGTTGTCCGGTTGATTCTCCTAGGCTTTCTAGTTAGACAATCATCTGCAAATAATGATTTTTTGTCTCCCCCCCTCCCCCAATCGCTTATTCTCCCCAGTGACACAAGAAATCGGTTGGTTTGGTGATGCTGTTTGGCCTTAGGGGAAGCCCCCAGCCCCTGGGGGAGATGAGTTCCCTAGGCAGCATCTTCCCCCCATTCTGCTTTCTTGCAGGGTAGCTTCAGGGGAGGGTGTGTCTGATGCCACCTCCCAGTGTGGAGCCCACTCCTCTGAAGACAGCAGCCATGCCTTACCAAGCAGAGCTACCTTATGTGCCTGCCCAGGCTGATCCTGCCTCAGTCTCCAGCCCTGGACGCAGTCCCCAGGGTGGGCCCAGCGAGCGCGAGCAGGGAGCTGGGGTTCCCTCTGGGAAGGAATCATCCCAGCTGCCCTGTGGGCAATCTCCTATGGTGGCTCGCGGTGCCGCTTTGCTGTGGAGAGTTGTGGCCGCTCTTGTTAGTAGTGTAGCTTACCCTCCTCCCTCACAGGAGGAAAAAGAGAATGTTCCCCCTTAAGTTCCTGGTTCCCCCTCACCTTTGCTGAAAGTGTCGAATCATTCTCTCCGTGCCTCACCTTCCCCACTGGCCAGACGGGGCCATCAGTACTCTTCTCCTGGTACCTCAAGGTCTTCTGGATCCAAAGCACCGCCTCAGTATTATTTGTTGGTCTTCCTTGTGCCTTTCTTGACCTGGAGTAGAGAGGCAGGAGGGCTGCCGTTGGCCTGGTTTGTTTCTGGGAATATGGATTCCTGGGCATTGGAAGGGGCAGTGCGTCACACCAGGTAATCATTTAGCTTCTGGGGGAAAATACTTGCAAGACCAGGCCACGCCCTGGTCCAAAAAGTCCCACTCAGTTGTCTTCGGGCAACTTTAATGCCTGGAGTGCTTCCTTCCCATGAAGCCAAAATTAGTCCCCCCCCCCCGGCCATATCCACCCACTGACTCTGCCTTCATCACGGAAAACATTACATTTTACATTAAATCAGGATCAGGAAATAAAAGTTACCAAAAAATAAAAATGAGAAAAGAATCAGGGTAGAGAACTACTGTATTAGACGTGTTTCATGTATATTCTGCTGGGCAGAATTGTCCCTAAAATGTCTGGTATTAGACACACACACACACACACACACCACTTTCCATCCATACCCCCCTCCCATGCCATCGGGTGCAAAAGCATTGCGTAGAAAGGAGCAATACTTGGGTGTTACACAGAAGCTGTGCCAAGGTTTATTTCTTGAATGGGTGAATTTTCCCCTGATTTTCTGCTTATCGGTAATCAGGTTATCAGTGAGCTAGCTGGAATAGTGAGTATTATCTGTGAGTCAGGGGCATTTAACTAAAAGGTTAATCTGACACTTACCGGTTCTTACCTTTTGGCTCCTGATTTCCCAGAGAGCTTCTGAAACCTGAATAGAAAATTCCACCTAAAACTACTTTCTTCCAAAGTACGTGCTCGTTTGAGAAGGACACAATCTGGTTTTCCGGATAATGCACTGAAAGGTACACAGGTGATCTTACCTCACCCTCTGTTCAGTTTGTTTTCTGACTTACTGAGTGACTCTGGGTAGATCATCTCTCTGTGCCTTGGTTTCCCCACCTGTGGAATGGGGATTGTGACTTTGGCCCTCCTCAGCACTGTGAAGAGGGATCAGAATCAAAGTGATTTCTCAGCCCTATGACTTTAGAACGGCAGGTGCAAGGGCCATAAACAGAAAGGATCATGTGAGTGGACTGTGCCCAGAGAGTATAATGTACTGTCAAAATCTAGTGCAGAAAAGAATGGTCTCAAAAAGAACATTGCAGCTACCTGGAATTTAAATAAAGCTTAAAAAAGAAAAAGCACATTGCTGATCACAGTGTCATGTGTGATGCAAAAGCCCAGGTCTGAATCTGAATGTCACCAAATTAGAGGTTTGCACTTAGAGAAAAGCACTGCCTGAAGGGAAAACAAAAAACAAAAAAGTTGGATTCCAAAAAAACCCAAAAACAAAAACAAAAAACAACAAAAGAGAGAGAGAGGGATCCACATAGCTAAGTAAAATTAAAGCAAAAACAGAAGCCAAACGTAGTCATCGTAAAGAATGGTTCTTCTAAATTTCAGACCATCCTCCAGAATATAGACGCATCTCTATATCCTAGGATAAATGGTCATGTTGCCCTTTGAGGAGGAGCAATTTCCAGAATCTTCTGTTGGGCCCTTCATTTATGTTCTCTTTGACGTGATACCAGAGAGAAGTGGTTCTCATTCTGAACCGCAGCAAGGGACAGTTGGAGGGTTGGGGGGCAGTGGGGATGGTGGATGGAGAAAGGCGTACTCCTCCTGCTGTAAACATTTTAACAAGATTGTTAATTGGCCTCAGAGCACCATGCTAGAAGTTTTCTTACCATCCAGGAACTTGCAGCCCTGAAGCAGTCTCAGACCTTCGTATTTGCCTTCTTGGAGCATCCCCTGGTTCTGAAAAGAGAGAACGTGAAATGGAGTAAGGAGAAGTTGGGAAGGGTTGGAAGAAACTTTTGTTTGGTTCATTACCAAGGAAACAAGCGGGACAAAACTGTTTTAGATGCACTCATCGGCAAAGCTAGCCCAGCGTCCTGCTCAGGCAATGACCAGTGCCTACACCACATCTGGACAGCAAGACAGAAGTCTCCTTTCGGAAGCACACAGGCTGAATCTTCAAGGGACTGGCCTAAGGTGAAGAGTGGATAGAGGAGTGAAGGCGTATCATAATGCAGTTTGCGTTCAAGCTCCTCTGTAAAGTCCACCAATTATCATTCCTTTTCCTTTAAAAAGTCTCTTGAAACATAGGGGTGCTGCACTGTATATTGTTTAGCCTCGAATCCCCTATAGCTCACGGTTGAGTAATCTCATATATGGTATACACATAAATACTAGTTGGAGAGAGGGAGGGAGAGATGGTGGATGGCTGGTGGGCAACTGACTGGGGATCCGAGAAATCTGTGAAGGGTAGATTGGGTGGGCAAGCCTCCATTCATTTGACAGTTTTGTATTGAACATCTCCTGTATACCAGGCACTGCTTTCGATGCCAGGAAGACCAAGTCCTGTCATTGACCCTGGGGACCATTGCTGCTTCATTGTCGTGAACAGACATCTGTATGTCCCCATGGGGCTTAACTGTCTTCCCACCCTGGTGTCCATCCATGGGCAGATCTGATGGTTCTTCAGGCAGTAACGCCAAGCCTTTTTGGTTTCCTGGGGACACACCATCTGCCAGCCAACCATCCCTCAGTCCCTGTTGTTCTCTTTCCCTTGATTAACCAGAAGCCTTGATTAATCAGGTCAAATTCATAAGGTCATGTAATTAATCAGTTTTAAATCACAGTAAAGAGAAAATGAGATTAATTACCTTCAAGGATGTTATTTGTCCTGACGTTAACAAAGGCAGCATAAACAATGATCGTTAAAAAAAAAAGGAAAGAAAGGCAATGATTGTCAACCCAGAGGATGAGCCTCAGGCCATGCAGAGTCCCAGATCTCTAAAACAGGGTACCAACCTCATCATTTGACTGTTCGAATGATGGTCTCTGTGTCTCTGTCCTGGTCTCTGTGCTGAGACCAGAAACTCAACATTTCAGAAGCATTTCCAGCTTAAAAGTTCCAACAAAAAGAGATTTCGGATCAATACTAAATTGATGAGAAAGGTTAGTGAAGCAAATGTTCTTCTTAAGACTTCTAGGTGATTGAGGATGCCCGCAGGTTCCTCTGTAGACTTGCCTTTTCCCCACCATTCGACCGCCGTCTCCAGCCTGCATGTCCCGGGGAAACCTTTGGCAGACGAACAGGGATCCCTGGTGTTTCTTGACAGGGCACAGAAAGCAGCTTTCAGGGACCCAGCAGATAACTCTCCATTCTAGAAATTGGTTTGGGCCCCCTATGAGATCCACATTTGGCTTCGGTTGTCTGATATAGCGCCTGCTGTTTTCTGACCAATCACGTGCTTTCATTACTGGACCATATAGAGGAGCACCTGGTCTGCTCACCTGCGTCCGCTATTCCATGAGCTCTGGTGCTCCTTCTAGGTGCTCCTTCTAGGTGCACCTCTTCCCAGTCCCAGCCATCCCTTTACATGTTCCTTCAGACCAGCCCTGGTGCTGCTCGGGCTTCCCAAAAGTCAGGGCTGGGACAGAGGGCGGGGTTGGTAGCCAATGTTAGGACATAGAGGGGAGGGTGGTTTCCTTTTGAGAAACAGTGATGATCATCGTTTGCACCGTTGTTTCTTCCTGATTCAGCAAATATTGTCGTGTCCCACGTGAGTGCAGACTTAGTCCAAAGTGATTTTTTAAATTAGCTGCCATTTTGAAGTGTTCATGCCTTTCTTCCTCTCCGCTAGTACGGTTGTGGTGGCATGTTTTTGTGTCAAACACTTGCACGATTCATGGGACTGTCAGAGAGTAGATCCAGATCTACTCCTGTGTTTGAGTGTGTCTGTATGCACACACACACACACACACACACACACACACACACACACACACACCCCTACCAGTTCCGGCATCAGCGTTCTTTCAGACGGAGGGAAATTGTGGGCATTTTCTTCCAGGGAAGGCGAAGCTCTGGAGAAACTGAGCTGCCCCTTGGTAGGGGTCCGTTGATTCCACCTACCTCCAGCCCCAGGGCTGCTTCAGGCTCTGTAAGCACAGTGTCCACATTTCCAAAGCCCAGCAACGAGCCGTGCGGGTGACCGAGAGTCTTCATACTGCCACCATACTTCTGCTTTACCCTGCTCAGTGTGACAGACTGGCTGGGAAATGGAATTTGGATGCCAAAATGTTGACATTCGGAACAGCTCAGCATGATGGAATGACTAAAATCTACAAAGTTCTGAACATCCAGTCCATGTGGCTGCCATAGCTTCAAGGCAAAGAGTTTGGCAAAGAAGCAAGTATGTTGACTTATTCAGACTGTTACCTACGGTTCCACGGGCCCCTCTTGTCATCTGTAAAAGGAGGGCAACAGATCCTACCTGGTAGGCATTTGTTCGATGAGCCGATGCTTGGAAAGCAGCTCAGTCCCTGGGAAAGGGCACTCAATGTGTGGATATTGTCATTCTGAACTTGAGTAGAAAAGGAAGGAATGAGGTAGGTTGAACGCCAGCCAGGGGTCCTGGTGGACACCAGGTTTTGATGGTTGCCCTTTGGAGTTGTCTGTATCCCTTGTTGTGTGGCAACCCCCAGCCAATCCAAAGGGAAGGGCTCTGGAGTAATGGTTCCCCTAGTGATGTGCCGTAGCCTGGGGTTGGGGAGGGAGGGATTACCTTGTTTACTGGACGTTTGGCAATAAAATTGACATCTGGTGATAACTCTCAAAATTTTATTTTAAGACTCCCTGAAAGATGACCAAATGTTTTAAAATGTGTACTCCTTTCTTGGGGGAAAAGGATGTTTCAGTCATGGTACCAAATTCTACAGTGGTATCTTTAGCAGAACCACACAGAAGAGGTTGTGGGAGGTGCGCTGGTCCTGTAGGCTGTGATGCCTCGCGGCGATTCTGGGACGGGCTGCTGTCTCTGCTACGGCCACGTGGGAATGAGAAACGGGGTCTGGGACAAGCTCAGCCTGGGAGAGTGCTGATGGCTCGTTGTAGGAACAGATGTGGGAGCAGAAGGAGAGAGGTGGGTGTATATTCGCATTGCTTCATCTTCAGCAAATGACTTTCCCTAAGATGGTGCAGAAAAATGCTATCCTTCCCTGCCCCACTGGCCCTGCACACAGCTGCCTGGGGGCCGGCGGTATGACTGGGCTGGTAGAAGTCGAGTCCCCCGTTCTGGACGTACAGCAGTGCACAGCTGAGTGGCCCGTGCCAGTTCTCACGTGTACATCAGAAAGTGAGGTGCCCTCTTGCTTTGTCACCTTGCTTCTGTCCTTGGGCACCCTACAGGGAGGCCCCAGTGGACCCTACAGGCCTCCTGAGCCCTCAGCAAAACAGTAGAGTAAGCTAAGCGTGACTCCCAGGAGTATCTGCTTGTTTGGGGAGAAGCTGCAGAGTGAGCAAAGTGCATACATAGCCATAGTGAGTGATCTGTAAATGTTAGGATTGCAGATAATGATAACTAAGGCATACTGAGCATGTGCTGTGCAGCTGTTTTAAGCCCCCTGATCCTCACCAGGTCTCTATTAGGTAAGTATTATTATTCTTCCCATCTTACAGATGAGAAAACTGAGGCACAAAGTTTAAGTGACTCGCCCAAGGTCACAAAGGCTAGTGCTGGGCATAACCGGGTTTGGACCCCAGTTAATCTGGCTATACAGTAAATGCTTGTCACTAGTCTGTTCTATCTCTTCTTGGGAATCAGTGGGAAAGATATTTTTTTTAAAAGTGAGCCCTCCCAGAGCCTTCCAAAGCCAGCCATCTGAATTCACCGCCCACTATGCCACGCAAGGTTGCACCAACCCTGAGGGTGGGACCGAGGCTGGCTGCCTGGAGAAAAGAGAAGAGACCCTCATGCTGACCCTGAAGCCCAGTGCATGTTCTAGAGCAGTTCTCCGAGGGTGGTCCTAGGCCAGCAGGATCAGCATCAGCTGTTCCAGGGGTGGGACCTTGCAATCTGTGTTTTAACAAGCCCTATGGGTGATTCCAGTGTGCACCCAAGTTTGAGAACCACTGCTGGAGACCCGTGCTTTCAATTTGGGAGTCACTAACCGCATGGGCCCGTTTCAATTTAAATTAGTCACATTTAAATGAAACTAAAAATTCAGCTCCTCGGTCACACCAGCCACCTTTCAAGTGTTCAGTAGCCACACGTGCCTGGTGGCCCCCCAGTGGACAGCAGAGGTGTAGAACCTTCTGTCATCACAGAAAGTTCTATGGGGTCGCACTGCTCTAGAGCCCTGCTACTCCAGACTTTGGTCCACAGACCATCGGCTTCGGCATTGCCTAGGAGTCAGTTAGAAATGAAGAACTCAGGCTCCATCCCAGAACTTCTGATTCAGGGACTGCTTTTTTGGCAAGATTCCCAGTTAATTTGTGCTGCTCTTTAAAGTGTGAGAGTCACTGCTCTGGAAGACAAGCCCACATCCAGTTCATTTTGCATGTGTGATTAACTCCCATTGGTAAATCCTCCCCACCACCTTACCTCCGTGTTTCTAGGCGACTCTTTCCTTCCTGACAAATCTGTGTCATTTGGGGCTAGGCTTCCACTTCCTAGGCCACCAGATCATATTTCAGGACTCAGAGGGAAATAGACAGCATCCATCTCTCTCTGTTCGAATGATATGACTAAGCCCCCTACCTTGGTCAGACGCTATGCTGGGGATTCCCACTCTAACACATTCCACTCATGCTGATCTTATTGGGATGGTTGCAGGTGTCAAGGACTTCCCAACTACCCCTAAGTTCATCCTGCTGAAAGGAGGGGAAAAAAAAGCTACTTATTAGAGCAGTTTAATAAAAATCTCTCCTTTGCTCCCTCTATCTCTCGGCTGCAAGCTCCGTGTTTTATTTTCTGGGTGTTTCTGTACTAACTAGTCCCAGTTAAAACTGGCTACACCTGCAAGCAGAGGTAAGCACTTGTTTTCACTATCTTGTGAAGCTAGGGGTTTAAGTGCTAAAGTCTGGTGGTTTACCTGCTTCCTTCCTGCAAAGGGGAATCCAAGTAGGGTGGGCTTCACTGCACCTGATGCATCCGTTATCATTTTTCAGATTAGCCCTTCCTGCTGAGATTCACAACAAAAGGATATTAGGAGTGAAGCCATTTAATTATTTGGTACAAGCCCAGCCAAAAGTTCTGGCCTTACTTTCCATAGTCTGCCTCCGTTGCGGTCGGCAGGTCGGGAACTCTGCATGGGCTCCCGTTTCCTGCAGCCACTAAAAGAAATGGAAACAGGGGCACCTGGGTGGCTCAGTCATTAGGTGTCTGCCTTCGGCTCAGGTCATAATCCCAGCGTCCTGGGATCGAGCCCTGCATCGGGCTCCCCGATTGGCAGGAAGCCTGCTTTCTCCCTCTGCCACTCCCTCTGCTTGTGCTCCCTCTCTAGCTGTGTTTCTCTCTGTCAAATAAATAAAATCTTTAAAAAAAAAAAAGTACAAGTAATGGAAACATGTACAGTTTCTTCTGCCAGTGACTAAACCAGTTAACAAGTCCTTGGAATCCATTAGAAGGTACTTTCGAGATGTCTCTTCTCTGTGGGCATCAGAATGGATCTAGTTTCTTTCTTTTTAAAGATTTTATTTATTTATTTGACAGAGAGAGAGAGAGAGAGCACAAGCAGGGGAAACAGCAGAGGGAGAGGAGAAGCAGGCTTCCCGCCGAGCAAGGAGCCTGATGTGGGACTCAATCCCAGAGTCCTGGAATCATGACCTGAGTCGAAGGCAGACGCTTAACAACTGAGTCCCTGGGTGCCCCAGAATGGATCTCGTTTCTACCTGGAGTAGCAGAAGATAAAGTATACAAAGGCTCTGTAACTGTGAGGTCATGTTTGGTAGAAGGTATGTCACTGGGAAGGTGAAGACTTGAGACGTACACAAAGTGCTGGAGTTTAGAATTATCTAGAAAGTAATAGATTGTACTTGTTGGGCAAGAGAAAATCGACTATGGATTTTCTTTACTGTTCTTAGTGTCCAATCCTGATGAAAGGTGCCAGATTGCCCTGAAGCTTTTCGATTTGGCTGAACGATATGAAACTGCCGATACTTGACTGTTTTCTGACCTACAAAGCAGCAAACAGCAAGGTGACTGGTGCCCTACATGGGCTTTCAGAAGCCCCTTAGGAACTGGGCATGGAGGTATGAAGGAGATGCCCAGATGGCCGGGGTGTCCAGGTCTCATGCAAAAATAGATGTCCCTGAATTCAGGAGCCGTCCCGCACAGGTCAAGGGCAGCCTGCTGGTGCGCACAAGGGCAGCTTCTCTGTCTGCAGGAAGCAGAAATTTACATCAGTGTGTCTAAATGGGAGCTCACTTGGCCTCCCCCACGACAGCAGTGGGCTGCACCGCAGGGCATTTTCTTTGGCTCTGCAAACTTTTTTGCAGAGTATGTGGCCTTCTGTCTGATGCGCGCTCCCAGGAGCCCTGTAGAAGCAAGCTGATCAGCATGCGGCTACCTGTCCTGAATACCAAACAGCAAACAGCAGTGCGGGGTCTTGTCCCTCTGCCCCAGCCGGCTACAGTGGAACCAGCTTCGCCCTCCAAGAGCCCTCTCCCTCCCTCCATGGTGGCTCTTCTACAAACCCACTTATTTCCAGGTGGCAGAAATACACCCTGCAATCCAACAATATGTTTCTAAAGCCTTCTCCATGACAACACAGGGCCGCAAGCCGGCTGCCAGCTCGGAGCTAGCCAGAGAAAGGCCCCAGGGGCAGATGGCAGAGACACAGCTCAGGGCGGTGAGGGATGCCAAAAGTCGGCCTGAGCAACATTTCATTTTGGGAGTCAATGCCCAAACTCTAGGAAAGGGGTCTGGGGAAGCAGTGAGCAAATATCTCCAGATGCCCAGCAATGATCACTCATAAACCTTGACTTTAGCACCGAAGCCAAATGGTCCAGGGCAGCTTGGACATCCTTGCTTCCTGTTAGAGCGGAACAAGAGGAGAGAAATCCTGAGAATTCTCAAAGAAGGAACAGGTTTTTTACACTGGCTGCCAGTGCTTTGTGATTGGACAAATTCTTTATAAATCTCCAGTGTGGTTCAGATGGCATGTCCCACAGAGGTTGCCTCCCCCAACTGGCCCGTATCACCCTTAGCCCCCGCTGCTAGCGGGGTGGCCAGAGCCCAAGAACCAGGATCTCTGCTTCCCCTCCCTAATATTTAATGATGGCATTCACCTGAGCACAGCAGCGATGGCTCCTTGAGACCCAGCCCCCACAGAGAAGCTTTCTAGGACAGCTGACTGTTGGCAGTGTGTGGGGGCATCGAGAAAAATCATAAACAAGTGAGAAAGCCAAACGGGCAATGTAGGGGCGGATCTGTGAGTTGGAAACAGGGGTGAAGACAGGTGCCAAACCAGATGCTATCAACTCTCCTTCTCAACTCTGCCCTTCAATTTGGGCTTCACTGTGGCTAAGCCAGAAGCAGGACCCCCAGACCTCTAGGCACCCTTTGGCGGGGAGCCAGGTACCTCCCTTGCCATGTGCATACTGTACCCTACCGCAGGCTCACCCCACCTGTTTAAGCAGAGCCTTTCCAATGTTATGGAGGTTCAATGCCTAGGTTTCAAAACAAGGGGTGCCAAGGGCTCCCAACTCCAACTGGAGAGCAGCAGGGCAGACTCACGTCAGAGGCATTGAAATTGGACCATTTGCCACCAGTCAGGGCATTAGGCAAACCCAAATTCAGGGCACCCAGAGCTCTCTATCCCCGTTCTCTTGGGATTTTCAAATAGGATCAGGGGTGCCTCCCTCTCAACTCCCCTCTACTCTTCTGATGGGGTCAGTGCTGAGCTCCTGCTCCGCCGTCAATACCCGCTCTTGCTGTGGGGAGGAGGAGTGGACACTTCCTTTGTGTGACTTCCTCTGGTCACTTACTCTTCACACAAGGAGGGCGTTGACAAGGGAGTGCCAGAGGCACGTCGGCTTTGGCTCCGGGCTAGTTCATGGCTGCAGTTACTTGATGTCAAAATGCATTACTTTCATCTCCTAAATTACAGGCCCTGCCATGTAACTTGCAGTGCCCAGTGCAAAGTGAAAGCTCATGGCCTCT
>CM053609.1:94649597-94680868 GCA_028646535.1 Procyon lotor | reverse complement strand
TCTACCAATTAAATGAGGACAGAGGTGCTCTGGGCTCCTTCCAGGCACAACGGAAAAGGGAAATTCTTACAGGCAACCTTGGAAGCCTCGAGTTGATAGGTGAAAAGTGGCTGTCAGGGGTGCCTGGGTGGCTCAGTTGGTCAAGTGTCTGCCTTCGGCTCAGGTCATGATCCCAGGGTGCTGGGATCGAGCCCCGCGTGGGGCTCCCTGCTCAGCGGGAAGCCTGCTTCACCCTCTGCCTCTGCTGTGGCCCATGCTTGGGCTCTCTTCCTCTCTTTCTCTCTCCCAAATAAAGAAATAAATAAAATATTTAAGAACATAAAAGTGGCTGTCCTATAGGTCCCTGACTGACATCGGAAGGACTCCCCAAAGCCAAGCTGAACAAACAACCAGAGTTCCAGAGTTCTCACTCTCGTTCACAGTCGTCTCCCCAGCGCCAGGACAGAGCTCGGCTCAGAGTACACAGTCTCCAATTAAGACTGCATCGAGTATAAGGCATACCAGTATTTTATGTTCCACTAAGAAATTAAAAGTGCTGCCAATTAAACTATGACATGATGCTTTCACTTCGAATTTTTATCTTATACGTATTGAAAGAGTCCTTTTGGATTTGATGAGTCCCAGATTTTTGTCATAAATCACACTTGTGCATAATAAAATAGGAAATAAACGTGAAATAATGGGAAAAGGTATTTCTAGAGCTTCTCATTCCAAATCTGATTCCTCTCTCTCTGACTGAGAATCACAATGACCGTCTCTTCCTCCGAGGCATCAGGAGTCTCGATGATGCAGCATTTCTCAAAAGAATCTATAAAAGAACGAAGTTTCATGGGTGTTGGGCTCTGCAGCCAGCTTTACAATTCTGGGCCCCCAAATGTGTCTGATACACCGCCTCCCCGACAGCCACGTGATCCTTATTTAGGAAGGGTATGCTCCGTGAGTATTTGCGGAGTCTTTTCACCAAACTTTGACACACAGTCTACAACTTGTGATCCTCGGATGTCTGATGTCTGCAGAGGCAGTGGCAACCTCACAGAGACGGCCGTGTGGCCAGCAGCAATTTGAAATGTACCCCAATTCCAGAGGCGTCTGGTGGCACAGTTGGTTAAGCAGCTGACTCTTGTTTTCAGCTCAGGTCGGGATCTCAGGGTCCTGGGATATACATGGGCTCAGCACAGAGTTTGCTTGAGGTTCTCTTTCTCCCTCTCTCTCCACCCCTCTGCCACCTCGTGCTCTCTTTCTCTCTCAAACAAACAAATAAATAAATCTTTAAAAAAAATCAAAAATTAAAAAAATTTAAATTATACCTCGATTTCAGAGATTTTGAGTTGTGGGGGGTTGTCTAGAATTTTTAAAAATATGCTTGTTGGTTCTCAATAAATATTTGTTGATGGAATGAGTGGGTGAATTCTAGTTCCCAGTCCTTGACGGAAAATGTTGGGATTTCCATAGGAAAAGGCCTCTCAGTTTTTGCGGATCACATAACAACTCTGAAAAAGCTAAAGTGACTATTACTTAGGCGGCTCTTGTTTGGACAGAACAGAAAAACCAGTCAAAAAGGCCTAAACAATAAGGAAAGAGAAGTCAGATCACATAACGAGAAGTTCTGAAAGAGGGCAGACCCAGGACTGGTGAACTCGGTGACGACTCAGGAAGGACCAGTCTCCTTGCCATCGAATGCCCACCACTAAGGCAAGTCCCAGCAGACAAGGGTGATGACCAGACTCCACACCCTAATTCCACACCCTCATTGTATGGGGCGGGGATCAAATGGCCTGCCCCTCTCTCGGGATTAATCCCTGGTTCTGCAGGACCACCCAGGCCCTCTAGATCTGCAGCCCAGGGGCTTCCCATTGGCTGCCTCCTACCAGAGAGGATGCTTCAGTCAATTCCTTAAGAAGCCATAATAGGGGGGAGCCTGGGCAGCTCAGTGGGTTAAAGCCTCTGCCTTCGGCTCAGGTCATGATCTCGGGGTCCTGGGATCAAGCCCCACATCATCTCTCTGCTCAGCGGGGAGCCTGCTTCCCCCCTCTCTCTGCCTGCCTCTCTGCCTGCTTGTGATCTCACTGTCAAATAAATAAATAAAATCTTAAAAAAAAAAAAAAGTCATAATAGGAAAGATCTAAGGGCAGACTCTGGCACCTAGAACATTAGAGGAACTCAACATATTTATATTCACTGAAGGAAGGAAGAAAGAAATGGAGGGAAGGAGTAGCAGGGGTGGGGAAGAAGAGAGAAAGAAAAGAAACCCACTAAAAATAATTTACGTGGAATTATTTGCGTATGATATTTTACATATTTACATACGCTAGAAAAAACACTGGCCATGAACTCAAATACCTGAAACTCCACTTAGAAGCTATGTGACCTTGGACCAAACTCCCTTAACCTCTGGCTTTGTCTGTGAGGACAAAAGAGAGAAATCAATGTGAAAGCACGTGATGTAGAACAGACTTAATAAATGATGTCTGAAGCAGAGACTTGTTTCCTATCTTAAAGGGGAGAACAACTTCGAGATTCATCACCAATAATGCAGAAACCAAGCAGTGTCCCCAAGCCCTCCCCCCTCTCTGGGAGCCTTAGCTCACTTGGCCCCCAGATTTTGCGGGCCCAGTGCAGAGCATGTCGCCATCTGCTGGGAAGAAGGAGGAAGTGAACTCCAAAGCGTCCCTTCACACCAGGCCATTATGAGGAGCAACCTGGAAGAAAAGGGAAACATAGGGACCCAACCTTCCTTCCCCTCAGCTGTGACTCTTTTATCCTTTAAGACAGGCAGATTCCTCATCATCGGCCAACGATTTACAGAAAAATAAGATTTCAATTCTTTTCAAAAGTGGTAGGGTATTGGGGCGCCTGGGTGGCTCAGTCGTTAAGCGTCTGCCTTCGGCCCAGGTCAGATCCCAGGGGCCTGGGATCGAGCCCCGCATCGGGCTCTCTGCTCTCCAGGAAGCCTGCTTCTCCCACTACCAGTCCCTCTGCTTGTGTCCCCTCTCTCGCTGTATTTCTCGCTGTCAAATAAATAAAATCTTTAAAAAAAAAAAAAAAAAAAAGTGGTAGGGTATTATTGAGCCTTAAAAAGAAAGGGTATTCTGACATACGATACAGTGTGAATGAACCTTAAGGACTTACACTAAGTGAGATAAGTCAGTCATAAAAAGACAAATACCATATGATTCTGCTTTTATGAGGTATCTATTTCTTTTTTTTTAAAGATTTTATTTATTTGGCAGAGGGAGAGAGAGATCACAAGGCAGCAGAGAGGCAGGCTGAGGGAGAGGGGGAAGCAGGCTCCCTACTTAGCAGAGAGCCCGATGCAGGGCTCGATTGCAGAACCCTGAGATCATGACCTGAACTGAAGGCAGAGGCTTTAACCCACTGAGCCACCCAGCACCCCTTTTATGAGGTATCTAAAGAAGTCAAATTCATAGAAACAGAAAGTAGAATGGTAGTTGCCAGGGGCCAGGCAGGGGGAAACTGGGAGTTGTTTAATGATAGAGTTCCAGCTTTGCAAGATGGAAAGTTCTGGAGGTGATTGTACAACTATGGGAATACGCTTAATGCTATTGAACTGCACACCTAAAAATGGTCAAAATGGGGGGCACCTGGGTGCCTCAGTCCGTTAGGCATCTACCTTCGGCTCGGGTCACGATCTCACGATCCTGGGCTAGGCTCTCTCAAGTTGGGCTCCCTGCTCAGTGGGGAGTCTGCTTCTCTCCCTCTCAAATAAATAAATAAAAATCTTTTTTTTTAAAAATGGTCAAAACAGTAGCTTTTGTGTTATGCATATTTTACCACAATGAAAAAAGATAACAGTAAGTGGTAGAGATAATAAGCACACGGTGGGTGCTTGACTTCAGGCCACGGCAGCCCAATAAATATTTGTTGATGCTGACAGGTGGTCTCAGACATCAGGATGAACACGAGAAGGGACGTCTTTCCTTTTCCAGGATGGCCTTCCAAGTGACTAATTAGTCACCACTGCCTTTTCTTTGGGGGTGATAAATTAGTTATCCTTCCTTTTCTCGTCATAGCACCAAAATTCTCTGACAGTGTCATGGCATCACTTTCAGCCTGAGCCAGAATATTCTTCCTCCCTAAGAACTGTATTTCTAGGACCAGCCCTGGTAGCGGGAGCCGAGTTTCTGTTCGCCCCAGAGCTGCAGATTTCCAGTTTTCCCAGTGCACAGAACTTAATAACTGCCAAGGCTCCGAGCAGCCTCATGAGATTTAAGAGACTTATCTCCTACCTCATAAAAATATATACATATAAACTGTGACTCTTCATTTCTAACATTGACCCAACCTTCTATATTGGGTCAGTACATTTTATTTAGGTGGTATTAAAAATGGCAACCTAATTATATTCTAAATGATGAGGTATACATCAAAACCAACACGTCACAAGTGCACTTTTAAGGCAAAGCAAGGGTCACTATTCCAGGCAGTGAAAATGGTTTCTTGGAACCTGTAGTGTGAGTAATAGATAATCCAGAGATTGGACTTTATTGATACTTGGGAATTACACTTAAATTTGAAGGTATTTTATAAAAGCAAAACCACAAGCCTAGTCATTTTGCCAAATTAAGTTATATTTAATATTTTTTCTAAAAAACAGGTGATGTTTGTATCCATGATAAAATTTACACAGTATTTACTGCCTCCAACTAATCTCATCAAGAATATTTGTTTAAAAAAAAAAAAAGAATATTTGTTTTTGGGGCACCTGGGTGGCTCAGTGGGTTAAGCCTCTGCCTTTGGCTCAGGTCATGATCTCAGGGTCCTGGGATCGAGCCCCGCATCGGGCTCTGTGCTCAGCGGGGAGCCTGCTTCCCCCTCTCTCTGCCTACTTGTGATCTCTTTCTCTGTCAAATAAATAAATAAAATCTTAAAAAAAAATTGCTGATTTAACACTCCAGAAGTTTTTACTAAGAGCTGTTTTTTATAAAACTGCTGTTGTTTCTAATTTAGAATTTTTAAAGGAAGAGTATACTTTCACTAATTGCCCCTCCTGTGCCAAAAGAAAAGTCTTTAAAAAAGTAAGTAGGCATCTTCATAATTACGAAGGTGCTAAGGTAGTATTTGAGATTTTCTATTAAGCCAGTGACTATGAGGAGATCTATGGCATTAAAAGTGTTGTAAATAGTTACTCAGTGCAGCAAATAGCCTGAGTCCATCCATAATGGCTATACCCAATTTTGACATCATGTTATGGGTTAATGTGCACTGGAAAAGAACCAAAGAACAATATATCTTATACTTTTTTTTTAAAAAAAAAGATTTTATTTACTTATTTGACAAAGAGAGAGATCACAAGTAGGCAGAGAGAGGGGGAAGCAGGCTCCCTGCTGAGCAGAGAGCCTGTTGCGAGGCTCAATCCCAGGACCCTGAGATCATGACCTGAGCCAAAGGCAGAGGCTTAACCCACTGAGCCACTCAGGCACCACTATCTTATACTTTTGTGAACTGTGTTTTGTGGATAAATTCAGTTTTCCCAAAAGGCTGATATATTTCAATAATTTCACTACATCAATGTTAATTCTGAGTTGGCAGAGGCAGCCTAACCAACCATCATTATGTTTTGGTACTCAGGGACATACCTTTCAATAAAGTTACTGAAATGAAAAAAAAAAAAGAGGGGGGCATTTTTTTGTTTTTAAAGATTTTATCTTTATTTATTTTGTTTATTTATTTATTTATTTTTGACAGAGAGACAGCTCACAAGCAGGGGGAGTGGCAGGCAGAGGGAGAGGGAGAAGTACGCCCCAGCGGGACTTGATCCCAGGACCCTGGGATCATGACCTAAGCCAAAGGCAGATGCTTGACTGAGCCACCCAGACGCCCCTATAAAAAGCATCTTAGTGACTTATTAAAACCTACAGAGCTGAGAACTGACCTTTCACCATCAGAGATTCCCCCCGACCCCCAGAGCAGCAAGCAAGCAGCACACAGGACACATTCCCTCCCTTCTCTCTTTGTGGCCTGGTTACTGCTCTGCTAGAAAGGTTCTCTTGTGATCAGCCACACTGCAAGGCCCATCAGCCCCAGTTTTTGCCTGGGTAACAGGACAGGTTGAGTCTGTTCATAGCAGGATCCTCAGCCTCGAGGCAGGGATCAGATCCATCAGGAGAAGCAAGGCAGAGTGCAGAGAATGAGCCCCCAAATGCCCTGGCAGCTGGCTCTGGCTCTCCAATCTCCTGGCGCTGCTGCGATGGAGCCTCCTGCCTTTGAGCAACCTTGTCTCAACCCACCTTCTCTGCCCCATCACTGAGTCTCGCCCAGAAGCAAAACCGGAACACTCCTTGCCCCTTGCTCACCAGGGGTGTGAGAGGTAAAGGAAGTCAGTAGCTTTCCCCCAAGAGTCAATGCCATAAGGTTTCTGACTTTCAGGAGCCCTTGAAGCAGCCTTGGAGTCTGAGCAGCCCCATCTTGGCTCCTTGAAGAGCACAAGATTCCCCACGGGCTGCTGGCCTTTATCTGAGGGCTTCAGAGCAGCCCCTTTGTTTTAATGACTACTTTCCATGGAGACCAAATCTGACACAGGCTGGTTTCCTGAGACTCGAGTAAGTCTCTGTTCTACCAACATCATTCACTGTGGGCTCCAGATTTTACTCAGATGGTGCCTGATCACCCACAGGCTGCCCAGGTCATGCAGAGCTGGAAGGGATAGGATTAGGGGGTGGGCGACAGTGACCTCTCTCCAGAGACAAATGCAGGAAGTGGATGATTCCTTCCCAGGAGCTGGGAGCCGGGCAGTGGGTCAGAACCTGTGTGTTTTACAGATCTCTTACCTCGCCTATTAACATACTATTGGGGAACAACATTACAACCAGGATGATTACAGAAGTATCACCCAAGCCAGGAGCCATTAATAATTATGCTAGGAAACAATACAAACCAGGACAGTCCCTGGTGTGATGACCAATCATCCATCCCCAGGGAGGAAACAAACCAAAAAGGTGGAGAATCTGGTTATTACCATTCCCTGCTCTCTCACGGAATTCAAAACAAAAGCACACACCTTTCTTTAGCAGAGAGGGCGTGCTGTCAATTTCCAGCAGGATACTGAAACCAGCAAGCCATAAAACTGGGTGTCCTTTGCCTCCTCGAGGCTATTCCCACTCAAGTAGTCTGCTCCCTTTGGTCAGTGCTCAAATCAGAATAAAATCTAGCTCATAGTCCTCATTACATGGGGACGGCCAGGACCTCAGGGTGGGAACACAGATTTTTCAGTAAATTATTAAGAAGCCACTCCTAGGAGGTGCAGCAGTGGGGAGTATTTCCTCATCAGTAGAGAAATGTGCCAGCTTATTAAGACTACATGAGGTGTATGCAACTAGAAAAGACCCCAAATAGCCAGAGGAATGTTGAAAAAGAAAACCAAAGCTGGTGGAATCACAATTCCAGACTTCAAGCTCTATTACAAACCTGTAGTCATCAAGACAGCGTGGTACTGGCACAAAAACAGACACATAGATTAATGGAACAGAATAGAGAGTCCAGAAATGGACCCTCAACTCTATGGTCAACTAATATTTGACAAAGCAGGAGAGAATGTCCAGTGGAAAAAAGACAGTCTCTTCAACAAATAGTGTTGGGAAAATTGGACAGCCACCGCCGAAGAATGAAACTGCACAATTTCCTTATACCACACACAAAAACAGACTCAAAATGGATGAAAGACTTCAGTGTGATACAGGAATCCATCAAAATCCTTGAGGAGAACACAGGCAGCAACCTCTTCGACCTCAGCTGCAGCAACTTCTTCCTAGACATATTGCCAAAGGCAAGGGAAGCAAGGGCAAAAATGAACTCTTGGGACTTCATCAAGATAAAAAGCTTTTGCACAGCAAAGGAAACGGTCAATAAAACCAAAAGACAACAAACAGAATGGGAGAGATATTTGCAAATGACATATCAGATAAAGGGCTAGTATTAAAAATCTGTAAAGAACTTATCAAACTCAACACCCAAAGAACAAATAATCCAATAAAGAAATGGGCAGAACACATGAATAGACATTTATGCAAAGAAGACATCCAAATAGCCAACAGACACATGAAAAACTCCACATCACTCGGTATCAGGGAAATATGAGTCAGAACTACTAAATAGTAGTTTTGTAATAGTAGTCAATAATAATGACTAGGAATTAGTAGTCAAAACTACTAAAAAACTATTAGATACCACCTCACACCAGTCAGAATGGCTAAAACTAACAAGTCAGGAAATGACAGATGTTGGCGAGGATGCAGAGAAAGGGGAACCCTCCTACACTGTCGGTGGGAATGCAAACTGGTGCTGCCTCTCTGGAAAATAGTATAGAGGTTCCTCAAAAAGTTGAAAATAGAGCCACCCTATGACCCAGCAATTGCACTACTGGGTATTTACTCCAAAGACACCAATGTAGTGATGTGAAGGGGAACGTATACCCCAGTGTTTATAGCAGCAATGTTCACAATAGCCAAACTATGGAAAGAGCCTAGATGTCCATCAGCAGATGAACGGATAAAGATGTGGGGGGTGCCCATATATACACACACACAATGGAATAATATGTAGCCATCAAAAATGGAATCTTGCCATTTGCAACAATGTGGATGGAACTAGGGAAAGAGAAAGACAATTATCATATGATCTCATATGATATGATAGGTGGGTTTGATCTCATATGATATGATAGGTGGATTTTGAGAAACAAGGCAGAGGATCATGGGGGAAGAGAGAAAAAAAAGAAACAGGATGAAACCAGAGAGGGAGACAAACCATAAGAGCTCTTAATCTCAGAAAACAAACTGAGGGTTGCTGGAGTGGAGTGGGGGTGGAGGGATGGGGTGGCTGGGTGATGGACATTGGGGAGGGTATGTGCTATGATGAATGCTGTGAATTCTGTAAGACTGATGAATCACAGACATGTACACATGTTAATCACAGACATGTTAATATATTATTAATAAATAATATATTATATGTTAAGAGAAAATAAATAAAAATAAATTAAAATAAAAATATTTTAAAAGACTACCTGCGGGGAATCGCACAATTCCACATTTGGCCTGCAGGGGGCAACATCTCTCTAGCAATGATCACACCAGAAGCTTTACTGCAAGAAACCCATTTAATTGGCTAAGGAGTACAGGGTTTGTTTTTTTTAAAAAAAACCAGAGCAATACATTTCCAATAAGTAATTTCCACTGTGATATATTTTCATATAGAGATGTTGCTCTTCTTCTATTTACAGTGTTAGGTACATAGTGAGCTTTTAACAAATAAATACTTATAGACTGATCAGTTGGTTGAAGATAACCCAGATAACCCAGACTTGCCTGAGGTATAGAAAGTATAGGGTGAAATGGGAGGAGAGGAACTAGGGACTGGTGAATGTGCACAGAAAAGCACTTTCTCTTCTGGTTAATAGCTTGCCTGGGGGAAAATGCATTCGAAAATTCCCAAAAGATCTTTTTCCAAGAGCGAACCATTATTAACCGAATTATTTAAAACAAAAACCTGGTAATCTTGATTGTATACCTCTTCCTCCTCATTTCAAAGTCCATCCTCTATAGATGTTAGATAAATGAGTTCCAAGTTTATGCAGGTTTCTACATGTTTAAAGCTTTACATTTAGACTCATCCCTTTTCAGACACATTGATTCTAAGTGCCTTTGCCCCTGTCCCCACCCAGATTCCGCAGAGACCGGCTGAAGCCATCAGAGTCCACCTAGGACTTTAGTTGAGTCCCCCTTAGCTTCACCGGGCAGCCGTGAGCACAGAACAGGGCACCGCGGCCCGGCCTGGGTGGGCCATCCAGCAGATATGCATGGATGGGGGCAGCACCTCTGCTGGGGCGTGCCCGGCAGTCACCTGCGCACCGCTCAGGCTGGGCTCCTCGCTCTGTTTGCCAAGCAGCAGAGGAACAGCACCTTTAATACCACCAGTGACCATGAGCACCCTGATCCCAGGTAGACCCCCCCTTTTCTGGAGAGATCAATAGACCCAGGCAGCTTTGGAGAGTGTGGCTAGGAAGAGAGGAGAGCAGTCTTCGGCTGAGGGATTCCCCCCACAGACCACCTGCAGGGTGTTTCAGCCTTACCCCCGATGACATAGGGCCAGCCAATGGTTAATGGTCTTATTACAGGTCCAGGCCCTTCATCTTCCAGGGTCACATAGCTTTAGTGGGTAAAGCCTCTGCAGGGAGAGGAGGCCACAAGGTCGCTAAAGCAGGAGCAGCTCAGAGGGGCACAGCTGTGATCCCACAGACCAACAGGGCCCCCACAGCCAGGGGCAGCTGCATCCCTGTCCAACCAGAAGTAAGCAATGCCACCTTGTTCCACCCCCTAAGCTTACCACTTGTCTTCTGGGAGAGCCCTCAGAGTTGGGCCGGCCCCATATCCCAGTCAGGGCCCTGGGCCCTGGGTACCCAGCAGGAGGGATGTGGGGGAGAAAGGGCAAGGTCACATCACCCTCCACGCCAGCTGAAGCTGCAGGTGGGTGAACTCTCCTGAGGAGGGGAGCGAGTGGGTAGCCCCTCCGTCAGGGCCCACCCTCAGGAAAGGAGACACCATGGCAAGTGTGATATGCCACAAACCCCAAAGTCACTGTATTAGGCCCCTCTCTTCCTTGCCACACAATGTGGTAAAAGTGAGGGCCTTGGCTGAGGGATATCTAAGGGTCTCAGAAGCAAAGACAAGGTTAGGAACCCCAGGGGGAAGCAGGTGTCAAGGTGAGGAGGGGAGGCCTTTATACTCTCAGACAGGGAGGCAGCATCTTGGAGAGGTGTAGTGGGCACAAGAAAGGGCTGGGCGGGGCCTACTTCACTCCCCAACCAAAAGGTCTCCAAGTGCAGCCAGCCCCCTTCTCTCCTCACCCAGCTAGGGCCTGACTGCTCATGACGCCTGACGTAAAGGCAAGGGTAGGGTTTGGGGTGGGAGTGAGCGAGGGGCCGTCCCTGTCCTTTGAGGGCGAGGCTGGTGCAGGTGGAGCTCTGGCCCAGCAGGGAGCAGAGAGGTGCCCCGGAGAGTTAGACCTCCCCCTGCCGGCGCCTCGCCCGCCCCGTCGGGGAGTAAACACCCTGGAGGCAGGGGAGGCCCATTCATCACTTTCCACCCCGGGGAACCGCCGAGGGGGCTCCTGGCTGGTTTGCCATGATGTGGTAGACGGATTCTCGGAAGCGCTGGTCCCGGCTGAGCCTCTTGGCCACCTCCTTTAGCTCCTCCATGTTGTTGGCATCCAGCTGGGAGGTCATGAAAGACTGGGACGGTTTCACTGGGGAGAGGGGGACCATGAGCAGCCTCCCTCCGCCGAGGCTTGCCCGGGTCCCCAAGCCCAGCCGGCCTCCCTGGCTCCCCACCCCACAGGCTGCCGAGCTCCCCCCAGCGGCTCGGCCCCCGCCGGGGTTCCGGAAATCCCGGCAGATGCCCGAGGTCGGCGGAGCCGGGCCCAGGCCGCCCTACCCGGTCTCCGAGCCGGATCAGCACTCCCCGGTCCCCAGCCTCCCCGCACCCCCGCCTCGTCCCGGCGGGGTGACAGCCGCACTCACTGTCATTCCAGGAGGTGCTGGAGCGGCGCCGGTGGAAGCGGCAGCTCTTGATGCGGCGGGTGGCCGCCTTGTGGATGTACACGGAGTTCTTCATGATGACCGGCATCTTGGCCTCCAGCTCCGCGTTCCGGATGCACTCCTCGAAGAACCCTGCGGCCGCAGTGCCGCTGTGTCCTTCGCGCTCCGGCTCCCGCCCCGGCCCGGCTCCCGGCTCCGCGGCGAGGAAGCGCCCCCGACCCACCCGCCCCGGCAGGGCTCCGAACTCCCCGCCCCCCGCCCCGGGTGCGAGAGCCGGAGGAAGCCCAGCCCAGGACGCGCCTGCGGCCGGAGCCCGGAAAAGAAGCTCCCTCTGCAGCGCGGGACCGCCTGATGCGCCCAGGGCCCCGTGCGGCGCTCCCGGCCGGCGTCGGGGCCCCGCGGGGTCTGGACTCCCGCTGAGCCCGAGGGCTGGGGGCTGGCACCGGGGGCCGGGCCTTACTTTTCAGATGGCTCACGTCGGCTCGCATCCTCTCCTCCTTCTCCTTGTTCCGCACCTTGGAGTTGAGCCCTTGTTCCAGGCTCCGCAGGGCCGCCTCTGCCTCCCGTAGCCGCCTCTCTAGGTCCATGCGGACCTTCACCTCGGCCTGGGGGGAGAGGGAAGACAAGACGAAGAGGGGTCCTGGGGAGCAGTTGCCATCTCCCTTGGAAGCCTTCCCTGGTCACTCCCCGGATCAAAAGGGCTTGCTTGCCTCTGGACTTGGATGGAAGTTACCATATCCTGCCTCGGGTCTGGTGCCCTTGACGGGATGGCAAGGGCTCAGCCCCTACACCTGGCAGGGGTCTACCACCACTGCCCCACCCCAGCAGCGGCTCTCTGCTCCCCACGTGGTGGCTCCATCGCCTGCCCCTAGCCGGTCAGACTGGCGGAGATAACTGAGGTAGTGGCCGGATAGGGGATGTGAGAGAGAAGGTGCACGACCTCGGGCAGCTCCCCGCAGGCCCTGGGCCAGCACCTTGAGCTCCCGCTCGGCCTGCTGCTTCTCTGCGGTCAGTTCCTGCAGCGAGTTCTGCAGCGCCTGGGACTGCGTCGAGTAGAACTCCCGCTCCTCCTCCAGGGCCCGAGAGCGCTCCTCGTTCTCCTTCATCCTGCGGGGCAAAGGGGCGCTTAGTGCTTCCTCACCGAAGGGGCTTTCCAGTGGAAGGGCAGCCCCTCCTGGGGACCGGGCTGGAGAAGCCCTGACACCCAGGCTTCCCGAGCCCCACAGCTTCCTAGGTTCTGCCAGGGGATGAGGGGAGGGTTATGGACAGTGAGGGGAAGCCCCTGGCTTAGAGTCAGGAGACTGAAGTCTTGGGTCCTGGTCTTGCCAGTTCTGTGACCTCAGGAAAGTCCTATCGACCCTCCAAGGCTCAGTTTCGTCATTCGTACGAAGGAGCTATGAAGACGTGCCCAGCCTGCCGCGAAGCACTGTTAGATCGCCCTCATGCCTGTCCGGACGGGTCACACCAGTGCAAGAGGTAATGATCAAGTCAGGTCTGGGTAGTGAAAACTTTCTTCCCCTTTGCCTCGTGGGGCAACTGAGTCCTGGGCCAAAGGACGTAAGTGATCTATCTGGTCAAGGCCAGCTAAAACCCAAGAATGTGGGTGTGCAGTTCAAGGCAAGTCATCAGACTGGACTCGGGGCTTGAAGGGCCTCTCACCGCTTCTCGGCCAGGAGCTTCTCCTCCAAGAGCTGCTGCATCTTCTCCTCTATCTGCCTCAGGTTGCTATGGAGACCCCCACTGGGAGGGGGCTGCTCGCTCTGATTGGCCAGTGTCTGCAGCTGGTTCTCATTCTCCTCCAGCATCGCCAGGGTTTTCTTCTTTTCTATGGAGAGTTCCTGGCATGGAGGGAGGGAGGGCAGGAAGAGAAAGAGCCTAATTTACATGGCTGCCCTCACCTGCCTTTCAATTTCAAGGAGGGATGCCCTCCTCACTCAGTCTTCTAGGAGAGACACCTGAAATACCTTCCTTCTTCCCTGGAGGTAAAAGACCTAGCAAGATCTCCCTAACAAAGAGGCAAGGTTACCCCTCCATCCAGGGACTCAGGGTGGAGCCCAGTGCAGCTTCCAGGGAACTTGACACCTATACAGCCCAGGCCCAAGGGCACCATGACCTTTGAGGGGTTTTTATTCCTCCAAGGGTGAGGGAGGGATTGTGTTGGGCTCATGAAAAAGACCCAAGAGGAGCCAGGCCTAAAAGAGATTTAGACGTCTTCTCCATTTATCAGGCTGGGGTCCGGCACTACCCCAAATTTCTGGAGTTGAAACGCTCCACAAGAACCATCTCTCATGGTGTGAGATGGGAAGATAAACAAATAAAAACACCAGAAACAAAGCCCCAGTCAGTTGAGAGAGAATAGAAACCTTGCAGCCTTTAAGGCAATTCAGGAATTCAGTAAACATTAGCAATGTGCCAGGCTCCCGCTACGTGCTGGGCTTGGAGAGATCCTAAGACACAGTCTAGTGAACTTCACAGTTTGGAAAACAGAAGCTAGTGTCCCATAACAGATGTGCAAAGTGCTGCAGGAGCCTAGAGCTCAGAGCAAACCCTTGCCTGGAAGAGTTGGGGAAGCTAGGCTATGCTGATGTTGGAGTTGAGTCTTAGAAGGATGGATGACTTCTCCAGGCAGAGAAGAGGTGAAAGGATATTCTGTGTGGAAGGAACAGCTTGGGCAAAAGTGTAGAATCTGAAAGAGCTGGGGTTCCTTGGGACACATGAGCTCAGTGGTTTGGAGTAGGGGTCAGAGTGTCTTTGTGCAAGGTGTGGAGGAACAACCAAGGGAAAGTCAAGGAGGAGGAGCTGGGGACAGAGTTGGCATTTGGTCCTTGATATATGCCACCTCCTTCTTCCCCCTCACAGTTTCTGTGGTATCAAATGGAGGTAACATGACAGTCGATTTCCCTTCATGATCAGTTTCACCCAGGAGCAGCTACTGTGTGAATGAGCCACAAGAAGTAATCCTTCATCTGATATAAAAATATAAACACTGAAGAAGGTGGATTTCCTGAGGCCATAGTCACAGCAGGACAAATTTGAATTTGCTCCTCTGGGTCCTGCATTAGAGCTCCTATGCTCACTGGTCCACAGAGAAGAAACCTTTTAGGTCAGTACTCCATCATGCCGCATTCCCCCTGTGGAGGACCCTCTGGGGGAAATGATGCGGGAAAACAGTATCATGTGACCCAACCAACCAACCTGTCTTCAGGCCAACCAGCTGGCCAGTGGCCCCTCACCTCCAGCGTGTGCTGCAAGGACTCTGTAAGGTGTCTCAGCTCCTTCTTCTCTTGCTCCACACCCTTGAGGCATCTTGCGGTCAGTTCTAGCTCCCTGCAGGGACAGAGGGCTGGGTATGGCTGTGCCCACCCCTCCCAATCCCCTCTGCACATAGAAGTGCTTCTGCTTCACCTCCCGAGATGGCTCAGAGGGGTCCTTGGAAGGCCAGTCCCTCTCTGCATGGCAGGGTCCCGACAGCAGCTGCAGGGACCTGGGGCTAGAAGAAGGAGATGCCAGCCAAGTGGGGGTGAAGTCACTGGCTCCAGGTACACAGGCATCTGTCAGGTGGGATAAACCCAGGACCACCCCGCAGGCAGAGAGAAGCACTTGAGAAACCATGGGGTTCCTGGCCCTACCTCCTGGCTTCCCTGGACAGACCCTTCTAGAACCCCCACTCACTCTGCCTTGGGACATGGCTGAGGCCCCTCTCTGGGATGATAACCTCCTGTTGCATTCTTGACAAGCCTGGGCCCCCTCAGGCATTTACCCCTGGCACCCCTTCTTCCGGCCTAGTTTCCTAAATCCTACCCATCCTTCCAGGCCCAGCTCAACTGAATCTCTCTTTGTGCCCACGAGGATCACATGTATACCTTAATGCCTATGACAAAGGGAGTCTGCACTGTGCCTCCTAATATCTGATTATATATGACTGTGGTGATGCTTCCTGGGTGTGAGTCTGGTTTTCCCAACCAGATTATAAGACCCTGCACTGTAAGAGAAGAGAACTTATCTTCTATTCCAATGTCTGGCACAATCCTGGAGATAAGCAGGTGCTTGGCCATTTACTTGGTAAGATTCTTGGAGCTTCTTCCTACCTACAGCAATTGTCTAATTGCTAATATAAGCTTGTTGCAAGAAAAGCCTTTCCGGGCTAACACTGATTATCAGTAGTGATGAGGAGGAGGAGCATGACAACCACCCCCACCAACAGAACCCAGAGCATTAGTCTCTAAATCCCTAGATAGTCCGAATCAGAGTGACCTGGAGAGCTTTTGAAAATAGAGCTCTCTGGGCCTTACCTTCAAGAGATTCTCATTCTGTTACATGATCGGAATGTGCAATTGGGCAACTGGGTTTGCAAGCCATACACGGGACTAAAGATCCCAAGGGACACAATTAGCCAGAAAAAGAAGAGACAGTGCGGGGGATGTTGAGAGTCTTGGCTAACAGCAACCCCCGTCTGTCTCTGGGGAGGGAAGGCTTGACAGAGGCAAGAGGGGCTCGTTGCTGGGGGAGGCGAGGGGTGCCGGTCTGCACCTGCCCGTGCCTCACGTCCAGTTTCTGTGGGGTCTACAGCTCCTTCTGGGCTGCCCCGAGGCCTGGAGCACTGGGAAGAGAGACCCAAACCAAGCCATCAAGTAGTGAGGCTCTGCTGGCTGAGAGCTCCCCGGGCCTGACGGGAAGCATGGGTTCTCAAGCCCTGTCCGAGGCGCCCCGCCCTCCCACCCCCTCCTGGGCACCACCCCCACCTTTTGATCTGCTCCTGCTCCATTTTCAGCTCCTGCACCACCTCCTCAAACTGCTGCTTCTCGGCCTCCAGCACCTGGTTCAGGCGCTCAAGCTCCTGAGGAGAACCGGAGGGGAAGAGAAGAGTCACGGGCAGCAAAGGGCTCCTGGGGTTAGGAACCGCCGCTCTCATCCAGGGGCGCCCTGGGATGCAGTCTAGGCCAGGCCCTCTCGGAGCAGACTCGGGGCCAAGTCCCAAGGAGGCTTGGTCCCACTCAGCGACACCCATTCTCAACAAGCCCGAAGTCTGTGCGGTGCTGGGCCTTATCAGACACACTGAGCATGCTGCCGTCAGGGTTTAGAAAGGCTCGCAACGTCGTCTCCCTGTGACTGGAGGTGGTGATCATTCTAGACGTCTACTCTGCTGGGCAGCTCTGGTCTCTAACACCCTCGGGCATGTTGGCCGGCTCTCAAACGCTGGAGGAAAAAGGGTGAGTGTCTATTCCCATTAAAGATCCCTAGAGTGCCATCTGTGAAGGGTGGTGAAGAAAAGCCATTTCCCAACCCCAAAGTCAGAAAATCGGGCTCTTCCTTGGGGCATCTAGGAAGTAACCAGCCCAGTGGCTGCAACTTTCCCTGTGCTGGGCCCGAAGGGCACAGGAGAACCAGAGAGCACGGGGCAAGCCCCCAGGCAAGGCCAAAAACTCATCCTGTTGGGCATGCTGGCCAGCACTGTTTTTTTGTTTTTGTTTTTGTTTTTCCAGCAGTTATGTGCCCTCCACGGGTCCCGTTTTCCTGCGTCTCACTGGCAGGTGGGATTGCAGGTGCACTCGGAAGGAAGCTTAGTTGGAAGCAGTTTTGTGACAACTGCTTTGCTCCTCCACAGTTCACACTGCGGGAGGATAGAATTTTCTAGCACTTCAGATGCCAGCAGGCCCTGGCGATGCCTCTAAGAACCAGAGAGTGAAACTGATGCTCCTGAAGATAACACGGCCAAACAGTCATTTGGCTTCTCCTCCCCCTCCTCCCCGAGTTGGCCCCAGGTCTGTGGGATACAGGGCTTTTCCCACCGAAGTCCGTAACCATGTGCCTGGGCTGCACCAAGTGCTGGGCAACAGTCAGAGACACAGGCACCCATGAATTAGAGCCCTCTACGGTCAAGGGCATTTGAAAGGTGCATTAGTCTCTGACAGACCCTCGAATCCCTGAATCGGTTTTCCAGCCAAGAGATGGCCCAGGTTCTGCTTGAATGGCTCTCATGACAGGGGACTCGCCCCCTCTTCAGACAGCCCCTTTCACTCCAGAACAACCTGCTCCAAGCTCTTCCTTCTGGGTTCAACCTCAGCACGGGTCCTCTCTGAAATCTACAAATACAGAAGCATTGAGGAAGGGCTGCGGACTTTGCCGCAAGTTTTGTGGGGTTCAGAGGAGAGGGCTGAATCTCACGGATGGAGCAAAACTGCCCTCCAATGCCACCTCTGTCTTTTGACCAGACTGTCTCCCTTCAGCAGGTGCCTCCCTCGCTGGGAACTTGCTGCCCTCAGCTACCATTCCTCAGCCTTGAAGCCTGAAGACCCCAGCCAGCAAAGGAAGAGCTGGAGAACGGCGCTTAGCAACACAGAAGACTGGCAAAGCCAAGGACACAGCCAACTTGTGGACACCCCGAGTCCCCCGAGTACACCGAGGAGAAGGGGCAGCCCATTTCATCCACCAGAGGCATCTGAGCCCAAAGCCGCCTCTTCATAACTTCCATCAGCAGATCCCAGCTTCTCCCCTCGGAGCCCTAGAACAAGACTCACCCATTTCCCCTTCAGGTGTTGGGGACAGCTCTTCTGTCCCCAAGTCTCCTCTCCTCCAAGCCAAATAATCCCTGCTCACCATGCTTCGCTGCATTATTTCTAAATCCGCAGCAAAAATAATTATGCTTTTGAAAAGAATGCAGGCCCTGGTTGGGAAGATTCTAGTAAAGGTTCTTCCCAGTTAATTTACAGGCTCAATGCAATTTCAGTAAAAAGCCCAATGAGATTTTTTTTTAATGGTTTCATTCATTCATGCCACGTATATTTATTGAGTGCTTAATATGTGCCCAGCTCTGCACTGAGGATGTAAAGATGAGCAAAACCAGACATGTCTCAGTTCTCACGGAGCATTCAGCTCAGTGAAAGAATCAGAAGCTAATAAAGTAAATAAATAATAAAATAAGTACACACACGAGAGTATGCTTATAAACCAAGGTCTGTGGTGTGCAGGACAGGGACACAGTTCTAAGGAAAGCTGCCTTGGACAAGAAAGAGGGTATGATTGGTGGGGGGAGCAGGAGATTCTTGAACCAACAGGTGAAGGTGGATAAGGAAGAGGGAAGAACATTCCAGAAAGAAGGATCAGTATGTGCAAAGGTCCTGCGGAAACCTTCTGCCCCGAAAGAAGCAAGACAGGCCCATACAGCTGGGCCCAGAGTGAGGGTGTGAGGGAGGAGTCTAGACTCCTAGAGTCTAGACTCCCCCCCCTAGACAGGGCCTTGGGCTGTGCTGGGGATTTGGGTCTTTTTTCCTGAGCAAGAGCAAGGTTTTGAGCAGAGTAGGGAAGAAGGTGGGCAACAGAATCCGACTTCCCTTGTAAACAGTGACTCTGGCTGCAGCATGGAGAAAAGGGATGAAGAGGGGCCTGGAGGGATACAGGGAACCCAGGTGGGAGGCCCCTGCTGTAGTCCAGCAAGACCTAGGGCTGTGAGCCAGAGCAAGGCAGTGAGATGTAGAGAAGTGGCCAGGCACGTTCAGGAGCTTGTGGGGGCAATGCTGTCAGACCTTGGGGGAGGCATGACTCCTGGGTTTCCAGTCCGTACAAACAATG
This sequence comes from Procyon lotor, assembly GCA_028646535.1. Taxonomy (NCBI): domain Eukaryota; kingdom Metazoa; phylum Chordata; class Mammalia; order Carnivora; family Procyonidae; genus Procyon; species Procyon lotor. The sequence continues at coordinate 94,661,748 of CM053609.1, read as the reverse complement.
GATGGTAGTGAATTCCTTGAGATAGGGAGCTCCAGAGGAGGACCTCCTCCAGAGGAGGACCACCAGCTCTGCCGGGGCAGATCATGAGTGCTCTTGGACATGCTGAGGTTGCGGTACTTTTGAGACATCTGGCTGGAGATGTGACATCAATAGTTAGATATTAAGGGGCTGGAGCTCAGGAGAGAAGAGGGACTGCATCTGTCAATGGGGAGTCATTTGCCCACACACAGGAAATGGAGCTGGAGGTGTGTTCTCGACTGCCTTTGGATCTAGTGCAGAGAGGAGAGGGTCTGGGGGTTACTCTCTGAGATGGGCAGTACTACCATGTAGGGTTAGTGGGAGGATCACAGGAGCTAATCCATGCAAATTGTCTGCAACACAGTCAGTGCTTAATACATGATAGATGGACCATAAACCGAAACTGTGCAGTTTCTGTTCACGGATAGACAGCAATTCAAAGGGATGGAAAAGGGAATTCTGAAACAGGTCTTGTACGTGATAATAATGACAATGATGGATAACATTCTCTGTGAGCTTACTAAGTACTTTACACATATCAACTCATTTAATCCTCATAACAACTCTAAACGTGGATCATATTTTTATCCTCATCTTACAGACGAGGAAAGCAGAGGTCCGTAAAGGTCAAGTAAACTTGTTCAAGGTTATGCTTGTCCTCACCCCTTTCCCAAACCGTAGCTAGTCATTGATGACGGAAGGACTCAAACGTGGGGAGCGGGGTAGAGCAAAATGGAAATGGCCACACACTGCTGGTGAGAGTGAAAACTGGTACAAATTTTCTGGAAAGCAATTGTCAACACACATCAGGCGTCTTAAAAATTCTTGCCCAGACTGTGATTTCCCCTATTGGAATCTCTCCTAAACAATTAGCAGACCAAGATTTATGTGTACAGAGATGTTCACTATGGCATAATTTATAATAGTGAAGACAGTCTGAATGTCCTAAAATAGAGGAGTAGTTAAATAGAACATCACATAGGATGAATCGGTACGTGGTCATTAAGACTGAAGTTTTCAAGGAACGTTGAATGACGTGAAAACTTGTTGAAGGTACAAAGTTAATGAAGGGATAATGAAAAAGCGGGCTATAAAACCGAATATCTGCTATGATCCCATTATGTTGGAAATATATTTAAGAATAATATATATGTATATATATATAATACATATATATAATATATATAATAAAATATATAATAAATAAATAAATAAAATATATATATAAAATAAATAAAATATATATAAAATATATATATAATAAAAATATATATATATTTTTAAACATTTTATTTACTTAGAGAGAGAGGGCACAAGCAGGGGGAGGGGCAGAGGCAGAGGGAGGGAGAGAATCTCAGCTAGACTCCATGCTGAGTGCAGAGCCCAACACAGGGCTCGATCTCACAACCTCAGCCGGAACCAAGAGTCGGATGCTTCACTGACTGAGCCACCCAGGTGCCCCTACAATAATATATATTTTTAAAGACTGAAGAAAAATACCAAAATGTTGGCAGCAGTTGTCTTTCGACTGTGGGATTGAGGATAACGTTTGTTTTCCGGGTGTTCTACAAAGAGCATGATTTCTACTGTTAACAGGAAGGTTACATATTAAGGAGGACAAAGAAAGAATCCTCTCCCCGGTCGCTCACTTCTTTCCCACCTTTCATTCCACCTGTGTGGCTCTTAACTAAAGCTGATATCCGGGTGCAGTCTGAGAAGACTGTATGACAGCAAAATCTATAAACCCGGAGCATCCAGAACCTTCTGCAGCCAAGAGGATCTGAGAGCTTGTAGCAACACTGCCGTAGGTTGAGGTCAGCCAAGACCTACCTGCAGCAGCTAAAGCCTCTCCTTACCATCTAACGCTTGTTCTTCTGACTCCTGGGCCTGACCTAAGTTGCAGGAGTTCAGGGTTGGAAAGAAGTCACCTGAAGGCGAATTCCAGCTCAAGGAAAGGAAAAGCTTTCAAACAACAGAGCAACAAGGCAAAGCATGGTTCCAGAGGTTGTGAGTTACCCATGACAGAATCAGGATATCATCCGCCAGGGAGGTGAGCAGAGGGCGTCACCTTGAAATGGGAGGTTCTTTCCAACACCCCGAGTCTGCTCTGGCCAGGAGCAGTGTGGGCGGCAAGATGGCTGCCTAACGGGCCCGGGACATTTCTAATCTCCCATGCGCCTGCTCACAGGCAACGCTGAGCTCTCAGAGTTCAGCCAGAAAAGGAAAGGCAGGCAGGCTGCCCTCCTCCAGGGGCTGAGAGAGATGAGGTCACGGGGAGCCAGGGACCTTGGAGGGACCTGCACCCAGGGCAGGGCATGGCCTCCTGGCCCCAGGGCAGATGAGCCCAGGCTGCTCCCCCTACACTCTCTGCCCACGTGTCTAGAGTCCCAGGGCCTTCCTTCCCCATGGAGGATGGGGTGGCCCTGCCACCGCATGACACACACACCTGCAAGGGCATCCCCAAAGCACTCTGTTCCTTCTAGTCATCGAGACTCACGGCGCCCCAGGAGCTAGGTGGGCAGAGCCGTTCACTCTTATCAGAGCAACACGGATGGAGAAACGGCCCCCAAGGCCACGCAGTCAGTGACGGAGCAGAGACTCCAACCTGAGTCCCCTGGCCCCAGACCTTTCCCTTCTGCCAGCCCACAGCAGCCTTCGCCGTGGGAGTCAGCTGGGCCCGAGGGAGTCGAATTCACATCTTGGGCCCCCAGACCAGGGAGTTCACAGCGGAGAGGCCTCATTCCTTCAACGTGCTATGGCTTTAAGTGAGGCCGGCTTGCGGTGGGTCTCCGCTGTCCTCATTTCCTGCCTAAAGACCTAGATAGAGTGTCTAAATTTTCCTCCGGCTGACTGCTGCCCCAGATTTAGCCTCTCTGATGGATAAGTCTGTCTCTCTCCCTGCCAGTGGCTGTGTCCGTCATTCCTTCCCTTCCTCCGGCTTCCTCAATTACCTGTCTCTAGGTTGCTGACAACGCACCAGAAGTCTCGCTTCTCAAAATGACAGAACCGTGTGAAGAAAATGCCAAGAGTCTCATGCAGGACCTGGACGCCAGCAGGGACACAGGGAGGCCCACGCACGCGCCGGGTGGGAGAAGGGTCATCGTGGTCACGAGGCCAATCCTCAAATCCACACAATCCTAATACAAATCCCCACTGGCTTTGGGTTTTGTTTTTTGTTTGTTTTTTTTCCTATTGTTGTACATCAACAAAGTGAGTCTCAAGTCCAGCTGAAGGATAAGTGGGCAAGAATATCCGATACAATTTTGGAAGGAGAAAAATAAGGATGAATTGTCCTAGAGGATGAAAATCAAGATGTAATGTGAAATTGTAAGAATCAAAAATGCTCACTCATTGAGTCATCCCGCATTTATCAAGCTCTCATCCTGGGCCAGCTGCGGTGCCGGGCCCAGGGAATATTCAGGCTGCTCCAGGAACGAGATGTGATGCTTTCTGACTGTAGGGTATGTCTCAGAGCCCAGTGAGGGTGATCGGGGAAGGTGCTTAGTGAGAGGAAAGTCACAGAGGCGGGCACTGAGCCGGGGCTGACGGGCCCAGCCCTATAAGGATAAGGAAAAGAACGGGGCACAGAGCAGTGGACTGAATCAGACTCCCCTGTGGATGGGCCACTCTGCAGCCTCAGGCCTCCCGCAGCTCATGTGCAGGATGGGCCCCTAATTAATAATAACCTGATCGTGATACTAACAAACACGGGTATTCACTCCGCACGTCCTATGTGCCAAGCGCTTTATATGTAACATCTCACTTCATCTTCACAGCATCCTAAGAAGATGGGTTCCATTATCTCCATTTTTCATGTAAGAATATGGACGTTCAGAGAGGGTAGGTAACTTGTCCAAGGTTGCACAGCTAGAGGCGGTGAAGGTCAACCACAGACATAGGCAGCCTGGCCCCAAGTCTGCATTGCTAAACACTACCCAACCCTGACCTTCAGGGGTGCTGATGGCCCTTCAGGACAGGCAAAGCCCAATGCTGCATGGAGATCCCAAATGAAGTGGACTTCAGTGGTTCCCGACCCTCAGTGAGGCCAGGGTCTCCCTTTCCCTACAGGCTGCCCCAGGCTAATGCTTGGCCTTTTTTGGTACTTCCGTTGTGTCACTTAGAGAATGAAGGAACCCCTGAAATCATCCCATCCAATCACCCTGATGTGCAGAAGCCCCTCTCCAGGTCACAGAGGCCACCCCAGCCTCCCACGAAGATCACCAGTGACAAGCAGCTCATTACCTACTGACGTGGTCCATGCCATCTGGGGATGACTCTCTAGAATGTAGTCACCTACACCTTTCACTTTTGTCCCTGGGGACTGGCAAGAAGAAATACGCTTCTGACAAGAAGCCTGAGCCAGCCCCAAGCACTCTCACCCCATGGCCTCTCTGCTCCACCTGGCTGAGTTTCCAGCGAGTTCTCTGGGTGCCTCGTTCCCGAGTGCCAGAAACACAGGCCAGGCTGCGAAGGGGCCCAGAGCGGAAGGTGCTGGGGAGGGAAGCAGTGCCGAGCCGCCCAGCGCGCCTACCTCTCTCTGCTCCCTCTGAAGGCAGAGTTCTTCCGTCTCCTCCATCAGTTTGTCTGCAAAGCAAGCACGCACCCTCTCACAGAAAGCTCCCTCCAGCTCCTGCCCGGAGGGGGCTGGTACCTTCTAGGAACCTCCTTCACTCCCGGGATCGCCCAGGGAAATGGTCAGCCCTGCCATGCCTGGGCCGGCCAGAGGGCCAAGCCAGCTCCCGGGGCTGGACGCCGCCGTGCTGGCCTCAGTGGCTGCCCTCCTTTCCCCTCACTGTCCCCGCTCTGGGAATTCACAAGGCAAGGATGGCTTCGTCTTCAGAAGCTCAGGTGGGTGTCTGTACCCTCCTAAAAGTGCCGTTAATTGTGCAGCTCCCCAGACCACCGCTCCTCTGCACTAGTGTCTGGCGGGTGGGGGAGGGCAGGGCTCAGGGGACAGGGGTGTCTGAAGCAGGTAGAGAGGAGCCAGTGCTGAGGCCCCAAGTGCCTAAGGTGGTGGCAGGGGAGAGGATCCCAGGTAACGGCCCAAACCTCCAGTCTTGCTTTCTTTCCCAAACAGAGCATGTGCGCCAGCCAGTCACGGGCACAGGGTCCGGTTTAAAGTGAGCTGGCAGGTGAGAGGGATGAGGGGCAAATCGGGGACCTGGGGACCCAGGGCAGGATAACATCAGCTCCGTTTATGGGGCCCATACCGAGTGCAAGCAACAAAGCCTTTCAGGCAAGTTCTCATTCCCCTGCCCCCGCCACCTCTGAAAGCTAGGGACTATTCTCGCCTCCATATTAAGGATGAGGACATTGAGGCTTATGGGGGCCCCACGGCCTGGAGACACACAGCTGGCAGAGAAGGGGCAAAGCTGGGGCCAGAGCCCAGGCTCCTGGCCACCGGGTCCCCTGGCCTCCTGTCCCGCTGGTCAAAGGACACAGGTCACACAGTCAAAGCCTCTAGGCTCCCGGCTGGTCTGTGGCCCCCCTAGCCAGCTAAGCCCCGACCCCGACGCCCCTTCCTGGGTCGACTGCCCAGCCCCGGCTCTAACCTCGGCCCCGAAGTGCTTGCTCCCTAGGGAGCCTCAGCCTCCCGTCCATCCCTCTAGCCAACCTAAATACTCCTGCTTCTCCTTGGCCAACTGCAGCCCCTGGGCCTCCAGGCTTTTGATCATGGCTTCTCCCAGCTGGGCATTCTTCCAAGTCCTGGGGAGGGAGGGCAGATGGGACAGACAAAAGAAGAGAAAAACACAAAATCGTTACAACGGAAGGGTGGCGGAGGAGACTGTGCGTGGTTTGTGCTCACCCACCCCGTCTCCTCCAGAGTCCCAGCCCCATTCACTCCGGCACCCGTGGCTCTGGGCAGGCCACCGGCATCTATCGGTTACCGTCCCTGGAGGCCAGCCCAGGCTGCAAAGTGGGCCACCGTGGGCAGGGCCAGCAGCACTTGCAGAGCAGGGAAGAGATTGCTTCCCAGGCTGCCTTCCACACCCCTGCCCGCCACTCCCGGGCACAGGGCCTGGCGTGGGGTGTGCTCAGTGTTATTTGTTGAACTGAAAGCACGACCCGGCTCGAATAGGCAGGTGCCAGGGCAGGGGTTTACGTATAAACAGACCGTGCCGGGCTGGAGGTCTCTATGATCCGGACTCCGGTTTACAAAGCACCAGCTCCAGGCGGTGCTGGGATTCACTGTGGCCCTGGGGAGGTGAGATGGGTGTCGGGAGGCAGCCAAACCCCCCGACCGATGCTGGGTTTGCTCCCAAGAGTTCAGGACAAGTGCTGTCCACGTCTGCCACCTGTGACTCCAGACAAGCCAAGCTCCCTGTGCCCAAAGCCCACCTAGCAGACGCCCCACAGATGCTCTAAACCTGCCCTGGCCTTTCTTCCCCACCCCAACCAGCGTCCACAGCTCTGGTTCCAAGGAGGCCCAGCCTCTTTTCTCCCGACGCTGTCCTTTCCTGGGGTCCTCAGTGCCCAGCAGGATCCCAGCAGAGAGGCAAGGAGATCAGGGTGGACCCAGCCCATAACCATTCCCTTTCCAGACCTGTCCCCCGACCTCTGAGCACTTACACCTTCCCGGACTCCTGTAGCATCTCCAGCCACTGGGTCTGCTCAAACTCGGACTCGGCAGCCAGCAAGATGTTGCCCTGCCAGGAAGAGGAGCCACAGGTGTCCCTGAGGGGAGGCCACTCCCGGGATGTCCGAGACCGCCCACCGAGCCCCGCGGGCCCAGCTCTGCTCCTCCATCACACGTCCCTAGGACACCAACGCCCTCCCAGGCCAGGCCACCAGATGGGCTGCCCCCAGGGAGCCTGGAGGTCCTTGGAGAGGCTGGTCTGCCCTGCAGAGTCCAGGCTGAGGAGGGGCCTTTACTCACATGGAAGTCCTGGTGGGAGATTTTCATGGCATAGGGCATGCTGGGTTCTTCCTTGGCTTCCACCAGGCAGCCTCCCAGGGGGATGACGCCCTGAGAAAGAACCAAGACAGGCAACCCTCACCCCGCCCAGGTCACTCAAGGCCTCTGGGAGTCCTCAGCCCAAGCCAGGTCCTGCCCAGCGCCCCAGGCTGGGAGCCAGACCTGAGATGACTCCCAAAAGGAAGAGGGAGGGCTGGGCAGGCTCTGGGGCACAGGAGGGTGGGGGCCCAGCCCAGGGGAGTCAGGGAGTCCTGTGTCCCCAGGGACTTCTTCTCCAGACTCTGCTTGGCTAAAGCAAGAACCCTCGAGGGATACCCTCCCCCCCTGTCCCCACAAGACCCTCCCCGCCAGGGCCCCGGGGGGAGGCTGCCTCACCTTAGGGTGTATATTGAAGTATTTATTGCTTTCAAAGTTCTTTTTTTCACTCTCAGAGTAGTAAAGAAGAAAGCTCTCTTTGATGATGAAAAACCTAGAGTGGGTGGTGGGGAAGAGGGGCAACCAGGAGGGAAGGGGTGAGTTTTCTTGGGACAGTAAGAAGACCTCGGAGGTCCTGCGCTCACATGAGAGCCCACGGGGCCTCCAGCTCAGACTCGTCATCACCAGCTCACGTTCCGCACCTGGGCCAAGGCCTCAGCTGGCCGGCCACCCCCCGCCATAGCAGCCTGACCCCTGCGCCGGTGGGCAGAGGAAGGGGGACGCCCACAGCCAGCCTCCGGGTCTCGCTGCCTCCTTCCCGCCACACGGGCACCCTCGGCACGGGAGGGCACCTGTCGTCCTCGGGTATCTTCAGCCCCTTGAGCCGTAGCTCCAGTCCCGTTGGGGTCTACCGCAGGAGACAGGGGAGGAGGGAAAGAAGGGAGTTTTCCCACCACTTCTGCCTCTCAGCCTTTCTGTTCTAGGAGAACGCAGAGCCTCGGGAGGCCTCCCTCCTCACTAAGAGATGGTGCAACGTTCCATGACGGGTCTTCTGACAAGTAATCACCAACCTGGCAATGGGATGGAACGTGGGACCACGGAAGGTCTGCCAGCCACGTGAGCTTTCCTGAGCCCACAGCTGCGGGGAAAGGGTCCCCAGGGCACCCACAGCTGCCCCCGCCCCTCCCCCAGGGAAGAGGAGCTCAGCTTTGTCCTGCGGTGTGAGCCCCACGCCAACCCTTGTTCTTTATTTACAGCGACCCTCTTGGCCCAGCGAGACACCGAATGGGGCTGCGGCCATCCTGCCAGTGCCTTCCTCCCCCAGGCCTCTCTGCCCCTGACAGAGAAAGGACACAAATACCACCTTCGGCCCAGGTGCAGGGACGTCGAGGGCCCTCTGGCACCTCACCCCTGCCCATCTTCTCGGCTCTCCTGCCGCGCCTGCCCTCAGCCTTACTGTCCGAGCCAACACTGACCTCACCACCCCCGACCTCACTTCATTTTGCACAGTCCTCCAAGGGAAACTGTGCTGTCCTCCCCGGAAAGCCTTGCCGGCTGCTTTTCGTCCCGCTGCAGCCTTCCCTGGGGACCAGCCCAGCCCACGGTGCCATCCCAGCTCCCCCTGCCCTTGCAGACTGGCCGTGTACTGGACCTTCAGTGCCCTTATGCCCAGGTGTTCATCTTGTCCTGAGGGGATGTTAGGCTCCTGGGGGGCAGGCCCGTGCCCCCTCTGATCCACAGCCCAAGGGAGAGGCCCCCTGCCTGTTTCAAAGAAAATTCACAGAGTAGTTAAGAGCACAGGCTTTGGCACCGGACGGCTCTGCCATTTCCCAGCTGGGGGACCTTAGGCGAGGGAGCTCAGCTCTCTGAGCGTCACTTTATTTACCTATAGAATGGGGATGACAACACCCACCTCACAGCACTCGAACAGTTTAAGAGGCTATTTACCCCATCTCCGGCATTTTGTTATGGGAGCCTAACAGAGACAAATAGCTTCTTGCCCTCCTGACAGTTCTGGGGTCCCCTCCCCACTGCGGGTACAGCACTGTGCCAGGGACGTGGTTGGGGGGAGGGATAACAGGTGGATGGTCACAGGACACAATGGGCAGGGAGACGACAGGGGCTCTGGCGGCAAACAGTCCCCACCCCCCACGCCGTGGTCTCAGGCAAGCTCTCATCCTTGCTCAGCCTCCCTTCCAAAGCTTCTCTATAAAATGAGGGGTGCAAATATCTGTCTCTTGGGGCTGCTGTGAAGATTCGCTGCTGAGCTCCTGTTGTGTGCCAGGCACCGCTCTCAGTGCCAGGGAGAGGACTGTGGGCCAGAGAGACACAAAGTCCTGTCCCCATGGAGCTTATACTTGAGTATGCGGCATGGGGAGGTGGACAGTAAATAAACAAGAGAGACCACGTACCAGATACGAATAAATGCTAGGGGGGAAATAAGGCAGGATAAGTAACGGTGTGAGGAGTGGGTGGAGGGAGGTTTCGATACTAAACATGGTGCTCAGGGAGAGCCTGATCAGAGAAGCCGCGGGTGCAAAGGCCCTGAGATGTGTGGTGGGCTCTGGAAGGAACCGAGGGGCTCGCAGCATGGCTGTAGCAAGACCCGATGATGGGGCCCATGAAGGGCCCACACACCACGCACACCAAGCACAGCCTCGTGCCAGCTCTGTTCAGTGTGGTTTGGGTGGGAGTGAAGGTCAAGTGGGAGGAGGCAGCATGAACCTGGAGGAGGAGGGCGACTCCGCAGCTGGCAGGGGTGAGTATTGCCCAACAAAGGGCGCATTTGGCCGGCACACTTCCAGCTCCCAACGGGCCACCTTCTTTCATAAACCTGTCCCAGTGAGAGCTGTTCTCATGTGCGGGCTCCCCTGCTCAGCGTTCTGAGTGTGCCCGGGTATTTGTTCGAGGTCACAATCCTGGCAGAGAGGACTTTTGTTCCCATTTGACAGATGAGGAAACTGAGGCCTACAGCAGAAATAACGTGTGCAAAGTCACGCAGCTAGGGCAGAGGTGGGGCTGGGACGGGAACCCGCAGACCACAGTCCCTGCTCCTACTTCCCACACCACCCCGCATGCGGGGCCGCTTCTGTTCCTTCGTGCCAGCACCGGGCAGGAAACCAGCAGGCCGGGGGCGAGAGGTGCGGAGGCTGGGGAGCTACGGGTCAGAGCTCTGCCGCGTACCAGCTGTGTGGCCAGGGCAAGTCACCTGGTCTCTCCAGGCCTCAGGCCCAAGTGTGACCGAGGACAATAATAGTAGCTGCATCTCTTAGGGTTTTGGGGATGAGTAAATGAGTTTGTTCACATAAAGATGTAGCGTATTGTGACACATGGTAAGTATTCAATAAACGCTTACTTTTATTACGGCTATTATTATTTATCATGATCAGGTTCAGTGTCTGCGGCAGCCTGCCCCGGCCTCTGGTCCCACTGCCCACCCCCACCCCCACCGGCTCCCTCTGGCAGCCGCCCTGGGCTCCTCCAGCCTGGCCGGCCAGCCCCTGTCCTCCAAGCACCGGGCTTCTCCCTGCATCTCAGCTCCCTCCTGTCTGAGGCCCAACCTCCCATCCAGGGTCAACTTCAGGCCTGGCCGGAGCTCTGTCTGCAGCCCCAGGCCTCTCCTCGGCTGCCCCAGGGGTGAGCCCCACTCCACCGGGGTGCAGCCCAGAGCGTGTGAGTGAGGGGAGGGGTCTGGTCAAGGCTACGGTCTCCCTCAGGCCCTCAAGGATGGTATTTGCACGTCCAGCTGAAGGAGCATTTGCAAGGTGCTGAGATGCTCGCGTTGGCAAGTATTTCCTTGGCATTAGCCTTTTCTACCTCTCACAGCCACTCTAAGAGACGGAGGTTATTTGTGGCTCTGGATCCTGGTGAGTTCGCAGAGTTCACGGAGGCACAGGGAAGTTAAGCAGCAAGGGAGTGGTGGACTGGGAAGTTGGGTGGGCCCACTGACACAGCTCTTGTTCTCGACTGCTGTGCTCTGGGAGGCCCAGCCCTCATGGCTCCGCCTGCCCTCCTGCCCTTCAGTGGCTGTGCCTTCCTAGAACTCATCTCGGCAGAGGGATGGCAAGCGTCTGGTCAGCTCAGGGCAGGGGGCGTTAATGAATCACGGGTACGGCCATGTCCCCAGCGGGGCTCTGGGGCTTGCTGACTCCCTGCCCTCGAGGAGCTCAGAGTCGAATACAGGAGAGACGGGGTAGAAACCAATCCTTTAAAAGATAGCTCATGCTTATCAAGCTTCTCCTTTGTACCAGGTGCAGTTCGGCTGACATCATTATGTGTGTTCGCTCCTCACATGAGTGAGGCGAGGTGATGAGCGCAGAGAAGTTAAGTAATGTGCTCTAGGTCACACAACTGGTAAGTGAGGGAGCTGGGACGATTATAAGGCACCGGGGATCACTGCAACGTGGCAAGTCACCAGCATACCCGGGGACACTATCAAGCACGTGGACACATGCTGCCGTTGCCAGTTCGTATGAGGTATGAGAAGAGTGCAGACCAGGGAGGAGTGATGGTTTAGGTGTCCAGCCAAGGGAATTCTCTGAGAGGAGGTGACAACCGAGCAGGGTTTTGAAGGATGAATAGGAGTATCTTAGAACTCTGGGAGGAAGCCAAAGGGAGAAATGCATTCCGGACAGAAGGAACAGTGCATGTAAAGAATCATGTGTTCAAGGTTATCAAAACACGTCTGGTATTACTTGGAGATGAATAGGAAAGGGATGGGCAGGGGTGTGGGGGAGGGGCCGTAGGGAGTGAGTGAAGGTCAAAGAGAGAAGTAGGGACCAGAGCAGGGTGGGGCTGCTTCTTGCTGATGAGGGCAGCTGCTGGCTTAGGTGACAGGGTGGACACCAGTACAAATAAGGGAACTCGGGAGGGATTTCCTAAGCTTTGCCTCTACCTTTCGCTCCCCTCCTAGTGCTCTGAACGCAATGAGGGCTCGGCCAGAGCCTGATGGCCAACACTGGCCTCACAGTCAATCTACCTGGAAGTGAGAATAGGCAGGGCTTAGACCCACAGGTACCTTCGAAGTTGGGGAGGTCCTGTTTAAGAAAGGGATCCACTTTGCTGAGCTCCTTACTCTTTGGAAAGGCAAAAACCAAGTTTGAGAGTCAGGGCCGGAAAGGGCCTTGGAGCAGAGAGCAAGAGAAAGTTGGAGCCAGGGGAAATCCTGGAGGGCCGTGGGGAGGAGGGCTGATGGGAAAGTGCAGAGGAGCGAGGACCCAGGGCAGACGGGAGAGTCTGGGTCCTATAGCATCAAGAGACAGTGGTGAACAATCCCATCTCCGGGGGGTGGCAAGATGGGGT
>CM053609.1:94573624-94649097 GCA_028646535.1 Procyon lotor | reverse complement strand
CCCCCCCCCCCCCCCCCCCCCCCCCCGGGCCAGTGGCACCACCCCAGGTGGACCAGCGCTCCGACAGGGATGGCCCCGGTCCCGGCTGAGATCCACATCCTTCAGGGACAGCCAAGGTAGGAGTGAAATAGGGCGAGGCCAAGGTCACAAAGGAAGTCAGAGGCAGGACGGTAATAGCGTAATAGCGAGGATGGTACGGGGTTCTTGGGCCCTGGGCTCCCTCCCCAGGCGGCCCTCCCCAGGTGCGGGAGGCGCACTCACCGCCGGGACCACTTGGCCGACGGCCTCCCGAACGGCCGCTTCCACAGTACACCGTAGAGCTGCACTTTGGTGCTGATGTCCAGCGCGTCCGAGTCGGTCTGCTCCAGGGACGGCGAGGGCGACACTGAGTTGGACTTGGACGTGAACATCCTGCCTCGGCCAGGCTGCCCCGGGCCGGGCCCACCCACTCGCCGGGGCCGGCACAGACGCTGGGCTCCCGGCTAGGGCAGGCGCGCGGCGGAGGGCTGCGGGGAGGCGGCGTCGGCCCGAGGCTCCGGGCGCCGTCGGGGCGCGTTCCAGTCCGCAGAGACGCGGAGCCGCCCGGGCCGGGACCCAACGCCCGAAAGCGCGCCGGGCGGGGAGCGCGGCGCCGAGGGGCGCGGGCCCGCAGCCGGCGCCTCGGACTCTCGGCTGGGCGGGCCCGGCGGGAACTCGGCGGGGAGGGCGACTCAGCCTCCAGCCGGCAGCATCTCCCCCAGCACCCCGCGACAGCCCCAATTCTGGTGGCCCCGATTGGCTGGGAGGGGCAGGTGAGCTAGCTGGAGGCCGACCGCGAGCGCCAATCAGTGCGGGCGCCGCTTGGAGGGCCGGGCTCCGTGCGCCCGGAAGGTCCCGGCGGGTCGCTCGGCCCGGGATGCGGCCGCTGCGTTTCCCCACCCCCACCCCTCGCGCCCCACTCTACCCCGCACCCCCAGCCCCAGTTCCCTCTGGCGTGCGGGCAGGGCCTCACCGAAATTGGGAACTCGTGTGCTTTGTGATGGGCTTGGAGTCACTCCTGCCGACAGCTACTCGAGCTGGGTAAAGGAGAGCGAGGAGCAAGGGTTTGGTGTTAGTCGGGCTCGGAACCCCAACTCAGTCCTCATGCAGCTCCGAGGAGCTGCGGAGAGCCTTGCTTCCCTCACCTGTACAGCGGAGATGCCAATGCCTCCTCGGGCTGGGCGCTGGCCGCAAGCGCCCGCCGGGAGAGCAAGTTCCCTGCCGTCCCCGCCCCCCTCTGGTGGGTTTCACTCCGCACCTCGGCCGCCTCGCCGGGATCAGATTCCTCTTCCCAGAACTTGGCTGTCCGCGTCGGCACTTGGCACTCGGTGCCAATGCCGAACGTCAGTGCAGTTTGCGTCTGTGATTTATCTGCGCGCCTGGCGGGTGCAGCCGGGGGTCCGGCACTCCATCCACTTGTGCTCCTCTCCGCCTCGGCTCCCGGCGATCGGCTAGCCTCCACGCCGAGGCAGACGTCTGTCCCCTGGGGACCGCGGGCAGAAAGGCAGTGTTACCCCGCGGCCCGCGGGCATCACTCCAAAGCCAGGGAACTGAGTTTGCGCAGTAAGAGGCAGCCTGCTAGACCACGCTGCAGTCACCCTTCCCGGGGCCGGGGAGCCTCCTCTGTGCCCTTGAGAAAAATCGCTCCCCACCCCCCCGCCGCCCCCAGGGGCTCCGATTCCTCCTGTGAAAGAGAAAGCAGTCGGATTGGAACGGAAGTTTGCAAATGGGTCGCCTAAGACCCAGATCAGTTTATAGATATACTTTATTAACTTGCCCAAGTAAAAAACTGAGGTATAATTATTATAGGATAAGTGCACAGACCTTAAGTATTTATCTGGCGAAGTTTATTTTGTTAATTCTGTACGCAGAGTGGCCACTACCCAAAACAAGATGCAGAACATTTCCATCATGTCACCCTGTCCAGTCAACTGTCATTCCCCACCCCCCTCCCAAGCAACTGCTTTCTCTTACCAACATTTGCACACCTTTAAACCTTTTTAAAATTTTACTGCCTCAAATGGCATTCTTCCAGACCCACCATGCCCTGTTGTCCTTTGCTCAGCCTGTTATGCTCAGATATTAACTGCCTGGCTCCTCCCTGTAGGCATTTGAGTTTGCGATCCTCACTAGATGCTCCCCACGGCCTTCCCAGGTCTAACATCCCATGAGTCCGGTCAAGAAGAGGTCTCCCAAAGGGCTCCCTCACCCTTCCCCTAATGAACTCTGGAGTTCCCAAGCCCAGGCTTCATCCCCTGGTACTCACTGTCCAAAGGGCCCCATCTGAATTCCCCTGTGCCTCTCATGGCTCATGTGCCCCTGCAGAAACATGGCCTGAACACGGGGCCGAACACGGGGCCCAGGGCCCGGGTCCACCAGATGGGAAGAGACAGGACTAGGAAGAGGACGGCCGGTGGATAGAGGGCAAAGTGGACATCTCACATGCTTCGGGACTCTTTTGGACACGTGCTCTGAAGCATGGAAAGTGTCCCACTTTAGGAGTCTTGTTTTTTCCAGATGGAAGCTGGAAAACTTGTGTTAGAAGCGTCTGGGGTGGAGTCTGTGGGTCTGGGCTACTAGGACAAAACTTGGAGACGCAGGTGACAGACATGAAGAGAAAAGCCTGCAGAGGCATCAGTATCTCCAGGGAGTGTGGTACCAGGAATGTGTGACTGGGGTTCAGCTGCGGCAGCGGGACTGCGTCCCCCAAGCAGCGAGCCGTGTCCACACCGGCTGCAGCGGCCGTCCCAAAGAGGGGACACACAGACAGCGGCATCGAGTGCTCTGTGGCTGCGGCAGCTTCCTCGTTAGCGGGCTTCCTCAGCCTGGTGCCGGGCAGCATCCTCAGCAGCTTTAGCTCCGGTCAGGCCTAGTCCTCTAGCCCTGCCAATGCCCTTTTACCGTATTAATTCCTCTTCTGCTTAATCAGGTCAGGACCAGCTCTGGCTGCTTGTGAAGGACGGGTGCTGAGCTCATGAGCCGTAGGAGGGAGAAAGGCAGGATCCCCGGAATCATTCTGAAGGAAACCCTTCCCAAGAAGCAGGCGGAATGAGCCCAGGTGGCTCCTGGCAAAGGTTCGGTGTCTTTACTGGAACAAAGAGAGCACAAGTTTCTTCGGGGGTGAAGAGAAACCGATCTTTGCCTGTCCCCTCTATACATAGGACACCTGACCCGACCTTAGGTAATGCTTGAGGCATGCCTCTCTCAGCTAAGCAGCCCAGATCGGACCACGTGGGCCTTGGGAGAAGCTGTTTCTGCTTCCATTGTGTTCTCTCCCCCCGCCTGTGGGCGTGCTGAATGCCAGGCAGATGCTTCTGAGGAAGACCAAACAAGCTGGTGACAACTCAGGACTGAGCAGGGGCCGGTGTTGCTCAGTCCTACCGAGAACTAGGGGAGACCAGTTGGGGGCAGACACTCAGGGTCCCGGACGCCCTTCACGCTCAGGCCTAGAGCTGATGTTCTAAGTAGCTTGTTTACATCCTATCCGTTTCGTTGAATTTTGGAAACAGGCTCCATGATGTGCGTATTCGTTTTCATTCTCCCGTTTTCATTCTCATTCTCTTTACTCGTTTTACTCCCGAGTAAAATGAAGTTCAAAAAGTTGTCTACTACTTTTCAAAATGGTTGTCTACTACTCCCCTAGTCATTTCTGGAGCACGAAAGGCCCTCAGATATGTGTGGAATGAGGGAATTGACAGGAATATGTATTTTCTTTTTCTTCTGGCCTTTTTTTCCTCAGCTGCAGTGAGGCACGACTGACGTAAATATTTAGATTGTACAACATGAGTGAATGCGTGTATATATTGGGAAATGCTTTCCAGTCAAGTTAATATATGCGTCACCTCACATAGTTACCATTTTGTGTGTGTGCCTGTGTGTGGTGGGAATACTAAAGATCTACTCTCTTAGCAAATGTCCAGTATACAATACAGTATTATTAACTATAGACTCCATGCTGTACACTTGATCTCCAGAACTTTCTCATTTTATAACTGGAAGTTTGTATGCTTGGAGCAACATCTCCCCATTCTCTGGTTCAACGAATTTGATTTTTTAAGATTCTACACATAAGTGAGATCAAAGGGCATTTGTCTTTCTGCGTCTGGTTTTATTTCACTTATCATAAGGTCCTCCAAGTTCATCCATGTTGTTGCAAATAGAAAGTCCTTCTTTTTACAGTTGAATACGATCCCATTTTGCATATATGTACCTCATTTTCTTCATTTCTTCATCCAACTGTAGACACTTACATGATTCCGGTATCTTGGCTGTGGTGAATAACACCGCTGTGAACATGGGAGTGTGGACATCTCTTCAGGATACTTATTTCCTTTGGATGTTATACCCGGAAGTGATATTGTTGGATCATAGGGTAGTCCTATTTTTAATTTTTTAAGGAATCTCCATGCTGTTTTCCATAGTGGCTGTAGCGATTTACATTCCTACCAACAGCACGCAAGAGTTCCCTCTCCTCCACATCTTTGCCAACACTTACTATCTCCTTCTTGATAACAGCTATGCTAACAGTGTGAAATGATATCTCATTGTGGTTTTGATTTGCATTTTCCTGATTAGCCATGCTGAGCACCTTTTCATGTACCTGTTAGCCATTCATATGTCTTCTTTGGAAAAATATCTATTCAGTTCCTCTGCCCACTTTTTAATTGGATTACATTTTTTGCTTTTTTTATATTGAGTTGTCTTCTTTGGATATTAGCCCCTAATCAGGTCACTGATTTACAAATATCTCCTCCCATTCCATAGGTTGCCTCTTCTTTCTTTCTTTTTTTTTTTTTTAAGATTTTTACTTATTTATTTGACAGAGAGAGAGAGATCACAAGTAGGCAGAGAGGCAGACAGAGAGAGGGGGAAGCAGGCTCCCTGCTGAGCAGAGAGCCCGATGCGGGGCTCGATCCCAGGACCCCGAGATCATGACCCGAGCCGAAGGCAGAGGCTTTAACCCACTGAGCCACCCAGGCGCCCCCATAGGTTGCCTTTTCATTTTGTTGCTGGTTTGCTGTGCAGATTTTTGGTTCAAGGTAGTCCCACCTGTTTATTTTTGCTTTCGTTGCTTTTGCTTTTGGTAAATCTTTATTTAGTAACAGTACGGTAGTGGTTTGGTCCTCGTGAGCCAATACCACCCCTGGCTTAGGCATTTTCCCTGGGGGAATGATACCACATATTTTGCCCCTTAAAATCATCAGAAGGCGTGTTTACATTGTACATAAGCATCTCGGTTGGCACCCATACCAACAGCCCTACCTTGGTACTCAAATGCCTATTCCAGAACTTTCCCCATTTTCTGATCAGGTTATACTGAGTTATGAGTTCCTTATGTATTTTGGATATTAACCCTTATCAGATAAACGGTTTGCAAATAATTTCCCCCATTCCTTAGGTTGCCTCTTCATTTTGATGATTTCCTCTGCTGCACAAAAGAACATACATTACCATGATGTTGGTTTTATCCAGAGTCTGCAGGCCCTTGCAATAGGCACCACTGTTCCATGAAGCAAGTGTTAGCTGGCCTCGACACGTGACTAGCCCATGGTAAGGAAATGTGTGAATATTGACTGGGGTGCCGCTCACTGATCTTACATTTCAGCTAGAGTGAGCCAGGGCCCCCCTAACGCACTCTAGTCAGGAATGGGCAGGAAGATATTCTCAGACAGGAGAGGGTGACAAGGGTCTCCCTGGAGTCACATCCTGAACGGGCCTCAAAAATTCCCAGCAACCGGAACAAGAGCAGATCTTCCCGTAGTGCCGCCTCCTCAGCTCCCGGCCCCCTTTGTCCCGACCCCACTCTCAGGCAGGTGGGCCAGGCTGGTGCCAAGGGAAGGACCCAGAATGTGCCTACTTTGGGTTCCCTAGGCTGCCCTGGCACCGGAGTCAGGCTGCTGGCTGGACCCAACACAAGCATCCCTATGGGGCCAAGAAGCAGAAGAAGTGGAAGAGATCTGGGCTCCAGGCCAGGCCCTCCTGCAGCATCAAATCTCATGGAAACTTTCCCCATCACTGGCGCTCCTGTCCTGCATCCACAGGCTATGGCACTAATCCGGCAGGAACCGCGCCACCATCACTCGGGTTGTCTTTGCTTGGTTCCCGCGGACTTCTGCCCCTCCTCCCATTCTAGTAAAGGTCTGTCTGCCTCATTTGGAGTTTTCCTCTCCGTGTGTGCGTCCCTTCCAGATGGTGAGATCCTAGAGGACAGAGTTCAGGGCCTGTAGTAGATGCTCAACAAACGCTTACTGAATCCATTAGTCTTGGCCCCATTTAGGGGCTGCAATTTCTTATTTGTTTGCACATCAAATGGAGCCCGACGCCCCCCCTCCCCCCGGCCTCAATAAAATGGGATTTGTTGCCTGCTTTTAGTGTTAAGAGGGGTTTGAATCCAGGCTCTGCCATCAGCTGTGCGAACTAGGGACAATCACTGGGCATCTCTGGGCCTCAGTGTTCTCTCAGCCCCACTGGGTTGCATTCCTTCATTCCAACCTGCTGTCTGCCCCCCCCCGCCACCCGCCGTTACCCCCAGCACTGCCCCAGCCATGCCAGGCCTGATATTCCGAGAAGCCACCAAGCTATCACAGCTCCTTTTCACTGGTTGGGCCCCAGTCCAGAGGGCTTTTCTTCTCATCTCCCCAAAAACTCGACTGCAAGATTCAGCTCCGATGACTCATCTTTTGTGAAGCCACACCCTCCTCCCCTTCTGAGGTTTAAAAGACCACCTCTCTCTTTTTATTGAATTGTATTCCACTTTGACTGCATTTTAATTTTTCTTTTTAAAATTTACTTTTTAATATTCTAAGTAAAAATTTATCGACTTTCTAAGAATCCTTACACATTTAATACTGCGTCGAATTTATCACACGTATTATTTCTCCAAAATGTTAGTCGCAACTGGATTGAAAGAGTGGGAAATGTTGCAAAGTTGTTTTTTTTTAATTTTTATTTTATTATTATTTTTTAAATTAACATATACTGTATTATTTGTTTCACAGGCTGTGAATCATCAGTCTTACACAATTCACAGTGCTCACCATAGCACATACCCTCCCCAATGTCCATCACCCAGCCACCCTCTCACCCTCCCTCCCCTCTGGGAACCCTCAGTTTGTTTCCTGAGATTAAGAGTCTCTTAGTGGGACACCTGGGTGGCTCAGTCGGTTGAGCGTCTGCTTTTGGCTCAGGTCATGCATGATCTCAGGGTCCTGGGATCAAGTCCCACCTCAGGCTCCCTGCTTTGCGAAGAGTCTGCTTCTCCCTCTGCCTCTCTGCCTGCTGCTCCCCCTGCTTGTGCTCTCACTCTCTCTCTGACAAATAAATAAATAGAATCTTTAAAAAAAATCTCTTATGATTTGTCTCCCTTTCTGGTTTCGTCTCGTTTCATTTTTTCTTCCCTTCCCCTATGATCTTTTGTCTTCTCAAATTCCTCATTATCAGTGAGATCATGTAATAATTGTCTTTCTCTGATTGACTTATTTAGCTTAGCATAATACCCTCTAGTTTCATCCATGTCTTTGCAAATGGCAAGATTTCTTTTTTTGATGGCTGTGTAATATTCCTGTGTGTGTGTGTGTGTGTGTGTGTGTGTGTGTGTGTGTGTACCACATCTTCTTTATCAATTCGTCTGCAATGGACATCTAGGCTCTTTCCATAGTTTGGCTCTTGTGGACATTGCTGCTATAAACATTGGGGTGCGCATGCCCCTTCAGGTCACTACATCTGCGTCTTTGGGGTAAATACCCAGTAGTGAAATTGATGGGTTGTAGGGTAGCTCTATTTTCAACTTTTTGAGGAAGCTCCGTACCAGTTTTCTAGAGTGGCTGCACCAGCTTGCATTCCCATGACTGCATTTTCTAAGGCCAAGCATGGGTCTCAGGCTCCTTTGCCTGCACAGGGCTTGGCTGCACCCCAAGGGAACCCAGGAGGGAGGGGGAGTGGGGTACAGGGCACCACATGCACTTTCGAAGGCAAGAGGCCAAGATATGGGGTTGGGGGAGCCAAAGGAGAGTCTGTGCCAGCACAGACCAGTGGCCCTGGGTTCCAGCAGTCCTGCATTTGAGAGGCCCCGAGCTGGGAGATTCTTGCGTCACACGAGATAGTTCTATTCTCATCAGCCACGGTCAACCTCTGGCTGGGCTGCCCTCTCTCTGCCTGGCGATGGCACACCCAAGGCTGCCAACGTCGAAGTGTTTCTGAGAGGGGCCCAAGGCCTTTGCCAAGGACTTACTGCCCTGCCAGCCTGCCAGCGTCTTCAGGGCACTAACTCGGTCCCGTGGCATCCAAGGCCATCGCTGTGGGCAGCATATCGCTTAGAAACACTGAAGGTATCTGGTGCTCCCCCTCGTGGGTGACATGCGGATTAAAATGTATACATTACTTTGGCTTCTAAGAGCAAGTACATTTTCACCTCGGGAGAGGGATGTGTTCAGTCTGGCCAATAGGCCCAAAGCCATTTCTTGTTACAATCCCACACACTCCCCCAGAACGGCTGAGGAAGAGCCAGGGGGCTGGTTTTTCATCTGGAACAGAATTAGCAATTCATTGGATCAGGTGCCAAGGGCCCCACCTGTACTTGATTAAAGACCCTGGGCACGTTCCTTTGAAACCCTCTCGGCTTCATATATCAAAAAGGGGCCCTGCCAACTCTCAGCATCGGGCTACCCTTGGAAGGTTTTCTCCAGGCCCGATAGCAGATGTTCTTTTTTTTTTTTTTTTTAAGATTTTATTTATTTATTTGACAGAGAGAGAGAGAGATCACAAGTAGGCAGAGAGAGAGGGGGAAGCAGGCTCCCCGCTGAGGAGAGAGCCCGATGCGGGGCTCAATCCCAGGACCCCTGAGATCATGACCTGAGCCGAAGGCAGAGGCTTTAACCCACTGAGCCACCCAGGCGCCCCCGGATAGCAGATGTTCTTTCTTTTTTGGTTTCTCCAAATATGGAGCAGGGCGACGTCAGGAATGGGAGGGCGACGAAGAGAACGGGAGGGAGGGTCTGCTCTCAGTCCTGCCCCTCCCGCTCCCTCCTCGGCCTTTACACAGGGCCTGGACAGCTGGAAGAGATGGAGGGTGGAGACTCCAGTGAGACGGTGACCGCAGAGGGGCCATGTCCCCCGACATGTGCCCTTTGGTAAATTGGAGCGCAGCAGGCAGAGGAGTTTCGGAGAGGGAGAGCCAAAGGCTAGAAGGAAGACTGAGCTCCCACTGGGCCTTCTGTACAGAACTGTAACTAACACAAGTGTTCGCCAGTGGGATGGGGGGGGTCTCTGGGCCCCAGCCGGGAAGTTGGGGAGACAAGCAGGGATGAAGAAGGAAACAAGTCACCAAGCTCCACCCTGAGGGGCCAGAGGAGCCTCCGGAGCACGAGGGTCTCTGGACTACCACGTCCCCGAATCATCCGAGTGACAACAGCAACTCCAGGGGTCAGCCGGGACTGCACCTGGGACAGCTGCCGGAGAGGCGGGAATCAGAGACCCTGGCTAGGCCCAGTTATCTGTGCAATTTTAAATCCGGAAGCACAGATGTCACCTAGGGAACGGACACATGTCAACACCACCTGTTGGTACCTCCCCCGCCCTTCAGCCAGTTCGTGGCACCTTCTATGCAGAGTCCGAGTTCTCTCTCCTGTGCCACCAGGCCTTTGCCACGGAGGTCCTCCTGCTCAGAGAACCGTTCCTGGCTGCTCCGCCGGCGATTCACGTGGGCCTCCCCTCCCTCTCAGTGTTGTTCCTGAAGCCTCGATCTGCCTTCCTTGCTCCCATGCGTGTCCCCCGAGCGCCCTGTGCCTGCCTGCCGGCGCCACTGGCAACTGTGTCTTCTTGTTGGAATCCCTTGGAATCACAAGCTCCCTACAGACTGGAAGCGACCTCTGCTCCTTTGAACATTTTGAACAGCACCTGCAAGTGCCTGGTCTGTAGGAAGGGCTCCGTGCCGAGTTTATGCCGCTGAACGAAGAGGTAAGTGGAGAAGATGTAGGGCTCAGCTTATAGCCCACTCCACCTTCTGGATAAAATAGGATCTGTGCTCTTGTACACTTGACAGCCCTTGAAGTTTCTGATGGTGGTTATCAAGTTCTGACCCCCAAGAACATTCCAGCTGAAGGCAAACATTCAGTTCCTTCCACATCTCTTCAAACGCTCTGGTTTCTCATCCTGTCTCCACTGGGCTCCCTCCTCTGATGGCTCTCCTATTTGTCGGGATTCCTCCTTTAAAGAAGGCCGTCGGAATGGGACAGGTCTTCCCTCACATTCCTACCCAAGTTTAGAAAACTGGGCAATGGGGGACACTGCAACAGAAATCAGGAGCAGAGCCCGAAATGGGGTCCAGATGTCCTGGTCCCTCAGTCAGTCACACAGTACCGTCCTAACGTTAGCTGGCCGTGGGTTAGGAACCCAAACCCAGGTAATTTCTCACCTGTACAGTCAGCCCCGTGTGTGGACTCCTCACCTTGGTGTGAGCGCGGGCGGTGCTAGATGCTGGTTCTGCGGCTGGTTAGGGTAGGGCCAGGCGACAGATGAGTGCCTTGTGGCCTGGGGTTAGAAAGTGCCCCCTCGGGGCACAGCAATTCATTCAACGACACCTATCTAGCTTCCTGGAGCTTATATCTCAGTAGGGAAGGACAAAGGAAGGATGTGTATTAGAAAGCAGATTAAAAGGTGACCAGTGCTACAGAAAAAGAAAGAATAGATAAGGGAAGGAGCACTGGGGCAAGGTGCGGCAGATTAGTTTTAAATAGGGTGGTCACAGGAGGCCTAATTGAAGGAGACTTGAGATCAAGGCTAGTAGGAGGCGAGGGAGCTGGGGGCATTTTAGACATAGGGATGGGACACAAGGTCGCGTATTTCTGACACTATAAAAACTACACTGTAGGATGCTGCCCTAACTTCTCAGAGTTAGAAACAAATTTACAAACTGCACTTCTATTAAAATCTCTATTTCTAGGGTCAGGTGTTCATAGCCTCTACATATTCCTAGAGCAACTCCGCCCTTGGACTGCACCCATTGTGATGGGGGTCTGTTGCCTGCTTCTCTTTTCTGGGAGTACACTACCTCCTCCCTAAATATTTCTTAACAATGATGGCAAAGCAAAAGAAAAGTCAGTGAGGGGCGCCTGGGTGGCTCAGTCGTTAACTGTCTGCCTTCGGCCCAGGTCATGATCCCAGGGTCCTGGGATCAAGCCCCACATCGGGCTTCCTGTTCGGCAGGAAGCCTGCTTCTCCCACTACCATTCCCTCTGCTTGTGTTCCCTCTCTCACTGTGTTTCTCTCTGTCAAATAAATAAAATCTTTAAAAAAAAAAAAAAAGAAAAGAAAAGTCAGTGAGTTAGCATCTTTTGGGACACTTGGTGTATCGCTTCCTTCATCTCCCTTCCCCCATTGCATCCCTCCTTCTCTAAAGGAGCTGCATGTAGTGGGCGCATCTTTCCCCTGCCGCTGAAAGATTTTCATTACCTTTTCCCATGTTCAAATGTGGGTCAAGTCTAGTTGTCGAACAGAAAAGCAAACTGCCAAGAGATTACGTAATGAGCCACTCACATAAGGTATCCACTAATAAAAATTTAATTATCATAAAACAAATCAGAAAACAGCAAAAAAAAATTTTTTTTAAACCATTCACAATTAATGTGGAAAGAGACAAAATTATAAGGCAGCCATCCATGGAATGATTTCATGTTTACAAAGGATCCAGAAAAGGGGACATTTAAAAATCACTGTTCAGGCTATTGAACCAGGGGAACTGCAGTTTTTTCCCATGAGACTTCCAACTTGCTAGAAGATGCTATCAGAAAACAGATCAAAGCCAATTTCCTTGCGTTCAGCTGAGCATATCTAGAGAATTCCCAAAGGTTGTCTAGTCCTTTCCTACAAGTCACAAATTTCCCTCGAGTCTCCGGGGATAGATCTAGATGTCTCGGGTACAAAGGGGGGGCTTCAGCATTGGTTTTATTGTCATAGCATCTCTAGCAGTGCTCTTGGGATCATTCTGTTTTGAGTAGAAATTTTCTAATGGAATGATGGTTCTCCTGTAGCTCACCTTCCACTGCAGCAGTCTGGGAAGAATCCGGCCACGATTCTCAGTCTCTCAGGGGGCCCAGGGGCCTGTAGGCAAGATTTCCTGGGAGCCTGTGCTGTTGGTAGGCAGCTCCCCTGTTTAGTACCTAGCTACCATGGGTTTGAGGGGCATTAACACTCCAATGCTGTGTGTCCTCCTAGTTCTAATCCTTGAAAAAGAGAAAAACCAGGCAGCGACATTTACAAGTAGGCCGGTAAGAGACACGATTTCATTGTCTTCTCTCTACTGACCCCTCAAAACTGACCCCTCAAAACGACCACCTCTGTCCTTTCTCTAGTGATTCAAAATACAGGGAACAGGGTTGACTCAACTGTTTTGAATAGGGAGATAAAAAGGTGACACGGGGGAAGAGAGAACACATAGCCTCTGCAGATGGAACTGTTTCCAATTCTCTACACTCCGGTGCGGAGCCTTCGCCTAAAAAAATGATGCACGGTGCATCAGTTTGCTGCCGGTGCACTCCGGGCAGCAGCGTGCACAGGAAAGCAGCCAGCCCTGGAAGAGCACTGCTTTGGGGAAATAGGGACTGATAAGCTATCCGCTGGAAAACAAGGCAGGGGAATGGACCAGTAGCGTTTTCCACCTTCATTTGCCATTTAAGAGTGCATTCGGAATCCGAAGAAGTCTGTCCCTACTAAGAAAATAGAGTCAAATTGCAACGAAGACTAACTTTGGTTATGAGGAAGGAAGGGCCATGCTCGTCATGATCAGCTGCATCTCTTTGGTAGCCAGTAATTCCATCTGTAACCGCGGCAGCAACTTAAGTATTGCCAATGTTTCCGAATGGGTGAGCGCATTAAGGCATCTACATCTAAGGAGGCAGTAAACACAAGAGGAAAACAGAACTGAAATGTGTCAGTAAGTGACCACCACTGCGGCCCCTTCTGGGACACGGCCCAGCACGAGCAAGTTCTTTCCCCCGCGGAGAAGGCCTCTGCCACGCTGCTCGGTCCCCTGCCGCCTGGAGGTGCCTTTGAGCCCTCTAAGCCTCTAGAAATGAGAAGCTCCGGAGAAATAAGTAGCTCCGGAGGCAGCAGCTTTAAAATCTGAGAAAGCCCGCAACCCCCAAGGGCTGACAGGCCTTGCAAGGTGAGCTTGCTCATGTGAGGTCCAGAGGGGAAGGCAAATTTGGAAGTCTGACGGTCCGATCCTTGCCAGAGTTCAAGGCCCCCCGACCTAGGAAGATATTCTAACCAAACTGTTAATGACGGCAAGGCACTGCTGAAAGAGGCTTTGGCCAGCACAACGCATTTCCCTTCACTGCACGCAACAGGACGCTAGGAAGTGCTGCTACCCAAACCAAACCAGACACTAAGATGTACTATTTATTTAACCAAGTGAATTTCCAGGGAGAACCGAGGCAACCACGACGTCTTGGAGGACCAGACGAAGCCCCATGACTCCCATAAGTCAGAGTTGTTATCAGGAAAGTCACTTAGACTTTCCAGACTGTACCTTCTGTTGGTTTTAACATCGTATGCAATGGTTGACGGCCACTGTACAAAACCGTATCCTATTTATGCTACTTTGGTCTACGGCCAGCAGAGGGCTCGCAAGCCCTATTTCCACAGCTGCTGACCCAGTGACAAATATAGGAAGGAAATAAAGAAATTACAGGCATGCTGGCATATACACCATAGAAAACATTTTACGAACTCCTAAACCCACTGCCCTGAAGAAAACAGTCTTGGTTCCCTCTTTATATAATGTGTTTTGAAATGGTACAGAAAATCAAAATAAATTAATAACGTAGTATTATACACTTAGTTGATAACACAAAGTTTACAGGGATTTTGGCAAATCTGGAAAAGTCATCCCAGTTTGTTAAACACTTTTACTATCTCAACTGTTTACATGACCAGAATATTAGTGATTGTGTCATCTCACCTAAGAGGAAGTGATATTTTAAGGGCTTAACAAAGTTGCATTTGACACAAAGGTAACTTCATCGAAGGGAATAAAGAACAGAGACAATGCTATCTTCATCATCACAGCCAAGAAGTGGTTGTCCTCATGACAATTCAATTCACACAGATACTAACCTCGCCACCCACAGTAAGCAGCAAATTACAGATGGGGGTTGGGGCGGGGGGGGAGTCAGGAGAAAAGCATGGAAGAGATGAGACAAGAGACATGATTTCAATGAGCTTCAAATCAAGAGGCGAACACTTCCCACTTGTCATACATCTTGACTTCCTTCACTGCTCTGGGTGCTTCTGCGATGCCGACCTGGCACGCCCCAAGGGACACCAGGTATTCTGCCAGAGGGACTGCTAGTGTGCTAAGATAAATATATAAAAAGAAAAAAAAAGGACAACATAGGTTTTGGTAATCTTACTTTTAAAAAGATCATGACCAAGATGTCAGTTACTATCCAAATTCACTTAAAATTAACATCCCTTCATTTCAAAAGACACTTTGGGACCTGGCCGTTCTCGAAGGCAGGCCTGAGTGGGCCTGAACCTACCAGAACTTCGCCCCTCCACCGGAGGCAGGTGTTCTGCAAAGGAGACCTTGAGAGGAAATCCTAGTCGCCTCCTCCGATGCTAGTCCATCTCTGTGGCTCCAGTTGATGGGACGGCAGGCTCTCTTAGAGATGCAGGCGCGAAAGGAGATGTCACGTCTCTCTAGACATCCTCTTTTCGATGGACAGCTCTCGAGTAAAAGGTCAGCTTTTCATGTGCCTTGTTGCCATTTTCCTGACTCCTGCCCCAATTAAACTACAGTTCTCTTTAGCATCTAAGACAGCGGGCATTATGACCTTTACCAAGGCATGTGGCAGAGATGCTAAAGCACCAGTCTCACACGGTGACAACCATGTTCAAAATCAATGGACAAAGTAAGTGGCAAAGCCTCTAAACTAAGAAAGAGATTTAGCTTAATTACAGAACACTGTACTTTCATAATTACTATTTCATCGTATGAAGTTCTCCACTTTTCCTTAAAATGAAATTCCATCTTCCCTGAGAATAGGGTTAAGAGAAACATCAAAACTCAAAATGCCAAGGGCCCTTTAAAAAACAACACAACAGAATGTCTGTATCCAGTCGCAGTGTGTCGTTTCTACTCTAAAAGCTTCCCATTGCTCCAGGTTTTAATCTCACCTCCCTCAGGACTCTAGGAATACAGGTGGAGACGGGCAAGGCGAGACACGAGGCCGCAGGAGTGAGCAGCTGTCGCGTGCTGGCTGTGCTCACAAGGGGGCAAACAGCCGAGGCCCACATCCCACATTTAATGCTGGTGTCCTACCGACAGGAGGAGCGGGATGAGGCAGCCCAGGACCAGGGCGGCCACCTCCAGGCGGCTGAGGCCCCTCCCGCCGGTGGGGTCGGGTTTGTGGCTGTGCCCCATTCCGCCCACCTCAGGGAGGACATGTACTGTGGCAACATAAAGAAACGTCCCAGCAGAGAAAAGCATGGCCACTCCAGTGGCATTGACCTCTGAAAGGGCTTCTTTACTGCTCTGTGAATTAAGGGAGAGGGCGAGAGAGAAAGAAGAAAAATTAAGACCAATAAAATTCAGGGTCAGGAAGAAGTCCTGTTTAAAAAAAAAAGACCACTCAGTATTCACGATGGGTGAGATATGGGACACTGGGGACATCTTGAGATCAGAGCGATTTTGTTATTGATGAGAAGCTTCCAAATTTAAGACTATTGATGACGTACACAACTGCTTTTTCAAACAAACTTCGAGTCTGGTTGAACAGGTCTGGCATGTATTATTCTTACAATGGAATCAACGGCCTTGTTAATGTAGGTATTAAATTTCATACATTCATTCATTCATTCACTCCTTCTACTAACATTTAATGAACATCCCTATACATCAGGCTCTAGGCTGGTGCTTGAGATACAGTGGTAATCCCGATGCAGTACCTGCTCTCGGAGAGGCTAGAAACAGCGTGTAAGCTAATCCTGACACAATTAATTTCAACTTTTTCTATTACAAAAGTGGACTTAAGGACTGTGACAATTAATTAAATTTTTAAGAAGAGAATGCGGCATATTGTAACACGTAACCCCATGCCTCCAGAATCATACCTTCCTGTCAGAAGTTCTAAAGACTTGTACTGAGCAGTGCAAGAAGTGATAAATAGGGTAATACTTAAAAAAGAACTATAGTCTGCTTGTTGACTGAAAGAAGAGCCTTCAAATGATCAGAGAGGGTTTTTATAACACCTCATTTGTTAGCAATCCAAATCAACAAACCTCATTTAACAGGAACTTACTTGTGTTTTAACGACCTCATTTCTCATATGTTCTTTTTAATACAAGTTTTACTGTATCAACTAGGAATGGAATGACACTTGGAAGAATCGACGACCTTCAGAGAGAGTATGGGGGAAGCAGATCTCATGAACTAGCCCTGAGTTGGTTTGGTTCTAAGATTTCCCTTCTGTGGCTGATCGGTTGGCACCGAAGTACCACAGGGAGGGCTGTTAAGACCTGCAGCCCCGGGGGAATGGAACTGGAAGGCAGGAAAGGTCCACCGTAAATAAGAGGGAAGAATGCCCCAGCTCGGAACTGACAAGGGACACGTTACGTCAGGTCTGATGTCATGTTCAGTGCAATCATAAAGAACTGGGTATTTAGTATCTGAGAGTAGATATGAGAGTAGAGACATCTCTGCTTATTCCCTAGTCTCCTCAAAACTGCTGTTTGCTCATCCCTCACTCCTCATGCGCCTGCTTAAACATTAAATATGTACTGTTGTGACTTATTATATATCTGTCAAATAAAATTAGTGTGTTTGGTTAGGCTTCCGTTAAGCTATTTTAAAGATCATATATCTGGGGACGCCTGGGTGACTCAGTCAGTTAAGTATCTGCCTTTGGTTCAGGTCACGATCTCAGGGTCCTGGGATCGAGTCCCACATTGGTCTCCCTGCTCAGCGGGGAGCCTGTTTCTCCCTCTGCCCGCTGCTCCCCCTGCTTGTGTTTTCTCTCTCTGACAAATAAATAAAATCTTTAAAAAAAATAAATAAAGATCATATATCTGTGTAAATGTTTTCAGAACTGATGGGGAAGAAATTTTCAAAATAAATGTTTGGAAAATGCCCTAAATTTATGAAGAGAATGCCTTGAATTAAGATGTTTACTTTGTACTGGCTTTTACTCTTCATTTCATCTTTAGTTTGAGGGGGTAACTTAATTGCAAAATTCAACATAGAAGACCACAGGTTCTGATAAATCACAAAAGAATTAGATACTTGTCTAGATAAGCTAGGAATGAGTCAGACTTACCTTACTTAGTCCTAAGTATGTAACCATGGACATAACTGGTGCTGCCAGTGCAAAGACCAGTAAGTGTTTTCTGATTCGATTCCGTTCTAGGCCAGCATGCATTAAGAAGGAAACCAGCCCAAAAGCAGCTGGTGCCTGGAAAAGAAAAAGTATTTTTAATTACTCTTAAAGTATGGATCACTTCTATATTATAAAGCACATGTCATCTGACTGAATTCTCACAAAAACAAAAACCAAAACCAGGCATGGTACCAAGACTGAGTTCTGCCTTTTAGGAATTAATGTTCTAAGCTAAGAAAATATCCTACTTGTGTGTGTGTGTGTGTGTGTGTGTGTGTGTGTGTGTGTTTCTTAGATAGGAAAAGAGAAACAGTGAGGAAAAGAGTATAAAAAAACAAAAACATTTATGAAGAAAAATCACTTTAAAATATAGAAATCTTGGGGCGCCTGGGTGGCTCAGTGGGTTAAAGCCTCTGCCTTCGGCTCAGGTCATAATCTCAGGGTCCTGGGATCAAGCCCCACATCGGGCTCTCTGCTCAGTGGGGAGCCTACTTCCTCCTCTCTCTCTGCCTGCCTCTCTGCCTACTTGTGATCTCCCTCTCTCTGTGAAATAAATAAATAAAATCTTTAAAAAAAAAAATAGGAGTCTGTAGAGAATTAAAGAGTTTGTGTATATGACCATTAAAAAAGGCCCTTCAAGTGAGAGTTTAAGAAAACAGTAGAGGCTGGGGCACCTGGGTGGCTCAGTGAGTTAAAGCCTCTGCCTTCAGCTTGGGTCATGATCTCAGGGTCCTAGGATTGAGCCCCTCATCAGGCTCTCTGCTCAGCAGGGATCCTGCTTCCCTCTCTCTCTGCCTGCCTCTCTGCCTGATTGTGATCTCTCTCTGTCAAATAAATAAATAAAATCTTAAAAAAAAAAAAAAACAAAAAACAGTAGAGGGGTGCCTGGGTGGCTCAGTGGGTTGAAGCCTCTGCTTTCTGCTTGGGTCATGGTCTCAGGGTCCTAGGATCGAGCCCTGAATCGGGCTCTCTGCTCAGCAGGGAGCCTGCTTCCCTCTCTCTCGGTCTGCCTCTCTGCCTACTTGTGATCTCTCTCTCTGCCAAATAAATAAATAAATAAATAAATAAAATCTTGGGAAAAACAAAAAGAAAACAAAAAACAGTAGGAAAAAACCCTACTATGAACAGAGCTTGTCAACTACCTCAAATGAATGGCAATTATGAAAACAACTAAAAAAACCCTTCCCAGTCCAAAAAAATACCAATGACCGAAGAGAAATTTTAATTATGAATGTATTCAATATCAAATATTCCACCAAAATTCTGCTTACCTTATGTAGCATTATTGCCACAAACACAATTAATTGGACGCTAGTCTGTGAAGTAGAGGCTGCTGCTCCTAAGGCCACTCCATCCGCTAAATTTCGGAAAAAATAAAATGTAAACACTATAAGAACAACAACAGCAGCAGCAGCAGTGTAGTAGTTTCATGTGTGGGCTTTAGAGTCAGGTAGAGCTGCGCCTGACTCTGGGAAGGTTCCTTAACTTTTCTGAACCTCAGCCTTCTCATCTCTAAAATGGGCTCAAGGAAGTATGTATTCTTGGGATTTTCTTGAGGGTTAAATGAGTTAACATACGTAAACAGCTTAGCACCTGGCCCCAAGTATGCAATATGTCAGCTGTTATAACAGAAATTGCAAAGATTGCAAAGTAGGCATCTGTGTCTTGTAGATGAAAAAGACAAAATAAAGACATTCCAACTTCATATGGGTGATTTATACCCAAGAAGTAAATATTGGCTGAATGGGTAAACTTCTGTCAGATAAGCACGTTACACTGGAAAGGTCCAGGTGACAGTGCGCCCTCTCCCACATGCCCTTGTCGGTCACAGACGCCGACCGCCGGGACGGGTCTTCGGTTATGACTCTAAGGCATGCCCAGTCAGTGACGCCGCGCCTTCTGCACTCTACAGCCCACCCCTGCCTCAAAGGGCACTTTGGGTTTACACTGAGCAATAGGCCTCTTCAGTACCAAAATGTCAAGGCTCTTTTCCAGATGAAGCTCTATGGCAGAAGTCAGCACATTTTTTCTTAAAGGGCCAGAGCAACCCATCTGCTCCCTTGCAGACACTGCCCATTCTGCCAACGCGGTGCAAAGGCAGCCACAGAGAATATGTAAACAAGTGGGCATCGCTGTGTTCCAAAAAACTTTATTTATAGGCACTGGAATTTGAATTGCGTATAATTCGCATGTGCCACAAAATTTTTTCCTCCATTAAAAAAATATAAAAACTGTTTTTAACTTGCAAATCCCCCCAACACTGAGTACGCCCAGGCTAGTGCTTGTGTTGGAGGAATTCATGAAGCAACCCTCTCCCCTAAGTCCAGCCCAAGGGCAGTTCACAGGGATGGTCCCCGGGACGTACGCACTAAGCCTCCCACACCGGGACAGAAGAGAAAGGGGTCTCACTGCCATCCAACCCTACCTGCAGCATGGACGACCAGACCCAGGGTGGTGGTGATTTTGGAATTGCTGGGCCTTGCTGTTTCTGGATCTGAAGTACAAATAAGCAAGTCAGCCACGAAGCAATGCGAAACAAACTGTTAGAACAAATGACCTGGAGGTAGAAGAATTCTTGGAGAGCTTTGATTGTATTTTCCCCATGACTGTCTTTTCTCTTTGGCTTCAAACACTTAGAAGTTTCCCCTGTCCTGAAAGAGGCGGGCAGGAAGGACCTCTTCATTCATCCCAGCCTTCCCTGAACAGACAATACGGGACCCCCAACGGCCTCAACTGCCTCACACCTCTTAACCCTCCAGCTCTCCCTGGAAAGTGCTCCGTGGCCTCTTGGCGTGTCTCTGCAGACCCATCTCGTCACTGCCAACCTGCCCCTCTCCCCCAGCCTCCTGCAACTTTATCTTTATTCCAGTACCAAAATGTCTGTCATGTTTGCCCTTCTCTATTTTATTGCCAACATCCTAACCTAAATTTGCATCCACCTGAACCTGAATGAGCACCAGGCTCCCAGCTGGTCTCCCCCGCTCTCATTTCTCTCTCATCTAACTCATCTTACACATCCTGGTCGGACTCATCTCTGAATCGCCCCCACTCTTCCGAAATGCCACTTACCTGCCGCTTTTCAGATTCAGTCCACACTCTGTGCTTAACCTCTTTATCAGCTGGCATCATCTGATTTCTCACTATTCAGTCCAGTTACACCAGTTTCTTTAACATCTTCTAACAAAACCTTCTCACTGTCCTTTGCCCGATCTCTCATCCTTAATTCTGGGCATGAACTTAAACTTCTCAGCTCATCAATCTGAAAGCTAGCCACTGTTCAAAGTCTAATTCTAGGACCACTTCCTTCAAGAAAGAATCAAAGACAGGGGCGCCTGGGTGGCTCAGTGGGTTAAAGCCTCTGCCTTCGGCTCAGGTCATGATCTCAGGGTCCCGGGATCGAGCCCCACATCGGGCTCTCTGCTCAGCGGGGGGCCAGCATCCCTCTCCCTCTCCACCTGCTTCTCTGCCTACTTGTGATCTCTGTCAAATAAATAAATAAAATCTTAAAAAAAAAGACTCAAAGATTATTTCCAGCTCAAAAGGTTCCCCTTGCCTAGAAACCAAGAACTCTATGTGCACAGACTCTACATGCTACTTCAAAGATTTTTCTAGATCACACTTGAGATATATACAATGGTTTTCACTCAAATAGGTCTTATATCTCCAGATTGACTGTAGACTACACAAAATTGAATTTTCCACTTCTTTCCATCTTACAGAATGTAGCACAGCACTGGAAACCCAACAACTGCTTAAAAAATCCTTTTTGGAAAAAAAAAAATCCTTTTTGGAGAGGGGAAAACATATTTCTCTGTGTCACATGAATGTTTCTGCTATAATAGAAAATATACCAGCAAGTTAATAATGTCCGAACAACATAAAAAAAGATGGGGACATCAAAATGCCAAATGAAATGACAGATGGACATTAGCCAAATAAATTCCAAGGGATTTAATCTTCTGGGAAAAACCAGAACACAGAAGGAATGGTTTACAGTGGAAAAAATATATATATACGTAAAATAACATGTTATCTTTTTAGTAAAAATAAAATTATCTTCTAATTAAAACACTGCAAGGAAGGGAAGCTAAAGCCCCTACACTAAATTGGTCGGGGACAAGAAATATTTCAATGTAGCCCCAAACTGTGAAGAATATCATATTATACTGTGTGCCAAGCTTGTTTTGATTTTCCTTTATACAGTCTTGTGGTCTAGTTATAAATAGCATCTTAAATAAAAATTAGAGGCTTTAAAATTAAAACACAGTTTTTACAAATCTATAAGAAAAGACTGTACTTCAGCATAAGTTTAATAAATGAATTTTTACTGACATTTAATAATATTTAAAGCCCTGTAGATAATAGGTAAAACTAAATTATCAGATACATGAAAGTGAGCAAAAACAGTGACTTCAGAGATGAAACAGGAGGAAAAATAAAGGAATACATGCTATTTTTAATTTTTTTATAAGAATTATAGGGCACTGGGGTGCCTGGGTGGCTCAGTGGGTTAAAGCCTCTGCCTTCGGCTCAGGTCATGATCTCAGGGTCTTGGGATCGAGCCCCGTGTCGGGCTTTCTGCTCAGCAGGGAGCCTGCTTCCCCGCCCCCCTCTGCCTGCCTCTCTGCCTACTTGTGATCTCTCTCCTCTCAGTCAAATAAATAAATAAAATATTAAAAAAAAAAAAAAAGAATTATAGGGCACTAATGGGCTTTAAATGCATTTAAAATTGAAACGGACGAGAATCACAAAAATGTCACAAAGGCCACGGGGAGCAACTATGTAATGCAGTTGGAATTAGACACCATCCCACCAGAGGGTGCTTCTCATTTGCTATTTAGTAAAAGCACACAAATGAAACCATTTGCCCCTAAATCAATTTCCCAATACATGTAAGACCGTTAAAAAAGAAAAAGTGTACAGAAAAATACTTAATAGAAATAGTATATGCAAGATTAACAAAATAAAAGGTATCCTTAGACGAAAAAGGCTAATTAAGTTCAATGAATTTTGAAAAAAAAAAAAAAAACTTTTCTTTGGAAATAAATTTTACATCTTTCAAATAAAAATTTGAAATAATCTTTCAAATCTTCAGAAAAGTTTCAAGAATGTTCAAAAAACATTCACTACTCATTTCTCAGAATGACCTGCTAACATTTTGCCCTATTTGCTTCATTATTTGTGCTCATGTTCTTTCTGTATCCACACCCCCACACACATTTTTTTCTGTACCATTTCAAAGTAATTGCATACATAACTCTTTACCCCCAGATATTTCAAAGTATATTTCCCAAGGGAAAGGACATTTTCTTGTATAATCACATTACAATGATCAACTTCAGTAAATTTAATATTGATACTTTTCCCCTAATTTCTCTTACATATTCTAATTTTGTTAACTGCCCAGGAAAGTCTTTCAGAGCATTTTTCCCTCTCAGGAAGGATCCAGTCTGGGATCATCTATGCACTTAGTTGTATCTCTTTAGCCACTTTTAATCTGGAGCATTTTCTTTGCCTTTGACTTTTGCGACACCAATACCTTTGAAGAACACACGTCCCTTCCTGAGCCTTTCTTGTTTTTTGTTTGTTTGTTTGTTTTTTAAAGATTTTTTATTTATTTGACAGAGAGAAACACAGCGAGAGAGGGAACACAAGCAGAGGGAATGGTAGCGGGAGAAGCAGGCTTCCTGCCGGTCTTGCCAAGCAAAGAGCCCGATGCGGGGCTCGATCCCAAGACTCTGGGATCATGACCTGGGCCGAAGGCAGACACTTAATGACTGAGCCACCCAGGTGCCCCCCTTTCTTGTTTTTTAATAGAATGATCCCTTCTGGGGCACCTGGGTGGCTCAGGTCATGATCCCAGGATCCCGGGATGGAGTCCCACGTCGGGTTCCCTGCTCAGAGAGGAGCCTGCTTCTCCCTCTCCTGCTCCCCCTGCTTGTGCTCTCTGTCAAATACATAAAATCTTAAAATAATAATAATAATAATAATAATAACAATGATCCCTTCCTTTTGGGTTTGTCTGATGTGGCCTGAGATGATGCACCCTCAGATGGAGCACCACATAGGTGCTGCTGCTCAGGATGTGTAGAGACACAGAATCTACGTCTATCGCTGCTTGCTAGTAGAGGGAATTTTGGATTCTATCCTGGACATTGCGGATACTCCGGATTCTGTCATATGCCTCCAAAGAGTGTCCCCTTTTGTTTTGCCTGAAGTCACTTGGTTTGGCTTAAACTGCCAAGTCCGTCTTTTGGGCAGCTGCTCAAATCCCAGGTCGATTCTCTCATCTTGAGCTGAGTCTGCCCGCAAAAGAATGGTTTGGGGCTCAGTCAGACTTGGGCTGAGTTTGTATATAAAATCTAGGGCTGAGTTTCTCTGTCTCTCCTTTCTAATATTCTCCCCTCACTTCCCAGGGGCTGTAGCTACTCTGACCTCTAGTTCCTTAGGCCAGAGAGACCGAGTTTTCTATCAGTTTTAGCTACCCTAACGGTGCTGACAGCTTAAAAGTAGTAAAAAGAGAAATCTACCCTGTTCTAAGGGCTGACTCCCTTCAGGACTTTCTTGCTTCAGGCCACTCTCTAGTGTCTTTTGGGAGAGGGTTTAAATACTTTTCCCAGAGTTCTTAGTTATCTGTGAGGAGGCTGGTCTGATAGGCACTTATTTGCCCACACTGCAAACAGACGCCGATGACTTTAACCTTGATCATCTGGTCAAAGTACTACCAGATTTCCTTATTTCATTACTCCTTTTTCCCTTGCAACTAATAAACAAATCAAAGTTTACCCCCTAGATTTAACATTCGTTGGTTCTGGCATGAGCCCATTTTTACCATGAAACCGGGAAAAAGGATTTTCTCCTGCCAGCCCTGTTTCTACACTTACAAGCTGGCATTCAGCAGCCCGCTGGAAGCGAGTGTTCTCCCTCCTCCTCTTCCCTCTCATGTGGATGTGCTCGGCGCTTCCCATTTTCTCAATGGTTTCTCATTACTGTTTGTAATTACTGTGGTGCTCAAACTGTCTTAGATCTGGCTAGCAGGAACCCCTTCAAGTTGGTTCTAAACTCTGTGACAAGTTTCCATTTTCTTCCTTCCTACTTTTTTTGGAGCACTAGATGTTCCAAGCTCATTCTGTACTTACCCTGCCCCTGTCCTGGAATCAGTCATTTCTCTGAAGAGCCCTGGTTTGCTCATTGCTAGTGGGGTGTCTTTACTTCTAGGCCCTCTCTGCAGACAGAGCTAGGGCATACATACATGTATGCATAAACGCACACGTGTATATGTACACACACACATTTCAGAAATGATGAGTCTGACAGCTCCGATTCCAGTCCGTCCCTATAGGGGTTCTTTCTTGCCTTCCCCCATTCTACATTTGTACATCCCCTCTACCTCTGCTTCCACCAACAGCCACACACTTACTGAGAGCAACACTCGCTCAATCCTAGAAGATACCTAAAACAGTTTCAGAATTGTTTTCACCTGTACATCACAAAAGGCGAAGCCTACAAACGAGAGTTTGGTAATTGTTTATGCTTCTCCCCCAACTCCACTCAGAATTAAAAATATACAGTCAAGTACTACATTCATATGTCACTTGAGGTTTTCTTTTTAAACCCCCTTCAGTGTGACTGTGTAATATATTCATTTGAATCACAGTTCACCTGCTTCAGTTAGCTTCCCCTACTCTTGTTGATTTCATTTTATTTTTTGAATATGGGAAATAGCAGCATGTTTCCCAAAGTCAAAACTAGATCGAAGAGGCATGCCCAGGGAAGTGCCACCCCTCCTGAAACTCTTCTACCCCATCCTACCCTGCCCCCACCTCTTACAGGTAACTGTTGTCTAGCTGAGATTCTGGTTTCCTTTTTGTAAAAATAAGCAGACATATGTGTTCTAGTCCCCCTCTTTCTTATACAAAATGTAGTATATGATAGATACTAATTTACATTTTGGCTCCCCCCTCCCTAAAAATATGTTCTAGAAATCTCTCCCTATCAATTCAGAGATCTGATTCCCCACCCTTTTTCACAGCTACCTACAGAACTCCACTCGATGCATACATTGCACTTTGTTCAACTAATGTCCATCACTGGACATTTAAGTGGTTTTACAATGATAAATAATGCTGCACTGAATAATCTTGTGCATGTGTATTTTCGTATTGGAGCTGCACTATTGGAATAAATTCTCAGAAGTGGGATTTTGGTGTCGAAGGATAAATACAAATGTAGTCTCATTCGATATGGCCAAATCCCCCTCTGAAGGGGCTGCACAATTTTGTCTTCCCACAGCAATAGATGAGGGTGTGTTTCACTGTAGCTCTGATAACAAAGTATATTGTCAAGCTTTTGAATTTTTGCCTGACAGGTGAGAAATGGCATTTCGGCAGAATTCTGATTTGTATTCTTAAGTGAAACTGAACATCTTTTCATATGTTTAAGGACCATTTTAATTACTTTTAATGAACTATCTGTTGATGTCTTTTGCCTGCTTTTCCACAGATTTTTTTTTGAGGCCATGCACTCTTAACCTGGAGTCCATTAGAAGAACACAGGTGGAATGCAGGGGGTGCCTGTGACCTTAACTCAGAAAAAAGTGCATTTTAATTTTTACTAACCTCTAAATGAAATCTATCATTTCCTTTGATTATGAATACAGACCATGAACCACAAATACTGGCACCACCTATACTTTATTGCCAGGAGTACTCAGATAATTTCATGTTATTTTACAGTTGTAGATCATCTTCCTATCATTGCTCTCACTCATCACTGTTTTCAGTTAAGGGCGTATAAACTGCCACCACACTGCACGATTACAGTTTTCTTGTCTGTAGATGCTTGTGTAATGAAGTTGGGCACCTATCAGACAACTCTGCACCCACAGTCGTGCAACCACTAAACAGCAGAAGTTTAGTTTACTGGGGACTGAGACGTCTATGCTGCTCTCCAGCAGCTCCTATCTGCAGAGTTCGGTCAGTGTATTTGAAAAGAGATATCTAGAAACCCCTCTATCACCAAACCCTAGGGGAGTTTGATGCAACTCTTCCAAATTTATTCTATCATGGTGGCATTAAAGTTGTATCATGGATTAGAATCTTTTAATATAAACCATATTAAAGATGTTGACCCAGCGAAAGAGGAATTCATTGATCTTTAAAAAAATATATTTTTTTTATTTAAATTCAATTTAGTTAATATATAGTGTATTATTAGTTGCAGGGGTAGAATTTAGTGACTCATCAGTTGCATATAACACCCGTGTTCATTACATCATGTGCCTTCCTTAATGTCCATCACCAATTACCCCATGGCCCCCACCCTCTTCCCTCCAGCAAACCTCAGTTTGTTTTCTATAGTTAAAGAGTTTTTTATGGTTTGCTTCCCTCTCTGTTTTTATCTTATTTTTCCTTCCCTTCCCCTATATTCACCTGTCTTGTTTCTTAATGAATTCATTGATCTTAAGACAAAAAAATTACTATATCTGGCTGGCTCAGTTGATGGAGTATGTAATTCCTGATCTTGAGGTCATGAGTTTGAGCCCCATGTTGGGGTTAGAGTTTATTTTTTATAACCTCTAAAGGTTATAAAGATTTTTAAAAGATTTTTATTTATTTATTTGACAGAGAGAGACACAGCAAGATGGAACACAAGTAGTGGGGAGTGGGAGATAGAGAAACAGGTTTCCCGCTAAGCAGGAAGCCTGATGTGGGGCTTGATCCCAGGATTAATGCATCAATAATGCATCAATTAATTAATGCATCAATAAAGAAGACATGCATTACTAAATCATAAATTTGTTTTTAACGTTTTGGAACTATATTTCAACATAATCAGGTTTCTCTGTAATCCTATACGTTATGGTTTACATATTTAAAAATATGATTCCAATAAAAGGTCCACAGGCTTCAGAATGCCTAAGGGCTCCACGGCACAAAAAAGGTTAAGAGTTTTTGCCCCAGACTTTCAGCGAAATGAGACAGCTCTAAGATAAGCTAATAACCCAGTAAGCACTCTCTTGTGCCACATGTCACAACTCGCCAGCTCCCCCAACTGAATAAAATGTTCACTAGAACCCAAGAAAGACAAGAGTTTTTGGCACTAAAGAAGGCCATTGATACACACGGAATTAATTCAATCATCTGTGACTTTCTAAACTGTAAATTTACTGCACTGCCCAGAAGGCCTTGGAGCCACTTACCGTCAGTAGAATGCACATGGGAGCTGCCAATCTGGTCTACCAGCAACATGAAAACGAAGCCCAGCACGAGGGAAACGCCAATGTAGGCGTGCAGCTGTGTGTGGTCATGGTTGTGCTCATGTTCATGGGCAACTGGTATTTCTGCTGCTTTGTCTGATGCAATCACATTCTGTGTTTCACTCACTTGGTGGTGTTTACCTAGAGCGGAATGAACCATAAAGAGAAAATGTTTTCCTCCTTGAAACATTTTCACATAGGTGCTCCCATTCTTCTGTATTTCAAGCTCTACTTACTCTACTGCAAAGACATCTACTTCCTATATTACAATCCAGCCAATCATAAAATCCTTTTAATATGCAGATCTTTTTATTTTCCTTTTAAATATTTTACTTATTTATTTGACACAGAGAGAGAACACAAGCAGGGGGAGCAGCAGGCAGAGGAAGAAGAGGGGTGGGAAGCAGGCTCCCCACTGGGCAGGGAGCCCAATGTGGGCCTCAGTCCCAGGACCCCGGGACCATGACCTGAGCTGAAGGCAGATTCTACACTGACTGAGCCACCCAGGTGCCTGGCATGTAGATCTTTTAACTGCCTATTACTCTCAAAACCTGGAAGTAGAAGCAAATCACGGAGCAAGAAAGCAGTCAAGTTCCCAAGTGATACCATCCTCAGATCCTCCTTTCTGGCTGGGAAATTTGTGCCAATATCATCAAGAAACTATAGTAATTTTTATTCTGATGAAGACAGGCAAATGAAGATCAGTAGTAATGAAAATAATTTTAACCAAATTCATCTAGTTTTAGATCTCAGTTGATTTAGAAATTGCAAATAAAGAGCAAACTGAGTATAAAACTTCTAGCTTTAAAAAATATCAGGAAAGGGGCACCTGGGTGGCTCAGTGGGTTAAAGCCTCTGCCTTCAGCTCAGGTCATGATCCCAGGGTCCTGGGATCGAGCCCCGAATCAGACTCTCTGCTCAGCGGGGAGCCTGCTTCCCCCCCCCCACCTGCCTCTCTGCCAACTTGTGATCCCTCTCTCTCTGTCAAATAAATAAACAAAATCTTAAAAAAAAAAAAAAAATCAGGAGTGGGGGGGTGTGCCTGGGTGGCTCAGATAGTTAAGTGTCTGCCTTCGGCTTTGGTCATGATCTCCAAGTCCTGGGATCAATCCTGAGTTTGGCTCCCGGCTCAGCGGGGAATCTTGCTTCTCCCTCTCCCTCTGCTTCACCACCCCCCCCCCACACCGATCATGCTCTCTCTCTCAAATGAATAAATAAAATCTTAAAAACATATACTAGGAGACAATCGCTGACTAGAAACCAAAAGAGCAGAGCAGTTTAAGAGACACAGCTTTCTATCTAAATTCAGTTCCAGGAACACAATTGCTGGAATACTCTGAATTACAGGCAGTGATACTTCTCGTTTATACTCACATATGACACTCAAAGCATAAATACTTCAAGGCCAGAATCCTGATCTTTGCTGTGTTTAATGAAGAGAGGCTAACAAATTAGATATTTCTCATTTATAATCAGATTAAGTATTTTTACCTTTGATCAAAGAAATTACACAAGCTTGTAATATTTTAGACCCTCCCTTAATCCTTTAAAAGATTTGAGAGGCACAAAGTATATGCCATGTGAAAGTTAAAAAAACAAACAAAACACCAAAACTTATATATATATTCCTCTAATTCCTGATTTTTTTTGTTTTCATAGCCATTTTCTTTTTTTAATCTTTTTTTTTTTTTTTAAAGATTTTATTTATTTGACAAAGAGAAACACAGCGAGAGAGGGAACGCAAGCAGAGGGGATGGTAGCGGGAGAAGCAGGCTTCCTGTGGAGCAAGGAGCCCAATGCAGGGCTTGATCCCAGGACCCTGGGATCATGACCTGAGCCGAAGGCAGATGCTTAACGACTGAGCCACCCAGGTGCCCCTTTTTTAAATCTTTTTTTAATGTGATAAAATATACATAAAATTTACTTACCATTGTAACCGTTTTTTTTTTCATTGTAACCATTTTTAAGTGTGGAGTTCTGTAGCATTAAGTACATTCACCCGGTCCTGCAACCATCACCACCCTCTATCTCCAGAACTACTTCATCACCCCAAGGGAATTTTTTAATCTGCAAAGTTTATTTTTTTTCCCTAACAGTGATTTCGTCTACTTGTTTTTAAATTGAATGTCCACATCTCTTTTTTACTTTAAAAAATTTTTTTTAAATTTATTTATTTATTTTTAAAGATTTTATTTATTTGACAGAGAGCGAGCATACAAGCAGGAAGAGTGGGCAGAGGGAGAAGCAGGCTCCCTGCTGAGCAGGGAGCTTGACGTGGGGCTCGATCCCAGGACCCCAGGATCATGACCTGAGCTGAAGGCAGACACTTAACTGACTGAGCCACCCAGAAGCCCCTAAATCTATTTTTCATAAAATCAACTTTATTGAGGTATAATTTACATACAATAAGGCACAGTGAGCTTTCCCAGTGAAAAACTTCTAGTAACTACCACCAAGCACAAAATATAGAACATCTTAAAATCCCAGAAAAGTTCTCTTAGGCTCCTCTGAATATATACCAATATATCACTCCTGGTCCCAAGCAAGGACTGATGTGCTTCTTGTCCCCAGAAAGACTTCTTTTTTTCCTATTCTGGATTTTATATAATTGGAATCATATAATGCGTAACTTTTATGTAAGGACTCTTTTGCTTATAGCAATGTTTTGAGATTAATCCATGCTTTAGTTGTTTTTTCCTCTTTTTTGCTGAATAATGTTCCACTGCATGGACATACCACAATTTGTTTACCCATTCGCCTATGGATGGACACTGGGGTTATTTCTGATTTTAGTCTATAAAAAGCTTCTATAAGCATTTAGGTACAAGTCTTTCTGTGGAAGGGTTAGCTATAAAAAACTGTCTTCATAAATAAATAAAGTAAGTAAACAAATAAATAAGTAAGTAAATAAATAAATAACTGTCTTCCACAGGGATTGTACCATCTTACACACCCAACAGCAGTGTATGAGAGTACTAGCTGCTCTATACCATTGTCAACATTTGATAATATGAGGCTTTAAAATTTTAACCATTTAACATACTCAATCACATTATCTGCAAACAGTTTTACTTCTTTCCAATCTTCATGCCTTTTCTTTCTTTTTTGGCCTTCTGCAGGCTAGAATCTGGCTAGGACCCCAAATACAATGCTAAATACCAGTGGCTGAGAGGAGATGGCCTAGCTTTGTTCTGAAAAAATTTTTTTTAATTTTATTTATTTATTTGACAGAGAAAGAGATCACAAGCAGGCAGAGAGAGAG
Source organism: Procyon lotor (assembly GCA_028646535.1). Taxonomy (NCBI): domain Eukaryota; kingdom Metazoa; phylum Chordata; class Mammalia; order Carnivora; family Procyonidae; genus Procyon; species Procyon lotor. Next base: position 94,618,187 of record CM053609.1, on the reverse strand, counting down.
AGAGAGGGAAGCAGGCTCCCTGCTGAACAGAGAATCCGATACGGGGCTCGATCCCAGGACCCTCAGATCATGACCTGAGCCGAAGGCAGAGGCTTTAACCCATTGAGCCACCCAGGCGCCCCTGTTCTGAATGTTATAGGTGTCTTAACCATAGGGTTTTCAAATATGCCCTTTCTCAGTAAGGAAGTTCTTTCCTAGTTTGCTGTAATTTTTTTTTTAATGAAGGAGAGTTTAATTTTGTCAAATGCTTTTCTGTACTTATTAAGGATGATCAAATAGTTTTTCTACTTTATTTGATTAATATAATGAATTAAACTGGTTTTTGAATATTACTCCAACCCCTACTTTGCATTCCTGGCATAAATTCCTATTGATCAAGACGTGTTATCCTTTTTCTATACTGCTGGCTTCAGTTTGCTACATTTGGTAAAGGACTGCTGTGTGTACATTCATGAGGGATATCTGCCTGTAACTTTGTTCTGGTAACATCTCTGAGTCACACTGGCATCCTAAAATGAGATGGGGTGTTCCTCCAAGAGACAGACAGAAAAGACTTCCTTCAGCCAATACATTTTCATTTTATTGATTTAAACAAGGTCTATGACTATCAACAGTTATTCTGATGTTAATGTTAAGTAGTATTTTTAGGGTGTCTGGGTGGCTCAGTTGTTAAGCAACTACCTTCAGCTCAGGTCTTGATCCTGGAGTCTCGGGATCAAGTCCCACATCAGGCTCCCTCCTCAGTAGGGACTCTGCTTCTCCATCTGACCTCTCTCTCTCATGCTCCCTCTCTCACATTCTCTCTCTCTCAAATAAATAAAATCTTAAAAAATATATATATTTTTAAATTACTAAAATGAGATTTATGACTATTTTTACACTTTTAAGACCATGACCTATAGTAAAAAAAAAAATTATATATATGAAAAACTAAATATAAAGTTTCACAAAACAGTGAAGCTTATAATGGTTACAACGCAGTCTTCCCTTTCTTTCTCTTTACCTCTTTTTGTCCCTCTACCAGGCTCTTTTTAAATGCTGGTCACAAGTCCAACTCACTAAATTTATCTGAAGACCCACTGAGTTGCTACCTTCAGTTTGAAAGCGTTACTGGAGGTGAGTGACTCAGAGGAAAAATGGATGATTTTGGAATAAGGGGCATTTTCTGGAAATTAGAAGCCCGGGCTGCAGTGGTCAACTAAAGAGAGCTGAGCGTTAAACAAGCCTAGGAGAAAAAAGTGGGCAGGTTGTAGGTGCCCACTCAGTTCCTTACACAAATAAATTGTTAGCAGTAAGGATGGTAAGCCAAAGAACTGACTGAAAGCTCAGAGATGAAAAATGAGTTTGAAAAGCAGTCCAAATATCTTGAATTGGTAATGTTGGACAATTAAAATGTAGCCTCATGATAACATGACTGTATTTAGTTTGTGAAAATCATTGAGCTGTACCCTGCCAATATGTGTATTTTCCTTTGTGTATAATTTTGTATGCAATATTTTGATAAAACTTAATATATTGAAAATGTAGTACTCTGGTGCCCAAGACTGAGATGGTTGCACCCACCATTTTTCAACTAGGTCTTCTTTGTGAGCTGGGGGGCTAGTTTAGCAAGGTCTCAAAAATGTGCAATAAATAAGCTAAAACATCTTATTTTCTCTAAAGACAAGGCAGTTTTCCATTTTAATATATATACGTAACCATGATTTAATTCTTCATATTTATAGATGCTAAGAAACTGCCCATGTGGGGCATCTGGCTCGCTCAGTCAGTGGAGTATGCGACTCTTGATCTCAGGGTTATAGCTTCGAACCCCCTGTTGGGTGTGAATACTTAAAAATAAAATCTACTTAAAAATAAAATCTTGGGGCACCTAGGTGGCTCAGTCGTTAAGCATCTGCCTTCAGCCCAGGTCATGATCCCAGGGTCCTGGGATCGAGTCCCACATCGGGCTCTCTGCTCAGCAGGAAGCCTGCTTCTCCCGCTACCATTCACTCTGGTTGTGTTCCCTCTCTCGCTGTGTGTTCTGTCAAATAAATAAAATCTTTAAAAAAAATAAAAATAAAAATAAAATAAAATCTTAAAAAAAAAGAATTAGAAGCTACCCGTGTGAAGTAAATCAAAGAATTTTGGTAGCTAAAATTTCTGATACTATTTAGAAAGATGCTATTGGAGAGGATCTGAATGATTAAGTTTTCATAAGCTACCCACTTAACATCTAACCTGGGTTCCCACCTCTCTTTCTGCCTATACTCTGCACGAGTTAAGGAATCCATGGGACCTCCATGCTGCTTCTTCTGGATAACACCTCGTCTGTCGAGACTCAGCATGGAAGTCCCCTCTTCCTTAAGATTTCTGTGTCCTCTTCTTTTCATCATATACAGCACACTGGGTGTCTTTCTACCATAGATCTTACCCCTCACTATACCATAGATATCCGCAAATTACAGTATGGCGCTGGTGCCTATTTTTGTTAATAGAAATTGCATTGGAACACAGCCACACTCATTTGCTCACAGATTATCTATGGTTGCTTTCATGCTATGACACCAGGGTTGAATAACTGCAACAGAAACCATATGGCCTACAAAGCGTAAAATATTTGCTATCTGGCCCTTTACAGAAAATGTAAGCCGACCCCTGCTGTTACTGATGGTTATTCATTTTCCACTGGCTGTGAATTCTTGAAGGCTGGGGCTGTATCTAAGACCTCTGAACTGCTAAAAATCAAATCAATAGAAAGCCAGAAATCTAGCAAATACTCAAATAAATGTTGAAGGCAAAAAATGGCCTTCACTTCTATAATTTAATGTAGCATTTCATTTCAAAAGTTACGACAATTAATTATTTTCTAGACAAAAAGTGTTATGCTTTGTTTTGTTTTTGAGAGAGTGCATGTGAGTCAGGGTGAGGGGCAGAGAGAGAGACAGAGGGAGAGAGACTCTCAAAGAGGCTCCACATCCAGTGCAGAGCCCAACATATAGGGCTCAGTCTCAGGACCCTGAGACCATGACCTGAGCCAAAATCAAGAGTCCGACACCTAACCGACTGAGCCACCCAGGTACCCTAACAAAAAGATTTTTTAAATGGAAAACTATAATCTTTTAGTCTTCTTTTAAAATAATTATGCACATGCTTTTTTATAAATTCAATAGGTAACAGGTATTTATACTAAATTAGGTGACAGTTTATGCTAAGAGTTTAGGTAAAAGCATGGGTTAACATGGTATTAAAGAGCGTTAGTCATGCTATTATTTGTGAACAGTGGCATCATAATTTTTAAAGGCAATTACTTTTGGGATGTGCATATAGCACTGAAACTAAACAGTAAGACTAATTACAACTTTCCTTTTTTTTTTAAGGATTTTATTTATTTCTTTGACACAGAGAGAGAGAGATCACAAGTAGGCAGAGGCAGGCAGAGAGAGGTAGAAACAGGCTTCCCGCTGAGCAGAGAGCCCAACTTGGGGCTCGATCCCAGGACCCTGAGATCATGACCTGAGCCGAAGGCAGAGGCTTTAACCCAATAAGCCAACCAGACGCCCCAGCCTAATTACAACTTTCAAAGGATGGTCAACATCATTTTACCTTATGAGGTATAAATATATCAGAATTTTTTTTAAAGATTGTATTTATTTATTTGACAGAGACAGAGAGAGAGAGAGAGAGAGAGAGTGTGAGTGCTCAGGCAGAGTGAGTGGCAGAAGGAATGGGAGAAGCAGGCTCTCTGCTGAGCAGGGAGCCCAATGTGGGGTTTGATGCCAGGACCCTAGGATCATGACCTGAGCTGAATGCAGACTCAATCCACTGAGCCATCCAGGTGCTCCGATATCAGAATTTTAAAATGTAGATGAGTATAAGATATCTTATCCCAATAATCTTATATCTTATCCCAACAATGCATTTTTAAAAAGACTGAATATAATTAACATACAATGTTATGTTAGTTTCAGATATGTAACATATTGATTCAACAATTTTTTGTATTACTTAGTGCTGACTGCAATAAGTATAGTTACTATCTGTCATCATACAACGTTATTATAATATTATTGACTAAACTCCCTATGCCACACTTTTCATCTCTGTGACTTATTTTATAACTGGAAGCTTGTACCTCTAAATCCCCTTCACCTATTTTGCTCATCACACCAGGCATCTTCCCTCTGGCAACCACCAGTTTGTTCTCTGCATTTAACAGTCTGTTTTTTTTTTCTTAAGATAGATCAATCGATCGATCGATCTATCTATCTATCTATCTATTTAGAGAGCAAGCAGGAGGAGGGGCAGGGGGAAGGAGAGAATCTCAAGCAGACTATGCACACTGAGCACAGAACCAATGCAGGGCTCCATCTCATGACCCTGAGATCATGACCTGAGCCAAAACCAAGAGTCCAATGCTTAACTGACTAATCCACCCAGGTGCCCCAAGAGTCTGAGTTTTTTGTTTTTTAGATTCTACATATAAGTGAAATCACATTGTATTTGTCTTTCTCTGTCTGATGTATTTCATTTAGTATAATACCGTCCAGATCCGTCCATGTTGTTGCAAATGGTAAGATCTCATTTTTTTCTACATTTGTGTGTGTGTGTGTGTGTGTGTGTGTGTATCTATCACTTCTTCTTTATCCATTCATCTATCGATAAGATACTTGGGTTGCTTCCATATCTTGGCTATTGGAAATAATGCTGCAATAAACATAGGGGTCCATATATCTTTTTGAATTAGCATTTTGTTTTCTTTAGGTAAATACTCAGTAGTGGAATTATGAGATCATACAGCATTTCTATTTTTAATTTTTCGAGGAACCTCCATACTGTTTTCCACAGTGGCTGCACCAATTTACATTCCCACCAACAGTGCATGAGGGCGCCCTTGATTATTTTTTTGATTCTAGCCATTCTGACAGGAGTAAGATGCCAACAATGCTTTCTTTAAATAATTTTGGAACTTTTCTTTTGATACTGCTTAAGAGTTAAGTTTATGAATCATAATAAAATTGTCATTACTTTATGGCATCACCTGCTTTTGATATAAAACAGTACTGAATAAACTGATCAGCTAACTTACTATGCAGATTGGCATCAAAAAAATTTTATATTTCCCCAAACCAAAACTACTTTCAAGGAAAATGCTGCTACTGACAATATTTATCTAAATGTGCTGCACATTCTGGAGGTAAATTAAAGAATGATTTCCAACATTTTTTGAGCAATTACTTCTCTAAGTACTTAATTTCATGAATTATAATTTTGAAGGGGTTAATACTCATTTTGATGTAAAATTTTGGCAAGTAATATGTCAGCAACATATAATAAATATTGCTTGAATTAAGTGTGCTGTTGATTGAGGCTTCTTATAAAAGATCTGAATGCTGGGCACCTGGGTGGCTCAGTGGGTTGAGGCCATTGCCTTCGGCTCAGGTCCTGGTCTCAGGGTCCTGGGATCGAGCCCCGCATCGGGCTCTCTGCTTTGCAGGGAGCCTGCTTCCCCCTCCCTCTCTGCCTGCCTCTCTGCCTGCTTGTGATCTCTCTCTCTCTGTCAAATAAATTAAAAAAAAACTTAAAAAAAAAAAAAAAGATTTGAATGCTTATCATTAAGTGGAATTTAACTTTATATAAAAACATGAAATATTTACTGGAATATACACAATAGTAAGCCTTGATTTTATTTACAAACATTAACCAAAAAAACAAACATAAACCCTTTTTAAAGTGAGCAATAGGGGCGCCTGGGTGGCTCAGTCGTTAAGCATCTGCCTTCGGCTCAGGTCATGATCCCAGGGTCCTGGGATCAAGCCCCGCATCAGGCTCCCTGCTCAGCAGGAAGCCTGCTTCTCCTGCTACCATTCCCTCTCTCGCTGTGTTTCTCTCTGTCAAATAAATAAAATCTTTAAAAAAATTAAAAAATAAATTAAAAAAAAATAAAGTGAGCAATAATCACCTTAATGGTACATACACAAATTGGTAATGGAATCCAGATATTGAATATAAATATACCCATCCTTCCTTCTACTCTGGATATGAAACTGAAACTAGTAAAAACTGGGATCTCAAAAACCAGCTATAAAATTGTAACATATTACGTTGTATACATGTTACTCATTCATATACAAGCTTTCAGGTTATTATGTCTGATTACTAAGGACACTGGTTGGTAATTCATTAGCCAAGACATGTTCCACGTCATACTCCCTGTTGCAAAGTACACAAACCAGTGGTGTTATCACTGGATACTGTACATCAGACATATATTTCTCATGCCACTAAGAGAGTGTTCAGCAAATCATTATGGGCTTGCTTCTTTGCCTAGATGTTTATATAGAAATCTTTCTAGTAAGTTCCATCAGAATGGTATGTAGCTGTCCTTTGTCACAGACACAAATTACATTAAAGGTAATAGAATCAATTTACCCTTTGAATAGGTTTGTTGAAGCTCCTCCTTCAGATTAACATGTGCTTCTATAAAAGAAACAAATTTTCAGGTAATTTGGCTTTTTTTTTAAGTGATTAAAAACAGTTTTGTTTTTATGTTTTTGGCCTTTGTTGATTGTTTTTAATTTCTTAATTTCTACTCATACCTAACAACTTGTTACAGCTCTCTATTACATATTTTTTTCTGACAAATAGCTCATTACACATGACATGTATTTTCAGTAAAAAGGGCAGAATAGCTTCTACTTATGATGACGTATTCCGTTTCTCATGAAAAAGAGAAAACCTGATCACAGTCAAATATATAAAGCTGACATTTCATTTTTTTAAGATTTTATTTATTTATTTGAGAGAGAGGCAGGTAGAGAGAACAAGCAGGCAGAAGGGCAGAGAGAGGGACAAGCAGACCCCCCACTGAGCAGGGAGCCCAATGTGGAGCTCTATCCCAGGACCCTGGGATCCTAACCTGAGCTGAAGGCAGATGCTTAACTGACTGAACCACCCAGGGCTCCCTAAAGCTGACATGTTAAAGGGATGTTAATTAATGAATCTTTAATCAAAATATTAGTTTTAATTCATTAAAAAAATTTTTTTTTTTAAAGATTTTTATTTATTTCACAGAGAGAAACACAGTGAGAGAGGGAACACAAGCAGAACGAATGGTAGCAGGAGAAGCAGGCTTCCTGCCCAGCAAGGAGCCCGATGCGGGGCTCGATCCCAGGACTCTGGGATCATGACCTGAGCCAAAGGCAGATGCTTAACGACTGAGCCACCCCGGCGCCCCTAAAAATTTATTTTTTAAAAGATTCATTTATTCACTTGAGTAAGAGAGAGAGAGAACATGCACATGCATGTGAGCAGGGGGGGGGCAGAGGGAGAGAATCTTCAAGCAGACTCCCCACTGAGCACAGTGAAGGCGTACTCCAGGCTCAACTCTGGACTTGATGCCTCAACCAAGAAGATCATGACCTGAGCTGAAACCAAGAGTCGGACGCTTAGCCAACTGAGCCACCCAGATGCCCAGGTTTGTTTGTTTGTTTAAGATTTATTTGTTTGAGAGAGAGAGAGAATACATACACAGGCATGTGCAGGGGGCAGGGGGAGAAGGGGCAGAGAGGGAGGGAGAGAGAATCTCAAGCAGATTCCCCACTGGGTGCAGAGTCTGATGCAGACTTGATCCCACAACCCTGAGATCATGACCTGAGCCAAAATCAAGAGTCTGACCCTTAACCTACGGATTCACCCAGGCACCCCCAAAAAGAAAAAAAACCCATTATAAGATTTCTTCAGGGACATTTGGATGGCGCAGTCGGTTAAGTGCCTGACTCCTGATCTCAGCTCAGATCTTGCTCTCAGAGTCCTGAGTTTAAGCCCTGTATTGGGCTCCACTACTCAAAAAAAAAAAAAAAAAAATTTCTTCAGCAAATAGACACTACAATGATGATTTTAAATTCCTTATGCCGTATACCATGTAGCAGACTATCATTAAGAATGCGGGCTTCATTTTTTTCCCATGCTGATAGCACTTTCACAAACATGGTGAATGTTCCCAAAACCCACCAGACTTTCTGTAAGAAACTTTCTGTAAGTACCAACCCCACAAAGTGACACAGTACAAGAAAGGCAAAGATTGTCTTTACACCCAGGGAAAGCAATGTTATGACAGGAAGAGTGGCTATGGTAGGCAGATTAAGTGGATTTCTGGAAAAAAGCTAAAACTCCAAAGATGATTGTGAGGAGGGTTGAATGTATTGAGCCCAAGTGCAGATCTAAGAGAATGCTGGCCATTAAGAGATGCAAGCAATATAAACTGGGAAGAGATACGAAGAGAAAAGGCCAAGTGATCCAGTTCTAAGCTTCTTATTTTGTTATTTTATGAACACAGTAAAATCTTGAGGTATGTTCATTTCACTTGGTTGCGACTGGTCTTTTAAGAGGAAAATAAACTAGTGCCATCAGTAAAATTCTCCTTGTGGGGAAATTTAAGATTAAAAAAAAAAAGTGTAGGCTTCAGAGTAAGACTGCTTATGTTCAAATCCTGATCGTGACACTTACTGGCTGACTACCTCGGACATGTCATTCAACCTCTTTGTGGCTTCATGTCCTCATCTGTAAAATAGTACCCGCCTTGGACGGCTGTTGTAATGATTGGACAATAAATGTGAAGGGCTCCACACACTACCTGGTATATGCTAAGCGCTCACTAAATGTTCAGGAACATAGTTATATATTAAATGGAATTTGGGAGATTCATTTTTAAACATCTTTGTCATATAATTGATCTGAATATCAGTCAGAAACAATAGTGAGTAATAAAACAATATTGGGGAAGGGAGAGAGGGATTGGAGAAAAGGCAGAGATCAGACATTTTAATAGAGAAATTAAGAAGTAAAAGAGATAGATATAAGTCCACCATCATCCATGTTTCAGAATCCTGAGGATAAAGTGCAAGAGCTTTAAAGAGCTCCATTTTTACTAATGAATGACAGGCCATGAGTTAGTTAAATATAACAGATTTAACCTTCTCCCTTTATTTAAATGTAGAGAAAAATGACAAAACCATTAAGATGACTGTACTTCTCTAAAAAAATCTGATCTGTGGCATTTTGGACAAATTTAGGGAAATAATCTACACTGAACCATTCTTGGTAACAGCTCCAGTGACTATCCTAACAATTATGAATAATATAGGTTTCAGGTTTCTATTTAGGTCTCTGACCCCACAGCCTGGCCTTTCTCAATATACTAATTCTCATACTCCAAAGAATTACAGTGGTTTCAAATTTAGCCCCACAGTAAACAAGCTCCACAGTCCTCAATAGATTATATTTTTATTAAAACTTGTTTCTGTAAAAAGAGAGTCTTCTCACATGAATGCTGATCTAATTCCAGTGATTTTAGAGCTATAATTATAGAAAAGTATGTGAGAGGTTCCTTTTTCCATTAATTAGTATTTATTTATTTGACACAGAGAGAGAGATCACAAGTAGGCAGAGAGGCAGGCAGAGAGAGAGTAGGAAGCAGGCTCCCCACCGAGCAGAGAGCCTGATGAGGGGCTCGATCCCAGGACCCTGAGATCATGGCCTGAGCGGAAGGCAGAGGCTTTAATCCACTAAGCCACCCAGGCGCCCCTCCATTAATTAGTATTTAATAATGCTTATTAAAGTGCCAGAACACTCAGTTAACATATTTTGAGCTCTGAAAAAATATCTGTTAATTATCATAATTATAAGGTCCACAGAAGAACTAAACTATAGGTTTTAGTAAACATGTACACAAACTCCTTTCTTGAAGTTGGGAGAAAAGCTGCTTGGGTCTAAAATAAAAAAAGAGAGAAAGGTGGGGGGAGAAAAAGATAAAGCAGCAGAAACGAAAGCGATGTGACTAAGCTCACCAGCGCGCAGACAGATGTGGAAGATGGGGAGACAGCTTACAGCTACTATGACGGTTAAGCTACCTCAAAAAAATCTTTCACAGGGTTGGGTATTAATATTTCACTTTTTAAAAAAGAATGCTGGGGACTCCTGGAGCTGGTTCAGACAGAGTAAGCCCAGTGTCGCCTCAATCACACAATGATTACTACAGAGACTCTGACAAAACGCCCAAAGAACTACCTACGGATCGCACGTGTAAACAATAGCAAGACAAGAGAGGGCAGCAAAAACTGCAAAAGAAACCTTGTCCTTCTGGCCAGAAGACAGGGAAAGGGGCTGCTGGGGGAGGTCAGCATGGAGGGAAACCACCCCTCTTTCTTCTTTCCCAGCCCAGCCTTGAAGGCAGTCCCAGTTGGGGAACTGCACGGCAGCAACACAGGCAGTGAAAACCCCCAGAAAAAACCCTTTCTGGCCAGAGTGGCCGGGGGAAAAAGGGGATCTGGTTATTCTGTTCTCTTGTTCCTCCTGCCACTTTGCCCTGAGGGCACCCCAAGTTACAGAGAAGTGTGCAATGCCAGCACAAGCAGCTGTAACTCCTAGAAAAACCCCATCTTTCTGGCCAGAGGACTAGGTAAAGGGTCCCCTGGGAGCAAGGGAGTGTGAGACAAATACTGGAGAGGAAACAGCTAAGGAGGGTTCCCCTAACAGTGTGCATAAATGGCACACATCCCAGACTTACCCCTGAACTCTGCAGGGATAGGACACACCCAAAGCAGCATTACAAACGCTTTGAAAACTAAACTAAAATTAAAACCATCACACAAAAAGGCAGCACAGAACTGGCAGTATGAAACCAACCAGGCTAAATGACTTGCTAAAACAAAAGAAATAAATATTCTCTACAGGATTTTAAAAGGACCAAAAGTTCCAAAATACATTATTAAAAATGTACAGGATACAACCCAAACTTGCCTGACATACAAGGAAATAGAAAAATTGGGGCACCTGGGTGGCTCAGTCATTTAAGCACCTGCCTTTGGCTCAGGTCATGATCCTGGGATCCTGGGATCGAATCCCATGTCGGCCTCACTGCTCAGTGGGGAGTGTGCTTCTCCCTCTACCCCCCCCCCCCCGCTTGTGGTCTCTCTCTCTCTCTCTCTCTCTCTCAAATAAATAAAATCTTAAAATAAAAAAAGAAAGAAAAATTTCACTGATTATGAAGGGAAAAAAAAATCAATCCAATCCCAAGGCAACTCAGATACTGGAATACTCAAGACTTTAAAGCAGCTATTATAACTATGTGCTCTGGGGTAAAGGTATAAACACTTCAAATGAATGACTGTCATTTAAAGAAATAGAAACTATACAAAGAAACCAAGTAGAAATTTCAAAACTGAAAAACATAATATCGGAAATAGTAAGTTCAGCCGCCTGGGTGGCTCAGTTGATTAAGTGACTGCCTTCGACTCAGGTCATGATCCCAAAGTCCCGGGATCGAGTCCCACATCGGGCTCCCAGCTCCACAGGGAGTCTGCTTCTCCCTCTGACCTTCTCCCCTCTCATGCTCTCATTCTCTCTCTCAAATAAATAAATAAGATCTTAAAAAAAAAAAAAAAAGGAAATAGTTCACTGAATGGCTCGCTAGGGGACTGATGATCACAAAGGAAAGAATCAGTACCCTTGGGGTGCCTGGGTGGCTCAGTGGGTTAAAGCCTCTGCCTTCAGCTCAGGTCATGGTCTCAGGGTCCTGGGATCGAGTCCCGCATCGGGCTCTCTGCTCGGCAGGGAGCCTGCTTCCCCCTCTCTGCCTGCCTATTTGCCTACTTGTGATCTCTCTCTGTCAAATAAATAAATAAAATCTTAAAAAAAAAAAAAAAAAGAATCAGTACCCTTGGTTATAGTGACAGAATTGAACAGTATCAATAGAGACCACATGGATCACAAAGTCTGTAATATTTACTGTCTAACCTGTTACAGTAAGTTTGCTGACCCCCGTCTAAATATACCAATTAGAAGACAGATTGTCAAATAGCATTATAAAAACATGATTCACCTATGTGCTGTTTATAAGAAATCCAATTTAAATATAGTGAATGACATATAGGTTAAAAGTAAAAGGATGAGGGTCGCCTGGGTGGCTCAGTCATTAATTGTCTGCCTTTGGCTCGGGTCATGATCCCAGGGTCCTGGTAGCGTGCATGGGGCTTCCTGCTCAGCGGGAAGCCTGCTTCTCCCTCACCCACTCCCCTGCTTGTATTCCCTCTCTCGCTGTCTCTCTCTCTGTCAAATAAATAAATAAAAGCTTTAAAAATAAGATGAATAAAGACATATCATGTAAACAGGAAACTGGAGGGGCTATGTTAATATCAAATAAAGCAGACTTAAGAAATATTACTAGGAATAAACAGGGACATTGCATAATAATGAAAAAGGTCAATTCACCAACAAGACATAGTAACCCTAAATGTGTAAGCACCTGACCAAAAAGCTTTAATATGGATAAAGCAAAATAGAAATCAATAAAATACAAAGCAGAAAAAGAATGGAGTTGCAAGCGAGCGAGCAGAAGGCAGTTCGGCTGCGAGAGCAGAGCAATGCCTAAGTCAAAGGAACTTGTTTCTTCAAGCTCTTCTGGCAGCGATTCTGACAGTGAGGTTGACAAAAAGTTAAAAAGGAAAAAGCAAGTTACTCCAGAAAAACCTGTGAAGAAGCAAAAGAAACTTCAAGTGCTCTGTCGTCCTCTAAGCAGAGCAGTAGCCGCAGAGATGATAACATGTTCCAGATTGGGAAAATGAGGTACGTCAGTGTTCGGGACTTTAAAGGAAAAGTCCTAATTGATATTAGAGAATATTGGATGGGTCCAGAAGGTGAAATGAAACCTGGGAGAAAAGGTATTTCTTTAAATCCTGAGCAGTGGAGCCAACTGAAGGAACAGATTTCGGACATTGATGATGCAGTAAGAAAACTGTAAAATCAGAGCCATAAGAAACCTGTACTGTTCTAGTTGTTTTAATCTGTCTTTTTACATTGGCTTTTGTTTTCTAAACGTTGTTTTCCAAGCTATTGTATATTTGGATTGCAGAACAATTTGTAAGATGAATACTTTTTTTTTTAAAGTGCATTATTAAAAGTGTTCTGAGTGAAAAAAAAAAAAAAGAAAGAAAAAGAATGAACTCAAACATGGTTTTTTGGGAAAAAAATTTTAAAAGAAGACATTACTACAGACATTAAAAGGATAACAAAAGATTACCATGAACAACTCTTACTATGAATAATTCCTCTTCTAAACTTAGAAGAAATAGGTAACTTGATTAATTTTATATCTATTAAAGAAATTGAATTCATAGCTAAAGACCTTCCAACATAGAAAACTCCAGGCCCAGATGGCTTCACTGGCAAATTCTAACAAACATTTGAGGAAGAAATATTTTTGATTCTATACAGTCTTCCAGAATGCAGAGGAGGGAACACTTTCCAACCCTAAGAGGCCAGCACTCTGACAACAAAACCATAAAGAGACATTGTAAGAAAAGAAAACCACAGACCAATACTCCTCATGAACAGAGATACAAATATCCTCAACAAGATCTTAGCACATCGAATCCAGTCATGATAATCCCTACCAATCAAGGGGGGTGGCATATGCAAATCTAGTTCAATATTTGAATATCACTGTAATTTACCACATTAACAGACTAGATAAAAACTCTCAGCAAACTAGGAATAAAAGGAAACTTCCTTAACCTGAAGAGGGAAAATCTGAAAAATCTACAGCTAACATTACACTTAATGGTGAAAGACTGAGTGAGAATAAGGCAAGGCTGACTACTTTCATTCCTAATCAGCCTCATACTAGATGGTGTAGCCAGTGCAACAAGGAAAAGAAAAAAAAATTTAAAGCATATTGGGAAAAAAACATTAAAGTGTCTCTGTAAAGGAAAGCACTAAACTGTCTATATTCATAGATGGTAAAACTGCAGCAATTCACAAGGAATCTATAGAAAAGCTCCTGTAACAAGTTAATTTAGCAAATTTTTATATCCTAGAATTCTAACAATTGAATATTTTTAAGGTATCATTTACAATCACACTATGAACAGGAAATGTTTAGGTATAAATCTAACAGAATACCTGCATATCTGTATGCTAAACTACGAAACTAGGGGTGCCTAGCTAGCTCAGTCAGTGGAGCATACAACTCTTGCTCTCGGGGTTGTGAGTTCGAGCCCCATGTTGGGTATGGAGATTTAAAAAAAAATAAATAAAATTAAAATTTAACAACTACCACACTGATAAAAGAAATCAGAGACCTAAAAACAAATGGAGATATATTATATTCATGGATTGGAAAATACAATATTTTTAAGATGTCAATTCTCCCCAAATTAATCTATAGATTCAACTCAGTCAGAGTCTCAGCATGATTTTTTTGTGTAGACATTGACAAGCTGATTCTAAAGTTTTTATAAAAAGGCAAAGGAACTAGTTTAACCAAAACAATTTTGGAAAATAAGAACAAAGTTAGAAGGACTTCACCATCTGATGTCAAGATGTGCTATAAAGCTATAGTCATCAAGACAAGGTTGTATTGGGGATGCCGGGGTGGTTTAGTCGGTTAAGCATCTGCTTTCAGCTCAGGTCATGATCCCAGGGTCCAGGGATGGAGCCCTTTGTCAGGCTTTCTGTTCAGTGGGGAGTCTGCTTCTCCTTCTCCCTTTGCTCCTCCCAGAGCTCATGCTCTTGCTCACTCACTCTCAAAAAAAACAAAACAAAACAAAAACTTATATTGGCAAAGGACAGATGTGGATATGTAGAGCAACTGGACAGAACAGAGGTCTAGAAACAGACCAACACAAATGTGGCCAATTGATTTTTGACAAAGGTGCCAAGGTAATTAATCTTTTCAACAAATGGTGTTGGAAATACTGGATATCCATCCATATCCCCCCAAAATGAACCTTTACATCGGATACAAAGTTAACTCAAAATGGATCACAGAGCTAAAATTAGCTCAAAATGGATCACAAAAATCTAAAATTATAAAACTTGTAGAGGAAAACAAAAGAGAAAACATTTGTGAACTTTTGAGTTCAGCAAAGGGATTTTAGATATGACCCCAAAGCACAATTCATGAAAGAAAGAATTGATAAATAGGACTTTATCAAAACTAAAAATGTAAAAACTAAATGTAAAAATTAAAACTCTGTAATGATACTGTTAAGAAACTGAAAAGATAAGCCAAAGACTAGGAGCAAATATTTGTGATATTTGGGCCCCCAAATGATATTGGCCCCCAGGGGGCCCCTGTCTGGCTCAGTTGGTACAGTATGTGACTCTTGATGTCAGGGTCATGACTTCGAGCCCCACGTTAGGCCTAGAGTTTACTTAAAAACAAAAACTAAAAAAAACAACAATAACTTGTATCCAGAACATGTAAAGAACCCTCAAAACTCAATAATAAGAAAACTCAACTTAAAAAACAGGCAAAAATTTGAATCATCAAAGAACACATAATAATGGCAAACAGGCATATGAAAAGATGTTTAACATCAATAGCCATTAGGGAAATGCAAATTAAAACCACATTGAAATAGCATTCCCTACCTATTAGAATGGCTAAAATAAAAAAAATGAAACAAAATAAATAGCATCAAGCGCTGACAAGGAAGGAAAGCAACTGAACTCTCATCCGTTACTACAGGGAATGCAAAATGGTACAGCTACTTTGAAAAAGAGTTTGGTTATTTCTTAAGTTAAGCATACACTTACCATATGATCCAACCATTCCACTTACAAGTAATTACACAAGAAAAAAAAACTCTCACGTTCACACAAAAACCTGTATGCAAATGTTTATAGAGCCTTTATTCATATTTCCACCCAAAATGAAAATAATCAGTATGTCTTTAAAGGAAGGAAGGAAAAAGGAAAGGAAAAGGTGAAGGAAGAAACAAACTATGGTTCATCCAAACAATGGAATACTACTCAGAAATAAAAAGGCACCACAGACCAGCAATAGAAACACAGGACATGATGGCTCTCAAACACATTAGGCTAAGCAAAAGAAGCCAGACCGAAAGGACACACAATTTCTTTTATATGACATTCGAAAAATCACACGTCAGGAAGATTCAAGATGATCCACTGGAATATGAAAGAAAATACGAGTGATGCTTGAAAAACATGGGGGTTAGGGTGCTGATTCCCTGAGCAGATGAAAACCAGCATATAACTTTTAGCTCCTCCAAAACTTCACTACTAGTAGCCTACCATTAATCAGAAGACTTACTGATAACAGAAAGTCTTTTAACACATATGTTGCATGTGATACACACTATATACTGTATTCTTACAACAAAGTAAGCCAGAGAAAAGATTAAGGAGGAGGAAACACATTTACAATACTGTATTGAAAAAGGGATGGGGCGCCTGGGTGGCTCAGTCGTTAAGCGTCTGCCTTCGGCTCGGGTCATGATCCCGGGGTCCTGGGATCGAGCCCCGCATCGGGCTCCTTGCTCGGCAAGAAGCCTGCTTCTCCCGCTACCATTCCCTCTGCTTGTGTTCCCTCTCTCGCTGTGTTTCTCTCTGTCAAATAAATAAAATCTTAAAAAAAAAAAAAAAAAGAAAAAGGGCCAATATAAGGGTATCAGCATAGTTCAAACCTGTACTGTTCGAGGGTCAACTGTACTGGTCTTCTATACACATTTACTTTAAATCTCATACTTCAAAATTTTATATTTTAGGTTTGTGTTTTATAATGTATACAGTAAATCAGTGGAACAGTACATGCTTATCCCCCCCGCCCCCAACAGGATATGTGATCAAAAAACAGAAGAAACCGCTGCTCTGGGACTCCTGATTTATTATCTACCCCCTAAATCTGACCAGTCTTCATCCTTTCTCCTATTTTCCAATTAAAGACCCCACAATCCTCATACATAACATCTGCTGCCACTCTCTGCCTACCCAAAGCCATTCATCATGCCTACATGCACACCCCAGGGAGGAGAACATCATCACTCTGGATAAAGGGCAGTTTTTTTCCTTGACTAAGATCTGAAAAGCTGCCTATTACACTGTATCTAGTATGAAATCTGGAAAGTGCCTATCTTTCTATACTATTCTTAAAGTTCAGCTGAGTCCCAGAGCTTGAAGATTCCACTCACCAACGTAACAGTTGTGATTTCAATCCTTCACAGGCGTTTGAAGTTTCATGACAAGCAGTGATCTGATTTTGCTGAGTCACAATTCTAAAGCAAGTATGTTTCCAGTTTGAGGACCAAACTGTCTAGCAGGTGAGTGACCCAAGCTGCCTGCTCAGTATTTACTCTCACATACCTATACTGCTCATCCTCTGCTTGTTGTTCTTAGGGTCAGGAAAGGCTTCTTTCACTTTTTTAGTTCTCCTTTACTGCAGAGATCCTCATCAATTACCTACAAGTTTACTGTAATGACTCCTTGAATCCAAATGTGTATAATCTGTTTATTTTTTCAATTAAAGAACACTAAAAATACAAATAGTTATCATGTAGAATTTGGGAAGTTTTTAAGTGGGCTTTTAAAAAGACTGCCATGGGGCGCCTGGGTGGCTCAGTGGGTTAAAGCCTCTGCCTTCGGCTCGGTTCGGGTCATGATCTCGGGGTCCTGGGGTTGAGCCCCACATCGGGCTATCTGCTTGGCAGGGAGCCTGCTCCCCGCCCCCCCCCCCCCCGCCTGCCTCTCTGCCTACTTGTGATTTCTCTCTGTTGGATGAATAAATAAAATCTTAAAAAAAAAATTAAAAAAAAAAAAAAGACTGTCATACTTAGAAAGACTGGAATTTATGTATTATTGCCAATAAATCTTGAGTGGTATTCATGGATTGGGGATTCAATTTACATCCTGCTAAGGATGTGTTCAATGTCAAAGATGTCAGAAGGTATGTTTTAAGAACTCTTCCCAGGGTAGAATTCTACGGCAAATATGAACTATGTTCAGGAAAAAAAAAACCCCACTAGCCTTCTCCTTCCAACCCTCCATGTTAACAGTATATCTCAAAGAAGACCCTCTTCTTTCTCTCTCACCATCAAGAATGTCTTCATAAAGTGCATGTACTCCTTCAGGCACGATGACCGCCAGTGCAGTTCCACAGAGAAGGCCAGCTCCCAAAACAGTCACCAGCTTTAGCCGCTCCTGGAAAGAAAATACCAGAAACTGTTGAAAAGACTGATGATTGAATGAGAGAAAGTTTCTGAAGTATCTGTAATCAAGACCGTGCGTTGCTCATTTGTGAGACCAAAACCTACAATGGTTAGTGAATGTGAAACAGGGTCAGCTTCATGAAGAATTAATGCCAATTAAAACAGGGAGATAAAAAAAAAAAAAAAAACAGGGAGATGCCACTTATAAATTTACCAGATTGGCAATGATGTGGGAAAACTTGTCTATTATCCATGAGGGGTAATAGGGTCCGATTGTCCGACTCTGGGAGATATGGAAATTGCTACAATGTATCGGGACCACTATTCGGCGATTTCAATTTAAAGCCTCAAAAATGTGAATTCTTTGATTCAGCAATTTCACTTCTAGAAATTTATCCTAAGAAAGAACTATGCAAAGATGATCACTGCACTAAGAGTGCAAACCTGAAAATATCCTAAATCTTCAAAAAAGGAAATTGATTGAATAAAGCATTATACTTCATCACAGTACCACAACGCACAGCCATTAAACATTATGATTCAGGTCTATTCATGGATATACAAAGTCATGATGCACTGCTATGAGGAAAAGCTGGTGCCAAACGATATGCACTGATAATCTCACATTTGTAATAAAAAGTATACACATAGGTAGAACAAGTGTAAATCAAACATTAACAAATTTTTGACTTTATAACATATAAGCATAATATGTAATATACAACTTATAAAACATTTGTAACTGAGTGACAATGAATATGTATTATTCCTACAATAAAAAAATGCTTAATTAATACAGTACTAAATGTTCTACATGTAGTACTAAAATGTTCTACAGATGTCTTTAAAAACTGCTTTACTGAGGTATGACTGAAATAACAAAAGCTATAGATATTTAATGTACACAATTTGATGGAGATAAGTATACGGAGATACACTTAGGGAGATAAGTATGTATCTGTGAAACTATCATCACAATCAATGCCATTAATGATTTATAGTTTTACTCTAAGCTAGTCTCAATTTTTTTCTTACTACCCAAATTTCTTTGAGAGACTGTCTCCTGTCCTGACATACAAGATATAAAAGATTACATTTCAAAGTTTCTTGTAGCAGTGGTGTACCCTATACGGCTTCCTGGAGTCCTAGCAGTATGAAAAATGATCTTAAAAACTAAAAGGGGGAAATTCTGTACCTTGTTTAAGAAAAAGTTTCGGTAATTAATGGAGTGTCACGTACTTCACTTTTCTGTTTTAGTTTCGTTTATGAGGTTGGCAAAAATAACAGTGGCTGTATTATCTCTGACATACTATTGAACTTGTGACTCTGAGGCCAGGGGATAAATATATAATACACACATACATACGTATATACTGTCTCTATGGGAAAGTGGTTCTTGGCTGACTGGCTGCTTGAAACATTACTGCCCTCCCCCCATCTGGGAGGAAGAAAGGAATCTGTATCTCATTGCGCCTGGAGTGAAAACAGGGAAACTACAGTTGCAACGTCAGCACCAATTAATACTTGCCAAACAGCAAGAGGGGACTCCCCTGCTCCCAGGCACACAGGCCAGGTCGGTCCCTCGTACATTCAGGATGGCCATTATTAGCTACTTGTAAACAGAGCATTCTGAAGCCATGCCGCAGTTGGGGGCCCTGGCTTAGGAGGCAGAAGTGGCTCCACGGTTAATAATTCAGTACTTTAGTTTTTCTTCTGTTAAATATTTTTTACCTGTCTTATATAGGAGGGAACAGGGCAAAGTGCTTGAAGCATTTTGGGAAAACGACACCAAACAAACTGGTGTTACTATTTTAATATTTAATGCTGAGCTATTCTAAGAGCTTTTGTCTTCTACAAATTACTAAACTCATCAAAGCACTGTTAATCACGGCGTTCATTTGAGATGAACTGTCAGAGCATGAACACAAGATGGAAAAGCAGCCCTATTCTGTGTAAAAGAGGACATGGTATGTGACTTAGTCTTCCCATCATTTCTCTAATGAATTCGTAAAAGTCACCTTTGTTTTAAAACAACTCATGAATGTAAAGTTTTAGTCCTTTTTTTTTTTAAAGATTTTATTTATTTGACAGAGAGAAACATAGTGAGAGAGGGAACACAAGCAGAGGGAATGGTAGCGGGAGAAGCAGGCTTCCCGCCGAGCAGGGAGCCTGATGCGGGGCTCGATCCCAGGACCCTGGGATCACGACCTGAGCCGAAGGCAGACGCTTAACGACTGAGCCACCCAGGCGCCCCAGTTTTAGTCCTTTAGAAAGGACAAAAATGATGGTAAACTGAACTGGACTGAGCACACCATTTCACTGAAGGGACTCGGTTTCAGAACTGCACAATTCAAGCTAATGAGTAAACTGCTAGGGAAGAAAGCTGGCCTGCCAGCATTCTGACCACGACTATGCTCTACTCTGGGAAATGGAAATGAAAGATGCCCCTGCCTTGCAAATTAAGGGGAGATGAGAAGTGATGAAAGGAATGTAGTGAAAAGAGAAAGAGCTGAGCGCCCTCAAGAATCACTTGGGTGGCAGCTCACATCATACACCTAAATTAATTCCTGATGGATTATACTTTAATATAAAATCTAGAACTCAAAAACTTCTAGAAGGAAGAGTATTTTTGCAATCTTGGCGTTGGTAAAATTTCTTAGCAAGGACACACACACAAGAAGAATTTAAAATATGAGCTGATCCCTAAGAAAATGAACAGACAAGCTACACACTGGAAGGAGATATCCACAACACATCTGTAGTGGAGGCCGCAGTAACACGGCCCGCATCAATCTCCTCCAGGCTGGAGACACCTGGTCCCCGCGCTGCTGGGAGTGCTGCCTACTGATGGCTCACAGCTCAGTCCCTCTGAGGACCGGACCTTGGGCCCAAGGGTACGGACTAACCTAAGGCCATATTCCCTCTGGCAGGGCAGTTCATATCCCATGACTGGTCCCCTGCGTCGTATGGAAGGAGGTACAAAGCCAGGTCCCCTTGCCTCAATTCCGGGCATCTCTGAAGAGCCAGCCAGCTTCAGAGTCAGGTGAGCTGAGGCCTCTACTGTAACCGAATTACAGGTCAACTTCTCCATCTACCTCGTCCTACACATTCTTTCCCAGGTGTTATTCCCAAGAGCACTCCCCAATAAATCTTCCTATGTGCAAATCTCCTTCTCAGAGTCTATTTTCTGCAGAACCCAACCTAAGAAACTGATAAAGGGCTTGTGAAATATAAAGAACTTCCACAACTTTCACAACTCAGTAAGAGGCAAAAACAAACGAAAAACCCACACAACAAAAAAATGAATAAAATATTGAATAGATACTTCACCAAAGATATAGGAATGTCCAATATGCTCATGAAAAGATGCTCAGCATCTTTACTCACCAGGAAAATGCAAATCTAAACTATAAAATACCTCCTTACACCCATCAGAATGGCTCAGATTAAAGACTGACGACACTAAATGATGGCAAAGATACAGAGCAAGTGGAACTCTTGTGCATTGCTGCCGGGACCATAAAATGATACAGTCACTTTGGAAAACTATTAGTCTCTTATCAAGTTAAACCAGCAATTCCACTTTTGGTATTTTCCAAGAGAAATAAAAATGTATGTTCACAAAAATACTTGTACAAGAATGTTCACGGGGCGCCTGGGTGGCTCAGTGGGTTGAAGTCTCTGCCTTCGGCTCACGTCGTGATCTCAGGGTCCTGGGATGGAGCCCCGCATCGGGCTCTCTGCTCAGCAGGGAGCCTGCTTTCCTCTCTCTCTGCCTGCCTCTCTGCCTACTTGTGATCTCTCTCTTTCTCTCTGTCAAATAAATAAAATATTTTAAAAAATGTCCATAGGAGCTTTATCAATAATAGACACAATTTGATTAGCTGTCCGTCAACAGGAGAATGTGTAACTGTGGTATACTCATACAATGGAATACTACTCAGTAACAAAAAGGAACAAACTACTGCTACAGACAGCAACCTGATGTTCAAAAACATTATCCTGATGTTTGAATGAAAGAAGCCTTACACAAAAGAGTTACTTACTGTCTCAGTCCATTTATATGAAGTTTGAAAGCAGGCCAAACCAACCCTTGGCAAAAGAAGTAAGAACAGCAGCTGCCTCCAGCAAAAGGAGTTAGCATGAGAACATAGTGGCGAGAGGGATTAATATTAACTAGAAAATGGCACCAAGTTATTTTTTTAGGATGATGGAAATGTTCTAACTCTTGACTAGGACGTGAGGTACATTTTCTATACATTTGTCAAAACTCATCAAAGTGCATTAAGATAGGTACCTTTTACTTTACAATAACTTACAAATCTATAAAAAACTACCTAGGTACTAATTTACTCAGCCAGGACCCCTAAAAGGATTCATTTTAGAACTATTCAATTTTGGGGCACCTGAGTGGCTCAGTTGTTAAGTGTCTGCCTTTGGCTCAAGTCATAATCTCGGGGTCCTGGGATTGAGCCCCACTTCGGGCTCCCTAGTCGGCGGGAAGCCTGCTTCTCCCTCTCCACTCCTCCTGCTTGTGTTCCCTCTCTCGTTCTCTCGCTCTGTCAAATAAATAAATAAAATCTTAAAAAAAAGAAAAAAAGAACTATTCAATTTTAACAAAGCTTCTTCATGGCAGCTCTTTGAAACCAAGCTCAGAGTTTATGTAGAATACTAAAAAGTACTTCCAAAATTTTTAACAGTTCATCTGTCATTCAAACATTCCTTTAAAAATCATTCCTCACTAGGGGTGCCTGTGTGGCTCAGTTGGTTAAGCAATTGCCTTCAACTCAGGTTATGATCCGGGAATACTAAGATTGAATCCTACATCAGGGTCCCTGCTCAGCAGGGAGTCTGCTTCTCCATCTGACCCTCCCCCTCCACGCTCTCTCTCTCAAATAAATAAATCTTTAAAAAATAAAATAAAATCATTCCTCACAATTTTATGTTAATGACTGCATGGAAAAACCACTAGTATTCACAATTCTGGCCCAACCCACAAATTCAGTAGGCACTTACCAGGTGCTTTAGAATATTCTACATTGGTGTCATGTGAAGTACTATAGAGATAAGATTTAAAGAGCAGGAGCAGAGGTGAGTTCTTGTGGCTTGCATACTACAAAATGAGGTTGCAGGTGAAGTAGTACCACATAAGATAACTGAGGGATACATATCCTCCAGAACAACTTAGACATCTATGGGCATTAAGAAAAAAACTTTAAGGGGTGCCTGGGTGGCTCCGTGGGTTAAAGCCTCTGCCTTCGGCTCAGGTCATGATCTCAGGGTCCTGGGATCGAGCCCCGCATCAGGTTCTGTGCTCAGCGGGGAGCCTGCTTCCCCTCTCTCTCAGCCTGCCTCCCTGCCTACTTGTGATTTCTCTCTGTCAAATAAATAAAATCTTAAAAAAAATAAAATAAAATAAAAAAACCTTAAAATCTATAAAGTAAAATAATTCCCCTAAAGTACTATCTGAACCAAATTTTTAGAAAGACACAGTGAAAATTATTTTTTATTTTATCGATCTTTAGATGCATACTTTAAAAAGAGGGATATACTATCCACCAAAGTTATCAACACAGAATGCAAGTTTAAGAATTGGATGAAAATGTAAAAAAAAAAAAAAGAATTGGATGAAAATGTAAAAGATGATCCTCTCAATATACAGATAAAGAATCAAAGGTGAGAAATAATTTGCTCAAGATCCCATGGCTTGGCTAGTTGGTAGTAGGGACATGATTAGCTTTGACAATGCACTCTGTTGCCCTGTACATTCCAAGACAATGTTCATCACATGGCACAGTATATACAACCGGTCATACAAAATTTACCTCTGCAGAAAGGTAACATTCAATCACACCACCTCTTTAAATAGGGTGAGCCGGCAAAATCCCTACACAACATCAAGAGGAAAACCAAAATTATAATTAGTTATAATTGGTCTCTACTGACAGTTTCTAAATCTCCAAGGCAAAGTAGAAGGACAATGTACCAAGCTTCTCCTAGAGTTATTTCTTCAACGTAGAAGACTATTCTTTATTCTGAGATTATGTCCTACCTGCTTTTTTGTCTTAAAATGTCCTTTCTTTTAAAAAAATGATGGTGACAATAGTTTTTATTTTTAGTGTCCTTACTTGGCAAAATTAAAAGCAGGCAATCCTGTGTCAATTTTTCCTACTTCCAAAAATACTACTGGTCTGTGAAACCCAAAAGCCTGGAAAACCCTGACCTTGAGTGTAAACATGAGAACTGTATTATAATACCATAAACAAATTTAGAAACAAAGAATTTGAGAAACTGTTAAGAGAGCAAGGTAAATGCGAGTAAATCATCTAGTTTTATAAAACCTCCTTGGAGGAAAGACGATGTGGGCTAAAATTACTACATTAAGTTCTAGTTCCTCTTGAAATTAAGTAAAGCACATATATTTACCAAATGAGGTGAAACATCCACTGAACACTATGTCCTTACCCCAAAACTGTAAGTTCTATGAAGGAAAGAGATTTTTGTTTTTAATTTACTGTTCAATGCTCAGCAGTTTATAGGACAGAAACTGGCATATAACAAATTCTCCCTAAATATTTATTGAAAGAATAAATGAAATGCCTAGCACCACATAAAGCACTAGGGACATGGTACCCTCCATTTCACTGGCTCTAATATCAACAGATACACAAATGTAGTGGATCCACTTTATGCCTAGGAAATAGCCCTAGCATATTCCTTACAAGGGTAATCATATCAAGAATTTTCAGTGGTTAGTTGCTTTGGAATTTAAGCTTTAGCTCTCAAGGTGTATTCAAGTACATATAATAAAGAACCATAATGGGATTCCATTATAGTAAATGTGAAGCAATGCTGTCATTTGTCTCATTAATGCAAATACTTTAAATGACATCTATTTTTTCTTCCCAAGGAGCTCAGAACCTTGTTCAGTTACTACTTCAATCTTCAACAAAGCTCTATGAAGATTATTCATCCTCCATAACTTTTATGAGCTAGGTAAATGTCTACTAACCTTCTCAGGGTGACTAATATTACAGAGGTAACACTTGTACTGACAAAGAGAATCCGTTATCAAAAGATAAGCATCACTGTCACAGGTTGTGGTTTCCATTTTTACTTTATGAAAATTTCTTAACTACCTAAATGATTTTAGACGCAATCTGATTTATTTTAAGCACCAGAGATGTGGCTCTGTGTTATTTGCATAGCTGTATTTTTTTTTTTTTTTTTGCACAGCTGTATTTTTTTCACAACTTCACAACTTGGGATTCAATCTCAAAACTGTGCATATGTCAAAGTTAAAATGCTAACAGGTTCTCTCCTTTGCTTATGGTGAAGTCACTATAAGGATGTATCTGAACGAAGAACTACAAATTCCAAGTGTGGTTCAAGATGAAAATGGAGCTCACAAAGCAATAGTTTCTGTCAGAGAAATGACATATTTGCTCAAGAGAGACATGGACTATGCAAGGCCATTGGTTTTTTATTATTTCATTCTGTGGTCTCACAGCTGCAGCCTGACTGAGCCAAAGGACTGAGCAGATGTATTAAATAAAACAGCTTGTATTCAATGCCATTCACTACCAGTGTAAGGCTTTGAAACCAGCTTAACTTCTCGGTAGACACCAACATAGTTAAATGGTTCTTCTTTTCCTTGCTCACAGAAAGAATCAATAAATTATTTTGTTTGATGAAATATAAGCCAATAATTTAAAAGCTTATAATATTTAAAACAGTTTATTTTAATCCCCCTTGTACCACGCTCATTTGGTACTGAAAGCATCAACTACAGTTTTCTAAAAAATTAAAGATGCTTCTCTTACTATAACACTGCTCCCTTCAGGGTCGCCTGCATGGCTTAGTCAGTTAAGTGCTTTCAGCTCAGGTCGTGATCCCATGGTCCTGGGATCAAGTCCTGCATCGGGCTCCTTGCTCACCAGGGAGCCTGCTTTTCCCTTTCCCTCTGCCAGCTGCTCCCTCTGCTTGTGCGCACTCTGTCAAATAAATAAATAAAATCTTTTAAAAAAACAAACAAGGGCGCCTGAGTGCCTCAGTGGCTTAAAGCTTCTGCCTTCGGCTCAGGTCATGATCTCAGGGTCCTGGGATTGAACCCCGCATCAGGCTCTCTGCTCAGCGGGGAGCCTGCTTCCCCCCCTCTCTCCGCCTGCCTCTCTGCTTACTTGTGATCTCTCTCTCTAATAAATAAATAAAATCTTTTAAAAAAATAAATAAAAAATTAAAAAACAAACAAAAAAACTTAATATTCAGCATTTGTGAGACTATAATGTTATTTGCATTTGTTGGAAAATATGCATTAAAAAAAAAACTTCATAATACAGATTGAGAACCTTCTTAAGAACATTTATTTCCTTTGATCTTGTCACTCTACTCCTAAGGAAATAGTCTGAAATATGTTCATAGCATTAGACACAAAAACATTCACTTGACACTATTACCATGGCAAAAATGTGAGAACAAGTTAAATACATAATAAGAATTTCTATGCATAAAATAACTGAGTGTAATGAAAACATTAAAAAGTGCCTAGAACACATTTTTAGTAATAAAAGAAAATGCTTATATTATAC
This sequence comes from Procyon lotor, assembly GCA_028646535.1. Lineage (NCBI taxonomy): Eukaryota > Metazoa > Chordata > Mammalia > Carnivora > Procyonidae > Procyon > Procyon lotor. Next base: position 94,591,612 of record CM053609.1, on the reverse strand, counting down.
TACCAGGTAAAAGAAGGGAGAACATAAAATTATACATAAACCACATAATTAACCACATTAAAAATGCAGAAAAATAGAAAAAAAAGAATGGAAAGATATAAAAAAATGTTACTAGCAATTCTCACTGGACAGTGAGATAATAGATTATTTTCCTTTTACCAATTATCATGTTTTCTAAATTTTCACAAAGAGCCTCTATTATATAGCTAAGCTTTTTTTTTTTTTTTTTAAAGATTTTATTTATTTATTTGACAGAGAGAGAGAGAGATCGATCACAAGTAGGCAGGGAGGCTGGGTGGCTCAGTGGGTTAAAGCCTCTGTTTTTGACTCAGGTCATGATCTCAGGATCCTGAGATCGAGCCCCACATCAGGCTCTCTGTTCGGAAGGGAGCCCGCTTCCCCCTCTCTCTCTCTGCCTGCCTCTCTGCCTACTTGCAATCTCTCTGTCAAATAAATAAAATCTTTAAAAAAAAAAAAAAAAGAAAAGAAAAGAAAAAGACAAGTAGGCAGAGAGCCGGAGGCGGGCCTCCATCCCAGGACCCTGAGATCACAACCTGAGCCGATGGCAGAGGCTTTAACCCACTGAGCCACCCAGGTGCCCCTATAGCCAAGCTTCTAAAAAGAAATTTTTTTTGTTCATTTATTTAGAGGCTGTATAAATAGCGGCTTTGAATTTAGTAAACTCAGTTTGAACTTAGTTTCCTCATCTATAAACAGGACAAGAATTCTTCCCTCTCAAGGTTATTGTTAAAATCAACACAGATCTTGACACATAAATTAACACTGTAGCTGTTATTATTATTAATTATTATACTGTGGTCAGATTAGAGAGCACCATGCCCTTAATAACATACTTGGAGATGTTTTCCTCTTTATTAAGTGATTCCAAACAACTGCATTTTGACGTTCTGTAATAATTTGAAATGTTTTCTAGTCTCCCCCTCTTGTCATGTTGTGATGTATTTCCTCTACTTGCTTCCCCCAATCCTTCTAGTTCGCTGTTTCTAGTTTTCAAAGGGCTTAGAAATCAGTCCAGCCCAGAGGTTATAGATTGGCAATTCAAAAATATGGGTTGTTTGGCCCACACAGTGATCTAACAATATTTGATTTAGAGCCAAAATGTAAAATTCAGAACATTTCATTTACAAACCCGGATTTCCAGCTTCTGAAAAGTAGGACGACTCGGCCACACCAAGACATAGGTTGTCCAATGACATAGGTTGTTCAGATGACCACAGTTCTCGCCACTCCCCCGTGATGTCCCGGCACTGACACCCCAGGTCAGCTACCCTGTACCGTGGCACTTGAACTGTTTGATCTCACTCCAGGCCTGAGTCACTGTTCAGCCTTAGCAGTCACTGACTTCCATGACCCCATTACCTGGCTGTATTAGTCAAGGTCCAATCAAGAAAGAGAAATCATAATTTGAACAGAGAAAGTTTAAAACAGGGAACAGAATAATGAGAAATTAACTAATAGGACCAAACTCTAAAGAATATAAGAATAGCAGATAAAAGGAGGGGTGCCTACTGTAGGACCGAGGTAAGAGTGGTCAAAGAAGTGGTCCTATGTGGGCAGAGATCCAAATCCTACTGAAGGCATGGCTGGGACTCAATGAAGAGCAGTAAAAGGTTCTGGGACCAATTCTGAGGTGTGTGTATGGGGGGGGTCCCCCACACCAAGCAATGCTGGGACACCAGCTGGGTGTACCACAATCCAACTTAATTCTAACATTATTTGCGTGGAGACATTAGATCCCACAGGTTAAGGGTTTGATCCTATAAGACTGCCCCCCACCTTTATGAAAGAGAACTTCAACTGCCTCCATTTTGACCTCAACCTTTCTAACTTACCAAGTTCTTCTTTCCAGCTTATCTCTTAACTGTGGCAAAAGACCCTGCAGGCAAAGCATCCCCCATAGGAACCAAAACTACCCCCTGGAACAGTAAGGGCTGCCGTGAGCCAGCAAGACCCCGTATAACTGACCCCAAGGCAACGACTGACCTGTCTACTGCCCAGCTGCACGTACCCACTGAGCTTTGCCTCACATTTTCCTCATCTAAACCTGGAAATATTCTCAGCACTTTGGAAAAACTGTCTTTGAGACTTTAGTCTGCTGTCTTCCTGGAGTTGGCCTCACTGACATGAACTCCTTTCTCATTTCACAGTCACTCGTCTCTCTGCCTTTGGATTTTGTCAGCAGCTAGTGGCCAAACCTGGTGTGTCTGGGGAGCCCCCCCAGAGCCAGGTGCTCCGGTGCCCCTGTGCCCCTACATTCAGACACCAGTGCAAGTCTGGGTTGTCACCTACGTTTCTGACCAACACCTCTTCTCCTTGGGTTTGATTAATCTGCTACAGTGGCTCACAGAACTCAAAGGAACATTTCATTCGTCAGATTAATTGGTTTATTATAAAAGGTATAATTCAGATACAGCCAGATGCACAGGGCCAGGTGTGGGGAAAGGGCACAGAGCTTCCGTGAGCCCTCCTGACATAAAACTCTCCCAGCGTCTCCATGTGTTCATCAACCTAGAAGTTCTCTGATCCCTGTCTTTCGGGGTTTTTATGAAGACTTCATCACATAGGCAAGACTGATTAAATCATTGGCCATTGGCAATTGATTTAACCTCCAGCCCCTCTCCCTTCCAGGTTGGGAATGAAGGGTCCAACCTTCCAATCATGTGGTTGGTTGTCCCGGCAACCAGCCTCCAAACTTAGGTTACCCAGGGGCATTCTAAAAATCATCTCATTCACATGGCAAAAGACCCCTTTATGGCTCTCATCACTTTGGAAATTTCAGGGTTTTAGGACCTCTGTGCCAGAAACAGGAACACCAAATCTATATTGATTATAAAGCACAATATTAGAGGCAGAGAAGTTTCTGTGGTGCCACACTGGTAGAACTTGCTGGAAATCTGTACTCTTGACTGTTGGGAAAGTGTCTTACTGGAGAGACTCTCCTATCCTATAAAACTACCCAAGGCAGGGTGGTGCCGGTGAGAACTACTGACTGCTGGGTGCTGGACAAGTATGTGTTCAGCAGGAGTCTCCGGCTTGAAAATTTGCCTGCAGTGAAGGGCTGGGCCCTGGATCCTAGCTGGAGGCCAGAGAAGCCCAATGTGTGTGCTGCAGGAGGCTGCAATGGGCTAGCGGGGCACTGGGGAGCCTGGCTGCCCGTGCTGTAAGAATTGCTGCCCGAGCACTTGCTTAGGAGCAAACGTGGACCAAGAAGGAAAAACCCTTCCTCTTACAATTTCTCTCCAGTATCCTCTAACTGTGCCAGCTGGCAAAGGAAAAATACTTAAAGGGCCCAGATCCATGTCTGCAGAGTAGTCAATGAAGAGTAAATTTGGAGCTGAAAGGCAATAAATTGATAATTGGCATAAAAACCTACTAGAACTACAAAAAAAGATACACAGAAGCCAAGTGACAGCCAAAAACAGAAGAGAGCAAGTAAAATGCTTGCTCTTCAGGCTACTCACATGCTTTTCTGGTGCTGCAGATTAATGAAGTTTCTGGACAGACAAGTTCTACACAAAACGGGTGCTACCAATATTCTCCTTCATTGCTATAATAATAACTAATATTTATTAAGTACTTACTATGCCAAGCATGTTCTATTATAATCATCTCCATATATCAATTCATTTAATCCTCACAACAATCCTATGAGAGAGATACTTGTATTATCTTCACTTGATAAAAGTTCAAGTAATTTGCCTAGGCTGACAATAGGCAGCAGACGGCAGAGCCAGTCTGAATCTACATACTTTAGCTCCAGAGTCTATACTGTTCTTTTTTCTGTATTTAAATTCAATTTCATTAACATATAGTGTATTATTAGTTTCAGGGGTAGAATTTAGTGATTCATCAGTTGCACACAACTCCCGATGCTCGTTACATCAAGTGCCCTCCTTAATGCCCATCACCCAATTACCCCTTTCCTCCACCTACCTCCCCTCCAGCAACCCTCAGTTTGTTTCCTAGAGTTCGGTGCCTCTTATGGTTTGCCTACCTATTTTCATCTTATTTTTCCTTCTTTTCTTCTATATTCATGTTTCGTTTCTTAAATTCCACATGAGTGAAATCATACGATATTTGTTTTTCTTTGACCGACTTATTTTACTTAGCATATTACCCTTTAGGTTCACCCCAGAATCTATACTTTTTTTTTTAAAGATTTTATTTATTTGACAGAGACAAAGAGATCACAAGTAGGCAGAGAAGCAGGCAGAGAGAGAAGGGGAAGCAGGCTCCCTGCTGAGCACAGAGCCCAATGCAGGGCTCGATCCCAGGACCCTGAGACCATGACCTGAGCCGAAGGCAGAGGTTTTAACCCACTGAGCCATCCAGGTGGCCCCAGAATCTATACTCTTAAACACAATACTAAGCTGCTTCACTACAAAACCCATTTGTTTCATTTTTTGTTTTTAGCACCCGTGTAGTTTCCCCAATTCGCCTTTGTCAAATGTATGAAAAATTAATGAAAGAAACATACACGGTACAGAAGCCAGGGTAAAATTTTTTGGTTACTTAGAGAACTGACCCTCAGAGAAATATAGGGCTTGAAATAGACAGTATGATGTACTTATCTAGTAGCTAACCCCAAGACATCATCACTTAAAAATCCATATAACTGGGGCAGAAGAACTTCCAAAGCAACTGATACTATTCCTAATTTATTTTATTCTATTTTATTTCAATAAAATTAGCCATTCAGTATTCTAGAATTCTGTCATAGGTTTTAAGAAATACCTGTATTTACACTTAGTATTACTACTTGTTACCTGGAATTCCAAACTGAGCTATAGAGGATCTTAAACCTTGTTATCATTCAACAAAGTTGCACTTCTTCGACAATTCAAGGAAAGGTTAAGACTGTCACATACAAAAGCATTTCAGAATCCATTTCACGTCTTCTTCCCTCAAAAAGGATGTGAATTCTTGAACATCTCAATTTAGAACTGACTTGACTATGAAGACATCAAGAATGAAATTAATTTTGGATAGTTCAAAGTGGGAACTACTTCAGATTCTAACTTGACACGTGTCGATTTAAAGGGCATCTAAGGGGGCGCCGGGTGGCTCAGTAGTTAAGCCTCTGCCTTCGGTTCGGGTCATGATCCCAGGGTCCTGGGCAGGAAGCCTGCGTCTCCCTCTCCCTCTGTTGCTCCCCTGCTTGTGCTCCCTCTCTCGCTGTGTCTCTGTCAAATAAATAAATAAAAATCTTTAAAAAAAATAAATAAATGGGGGTGCCTGTGTGGCTCAGTGGGTTAAAGCCCCTGCCTTCGGCTCAGGTCATGATCTCAGGGTCCTGGGATCGAGCCCCACATCAGGCTCTCTGCTCAGCGGGGAGCCTGCTTCTCTCTGTCTCTCTGCCTACTTGTGATATCTCTCTCTCTCTCTCTGTCAAATAAATAAAATCTTAATAAATAAATAAATAAAGGGCATCTAAGACAAAATCCACTCTTTCTTAAATGTTTCAATGCTATTTGAAGATGGTTTACCTCTGTAGTTTTGATTCTGCTACACTCACAAAACACAAGATAGGAAATTTACTGTGGAAGATAGAATGTCAGTGATGTTAAAGTTATTTCTAATTTGGGGAGCTAAGTTGCCAATTTAGATCCATGGTATTTTCATCCTTCTTTACACTGTTCACCAGATAAAGAAATATCATCTAACAGTCAAGTGCTTTGGACTGGTAAACAAACTGACTTAGTTTCAAATCCTATCTCTACCAGCGTCTACCACATTCTCTGAGCCCGAGTATGCACATCTGTAAAGTGAGATTTAACAGTATCTACCTCACAATCTCCTCCCAAAGATTAAATAAGACAATGCACATCAGTGCCTGGCACTATACAGAAGGAGCTCAAAAAGCATTAGCTAATACTAACTATTATTAAACAGATATAAGTTCCAGTAACACTCATCTATAGAATATCCTAGGGGAAAGAAAGTTTTTCAGGAAAATATTCAATCAGATTTTATCTAGATTTTATTTGATCCAAATACTTTTATCAAGCAAAGATACTTACGAAACAATAACCTTATAAAACAATAATCTGAGGAAAGGCAAAATTACTGATTGCTTTCCAGACATGGGTAAATTAGAATGCAAAGTGTAAAATGTTTGAATTTAGGAATGAAATTCCCAACAGGCACAATATTAACACCTATTGCACTACCTGAAGAGAATAAAATGTTACACCAGACAATGCGAAAGCCCTGAAAAATGCAACTTTGTCACATCTATTTCAAAAAGAACCAACTGTCAGAGAAAAGCATACTGACTGAACAAATTTATTCTTTAGACACAAATGTTTGATTTGTTGGTAACTCAAAGACCCAAAGATATCTATTACTGAGTGAGTCAGTTATTATAGTTAGACACAAAACCTTTTAACACATGAAAAACAGAACAAGGCTTAAAATGAAAATTAATGAAGAAAAGAAAGGTAAATACTAAGTAAAATACTATAAGGCAGGGAGACTAGAGGAGAGGGCTTGGTTTCTCCAAATGGAACATTCATGGTGAATAGAATGCCAACCACCCAACAAGACCTTTCAGAACCCAAACTGTTGAGAAGTTTCTGGTAACTGGCGAGGGAGATGGAGGAGTTTACCCATTATTAGAAGTCTCTTTCAAAATAAAGGCTTAAAAATTCTAATTTTGAACCAAGTTCTAAAAATGAAAACCTTAAAGAAGTTTTCATAAATCAGTAAGGAGAACAATCCTCAACATTTTCTAAAGTTCTTATTATGTTCTAGAATACAGTCTTACATGCAATTCATTACATCCTCACAATAATCCTATAAGGTCATTTAAAAGAAGAGATTTTGATGTTAAATAGCTTGCTCAAATAGTGACACTGATTTTCCCAGGCAGTTCCTGGGAAATTAGTGCATTACTGATATCTGGAATTCCTCATTGAAGTAAGAGCAGCACTACTTGCATCTGCACACACATATGGGTTCATACTATTTTAACACAGAAGAATGTGGCATTATAAACTAGTCTGCAGCAAGGAAAGTATGAAACTGAGCCAAAGTCTTCAAAAGGTGTCACAGAATATGAATACTACAATTAGAGGAGTAACAGATATATAGGAGTATGTCTATAAAATATAATAACACTACATTTGAGCTTATATTTTACATGTCTTTTTTTTATTTCATTTTTTCTTTTTTTTTTTTAAGATTTTTATTTATTTATTTGACAGAGAGAGAGAGAAATCACAAGTAGGCAGAGCGGCGGGGGGCGGCGGGGGGGGGGGGGGAGGAAGCAGGCTCCCTGCCGAGCAGAGAGCCTGATGTGGGGCTCGATCCCAGGACCCCGAGATCATGACCTGAGCCGAAGGCAGGGGCTTTAACCCACTGAGCCACCAAGGAGCCCCTCCATTTCATTTTCTTAGTATTCAATTTTTATAAATATCTTGGTCTGCAATGGAATGGAAATTAAACAGAAACAAGAGCTAGTCATTTACCAGATAGTTGGAGGAACACTGCCTAGAGTTCTGGCGCAAACAGCTTGTTCTCTGTTACCAGTCTGTGGCAAAGAGGAGACATGCTCAGGTAAATAACAATCTTCAGTTAATCAATCTAAAACCACTTTGGTTATGGTTCACATTTTAACCTCATTCATCAATCAGAGCTCCTGCTAAGCAGGGTTAATTCTAAGTAATGTTAAGTTGTAGGCTCTCAACCTACTTATGTAGCTTTTTCCTTTAGAGTCAAAGACAACTGCTCATTACCAGCTGAATCTAACATCATTAAGGTAGTGCTAAACTAGTGGTTCTACCTCCTTTACCACACGTAAGGTAAAGTGTAAGGTAAGGTAAGGTGTTGGTGTAGGTAAGCCTTGACCTCCTTCACAAGTTTACTTTTCCTCCTTCCCATAGGCTGAAGAAGAGAGCACTGTGATTATCAGTTACTCCTAAGTGCTTTTAAGAATCAGAGATTTCTTTTCCTTTATTTCAGAAATCATTTAGGCATACAGGCAAAGTCACCAGGTCAAAAAGCAAGGAACAAGTTACAAAAGCATCAAGAAAGTTGGTTTGGGGACAAGGAATGTTGAAGAAAGTGACCGAGAGATCAATGTCACATAAACCTCTTGAGGGTCAACTAACAGGTAGGCACCAACTGCCACAGCGATTTTTGGGTCACTCAATTTTAACTCATCTCTAAATTCTAATCCTGCCATAATTAATGGTTTACTGAACTCTTATTCCTGCCTCTGAAAAATTCAGAGTGGAAAAAAAGTATTGAGTGACAAAACAGCAGCTAGATTAAGAACATGAATAAATAGCATATCTTTTCATATACATGAAAGTGAACTGCAAAATAAATTAGATTGGTCTCTTTATTTATCATAACACTAGTCCCTAAGAAAAGCCAGATTTCCTTAAAAGGTAAAGTAGTTTAGCCAATGGAGGAGCTTGGGGAACTATTTTCTAAGGGTGGAAACTGTGCTTCATTCACAGCCCCCATGAATGAAGTTTACTTTTTTTTTTTTTAAAGATTTTATTTATTGGGGCGCCTGGGTGGCTCAGTGGGTTAAAACCTCTGCCTTCAGCTTGGGTCATGATCTTGGGGTCCTGGGATGGAGCCCTGCATCGGGCTCTCTGCTCGGCAGGGAGCCTACTTCCCCCTCTCTCTCTGCCTGCCTCTCTGCCCACTTATGATCTCTTTCTGTCAAATAAATAAATAAAAAATCTTTAAAAAAACACCCCCACAAGATCTTATTTCTTTATCTGACAGAGAGAGAGAGATCACAAGTAGGCAGACAGGTAGGAAGAGAGAGAGGGAAGCAGGCTCCCTGCTGAACAGAGAGCCCGATGATGCGGGGCTCCATCCCAGGACCCCGAGATCATGACCCGAGCCGAAGGCAGAGGCTTTAACCCACTGAGCCACCCAGGCACCCCCGAAGTTTACTTTTTACAAAATTATCTCACTAGTTTCGTGATACATCAATTTATAATGGTATAATCTGTCTAGAAAAAATATTTAATTTCTAGAAGACAGAAAACACCGGTTGAATTCTAATATGTCATATATATATAATAACTTCCATTTTTATTCTAACAGCTCAAAATGCACTGTTCCTGGTGTCATAGTAAACAGGTATTTTGAATGTGATTTATAGCATTTTAAGGCCTACAGCTAGAAAAGACCACTTGATCATCAATTCAGACAGCCATAAATGACATGTCATACTGATTATCTTTATTAATGCCTTGGTTAATTACACCACACATGTACACATTTGCTCTCAGTGAAAAAGAATATAACAGATACCTGCATATTGTAAAATCACTCAAGATAGTTCAAGAAAATACTGAAATTGGAAAAGTTCTAAGCATTTTATAGAAATAAAGTTTTGTTGATTTCTTATTTGAATCAATCATAATTTCTGATCAAAGTTACCAAATATACAAACCAATTTAAATCTCACAAATGCCGGCCCTAATAAGGTCAATTAAATTCTAATGCAGTTATAAGAAAATACGGTTCATGCTGAATAAAGCAGGCTCACAAAGTACTGGACAGGTGGCCCAAATAAGTGAAGTAGGCTTCAACAGCCAAAGAGGGCTGTGCCGATCTGTGGCTACTAGCCAACTGTTGTCTTGAGGAAATACAGACAAAAATCAATAACAATAATAAAAACAAACACTCTGCCTCTTACTCTAATAAAATAAGTCTGTGGGCAACTTTGGGTAGTACTACCAGTTTGCTCTTTCATGAAGCTCTTTCATGGTGGTGAAACTGGGCCTATTTTACTTCCGAACCCTAAGATACTCATGAAATCCTGTTCCCTCCAAATGTAGTAGTTTTTCTCCCTAAATCTTTGAGCACTGTGCATGCTATGAACTCTTTATGAAGAACTTGTCTGCATTTTCACTGAATAGTGCTTGCTTTCTTTCTTTCATCTTTCTTCCTCATTGGTTAATGTTTAAGTAATGACAAATTAACAAATTAATGACCCAAATGTCAAAACATATTAACAAAAATTCATTTCTAAGCAAAGATTTGAAACAACTTCAAATATCCATTCCAACGTTTCCTTTAAAAGGAAATGTGAGTTAAGAACAATCTAATTTAGTTTTTTTCTTATCTTTATTCTGACAGAAAAAATTCAAATCACCAGAAAACTTTTTTGGTTTTTGGATTCTATTCCAAAAAACTACCTTTCCCCCCAAAAAACTATGCTTCATTTCCTCAAAAAGAGGAGTTATACTGATTTCTATGCATATGGACAAATAATATTCTCCATTTATGTTTCTTTCTTTTTTTTTTTTTAAGATTTTTATTTATTTGTCAGAGAGAGAGAGAGCAAGCACAAGAAAGCGGATCGGCAGGCAGAGTGAGAAGTAGGCTCCGGGTCGAGCAGGGAGGCCGATGCGGGACTCAATCCCAGGACCCTGGGATCAAGACCTGAACTGAAGGCGCGGCTTAATCGACTGAGTCACCCAGGCGTCCCTCCATTTATGTTTCTGGATAGCAATCTAGAACTTTGAGTCCTTGGAACCTCTGGGAATCAAAAGAACGTTATGCTGCCTCTTTCCAGGAAAACGCACAGAGCCCTAAATTTTTGTATGCAATTTCACAAGGTTCAGAGTACCCCAGGATCTTCAGTGGATCCACCTACCCAAAGTTAAGGACTCTAGCGCTTAAAATGAGGTTCGTCTCTATTATCTTTTTAAGATAGCCTTTCTTAGCAAGACCTTTAGCTCTGAGATTAATTGGGGAAGCAGCTTCCCTTTACAATTGTCACTACTTCCCAACAGCCATCCTGTGAGCTGACAGAAAATTGAGAATTTCTTACCTCAGAGAAATTAACAGCCAAGGGAACGATTCCAGCCACGTAACATCCCACCAACATAGCCAGAGACAGCAAGCTAATGGAGATGAAATCATCCATTCTGTCCTCCTTTATTTACCCTCCGCCCCTGGACTACAAATTTTCAGTGGCTTCAAAGGGTCCGTAGGTCCTTAAACGCGTGTGGTGATTCCAAGAGAACAAGTGGACTTTCCAGTTCTTTCGTCCTCCCCACCAGCAGATGTGTTCACGAAAGCCCTTTTTTCTATCTAGAACGCACCTGGAAATAGACCCTTTTTCCTGATCTTAGCACCAGAGAGAACTTTCAGCAATCTCAGGTCCCAGCCCCTGCGTTTTCAGATGCCAGTCACTGGATCCCCTACGGTTAGCAGTTAAAGGTATGCGAAAGAGAGATTTCTTCAATCGCGGAATGGTGCCACAATCAGTCCACTCCCTCCACAGACAACGTCCCAGGTGGCAGCAGGAAAAGGAGGAAAACCCAGGCAAACTTATTCGTTCTCCCGGAGCCCCTACGTCCCTGGGGCAGCCCCCCAAGCTGGGACCAGCCCACCAGTCCCGGCAAACTCTCCTCCAAGTCTAGAATGGGGGAAAGAGTCCTGCGAGTCTCTAACGATGGGCTCAGCGGTTCAGCAGCGAAGCTGATACAAAGCTGTCTCTGCCCTATACCCGATGCTGCCCATATTACTCCACTCCGCTGGGCCTTGACCCAGAGCCACCGATGATACTACAGCTGCCATGGCCGCCAAGTGGCACCTCTTCATTACATCCACTTCCGGATTGCTTCACCGCCCCCTCCTTTAGAAGAGTACTTCCGGGTTACAACCGACCTATGGCCCGGGATTCCTATGCTACCGCCATTTTTGAGTAGGGCTAATGAAAGATGTTTGGAGTCAGAGTCCATATCTCTGTTCACTCTAGCCGTATTTCTGATAACGAGAGTGTGTCAGACAGTGTCTTGACAAGAAATGATATTTTTTCAAGTTCCGCAACAATTCCCTGTGTATCTCGTTGCCCTTATCCAAAATGGCTGAGATAGAGTCAGTGTCCGCTCTAGCTGCCGGAAATGTATGCGCCTCTATGGTCCAAAAGGCTCTTTCGCGGTGCGTTTCTGACGACTTCCGGCGGCTCCTCTCGCGGGGATTGGCTGTTGGCGGCGTTGCGGCTAAGCTCGTGTGCGGCGGCGGTGTCGGCAGGGGCTGCAGCGAGAGAGTTTGGCGCGATGGTGAGAAAGGCCTCAGCGCCTCCCCAACCCCCGGCCTCCGGGGCGATCTCAGCCCTATACATCTTTTCCCCATCCCATCCAGGTCGAGCGTGCAGCTCCCTGGCCCGCCAGTTTGTGACTGGACCCTTCCCCTTCCCGCCGCGGAGACGCTTGGCCTGGCACTAGGCCCCGGAGCCCGGGTCCGCCCTGCGTTTGCGCGCCCGCCTGCGGGCTCCGGCGAGGCGTGCGGGTTGGAGGATGCGCTTTCTCCCGATTGCTGCTTGGTAGAGGCAGGCGTGGGAATGCTGCTCTTTCCCCCCAATCTCTCTGGCCCAGTGTAGGAACAATGGCCGAGAGATGTCTGACAAACCTGTCCCCAGAGCTGACAGATTCGGCGTGTGGGCCGGGAGGGGTCGTCTTTGCTTTGTAGTGTGCTTTCTCAACTCTCCTGTTTTGCTTTTCTGTGCTCTGCCTTTAAATATACATGTAACGTCTTTTTCTCTTTTCCGAGACCCCAGATGCCTGATCTGGCGTTTCTCCCAGCCCTCAATCCTGTTCGTACTCATTTATCTTGGGACTGAAAGCTGAAAAGATAGTCTTAGCTGAGGGTCCAGGTACCTTCAGATCTGATCGCGTTGTAGTGGAGCGAGTGGGTATTTTGTTTGTATTTTTTATTTTATTCCACCAAAAAGGAGATGGCCCACAGGGATTAGGAGGAGTCATGGTTACTTCCACAACTAAAGCTTTCTCGTTTTCTGATTGCTGCAGTTACTGTTAGCAAGCTACACAGCTGTTCTTAGCAAGGAACGTTTTGAGGTTGTACTTTTCTGAACTGAGATGTTTCAGTGTTTGATCCAGCATGGTTTTCCAGAGAGGACTAGGAATTAGGAGACTGAGTTTCCAGTTCTTGTTTTGTCATAACTAGCGATGTGACCTTGGATAAGTCTTTTTATCTGAGTTTCCTTCTTTCTCTGCCTTTTAGGTCACTATTTGGTATTGTGTTATAATGCTTAGATTAAAATCTCAGGACGTGACAGCAATTAATAACTCATTCTTGTTGGGCAAATATCAGTGATAATTCCTTCTCAGTCTAAGTAGCTTTAAAAATTAGAATTTGTGGGGTGCCTGGGTGGCTCAGTGGGTTAAAGCCTCTGCCCTCAGCTCAGGTCATGATCTCAGGGTCCTGGGATCGAGCCCCGCATCAGGCTCTCTGCTCCGTGGAGAGCCTGCTTCCCCCTCTCTCTCGGCCTGCCTCTCTGCCTACTTGTGATCTCTCTCTCTCTCTGTCAAATAAATAAAATCTTTAAAAAAAAAAATTAGAATTTGTATATAAAACAATTTATTGGTTCAATAGCCTTAAATACTTTCGCTTTATTAGCAATAAAGCTTTGTCTTTTATCTTTATCTTTTTATCTTGGTGTGGGGTTTTTTTGGTTTTGGGGGGTTGGTAGTTTGGGAGAAGCATTTGAAGCTATGGACAAATTTTATGTATTGTTCTGTAGCAATAGAATGATTCTTAGAATTCATGTGTGTGAGACTTAAAAAAGCTGGTAAGGTTATTTTTTAAAGTGATTCACTTGTGTCTGGTAATCAGAATAAGGATTTTGTTAAGGTAATTTTGTAAACTTTTTCCTGATTTAGGTTTTGGAATTTTATTTTTCAGTTGTGAGAAATTTTAAATATATATGTGTATGCCTATATGGACTTCTATTTTACATATGTATTTGTTTTGTAATAAAACCAAATGGCTTCGAAAATAGCTCCAGTAAGAAGAAAGTGATTAAAACTGATTTGGGAAGTTTTATGATCTTAAAATGCTAATGGGAAAGCACTGCCACTTAAAAATAATACTCATTTCAGTTACAGATTTGTAAATTTAGTCATTTTTTCATTGTTTTTAGTACTTTTTAATCCTCATCTTTAGGTAGTAAGTATTGAAAATACTGAGCTCTGTCAGAGGTTCATTTTAAGACTGGATGTAAAAAGTAGCATAGTGAGTAGCCATTTCCATATCTTTACTCTCTTAAGTAAATTAGTCCCTTAATTTGCATTAAAATGAGAACAAAATAAATATAGTAACAACTGGTGTGGCTAATGTACAGAGCAAGAGCCATACTGCAGGAATGCTAGGCTAGTGTGGTTTCTGTAAAACTATTTTCTTCTCATCATATGACCCATTGAAACTATGTTTTTTGAGTAAGTGACTTAGGAAAAAGTGTTGTATAACAAATCTAATAAAATGCTTTCTCTGGTTTATAATGCCTGTTTAACAAAGGCTTTGACTATTCAGGTCATTATAGGTGAGAACTATCCTTCGTCTCTTGTCACCAGGGTCTATTTTTATCTCACATCCTCCAACTTTTCGTCAGAATGAGTTAGTTCTTGATGGGGAGGGAGGAATATGAGCAATTTCTTTGCTTTTTATGTAGTGCTCAGAGTGCGGGGGGGCGGGGGGGGGTGTTTGATGCTTATTCAGGAACCCTAGGCCTCAACTCTTCAGTTCCAATATCTTGATGGTTGAAAATTCTTATCACTTCAAAATGCTTTGGGGGACCTGCCATAAAGGATTTTTTTGGACCCCCAAATAATACAATAAAAGAGAAGAATATGAATAGTTGGAGGATTGTGTTTACAGTGAGGGTGCCTCATATTTGTATTAATCAACCTTACATGCTTGGCAAAAGATTGGAAGGGGCCATAATTTCAATAGACCAGTAGTTGGAGATGTTTTTGGTTGTCACAGTTTTGTCCAAGAGGGAGCAGGGGTTAAATGCTACTGGAATTTAGTGGGAATAGGCTAGGGATGCTTCTAAAACATCCTGCAGTGCACAGGACTACCTCTATAAGGAGGGTCCTTCAAGCCCAAATTGTAAAAGTACAAAGATTGAGAAACTGAAATAGACCCACTAACAAAAACATGCCTGCACTGAGCATTATGAGATGGAAGATGTTAAGTCTATCTGCTGTTCTTCAGGCATATTCACAGTTGTCACAATGTGATCATAACTTATTTCGTGTGATTCTAGTGTTTAAAATATATGATTTTGAGGGGTGGTGGGTGGCTCAGTTGTTAAGGCATCTACCTTCAGTTCAGGTCATGATCCCAGGGTCCTGGGATCGAGCCCGGTGTCAGGTTCCCTGCTCCGTGAGCTTGCTTCTCCTTCTCCCTCTACCTGCTGCTCCTTGCTGCTGTGCTCTCTGTTAAATAAACGAATAAAATCTTAAAAAAAAGAGAGAGTTCGAGATAGTATAGCCTCTTAAGGTGAGTCAGCTACTGGGTGAATAGTGTAATGGTTTTTCTAGGGTAATGTTAACTCTACTAATTTTATACTGCCCGTTTATCTTCTGCCTTCACGTTGGAGTCTAAGCCCTGGATAAGATGGGACTCTACTGTTGTGCTAAGGTTGGAAAAAACATAAATCAGATCCAGTGCTTACAATCATTAATAGTGTTTCCCTTTTTCTCCTTTTATCAGCCTCCACCTGAGTTTTTATTAAGGGACTTAAAAGGGCTAGAGGTAGAAAGTGACCAGTAGAGAGAGAAAACCTACGTGGGTTTGTGATCTAGTTGGGGAGAATGATAAAGAAAAAAAGAGTACAAGGTAGTTTATGCTGAATGCTTAAGTGCAGTAAGGACAACAGTTGGAGAAAGCAGCCCTTAAGGACTGGGAGACCTTACAGAGAAGAGACCTTACAGAGAAGCTGTCAGTCTACCTTCTGACACCGTGCTTGCACAAAGGCCTAAATGTAGGAAGAGCACCCTAATTAATAGTGTTTTAATAACCAATGATCATTGTGTCATGGCTGGGGGTTTTATATCATACTATGAATTTTTAAAATACGAATTAGAAATTTAAGTTGAAATCACTTTTCCCCCTGCAGTCTCACACCATTTTGCTGGTACAGCCCACCAAGAGGCCAGAAGGCAGAACTTACGCTGACTATGAATCTGTGAATGAATGCATGGAAGGTGAGTTTAAACACTAATCAAGAGTTTTTATTTTTGTTTTCCTGACCTTCACATTAGAACATGTCTCATCATGATTGCCAATACGTGGAAGCAATTATGATGTCCTTTAGGAGGTATCAAAAACATGGGCTTGTTTTTCCTTCAGATTTCTTGAATTATTAATTCGAACAGGGAAGGAAGATATATTAAGGACCATATTTGTTGAATATTGAAACATTGATTATATATATTTCTGCTGCAAATATTTTTTTTATCCAGCTCATGATTACAATGAATGACTTTCTGAAGCCTCCCTTTGTTATGTTGATATTCCATTATTTGTTATGATATGTAAATATCTTACAGTTATTCCTTAGATATTCTGGTTAAACTCAAGCACTATAGAGTTGTTAAGACAGGCTCTAGGGATACCTTCAGAGCCTATTAGTTTGGTCATTGAACATACAAACATTAAAAGCTGTTGAGGTTTGTTTACACTCCATCAGAGTGTTAGAAACTAAAAATTAGCTCGGAGAATAAGGGCTTATGGAACCAAGTAAGTATAATTAATTGTGCATTTGATAAGCTGACACCACCCTGAAGGGAACTATTAGCCCTTAATGTTTCTTACTCAGTAAACCATTAGATGAGAGCACGTAGATTGGATCATCACAAATTGGATTCATCCTTACATTTAATCATTATATCAAGTAAACCAGTTGTGCACATTCTGCACCCTGTTTAGCAAGTGTCCATTCTTTACTTCTTCCTATAAAGCTTTTGTATTCACTGTTTTTGCTGCTGGGCATGTCTCTGAATTTGTTGATTATCCAAAGCTAACTGGGTTAGCCTTAAAATCTGTCCTTGTAAAGCCAACAATGGGTAGATCTGTGGGAAAAAACTGCTAGTAATAATTAGAGACATCTTTTAGGTAGTTGGTACCATGCCTTCCTGATTGCAGATTCTCTTAATTTTAAAAGAAGAGCAGCTCTTGTTCTTCCTTCATTTCAGGACCCTTTCTCTGCTGACCATTATAGTGGACTTTGTGCATGTGCCTCCTTGGCACGTTAGTGCCTTACCTGTGTTATCATGTTTGGTCTTCCAATTCTGCAGTATTCTGCCAACCTCTGCTGATTTTAGTGAAGCCTAACTTTTTCTTTTTAATTAATGCACCTTATTTCTGGGGCAGTTTAAGATTTACAGAAAAACTAAACAGAAAATACAGTGTTCCCATGTACTCCCTTTCCCTACCTCCACAGTTTCCCCCATTAATAACACCTTGGTGTGGTATGTTTGTTATAGTTGATGAACCCAATATTTTTTTTTTTTTTTTTAAAGATTTTATTTATTTGACAGAGAGAAACACAGCGAGAGAGGGAACACAAGCAGAGGGGATGGTAGTGGGAGAAGCAGGCTTCCCGCCAAGCAGGGAGCCTGATGTGGGGCTCGATCCCAGGACCCTGGGATCATGACCTGAGCTGAAGGCAGGCGCTTAACGACTGAGCCACCCAGGCGCCCCTCAATATTTTTTTTTAAGGATTAGCTATTTGAGAGAGAGCATGCAAGCACAAGCAGGGGATGGGGCAGAGGGAGAAGCAGACCACCTGCCGAGCAGGGAGATGGACATGGGGCTTGATCCTAGCTAGGACCTGATCATGACCTGAGCCGAAGGCAGATTCTTAACCAATTGAGCCACCCAGGTGCCCCAATGAACCCAGTATGGATGCAGTGATACGTTATTATTACTAACTAGTCTACTATTATTAACTAAAGCCTATTATTTTTTTCCCAAATTAAAGGTCTATTATTATTAACTAAAGCTCATTCTTCATATTGTACAGTTCTATGGGTTTTACCAAATGCATAACATCATATATCCATTGGTATAGTATCATACAGAACAATTTTCACTTACTAAAAATACCGGTGCTCCACCTGTTCATCCCTCCTTTCCACTTCACCATTTGCCCCCTGACAACTATTGGTTTTTTTATTG
>CM053609.1:94554364-94566498 GCA_028646535.1 Procyon lotor | reverse complement strand
TGAGTCTTTATTTCTGCAGCTTTTGCTACATAACGCAGCGTTGTTTCCCTATGGGGACAATGCCCATTTCTGGCTCCGTGACCCAGTCTGTTAAAAGTTTGCCCCATCCTACTTTTTAACTCCTTCTCCTTCCCCCCAGAGCCTTCACATGAAGACTAAACACTGACAGCTAGAAAGAGCCGGACTGCCCAAGATGGGGAGATCTCAGGGTGGGGGTCCCCCAAGATGCTGGCCCCCCCAGCCAGGCCAGATGCATAAGCTGAGGGCTGCACTCACGTGAGCTCAGGGTAGACATTATCCAGGTACCAGCGGAAGGACTTGCAGTTCATCTTCTTTCTCTGCTCGATCCGCGTGGCTACGCTGAAAGAGAAGGGAAGGCTCGGGCTTTGGCAAGTGGGCAAAGGGAGGAAGCCCCAGGAGGCTGGCCCCCTCTTTCCGCTTACCCCAGGCAGGGCAGGGCCGGGAGATGTCCCAGCCTGCCCTGCAGCCGTGTCCACCTGTTGCAAATCCTTCTCTGACCGGCAAGGTCACCCCGGGTCTCCTGGCCATTCTTCATTTCTTTCCTCAAATTCCTGCTCACTTTCCAGGATAAGAGCAGCCCACGGGGGGCCCTCCTTGACCCTGGCTTCTCACACCTTGAAACCTAGTTAGTCCTTAAGCAAAGCCTTAAGGAACTCCAGGTTTTCCTTTCCTGCATTCCAATTTTAGCAGAAAGTGTCCAACAAGAAAAGCACTTTAAAGGTCTGCTTTAAAGGTCTTTTGGAGGGCGCCTGGGTGGCTCAGTTGGTTAAGCCACTGCCTTCGGCTCAGAGTCCCGGGATCGAGTCCTGCATCGGGCTCCTTGCTCCATGGTGAGTCTGCCTCTCCCTCTGACCTTCTCCCCTTTCATGTTCTCTCTCACTCTCTCCTTCTCTCTCTCTCAAATAAATAAAATCTTTTATACATACATACATACATACATAAGTCTTTCAGGAATTCTGGCAAATGAGATCCCTCTAAGGTGCCCATGGACGTCACGGTTTCATCCCCCCAGCGTCCTCAGCTACCCTGATGGGAATGGCCACTGCCAGATGACCCTCACTGCCTCTCTGAGCCTCAGTTTCTCCACTGGTAAACACGGCCACCTATCCCAGAAGGTTTTCAGAGAATTAAATGAATTAGGAGGGCATAAGAGCCTGGCACAGAGTAAATCTTCAGCAAAGGTTAGTTCACCACGAAAAGAAATAGTGATATAATTTTTTAAAGGGATATAGCTAAGAATAAATAGTACGCAAGATTCAGAGATGATCACTAATGTTTTTAGTCTTCTGATCACAACCTTCAGAAATCAATGCATCTTATATTGTGATCGAGTAGTCCCATATGCATATACAGCTACACACACACACACACACACACACACACACACACACTTCTGACTGAAAGACATTTCACCAAACAATACTTAGCCTTAACTGCAATCAACTGTTCTTTTCCATTCTGCTCTGGTCCAATCTATTGTGTTCGCTACCATTTTTTTTAAATGGTGGTCACGACCCATGAAATTGATTTCATAACCAATCTCATTTTGAAAATGCTTAACTAGACTGTCATCCTACCAGCCCAGGAAAGGAAGACAGGCTAACATCGCAGGCATATTTTGCACAGCAGAGGGTGGCGGCCAGACCCCAAGTGTTTTCTGCAGACGGCCGGGCCCTGACTACTCCCACAGATGTCCTTTCTCCTGTAGGCATTTGGTGAACGGGAGCCCTTCTTCAGCAGCCAGTCTCCTCTAGCTGTTTCTCCCCAGGTGCTGCATGCTCCTCAAGGGCCCGGTCCTGTCTCCCGTTGCCTCTCCTACCAGAAACCCCACCCCCAAGAGCCCGGCAGGAAGGGACTCAGTTACCAAGGAGACTGTGAGGGCTTCCCTGGCATCCACACCATTCTGTGTTTTGTTCAGGTTGTGCTAACGTGGGTGGAGGGAGGCAAACAGGGCTGGTGGAGGGGCCCACCTGCCAAAGGCCTTCCCGATGGCCGAGGGCCGGGCCTCGTAGTAATACTGTTTGTATTCATCCATCCACACCTCTGCCGTGCGCTTGGTGTTCCTAAAAGGGGAGGAAGGGACAAAATAAAGTCACCAGGGAGGTGACAGAGTGAGGATCGTGATCCACTCTGTGCAGTGCAGGGTGATGAGAATCTCGGATTGTATGAAAGTAATACTGATGGGGGTGGGCTAGACGAGTGGGGTCTGTTAACCTCCATCAGCTCAGGTCTGTGTGCTCTTTATACTCCACTGGAGGACTCTGTTCTGCCGAAATGCCTGCCTGTGGGCGAAAGGGACATGCACCATATATTTGTTTGATAAAACATGGGTGAATGCCTGAATGCCCGTCCGCAGAATAACGGCCCCTGCTTTTACCTGATGGGGGGCATGCCCTGGTTAGTAGGCACGGGCACAGAAGGACGCCTGTCATTTAGGGCGGAGTGGCAGAAAAGCAGGCCGCCGACAGAACGCACGGCGTGACCCCACTTATATAAAAACACAAAGTTACGGTGTGTGTGCCTCTCTCTACATGAGCTGCATATATGAAAAGGAGCTGAAAGGCCTGAAATGACAGATCATAAATCCGGTCACAGGAGTTACTTTTGGAGGGACAAGAGGGGTAGGAGTCCGACGGGTAAAAGGGACTTTTGTTTTTCCACGTCTATATGATAGAAAGAGTAAAAACACACGTATTTACACATGTATATGTGTATATCCTATATACTGATACAGCTTGCATTTTATACGGAATGTGGATTACTTTTGTAATTAGAAAAACAAAAAATGGGGTCGGGGGAGGCAAACCAAAACCATAAGCCATCCGGTTAGCTAGACTGGAGAGCCGCTGCGGCACACGTGGACGCGTGGGCCTGGCTAGCGAAAGAACTGTCCTTGTAGGGGGTGCTCGGGACCCTCTTACCCTCCCGCCCCCACCAGGAGCGCGGGCCAAGCCACCTTGGGTCAGGGGTGACCAAGTCAGGCTCAGGACATGGCATCCATGACCAGAACGTGGGGCCCAGTGAGTGGAGGGCGGCCCCCAGTCACACTGGGCCAGTTTTCCAAGAAGCTCACGGACAAAAAGGGTCAAGGCAAGGGAGGCCTGGTGGTAACACCCTCAATTTTATCCTTCCACCCCTCAAGGTACCTGGAACCCCAGAACTGGAAGGAACAAATGGGGAAACTGAGGCCCAGAAGCGGGGAGGGGCAGCGGCCGAAAGCCGCAGGAATATCCAACGGGGCTGGTGGGGTCTAGGACTAGGTGTCCTGGCTCCTCGCCTGGTGCTCTTTGCACCGTGACCTACCTGATGTAGGTGAGGGCGTTGCCCTCAGGGAAGTTGTAGGGGTGCCGTTTCCTGAAGACGTGGCCCACCCGGCTACAGGGCACGATCTCCAAGCTCCCGCCGCACATCCACACCCTGAAGGAGAGCTCTGCAGGAGATGGCAGCCGTCAGGAGGGAAGAGCCCCTGCAAGTCCTCACGGAGTAGAAGTGGGAAGGCGCTAGCCTCCCTGGTGTCTCCTTGGAGGCACAGGCAGGCCTCGGGGTTTCTGGGCCCATCCACGTGGGACGGGCCCATCCTCCAAATGCTCCTGACTGCTGGCTCCAGGAATGTGCACACCCCCGCCCCCCATCACACACGCCCCCTCCACACATCCCCTCCACACATCCCCTCCACACACACCCCTCCGCACATCCCGCCCCAGGCACCACACACACACACCGCCCCCCCCCCACCACACTACCCACCCCCCTCCACACACACACACACCCTCCACCGTCAACCCCCCACCACTGCCTGCATCTGAGGCCTGGAAGAGCAGTGGGGAAAGCACCGTAGCAACACCAAGACCACGAGGAGAAGAAAAACTGAATCAAAGGCAGCATCATTTCCAGCCTCTGACAGGAAAGGCCCGTCCAGATGTCGCTAAGGAAGAATGCATTTGCCCATCGGTCAGCCCCGGGCATTCACGAGGCTGGGACACTGGCCACCAACCAGGCCACGTGCCGCTCCGGCTGGTGTCTCCCCAGCTCCAGACCCCCCTCTTGGCCCAGGAGGTCTCCATTTACAGGCTTCCTTGTGATAGTGGTGGGGATGCTGAATGGGCTTGTGCAGGACCTCGAGGGACTGTGGTTCCCCCTCAGAGCCAAGAGATGCAAGTAGCTGTTTTGCCTCGCAGCGGGGGCTGCCACAAACTGCCACCCTGCTCTCTACTCAACAATTGTCACTTCTGGCAAGGACCCGCCCAGGCAGCTGGCTGAACCTCCCGTAATCTCTTCCGATGACCCTTTCCTACGAACCCTACAGTTGTGACATTAAAACACTCCTTCCTGTCCCAGAAAATGCACAACCCTTGTTTTTTATTTGTTTTGTTTTTAATTTTAAAAAAAGAAAGAAAGACCGTTTTCTCATGAGTTCCAGCCGTGGTCTCTCTTCCCTCTCCCCAGCTGGCTATACGGACACTCGTGGTCCTTGGCCAGGCCGGGGGGTTCTCACCTGGTGCAGCTTGTCAAGGCCCACCGCCTACCCTCAAGGACCAGCGCCCGCCTCTGTCCAGCCTGTGGGCAGCAGACAGCTTCCAGATGTGGGCCAGGGGCCAGAGCTGGGCACAGGGCTTAGCAAGAGTGGCCATGTTGATGGGCTACCCTGGGTCGGCCTGCAGACTGCGAGGCTTGTGTCCCTCCTCCTGGGAAGAGCTCTGTAGCTGGTGAAATTTAGAACTAGGGGCAGACCTGGGAGCAGAAGAGCTGCATTCTGGTTCCATTCCTGCCAGACTAACTTGGTAATGCTAATAAGTTACTTCATCCCGCCAGCATGCATTGTCCACACTGTTATTGTCATTGCCCACAATGCGTCACCATCACCCATTTACTGAGCCCTTACTATGTGCCACGCTCTAGAACTCAGGTCTAATCCTCACAGCAAGCATGTGAAGCAGGTATTATCACCCTGATATTGTTTGTTTTAATTTTTTAAAAGTTTACTTATTCTTTTTAAGTAGGCTCCATGCCTAGCATGGCGCTTGAACTCACGACCCTGAGATCAAGAGTCTCACGTGCTACGAACTGAGCCAGCCAGGTGCCCCGTCCCAGTGTTTTTAAGCAGGACTGGGAAGCTCAAACATGTTAACCTCTCCAAGACCACCCAAATACTCTGTTGCAGTTACACCGTCAAGTTCCCATTTTGTCCAGCAAGCTGCACTGTTTGAATCAGATGTCTTAGTTCATTTAGCAAAATTTTACTGGGCACCTGTTAATTATGTGTCATACACTGTTCTAGAATCCTTACACAAACACAGGTAGGTGACGAGAATTCATGAAATTCCTGAAGTCTATCCGATGGTACTAGGTGCCATCTCATGGAGAGAGATGAAGCAGGAAGCGGCTGAAGAGCGCCCTTGGAGCTGGGGTGGGCTACAGACTTAATCTGATTGGGAAGTTCTCCATCAAAGGGGGACATCTGAGCTAAGACCTGAAGGAGGTGAGGAAGCAAGTCTTGTGGCTTTTATGGGAGAAGCATTTCAGGCAGAAGGACCAGCAAGGGCAAAGATGCAGAGGCTGGAGTGGGCGGCAAGGAGGCCTGGCGGCGAGGCCAGGCGGGAGAGGCAGGAGATGCGGCAGAGCTGGGGGAGTGCTGCGGGGGAGGGGCTGATGGCGGGAAGACTGTGGGCTTTGCTCTTGGAGATGGGACACAGTCCCTGAAGGGTCGAGAGCAGAGGACCGACATGATCTGACTACCTTTTAAAAGGACCTCTAGGGGCACCTGGGTGGCTCAGTGGGTTAAGGCCTCTGCCTTCAGCTCAGGTCATGATCTCAGGGTCCTGGGATCAAGCCCCGCATCCGGCTCTCTGCTCAGCAGGGAGCCTGCTTCCCCCCCCCCCACCCCTCTGCCTGCCTACTTGTGATCTCTCTCTCTATCAAATAAATAAATAAAATCTTAAAAAATAAAAAATGAAATAAAAGGACCTTCAATGGGAATCCCAAGGTTTTCACGTTTGCCAGCTCCACTTACAGTGGCCTCTGGGGCTCTCTGAGGGGACATTGGAATGAGTTTCAGTTTGGGCATCTCCCTTCCTTCAAGAAAAGAATGAAATGAAAGGCCCAAACCCACCAGCAGCAGAGCCCTCCTGGCTCAAAACTGCTCCCAGCAGCTGAACGTCTGAGCACCATGGCTAGCCTAGAAATGTCTTTGAATTTCTTCTAAGAAACAAAACCCTTCCCAGAACCACTCTGTGGTTCACCTTTCAAGCTCCCCAGCCACTGAGCCCTTGCCTCAGGCAGAATTTGAAGTCAGCCATTTGATCATTTACTTGTTCCTCTGTCAATCACCGGCTGTTAAAAAAAAGAAAAGAAAAAAGAAAAAAGCTCCTGGATGCAGGAGAGACCATTAGTTTCCGAGTCCTCTGTGTCTACACAGGAAACGCACTTTGGCAAAACTCCCTTCAGGCTGAGACTGAGGGCACACGGGAGGTCACTTGGGCCCAGAACACACGAAAGGAGGTCAGATGGGAAGGGTCAGCGCACTCCAGTTCCCAGAATTTACTTCTCAAATGCCTGTATGCAAATGGTTTCCAAGAATAAGTTAGAAAGGGGAGAACATTCCATGCCTGTTTCCACTCCAGCTGGTTTTGAGTTAAGATCAGACCTATGATTAACCCCACTCCTGGGCCAGCTGGGTGGCTCAGCTGGCGAAGGGGTTAAGCATCTGCCTTCAGCTCGGGTCAGGATCCCAGGGTCCTGGGATTGAGTTCTGTGTGGGCTCCGTGCTCAGTGGGGAGCCTGCTTCTCCCTCTGCTCCCCGCTCTGCAGGTGCCCCAAGACCACAGTGCCTGTCAGGGGGCGCTCTCTCCCCATCTTTCAGACCTAGGGATGGCCACACATCACAGCAGTCACCAGCCCAGCCCAGGACCATGCTGTCCCCTGGGGCTCCCTGTGTCTCACCCACACTGTGTGGACAGTCTCTTTATAAAGCCCCTTACATTACCCGTGTTGGCTATCCATCTGTACTAGGCCTTTATCTAACCGAACCTCGCTGGCGACCCTGAGAGCTCTCTGGGTCCCTTTTCTGCTTTTCTTCCCTTTTCTGCTGGAGCCATAGGGCTCCCCTGGCCCCAGAAGTGATGACGATGGCCGCCAGCAGTGCGCCTCGTGTTTTAACTCATCTCTGAGCTGGCACTCATACCAGCCTCTTGAGGAAACGGAGGCTTTGGGAGGCTTTAACTTGCCCAGGACCAGACAGCTTGCAGGTGGGAGGGTCAGGATTTGCACCCAGGCCATCTGCCCCCCTCCTTACATTTAACCACCAAACTCGGCTGCACCCCCCACCCCTGGCTTTTCTGGAACAGAATCAGCCGTGGGTTTAAGCTGCGGCCTTGGTTACGGTCTGTATGTTCTTCCACACACACGTCTAGCCATGGGACCGCAGGCTTCCCCTGACCATCTCGATCTTTATTTACTAGCTGTGTGACTCTGGATCAATTACTTAACCTCTCTGTGCCTCGGTTTCTTTATCAATAAAATGGAAATATAATAGCACGTACCTCAGAGAGTTGTAAGATTAAACGAATGAATACACTTGTGGAACAGGGCCTTATGCATAGAGGTGCTTGAGCAGGGTTATCTATTATTGTTGTTACTGTTATTGTTATTTCCAACTTACCAAAATTCTCTCCCCCCCAGATGTCCATCTGGGCATCATACTTCCCCAAGTGGTTAAACCAGGACTTGTCGATTACGAAGATTCCTCCAGCTATGACAGGAGTCCTGGGAGCAAGGAGAGGAAAGAGGCAACACATGAACTGGAGAGGCTGGGAGCCCTTCTAGATGGCCCCAGAACCCCAGGTCATTTGCCCCAAAATCCCCCACTTGCAGAGTCAGAGGGGCAGGACATGCAGCAGCTCCCTGGCCTCTGTCCTCTCTGTCCCTGGGGCCCAGAACCGAGTCAGCACTTAAGACAGTGTGCCCTTAGGAGCACCAGCAACTGAAATGGCCCCCCAGCAGCCTTCCAGGGCCCTGACCCAGGGAAGGAAGGGGTCTCAGCAGAGTCCACAGCAGCACTGACCTTATGGGCTTGGTGGGGTCGGTCCGGGCAATCTTCTGCTCAAGAGGGATCTGCTCCCACTTGAAATGCAGGCTCCAGTCAAATCCTAAGGGACAGAGTGGAGTGAGGATAAAGCTCAGGGCAGAGCTGCTGCCCCCTCATTCCACCAGCCCTTGGTCTCTCTTGATCAGAGCCCAGCTCACAGAGGACCCTGGGCAATTCCTGCAATCGTTCCTTCACTCAGAAGGAGACAGGTTCCTGACCTCATTGATCTACTGGGTAGGACAGAGACTACAAAAAGAAATCAATATAACGATAGTCTGCCAGACAAGGGTAAAAAGTGCTAAAAAGAAAAGAAGAGAGAGGTGTCCAGGCTATTCTAGTAAGGGTAGTCAGGAAAGGCTCTCTAAAAGAAGCCACATTTGACCTGAAGATCTGATCCATGCAGATATCTGGGGAAATGGGATTCCAGGCAGGGGAACAGCAAGTGCAAAGGCCCTGAGGTGATTTCCCAAAGGAGAAATGCCTGGCTCCCTTCAGAACCCCACTCAACTCCAAGATCTAAGTAATAGCTGTTTCCATTTTTTAGAAGTCTGGGCCCCAAATAGGAAAACCACTCTCTGACCACTAGCTCCTAGCAACAGATTCACTAGTGCAGACTGTCCAATAGAACTTTCTGCAATGATGGAATTTCTATATTTGCACTGACTGTCCAATATGGTAGGCACTAGCCACATGGGGTTATTGAGCACTTGAAATGTGGCTAGTGCAACTTAGGAAGTGGATTTGAATTTTATTTAATTGTAATTAATTTAAATTTAAATAGCTAAATATGGCTATTATATCAGACAGCACAATTATTAAGTCTAGACCAGAGCTGTTTGAAAGAATGCAAATGGGGGCGCCTGAGTGGCTCAGTGGGTTAAAGCCTCTGCCTTCGGCTCAGGTCATGATCTTCGGGTCTTGGGATCGAGCCCCACATCGGGATCTCTGCTCAGCAGGGAGCCTGCTTCCCCTTCTCTCTGCCTGCCTCACTGCCTACTTGTGATCTCTCTCTCTATGTCAAATAAATAAATAAAATCTTAAAAAAAAAAATGCAAATTATGTAAGCCAGAAATGCAAGCTACATATATAACTGAAATATTTTTAGAACGCCTGGGTAGCTCAGGTCACCTTAGGCTCAGGTCATGATCCCAGAATCCTGGGATCAAGTCCCACATCGGGCTCCGGGCTCCGTGGAGCCTGCTTCTCCCTCTGCCTGCCACTCCCTCTGCTTGTCTCTCTCTCTCTCTCTCTGTCCAATAAATAAATAAAATCTTTAAAAAAAATTTTTTTCTAGTAACCATTTCAAAAAGTAAGAACTTTTGAAATTAATTTAAATAATATATTTTAATATATCCAAAAATGTTATCATTTCAACATGTAATCAATATAAAAAAACTACTGATGAGATATTTTACATTCTTTTGTAATAAGACTGAAACCTGGTGTGTATTTATGCTTACAGCACATCTCAATCCAGACCAGTCACATTTTAAGAGCTCAATAGCCAAATGCAGCTAATAGCTACTCTATTAGACAGCCCAGGTCCAGACGACCTCCAAGTGTACGTATTAGGAATTCATACAAGACCCTGTCCTAGTATGTCCTTCTGCCAGGACTGGGCACGGTCCCTGGGCTGACAGCATTTGGGAAGGATGCACCAGTGTTTGTTCAGAGGGGAAGACACAAGACTAGCTTGGTTCTGTCACTGATTGTTCCAGACGGATTTGTCCCCAGCCCCAGAGCTTTCCACCATCCCTTTCCATTTCTGGAGGAAAGGGGTGGTGTGGACGCTCTGGACAGCTGGGCAGAAGAGCACCAAACCAAGGCTCTTAGACTGCCCCCACCTGCTCCTTTCAAGTCGACCCCCCTCGCCTGGGAGACGGACCCACCTCCACGAAGATCAGCAGATGCTGCAAGGTAGGCAAAGTTATCCAGACTGATGACATCGATGATGGGGCTCACCACACGCGTGTGGTCCTAGGGAAGGAACGAGAGATGGCGTGAGGGCAGGGACTCTGTGAAGAAAGACAAGTTCTCTCTGGCCGTGGGACACTCAGCTCTTCCCGCAGGACGTGGCAGGATCTTGGGAGATGTCCAGGCTCCTGGAAGGACCCACCTGGGTCCCAGGGGCACAGCGCTCTCCTAGCCTCGTCTTCTCACATCATGCTGAGCCCTGCTGGCATCTCACCTCCTCAGTGAAGCCCTGCTGGATTTCTGCAGGCTGAGCCTTTTTTCTTCTTTTAAGCTGTTCCCGCAATCACAGTCCAGACAATTCCTGGGGCACTGCATCCTATGCTGCCCGAGGCGGTTTGAGTCGTTGTGTTATTCATCATCACCCACCTTTGTACATGCTCGGGTTGCGTCTTCCCAACTGGACCACCAGCAGCTTGACGGCAGGGACTCCGTGGTCCCTGTGCAACCTGGCTGTCACTCTCTCATGCCACATCTGCTTCAAGGTCAGGTTCACTACTCCCTTCATCCTCCTAGACACAAATCCACCTCCCAAACACTGGGGGGTAATGTCAGTTTTACTAAAGATTTGGGGGGGTGGGGTAGTGGTGGTGGCTTATGTCATACGTGCTATAAAAAACTACCAACACCATCAGCCCTCTCTTCCCCCTCCCTCCACAGAGGGACCCAGCCCAGAGCCTCTTCTCTCCCCAAACTCTGCGCTGACCTTCAAAATCCTCTTGTCTGCGACCTGGAGCCCAGCTCTGCCCCTCAGTTCACACCGTGTCTCAGGACCACGAAAGCCTGGCAGGAGGCGGAGGAGGGGAAACCACCCATGCTTTCCCATAGAGCTCTGCCTTTTTACAGACTTTTTTTGTTCCGAGATGTAATTCACATTTTTATAGCAATTTCATCAGCTGTAATCCACATGTGATGCAATGCACCATTTTAACGTGTACAAATTCGGTGGCTCACAGTATCGTCACAAGATTGTGCAGCCGTCACCCCTAATTCCAGAACACTTTCATCGCCCCAACTAGAAACCCTGTACCTGTTAGCGATCACCCCCGATCCTCTCTCTCTCTCCAGCCCCTGACAACCACTCATCACCTTTCTATTTCTACAGCTGTTTTATTCTGGACATCTCACATCAGTGGAATCATAGAACCCAGGGCCTTTTGTGACCGGCTTCCTTCACTTGGGGAAACGTTTTCATCCACATCGTAGCACATATCAATAATCCATTCCTTTTTATGGCTGAATAGTACTCTGTCGTATGGTTGTAGTGACAGACATCTGGGCCGTTTCCACATTTTGGCTCTTCTTAGTGATATTGCCCCAACACTCCGGTGCAAGATTTTGTGGGGGCTACATTTCCATTTCTCTCGCGCGTGTACCCGGCAGTGGAAGGGGCGTCAGGTGACTCGGGGTTTAAACTTTTGAGGACCTGCCAGGCTGTTTTCCAAAGCGGCTGCCTCCGGTTACATTCTCACCGGCAATGAGTGAAAAGGGCTCCCGCTTCTTCACACCCTGGCCAACCCTTGTTACCGTCCAGCCTTCGGTCACAGCCTTCCTGTAGGTCTCGAGTGGTATCTGACTGTGGTTTTGACTTGTTAATCCTCAAGGCTTAACAATGTTGAGCATCTTTTCCTGTGCTTGTTGGCCATTTTTGTATTTGCCTTAAGGAAGTGTCCATTCGAATCCTTTGCCCATTTTTAAGTTGGGTTATTTGTCTTTTTATGGTGGATCCGTGATCACCTCACGCTTCCCTGCACCTGTCCTACCCTCCCCCTTCCAGCAAACTGCTGGCACGTGCGAGGGGCCCCCCGTCTTCATCTCTCCTTGACAACCCCATCCCCCCACCCTTCCTCCTTCTCAGGTGTCCCAGCCTTGACCCCAAGCTGCCCCCCACCCCGCCCCAGCACAGGATCCACCTCCCGCAGGAGGAAAACCTCACCACCATTCCTAGTTGGAACTCTACGCCTCACCCAAGCTCACGTCCACACGAATTCTCACAGCAACTCCGTGAGACAAGTATTATAGTTACCCCCATTTTTGGAGGAGAAAGCTCACTAACATG
>CM053609.1:94538482-94554264 GCA_028646535.1 Procyon lotor | reverse complement strand
CGCCATCCCTCAAAAGGCTCAGGGCTCTGCACCCACCCCGTCAGGGGACAAGGCTTCCTCTGAGTCACTCTGATTGAACTTTACTGTGTATTTGACTGTTTCCTCCCTCCCTCTCTTGTCTCTCATCCACTCATCAACTGTCATTACTCCAGGCTCATTCTCTGAGTGCCCTCCTTGTTCCAGACCCTTTTTTCCGGGCTCTGGGGACGCACTGATGAACAGTCAGGCGTTAGTGAATGGAAAGTGCAACTGAGGGTGTTTGGATACCAAAAGAAAACCAGAAACCAAAACTCTTTCCTCCCTGCCCCCCGGGGGATCTCCAGGCTGTCCCCTTCAGCAGCATCATCCTGTGCCACCTGGTGAGAATCTTCTAGATTAAGACAGGCTGGAGTCAGGGCATCAGCCCCTTCACATACCTTAAGCGTGTTCTTTAACCTCTCTGAGCCTGGGTTTTCTTATCTAAAAGACTCAAGGGAGAATATAACCCCCACCTGCTGGGGAGAGGGCCCTGTGTCTAGGAGGCCTCCGCGGGCCGGATCTCGCTCTATTTCGGCCCCCACCCCAAACGGTCTTGCTGATGGCTCAGCAACTGTCAAGAATGGCCTTGCTTTTGGCAGCTCCCCGGTCAGGGCTGGGGACTGGCCTGCTGGCGAGACGGGAGGCCCAGCTGGCGCTGCTAAGAGAGCAGCCGCAGGTGCCCCGTGAGCCGTGGAGATGGAGGGGCCTCGTTCTAAGATCTCAGAATACAGTTGCTTCCTGGAGGGAGTTCCCTGGCCATGCCTCTTCCCTGCACTCGGCCTCCATCTGCCTGACTATCCATCCATGTGGGCAAAAATCTATCTGTGCCATCCTTGCACTCCACTAGTAGCTAGCAGGCACTTAAGGTCTGCACCTGTGTTGGGCAAACCCCTGGAAACACTGTATTCCTGGGCCTAAGGGTACCTACAACCCAGTGCTCGGGAGAGATTACTCTCTGGCCTCTTCCATGCCAAGTAGAAGGTCTCCTTGGTCTGACTGGTCTTTCTTAATTATGCCCCTCACCTCTCTCTCTCTCTCTCAAACCTTCAGTGGCTCCCTACTTCCTGCCTTATCAAGTCTAAATGCCCTTCTCTGGCTTCCAAGGTCCTCTGCCATCCACCCTCACCCCACCATTTCCCCAGCTGACCAGACCCAGACTCTCCCAGGCAGGGAGGAGGAGAGGGAGGTTAAGGGTGGCCTCCCTCCTCCAGGCTGGAATTCTGGCTCCTCTACTCATCACCCTGGGCAGATTACTGAACCTCCTGAGGCCTCACTTCTGTGCAAATGGGAACAATGGGCTGTTTGGGGGGAGAGACTGTGAGAACAAAGGCAGAGTGGATGCCTGCTAGGGGCAGAGCTCTCAGGAAAAGGGCTGTTAGTATCACAGGTGCACCTGGGCTCGAGCCTGTAGAGTCCTGGAGCCCAGACTCACTCCCTTCACCTGTTTCACCGCGCCCTCACCTAGTCGAGTCCCACTCCCCCATCACGCCCCTCTCCTGGGGTCTCTGATCCACAGCACGTAATCATGACCAACCTGTCCCTGAGGTGGGTCCTGACTCCTTGGCCTTACGATGCATTCTCCAAGGGCAGGGACAAGTTTTATACTTCTTTTGTGCCTCCTAGAGTGCCGCGTACACCACTATGCTGCGTGGCGGATGCCCCCAAATACCCCTCGATCAGAAGTGAGACTACATCTGCTTTATAATGCCCTTTGGGGCGCCTGGGTGGCTCAGTCAGTTAAGTGTCTGCTTTCCGCTCAGGTCAAGATCCTGGGGTCCTGGGATTGAGCCCCACTTGGGGCTCCCTGCTCAGCGGGGAGCCTGCTTTTCCCTCTCCCTCCACCTGCCACTCCCCCTGCTTGCACGCTCTCTCTCTGTCAAATAAATAAAATCTTAAAAAAAAAATAATGTCCTTTGGTCTTCTCAAAGCATTTCCATCTAATTTACTCATTTGGGGGCACCTGGGTGGCTCAGTGGGCTAAAACCTCTGCCTTCGGCTCAGGTCATGATCTCAGGGTCCTGGGATCAAGCCCTGCATTGGGCTCTCTATTCAGCAGGGAGCCTACTTCCCCTTCTCTCTCTGCCTGCCTCTCTTCCTACTTGTAATCCCTCTCCTCTCTGTCAAATAAATGAAATCTTAAAAAAAAACACCATATAGTTTACTCATTTAATCCTTATAACAGCCATGCAAGGCAGAAAGGGTGCTATTATTAACTCCACTTCTCAGAAGAGACAACACAGTCAGCCAGAAGTAGAGCGACTTGCCCACAGTCATGCCGTGGCTGGGGCAGATCCGGGCTAGCAGAAGGGTCTTTCCACAGACCTTGGTCCTGGCCACAAGAAACACAGAAAGAGCATGCTGGCTTAGAGGACATGGTGCCAAAAGGGAATGGGCAGGTGCAGAGACCTAGACTGAAATGCGACTGCAGTGGCATCCAGGGTCCAAGAACTCACCTTCCCGTCGATCGTTGCGCAGGCACTTGACCTTGGGGATCCTAGTCAGGAGCAGACAGTCTTCAGCTGAAGGTGAAGGGAAGGAAGCAAGCTCATTCAGATATGGGCATCAGACCACAAGGGGTTTGGTCGCCCCTGGAACTGCCCAGAAGGTGTCTCACAGTAGGTCCAGGGAAAGGGCTGGGGATGGGGAGGTACGGGGTTGGGGGGGGCATGGTCATCTCTATGGCCAAAGGATTGCCCCACTCCCTGGCCAGACTGAGGACTACTAATGGCATTGCCCCCAGGGGGCGCCAGAGAGCACCAGCAGGCCAGCCCAGAGCCCCGTCAATTATCTCCCTCGCAGCCACACGGAACCGAGGAGCCTCAGCTTACGCCAGTTGTAATAACAAAGGATGCCGCTGATGTTGCTTCTGTTTTTAAAAAATGTCATCTCACTGGTGTCAAAACAATCCCACTCTTTCCCCTTCCTTGGCACCTGGGGACAGAGTCAGGGAGGGCACGCAGAAAAGACTAAAGATCTCAGTTGGGGGGCTGAGGTCAGCCCACGATATCCAGCACAGCCCCGAGAGGGTTCCCCTCCACGCTCTGGGGAAATGGGAGTTTGGAAGGGTGTGAAGAACAGGATGGAGAAACTTACGGTCTGAACTGAAGTCATCCACTAAGATGATCTCCTGGATCAGGCTGGCTGGAGTTCGGTTCAGGACGCTGGAGTGATGGGGACAGAGGAGTCTGGATTTAGGGTTCACCTTCCATTTACCTCTCCCTGCCCCAGGGCTCCCCCACCACCCAGCTCAGGGACTGGCACACTAGCCACGAGCGGCTATTCTCATTAAAGAAATGCGGTGAGCAGGAGTTAAACTTGACCACAGGGCCAAGTTAAGGAGGACAGAGGCCTCCCTCTGAATCCGCTGCCAGGCGCCTACTGGGCTGACCTCCAACCTCCTGAGGCCTCATGTCCATCCCTGACTCCCTTGGCTCCTGACCCTTGAATATATGCCTTTGTCCTGTGGACCTGACTTTGTCCTTATGCATCCCAATAATCCCAGCTGGATTTCTGGGGGCCCCCTGACCCTGATTCACCAGCTCCAGTTTCTCAGGACAAGACTCCCCCTCCCACTGGCTGAGCTCTTCACACCCTCTGGCCCGGCACCCTGTCTCCATGTGCCTCCCCACCCCCGCCAGGGGCTTGGCAGACTTCCCCGAGGCTTGGGGAGCAGCGCACTGACAAGAGGGTGCTGAGATGGAGCTTACCTCTTCACGGTGCGCAGGAGGGTGGAGCGGGCCTCATTGTGGAAGGTGATGATGACGCTGGTGGCCGGCAGGTCCGCGGAATAGGTTACCGACGGGCAGCTGAGAATGGAGCACAGGGGTCAGAGGGCACCGTGAGGGCCTCCTCAGGGCAGGCTTGAGGCTTCTCTCTGTCCAGCCTGCTGCCCCCAGGAATACCTCTGTGGGACAGAGAAGGCAAGCCTGAGGCCAGTCCTTCCCCACCCACGTTCCACCCGACTCAGCCCATCAGCCCGGAGTCCCTGCAGGGAAGCCAGAGGCTGGGGCACCTCCCCAGGCCTGGTCATCTGCACCAAAGACCTAGAGCCCTTGCAGCCCCCGTCACTGAAGCGTTCAGAAGGGCCCTGACCATTGTGTCTGTGCGGCCACGGGGGCCCACACAGGCCTGGAGACGCAGCCCTGGGCCAGCAGCCGGATCTCCCTGCCTGCCAGAGAGAGACAAAATGGGGGAGACGGGGGGGAGGGGGGAACAGCCTCTGTTTTGCGTCTAGCATCCTGTAGCTTCTTTCTCTTCTCCTGGCTCACGATATTTGGAGGATCTGGGGAGGAATCCCCCCTCTCCTATCCTCCTGGGACTCCCTCCCTCTCACTGCCCAGCGGGGACAGCCGGCTGGTGACCCGGGCCAGGGGCGCAGCCTCACCCCTCCCGGGCCCTGGACTCCTGGAGCACACAGAAGCCTCGCAAAGACCCCCGAGCAGTGCCTGCCACCCCGCTCCCTCCCCCAGCGGCTCTGGGCTCCTCTTCTCAGTCTCACACCACATTTTTAGGCATCGGCTTCCCCCTTCTCAGGAAAGGGAATTAAAACAATCCATCCCTGCCAGCCTCCATCCCTGTCGCTTCTGTGGATGCTTTTATGCATGCTCCTGGGGCCGGCGGGAAGGCAGCTGGTTTTCATGACAATCTTCTTTATTACAATTGCTCTCTGACTATTCCAGCAGTGACTGTTTTTTCATTCCAGCATTCACGCCCCTGACAGCAGCTTACAGCCGAATTCGCAGGCCCATTTCCTGCGCGGCAGAGCAGACTGGGTCAGAAAGGCAGGAGTCCCACCAGCCCGGGACCCCCATGGGTGGAATCCCGAGAGGCTTTAGAAATCATTCTCCGTGAGAGGGGATGTAGGGAGTAGGAGGCTTGGAGGGGTATGGAAATTTGCCTCTGCCTCCTGAGGAGTCAGGCCTCCCAAGTGCATGCTCCCAGAGGCATGCAGATTTGGGGGTGGGAGTGGGCTTGGCCTTCTGAGATGGGGAGGGCTGGGAGAAGCAGCCACCTCCTGCCTTCCGGGCCCCCCAACACTGAGCTCTAGGGATCCAGAGTCCTGACTGTGAGCCCCAACCCTCTGGTGCCCGGGAAGGAGAGAATCTGGAGAGTGATACCCACTCTTCACCTGAAATGGGCCAACTGACCCATACCCTATCTGGATAGTTGACTTGACGTCCTCCCTACTGGCCTCCTCCAACAGTCTGGAGACCAGCAGCAGCTGCTGTCTGCCAAGGAGAAGGGCAAGGGCCACCCCGCACATGTGAGCCAGCACCTCCGATGCTCCACCTACACACGCATGCGCGGGCCCGAGCACACACACACACCCCCGATCCACCTCAGGCTTCTGGGAGGGTTGGCAGCCACACGGGGGCAGGATCAGAGATTTGGGTCCATAGAACCTCTAGGCCTTGGGGTCAAGGTTGGCCATGGCCGGGATTGCCAGGAAAGGTCCTCAGGTGGAGCTGTGTGGACATCGTCTTGTAGGCCCCACAGTGCAGGCGGACTCCTCAGCAGGACTGACGGAGAAAGAACTTCTGAGATCTGAGCTGGCCATTGGACCTGAGGGGAGGCCTTTCCGAGCAGCAGGATTATTGTCGTTCTTGGTAGCACGAGTCTCTGGAGGCTGGCAGTGCTGGGCTTCCGGGACACTTGGGACAGTCCGGGGCTCCCCCAACTCCACGTCCATCTCACCTTGAAGGCTGCCAAATCCACTGGATTTCAAGCTCCCTTCCATGAATGACATGGAAGGTGCTAGAAGCACGTCCCCTTCTGCACCCTTATTTCTCATACCCCTTTTGTGCTGTGGAGGAGTTGCTTCAGAAGGAAAAGCAATCTTGACCTGCATCATCCCTACCCACCCTCAGACCAGGACCAGCCTGGTGCCAGGTACATAGCTCAGTCCAACACGGCCCTCGTTGGTCACTCAAAACTGCAGGCACATGGGTGAGTGTGCTCCACCTATGCTGTCTGCACAGAGCACAGAGGAAGCCTCTAAACCAGCCTGGTTGGCAAGGAACCTTCCCCAGATGAGAGGACACTGAGGGGAATTGTGAAAATGCAAGTGGGGGGCGGGGGTTTGGGCAGGGGAATCTGTGTGCATGGCCAAGGGGAAGGACAAGAGGGTAGAGGACTGTGAGAGCATCAAGTGCTAGGTGGAAAGGAGCAGAGGCTCAGGGCCTAGGTATAATCAGGCCTATGAAGGGCCTGAGCCAAGGACGGGGCGTTGATAGCTTGCCCAAAGTCGGTCACTCACACGGAGTGGAGTCAGAGAGGGGATCATCATGGAAGGTATTCTTGGTCCTGCTCTGGGGCCTCTCCCACCTACCACACTGGGAGAACCAAGAGCAAGGCTGGAAAGCACTTCTGGAAACTGCTGAGGAAGTGGGGGCAGCAGGGCAGGAAGAGGAGAAGGAAAGGGATTCCGAGGGTCGGAATCCCTCGCAAAGTGCGGTGGCCCCTCTTCACCTCAGGCACCACCAGCAGGCCCGCCCACCCCCTCTGACCTCCCTGTGGTCCCCTGGCAGCTCCCTCTCGCTGGGACACCAGACTGAGGAGCCGAGGGGCACCGAGGGGCCTCTCCCGTGCCCGCCGAGGCCGTCTCAGGCCCTCTGGAGGTCAATGAAACAGAGGAGGCAAGAGAACAACTGAGCGTGAGGGTCTGAGAGTCTCAGATGGAATCTGAGGAAGGCTCTCTCACTTCCTCAGTCCCCGTGACTGAACGGAGGCCAACAGGTGCCGGCCCTTCCCTCCACAACACAGTGGAGGCTGTACCTGTAATGGCGGGTGTCCCGGATGGCTCGGTCTGGGCTCAGCTTGTCACTCTCCAGCTGGTTGAAAGCATGCTGCCTATAAGGGTCCTCTCCGGCCTTCAGCTGCTTGGCTGCCAGGTACGCCTTCTCGTCGAAGCCTCTGGAGGGTGTTCCTGTCACCTGAGACAAAGGTCAGTATCAGAGGGGTGACAGGCAGGAGGACAGAGCGGCCACTGTGTGGCAGAGGCCGGCTGCGTTACCTCATTTGTACTTATCCCAACTCTGTGAGTAGGGGATGGTTATTCCCCTGTACAGATAGGGAAACTGAGGCTCAAGAAGTTAAAAACAGTACCCCCACATGTACAGGGAGCATATGGGAACCCTCTATACTTCCCGCTCAATTTTATGCACCTAAAACTGCTCTAAAAACATGAAGTCTATTTATATATATTTTTTAAAGCCGAAGGTCAGAGCTAATAAGTCACAGGTTCTGGATTCATATCGGTTGTTCTGACCCTGAAGGTCAGTCTCTTGACCGGTGCTCTTTGCTGGATTCGGAGAAGGTGACCCCAAGGTGAAGTGTCCCGAGGGGACCACCAGCCAAGCTGGAGGTCGCCAAGCAACCTACAGCAACCTAGGGATGAACTTGGGCTTGACCCCAGCCTGGGCATGCAGTGCGACACCGAGAGCTCAGGAGAGCTGCTGCACAGAGAACTACCTGTGAGGACACACGGGCCCCTCGAGGCTCGTGCTAGAGCTGCTAGAACATGAATGCGGACAGCAATCGCCTCTTCTCGGGGACGGTGCTTGCTGCTGAACTCGCCCCATGTCAGAGCGGCTGGCCCACCGCTGCTAAGTGCAGGGGATTGATGGATGACACTGGCCATGGCTCAGCCTCTCTCCTCTTAGCCACATCCTACTCTGTGCTCCCAAAGTCCCCCGTGAAAGAACCTGGGGAAGGACACATCTGAGATGAATGGAGAGACAGATGGATCCTGACATCTCATTATTTGAACCAAACTGCTGGCTGGATGTCCCCCCAGAGTGCCTCGAAATAGCATCAACGGTGAGTGCATCCTGACTGCAACCCTTCCACCTGCCCAGCAGGAGCTGGAGCTGTGGGCCCCCAGACGCAGCGGGAAGGTGGGCGAGGGTTGTCCAGACCCAGAACATTGCCTGAGGACCCCATCACAGGCCTAGCCCCAGAGGGATGGTCCCTGGAAGGCAGCCGGACCTGGGGGAAAGGAAACCGAGGTGCTGGGTGATGCTGGGGGACATCTACAGCAGCCTAGGACCCCCATGAAAGCCTAGCCCCGGACCTCATCAGGCTGGAATGCAGAAGGCTCCAAGGGGCGAGTAGCTCCTTCAAGGATGCCACTCTGTGAAGTTCCAGCCTCCAGGGGCATCCTGTACTAGGAGCCAGCCCCTGAGCTCCTGAGGTCAGAGCTAGCAAGACAGCTTTCCTTGTGCCCACCAGGCCCAGGCCCATGCCAGACACAGACGCTCGGGGTGGCCACACTGTGCCTGATACTCGGGGTTGGTGCCGTGCCAGGGGCTGGACAGACGCGGCACGGCCCCCGTGGGCTGGATGTCCACTTGAGGAAAGACGGCAAGACGGAAGGAAGGAGACAGGGAGAGGGAGACGAAGGCTGTTTTGACCTGAACCCTCGATTGCTAGAAGGGCCCAAGCTGTCCAACGTTGAGAGTGAGCATGAGAGGTCCTCTGGGTCCTTCCCACCGGGGAGAAGGATGGGCGCTAACTCTGCCCCCCAGTTCCTCCCAGCTCAAGTCAGAGACGTGGAAAGCAGCTTCCAGCTGATGTCCGAGATAAAAGAAAGACGGCAGAAGCTCCTAAAGGGAGAGTGCGCCACTGAATGATCCTGCGAGGTGACTGTGGGAAATAACTGTGTGTATTTATTTAGGACTTCTGGCCACTCCGTGGGCTCAGGAAACCTCCGAGTCCTCATCCCACACTCACCCATCACCCAAGAAACACGGATTGAGAGCCACACAGCTACCAGGCCCTGGGACACCCCTCAGCAAGTTCCAAGGCCTATCTGATCATTCATTCACTGTTTACGAATGCTTGAATTCACTCACTCCTCCATCTGGCCACCCCTTCTTTCAGCAGAGCTCAGCAGGGCACTCCCTGGTGCCGGAGGGAAGGAATCCTTTGTAGATTCTCCCCCCAATCCCCAGCCTGCTGCTTTCTGGGCCTCAGGGCCTCAGGCGAAGCTTCCTCAGGACTTAGAGGATGTTGTGGAAGAGCAAGGGCTCAGACCAAGGTGCACTAGAGAAGTTCCTTCGAGGGCCTCCAGACTGAGCTAGACATCCTCAGAGATCCAGTTCGGAAGCATCTTCTGCTCTCTCCTGCAGACCCATAGCCTTCAAGGTCCTCCAAGGTCAGACCCTTCACCTGTGAGCCACCTTGGGAAGAAGGGTGCTGGGGAGACACAGTCCCTTCCCCCTCCCAGAGGTCTTAGTCCTGCTTTTCACGTTGACCCACATCACTGGGGCCTGCAGCTGAAACCCCAGCTGGCCCCGAGTCAGCCAAGTGGAGGGGACCTGGAGGGAGGGCTGTAACTTCCTCTTTCCCCAGAGCCTCCCTGGCCTCTCTCTGTCCCGACCCAGACCTCTGCTACCTGGTATCTCACTGCTGCTCACACCGCAGCTCGTTTCCTCCCAGCTGTTGAACTCTCCTTCCCCTTTGGCCCTGTTCTTTGATCTTGAGACTTTTAGGCCTTTGACTGTCCCCCGGGTACCACTAACTCAACACCTCAAAACGAATTCGTCACTGAAGACCAAGACTGCCGCTTCCCCTGCGTGGCCGGTTGCAGAGGCGGGCAGTCCCAGCCTCCTGGTCCTCCCAGGAACACACGCAGGGGTCACCCGTGACGTCCTCCCCAATGCTCCACAGCCGGACCGAGACCACTACCCCGTGCATCCATAGCGGTGTCTATGGGTGCACCACTAGTGCTGAATCAACAAATATTTCCAGCAAGCCTAGTGTGTGCAGACACTGTGCAAAAGGCTGGGAAGATGGAAATAATCAAAAGCACTACAGACCCCAGAAATCTAGGAACCTAGATCACCCCTCGCGGCCCCCCCATCCCATGCTGGACGCAGCCAACGGAAGATCAGGAAGAAACCCTCACTCTCGACCTCAGATCATGGGTAGCTGGAGAAGTGGCCATGGAAGCCCGTCCCACCCAAACCCTAGCTGGAATGGGGGTCCAGAGATGGGGCACGCCCCACAGACCGGGGACCAGGGAATGCTATTCCCCTTCTCCTCTGTTTTCCCACCCACGCTGCTTACTAAGCACACTGGCGAGGGGTCAATGCATCTTTTGGCTCTAGGATGCGGGACCATGAGGAGCTATATTGGGATCAGCCTGGGAGACCCGAGATCCTGGGCTTGGAGCCAGGTGGAGCCGCTCTATGGGACTCGTACTGCTGCCCTTTCTGGAGGGGATGAGGGCGCTTGGAGCTGCTTGTGGAATTCACAGATCACGTGGCACCGACATCTGTGCTTTACTTTTTTTTTTTAATCTTTTTTTCTTAAGATTTTTATTTATTTATTTGACATAGAGACGGCGAGAGAGGGAACACATAAACAGGAGGCGCAGCAGAGGGAGAGGGAGAAGTAGCCTCCCCGATGAGCTGGGAGCCCGATGTGGGGCTCAATCCCTGGACCCTGGGATCATGACCTGACCCAAAGGCAGATGCTTAAGGACTGAGCCACCCAGGCGCCCCTTTACTTCTCTTTCTTTTCCACTAGATGGTGAGCTCCCCACCTTTGGGCTCCCAGCACCCAGCACATAGTAGGTTACTAAGTGGTTGTTTGCTGAATAAACAAATGAATGAGTGAATGAATGAATGAATGAATGAATGAATACCTAAATCATGTCTCTGCTCTCAACTTACCTATCATCAACAGGGGAGAAAACCACAGTGAAAACAAAGGAATCCTCTGCCATATCATGTGACCTTGGGTGGCTTCCACTCTCCCTCCACACAGGCCCCGGCAGAGCTCACGGTGGCCCAGGACGCTATGGGGGGGGCCCAGTTACCTCATGGGCTCAGGTTCTGCTGCTCCCCCCTCTTGGGCTCTGGTCTGGCCACACCAGCCTCCTTATGCTCCTTGAGCCTGCGGGCCCCCTTCCCCTCAACCCTTCTGCTCCTTCTCCTTTCTGGAAGGCTCTTCAGATGTCTGCATGGCACCCTCCTTCACCCCTCTGCAAGGCTCTGCTCAAACCTCGCTTCTTCTGTGAGCCTTCCCTAACCCCCCCACCTGTAACACCATGACCTCAGCCCCACATTTCCTATCCTCCCCCCTTGTTCTATATTTCCTTCTAGAACTTACTGTCATCTGGTGTTCTATGTGTATTTTGCTTAGTTATTTTAGCTTTCCGACTGCTTCTCCCCACAAGAATATGAGAGTCACTAGGGGAGGGATCGTCTGTTTTTGTTTAATGCTGGATCCCAAAACCCGGAACAGTGCCTGTTGGTAGGTTTCAAAATCAATGGCTAATGACTACGGGAGTGATGAGCTGTCACGACCCGACTTGCCCTTCCCCTCCCACGCATGCGTACTCGGCTAACACATTAGTTGG
The DNA here is from genome assembly GCA_028646535.1 of Procyon lotor. NCBI lineage: Eukaryota > Metazoa > Chordata > Mammalia > Carnivora > Procyonidae > Procyon > Procyon lotor. Next base: position 94,542,881 of record CM053609.1, on the reverse strand, counting down.
AACTGATGTGGACCAAGTTGGTGGCAGGGTAGTTTCTGCTTGCCATGGGGATCTCCTTCCCATTCATATCTCCTGGCAGGACTGTTAGTCACTGTCCTCCTGTCCCATCTTGATCACTACCCCTGGGAGGGCACAAGGCCCGGGCTAGGCTGATCTATCATAGACTTTGGTGAAGCAATCATCATTTGAGTCAACCTGGGCCAATTGGAATCCACCCTGAGACCTTTCTGTAAGATAAGCTCTTCTTGTCATCACTGCTAAACCTGGGAGGCAAGTCCTCTTGCCTATTACACAAAGGAATTCTGTCTGGAGACTGAAGCCAAGAAGAAATAGTCAGAGCCCAGAGATAAAAAGAAAGAGCTATAGGGATATTATTTGGGGTCCTCTGGGGCTAGTTATATCTGATCCCAATTCATCTTGGCTGTTTCATTTTTTTGGATCTGTTTATATCTACCTGCTTATCTACCTTCCTACCTACCTACCACTTACCTGTTCTCTCTCTCTCTCTTTTTTTTTGGCTTAAACTAGTTTGAGTTGACAACTTCTCCAATCACCAAAAATTCAGAGATGTCAATCCTTCAGTCATTCCAATGAATAGAAAACCATTCTCCAAAAGTAAGAAACAGGGGCGCCTGGGTGGCTCAGTAGGTTAACAATCTGCCTTCTGCTCAGGTCATGATCCCAGGGTCCTGGGGTCGAGCCCCAATTCGGGCTCTCTGCTCAGTGGGGTGTGTGCTTCTCCCTCTCCCTCTCCTGCTCCTCCTGCTTGTGTTCTCTCACTCAAGCGCACACACTCTCTCTCTCAAATAATAAATAAAAATCTAAAAAAATAAAAAGAAACAAAATAAAAAACCAAAACCAAAAAATGAGCCACCGAAGGCAATGACACAGTTTACTGGCAGCCATTCATTCCAAGATACCAGGCTGATCCCTGGCATCCGGCCCAGCGACTTGAGCCTTGAGTCAGGGGGGACACCCCTGCCTTCCCCAGCACGCAGGGCTGTGGGCAGGATTTTGGATTTCAGGGTTTCATCCGGACGACAATTTAAGGGTCCCTTGAGTTGCCCTGGCAAGGAAGGAGGGTAGGGAGATGGTGAGGGACAGCCTGCTGGGCCTCCCAGCATCCTCCACGGGTTCTTGGCTGAGGCTTAGATGGTTAGATGGCGGCCTTCTCCCCAGTCTCCCGTTTTGGGAAGTGCCCAATCCAGCACTTCCACATCCAACAAGGTCAATCACATCTGAAATTGTGGAAGCTGAAATAATGACTCTGCTCTATAAAATGGGAAGAATTATTTCTCATCTTGGAGAGTTTTATTTTCAGTCCGTCACTTCCATTAAACTTTGAATCTTGCCTGACTGGCATCAGTTTTTTTCCAGGTAGATTTGCTTACTTCTTGCCTGCTAATTTAGGAAACAAACAGCAAAGGGAAAGGTTTAAAATAAGAAAGGAAATTATTTTCCACATCGTTCTTATCAAAATCATTTCAACCCAAAGCCCCAAGCCCTGTAAACTTTCTTTTAAGACATCCATGCACCTCTAAATTGTAGATTTAAACAACTCAAGCTCCTTTTAAATAACTGCTGCCTAATTTCCTTTTACTGCCAGTAAAACAGGTACCTGCTGGGCCAGCCTTTCACTCAAGTTCAATGAAACTGCAAATAAAAAGACCCCGGTCCTATTTTATGGATGGCTCCTGACTTTTTTCCTGAGTCTGCTCTAAGCCCCAAACACCTGGCGAACAAAATGTGCTTTCCAACCACTCCCCACCCCCCTGGGAACAAAGTCTCATCTCATGCGGTGTCCCAAGTTGAAAGACAGCCATTCATCAGGAAGGCTGGGAAACAGAGCACGTGATTCCCGGCTCTCTGGGCAAGGTGTCAGGTGCCACCTCTCCCAAATGAAAAGGCTGGTCCCACCGGGCCTGCCCACAAGCTCTGCTGGGTTCTGGGGAAGCAGCCAACCCCGCCTGGCCTGCCTGCACTCCTATCCAACCAGACAAGATGCTGGGGATCTCAGCTTGGGTACAGAAACCCTCGCCTAGGGTATCAAGGGTCCCTCGGGGGCCTGCCCCAGACCTGTCCCCACGTCCCCTTTCACCTGGCCTCCAAAGCAGTTACGTAAGGATTGCCAGCCGGGCCTTTGAAATCTGACGGCTCGGGGCTAGAAGGCTGGGTATTCACTGCTCTCTGGCCTTGGGAAGTCCCTGACCCATTCTCAGCGCGCTTCTTCATCTGGAAAATGGGGATTACTGTGAGGATTAAAGGAGACGATGTAAATAACGTGCTTAAGCGCACTATCTGGCACATAAATTATAATTATTAATTACTTGTTGCTCTCCTGCCTTTTTGCCAGTTATTCTCTACCTTGGCTGCACGTCAGAATCTGAAGAATCAGAAGATTTTAAAAATCCGGATGTCCAGGCCCTGCCCAAGACCAGTTCAACCAGACTCTCTGGAGGTGGGAGACGAAGCTCAGGAGTTCTTCAAGCTCTGCAGGTGTGCAGCCCAGCGAGGCTCAGCTGCTGCTTTAGAGAGATGCACGGCGGTGAGCTGGTGAAATCACAGGACCAGGAACTAGACGGGACCTTGGAGGCCATCCCCCTGACCCCCTTCCCAAGGTGCCTCACGGCCGGTCTGGCCTCTGTACTGCTTCACCATCAGCAGAGCCAACTGGACTCAGCTGGAGCCTTCGCCGTTACTATAGAAACCACCACCTTGCAACACAGGCCCGCTCGCCCTGAAGGCTCGAGTTCAATTACACACCGAGGAGCACAGGGTAAGGGCCGCCTGGGAAGCCCACCTTGGGCTTCCAGTTAGATCTGCCCCCGCAGCCTGATTTCTCCGGGGACGCTGATGACCACCCAGCTTTATGATGCCAGTGGTCTCATCAAGAAAGAGGGGGAGTGCATTCCCCAGAGATGGCCTCTGTTCAGGGAGATTCCAGGTCCAATCAAGCTCCCCATTTTCCACCCTTTGCTTGGCCCAGAGGTCATCCTGGGATGCAGGGATCCTGAAGGTGGGCAACACTAGGGACGTGTGGTGGGATAGCTCAGTTTCCACCTGCGTATCAGATTACCCAGCTTGAGCAGAGCATTCCTGGGTTTGTGAAGAGTACCGAACCCTGCTGCACCTCGGTCCCCCGCCCCCCGCCACCATCACAGCTGCTGCCGGGTGTAAGGAACTAGGAGGCCCCCTGCAGTAATGAGCTGACGCTGACTGCTCCCTGGGGGCCTGCTATGAGCTGGGTGCTGTGCTAGGTGCTTAGATCCAGCCTCAAGTAGTCCTGCCAAATGGGTGCTCCCCTGAGCCTGCTGTTACAGAAGTGGAAACTGAGGCCCAGGGGAAAACAACATGCCAAGGTCACGTGGCTCTCGGGTGGCTGGGCCGGGCCTGGAATCGAGGCTGTCTGGCTGCAGGGCCTAAGTACAAAGCTTTCTCTGTCTGTCGCCAGCCCTGCCCCAAGGCACAGATGGGCTCGGCACCCCTTCCAGTTCTAAGTCCCTCGGCTCCAAAACAAGCTGGCCTCTGGTGCCCGGAACACAACCAGGCCCTGACAAGCCTCCCCACTGGCCTCAGGGCTCTGAGCAGCCGCTCACGGCTCAGAGGAGGACTTGCCCAGTGCAGTCATCTCTTGGCTTGACATGGGCATGGAAACACTTCTCTGCTTTGGCTAGAAAGGACACGGAAAAAATGAGAAGTACAGGAGTTTGTGTTAGTCAGACCCAAACAGCACATAACCAGATTTCCTCGGGTCAGCCGGGGCCCTCCTCCGTCTTCCCAGCCAGGCCGGTCCTCAGAGGCCCGACGACCTGCAGCTGCAGCCACAGAAAAGAGGGACCAAGCCAATTCCTCTTGAAGGTACCAAACCCCTCACCCCAAAAACAGTGCCACGCTCTGCCGCCACGAGAATGGAAGTGAGGAGGAACAGCTGAGACAGGGCCACCTCCGGGCTCCCCAGGCCCCCACAAACCCCCTCCCGGCGAAAACACGGCGTACATCGTGCAGATGTCACCTGTCCGTGTCTGTAGGTTATCCACGCTTTATCCATAAAGCGAATACTGGATAACCAAACTGAATATGGTTATCCATACTGAGTCTACTGAACTTGAACCTATTAGATATTAACTGGAAAAATACAAGCAAGCACGGGCCATGTACTACACAGAACACATTCAGGATGACAATTCCAAGAGTGTCAACAGCCTCCTGCCTCACCCACTGAGGATCCTAGCTGGGCCAGGATCAAACCCCACCTGTTAGTACTCAGTGTGGGCTGACCGTGGCCTGGTGCCTCAGTTTGTATCACTTTTTAGGAAAAAGAGCCAAATTACTGTAGGGAGCCGGCACAGTACGTTATTGGCATGGTAGGTCAAGTTTAGAAGTATATTACTTGTGCTTC
>CM053609.1:94517908-94537982 GCA_028646535.1 Procyon lotor | reverse complement strand
CCCTACAGCCCAGCGTTTTACTTAGGTGCAGTATACAAAAGGGCCATAAAATCTAGAAACGGGGCTAATACTAAGTTGTTTTTTGTTTTTTTTTAATGAACAGAGCCCTTTCGATGAATTCTTCTAGGATATGCTAAAGATGCAGGGTTTTAAAAAAAAATTTTGTTAAAGATTTTATTGATTTGTTTGTTTGAGAGAGAGAGAGCACAAGCAAGGGGAGCAGCAGGCAGAGGGAGAAGCAAGCTCCCCACTGAGCAGGGACCCGGATGCAGGACTCCATCCCAGGACTCCAGGATCATGACCTGAGCCGAAGGCGGACACTTAACCGACTGAGCCACCCAGGCGTCCCAGGATGCTGTTTTTTCAAGCAGAAATCAAAGACATAAATCATCTGATCATGGCTGGGATTGACAGAAATAAAGTGTTATGCATCTTATTCATTACAGCTTTGCATAATGCATCAAACCATACATGGTTAATAAGCCACAACACAATGACTATGTCTTGCATTGCAACTGATCCTAAATAAACCACTTAATATATATGTTTGTCCATGTTCTCCTTGATAACCACCCTGTAGTTTAAATTGAGCCCTAATGGGAAGCATAGCTCATTCTTGAAAAAGTCTCAGTGATACAGAGCTATAAATCCTCCCTGACTTAATCTACAAATTTAATGCAATCCTGATCAAATAACAACTGTATTGGGGGTGGTGGGGAGAGAGGAGGATTCAGCTGGAAGAATTTAAACAGGAGTGAACAACCAGGAAAAATCTGAAAAAAATTGTAGAGATATAGACCTACCAGATATTAAGACATATGAAAGATTGCAGACTTTATATAGCAAGATACTACTGGTATAAAGCCAAACAAATCAATAGAAGAAAACAGAGAGGTTAGAAATACATATGTAACATATATTGTTACAAGTACATATGGAGGTTGGCACAAGATATAGTTGCATTTCAAATGACAGGGGGAAGGGAGAGATATTATTCAGCGACTGATGTTAGGAAAAGCGACCAGACAATATAGAAACAAATAAAGCTGAATTTATTTTTTAAATCAAAATAAATTCTAGTGGCTCAAAATTAAAAATTAAAAAAGAAATTAGGAGTGCCTGGTTGGCTCAGTCAGTGGAGCATGTGATTCTTGATCTCAGGGTTGTGAGTTTGAGTCCCACGTTGAGTGTAAAGATTACTTAAAAATAGGGGCGCCTGGGTGGCTCAGTCATTAAGTGTCTGCCTTCGGCTCCGGTCGTGATCCCGGGGTTCTGGGATCGAGCCCCACATCAGGCTCCCTGCTCGGCGGGAAGCCTGCTTCTCCACTACCGTTCCCTCTCTTGCTGTGTTTCTCTCTGTCAATTAAATAAAATCTTTAAAACAAAAACAAAAACAAACAAAAATTACTTAAAAATTAAAAAAAAAACCTTTAAAAAAATAAAATTAAATTAAAAAGAAACTAAAATGTATAAAGAAAAAATTACTTTTTGTTCTTGTTTTTTGCAATCTCAGATATAAAATCCAAATGTCACCAAAAAAAATGTACTTAAAGACTTCAAAATGTTATAAGGTTACAATACCACTAAGTCAAGATACATATATAATGCTGGGAAAAAAAATATCAACCAAATATAGGCCAAAGAACTAACTCCTTCAACATGCAAAGAACTTTTATAAATCAATTAAAAAAACCCCAATAATTCGAAAGAAATGTAGACAAAAAGGATATGAACAAGTAGTTCATAGAAATGTGAAATACAGGGGCGCCTGGGTGGCTCAGTCGTTAAGCGTCTGCCTTCGGCCCAGGTCAGATCCCAGGGGCCTGGGATCGAGCCCCGCATCGGGCTCTCTGCTCTGCAGGGGGCCTGCTTCTCCCTCTACCATTCCCTCTGCTTGTGTTCCCTCTCTCGCTGTGTTTCTCTCTGTCAAATAAATAAAATCTTTAAAAAAAAAAAAGAAATGTGAAATACAAATGACGAATACGGAATTAAAGAAGGGCTCTTGGGCAGCTCAGTTGGTTGGGCAAGGACTCTTGGTTTCAGCTTGAATCATGATCTCATGGGTTGTGGGATGGAGCCGCTGTTGGGCCCCCCCACTTGGTAGGGAGTCTGCTTCAAGGATTCTCTCCCTGTGCCCCTCCCCTACAGCACACGCATGTGTGCGTGCATGGGCTGTGCTCTCTCCCTCTCGCTTGCTCTCAATTTAAATGAATGAGTCTTTTAAAAAAAGGAGAAATGAAAGATATTCAACTTCACTGATTATTAAATGCAAATTAGAATAAGATACAATTTTGGGGCCCCTGGGTGGCTCCGTAGGTTAAAGCCTCTGCCTTTGGCTCAGGTCATGACCTCAGCGTCCTAGGATTGAGCCCCGCATCAGACTCTCTGCTCAGTGGGGAGATCCTGCTTCCCCCTCCCCTCTGGCTGCCTCTCTGCCTACTTGTGATCTCTCTCTCTCTGTCAAGTAAATAAATAAAATCTTTAAAGAAAAAAAAAAGAACAAAATACAATTTCTTACTAATTCGGCAAAATTATGTATAATGCTCAGTATTTTGAAAGCTTGAAGAAATAGAAGCCCTTATATGTTGATAGTTAGAAATTGGTATGACCAAGACCATTTGACAACATGTTATTATTTTTTTTTAAAGCTTTTATTTATTTATTTATTTGAGAGAGCACGAGTTAGGGGAGGGTTGCAGGGGAGGAGCAGAGGGGCAGGGAAAGAATCTCTCAAGCAGACCCCACGCAGAGCCCAAAGTGGGGCACAGAACCCAAAGTGGGGGTGTGGAGCCCCATTTAGGCTCCATCTCACAACCCTGAGATCGTCACCTGGGCCAACACCAAGAGTCAGATGCTCAAACGACTGAGCCACTCAGGCACTCTTGACAACATCATTTTAAATACTACTTTTTGATTCAGTAGAAGTTCCATTTTTAGGTAAACATAAATCTGGTTTTCCTGAGACAGTCCCAGTATGTCTGAGAGTATGTGCTCTCAGGAGCCCCTGTGAATTAGAATTTGTCTTAGTTTGAGCACCTGGGTGGCTCAGTTGGTTAAGCATTTGCCTTCTGCTTGGGTCATGATCCCGGGGTCCTAGGATCGAGTCCCACATCAGGATCCTTGCTCAGTGGAGAGCCTGCTTCTCCCTCTCCCTCTGCCTGCTGCTCCACCTGCTTGTGCTCTCTCTCTGTGTCAAATAAATGAATAAAATCTTAAAAAAAAAAAAAGAATTAGTCTTAGTTTAGGTAATAGATTATATGATCCTTAAGTTATAGTTTATCCTTTTAATAGAATTCTAAATAAATGTTCGAAAGACTAAGTTAGGCATGTACATTGTGATTCATTTTGTATAAACAGTTCATAAATACATGTGTATGTAAATGTATAGATATATCTGGAAAAATACATGGCAAACTGGTATACAGTGGTCACCTCCAGAAAGTGGCACAGGAGTGGGATGGAAGACTGAAGAATATTCTTTACCTTTTCCTTTACACAAGCCTGGTTTTTTATAAATAAGTATTCTTTCACAATGAAATTCTTTTTTTAAAAGATTTTATTTATTTGAGAGAGAGAGTGAGTGCATGAGTGGTGGGGAGGGGCAGAGGGAGAGGGAGAAGCAGACCCCTCCTTGGGCAGGGAGCCAGACGTGGGGCTCCAGTCCAGGACCCTGGGATTATGACCTGGGCAAAGGCAGACGCTTAGCAACTGAGCTACCCACGCACCCCTAGATAAAATTCTTTCCAAAAATCAGATGAACCTTAATTCCTTAATTCCTCTCTACTTAAGATAAAAGAATCGAGCTAAATTATTGTCATCACCAACATCATCATCTTCAGAATGAATCTCAGATATAAATAAATAGATGAAAAGTAAGACTTTCCTCACTTGAAATATTTGGGGGCAGAAATACCAGCCAGGAACAGGTTATTCCTGATGGAGAGGAAGGGAAGGGAAGCTGCAGGGGAAAAAGAGTAATTTTCCCTCTGCCTTTCTGAGTTCTTAGCTGAGACTCCCATAATAAAAGACGCATAAAGTGTTCTGGGACCCAATTCCAACGTGGCAGGGTTTTCTCCACTCCGCTAACAAGCATTTCTCAGACATCAACCGGATGTCCTACAATTCAACCCACCTCTGACACTGTCTAGCGGGAGACGGCCTCGGATCCCACAGGTGGAGGGTTGTCCCAAGGACAGTACACCACTTCACAAGCCAGTCGCAAGCCTGGGTTGTTACTTATGCTTCTGATGAAATGACTACAAACCCACGATCCCCTCCTGGGGTTCAGTTACATTGCTAGAGCCACTCGGAGCTTACTTACTGCATTACCGGCTACTGGAGGATACGAATCAACAACCGGATGAAGAGATACAGAGGGCAAAATCCAGAACAAAGGAGCTCCTGTTCTGGTGGAGCTTGGGTGGCTGGGGCAAGCGTTCTGGTTCCCCAACCGGGCAGCTCTCCAGACCTCCTCCTTTTGGCTTATATGGAGGCCTCATATTACATAGGTATGATTGATTAAATCATTAGACGTTGGCAATTGATTCAGCCTTCAGCCTCTTCTCCCCTCCGGAAATCAGGGGGTGGGACTGAAACGTCCACCCCTCTATTCACTGCTCAAGGTATTCATTCCCCTGGCAACCAGGCCCCCTCCAAAAGTCACCTCATTAACATAACTGAGGACGCGAGAGCCAACATTATAATAAAACCTGCTCCCATTGCTCTTATCACTCAGGAAATTCCAAGGGTTTGGGGGCTGTGAGCCAGGCACCACGGACCAAGACCAAAGATACATTTCTTATAAATCACAACAGATTTCCAAGAGAAAAAACAAACAGAAGTCTATTAACATGTATACATGGAAGATACCTAGAGAAAAATGAGTAATTCCCAAGACACTCAGAATTCGGGATTACACACCATCTTAAGAGGGAAAGGGGAGGAAGATGTAGACCTCTTAGGGGAGAGTCAATGGTTTTTAGGAAGATGAATGAGCCCTTAGAAGACAAAGTGGGAGGTGTGATGGCTTGTGACAGTTGGTCCTCGAGTGGTATTGACTTCTAGTCTCCTCTCCCATGATAAGAGTCAATCTTCCTTGGGCTGCTGAAACTCATGGGAAGGGGATTTATGACCGGTGAGTCCCTGTTGGAGGATCTGTGTTTAGGCAGATGATAGGAGTTCAGAGAAAGCATCTCCCTGCGTTTGCTGGTTTTCAAATGACTACAGCTCAAAATAATCAATGTACCAAAGCGGCATCTTTTGATGGCGTTTTCTGCCACCCTTCAGAGCGGAGGCAGGAGGGAAGCAGTATACGGTGGCTGAGCCCTCAAGTGTGTGGGTGGTTGTTCTAGCTGGTGAATTCAACATCCAGGTAATGCTTTGGAGGCCCAGCTTGACATCTCCTGATTTCTCCCCAAAGGTCAAACCATTGAAAATGGGGTTTGGGGGGAGGGCTAAGAAGGCAAGCCCTGATGCAGGGCCCTAACCTCACTTGTGCTCTAAGCACCGACCACAGAACACTCTGAAGAGGATGGTACTCAGATATTTCCTTTACCATTTGTTCGGTTTTAGTTTTTTGTTTTTTTTTTAAACCCTCTTGTAAAATGCCTTGTATGGAGTGCTTAGCTTAGTAACTTGCTTGAAAGCGGCAGGAGGGCTAAGGGGAGCCGAAAAGGGCTGTCAGTCAAGTCCCTCAGGCTCGCCCACAGCCATTCTGCAGGCCTGAGGTACCCTCTGCGAACAGCATTTCCACAGCTGCAGAAAGGACGGAATGATGCTTACCGCCCAGGGGTTTTGAGCACATTAAATAAAATCATTGCATCCTGTCCACATCCACGGGAGGCCCTCTCTCAGTGACTCATAAATGGAGGGGGTTTGAAGCAGATGAGCAAAGGAGAAAAAAAGAGAGAGAGAGGCAAATCAAGAAATAGATTCTTAACTATAGAGAACAAACCAATGGTTACCATCGGGGAGGCCCTGGGCGGTGGGTTGCGTGAAACAGGGGGTGGGGATTAAGGAGTGCCCTGTCTGAAGAGCCCCGGGTATTGTATGGAAATACTGGATCATTCCCTCCTACACCTGAAACTAATATAACCCTGTATGTTAACTAACTGGAATTCAAATAAAAACTTAAAAACGAAGATTCAGCAATCAAAGAACAGAAGTAGGGGGTTTGAGCAAGATGCTCTCTGAGGCCTCTCCAACTTGAACTTGAAATGATCTGTAACATCCACTCACCCCATCGTTCTTCAACCCATTTTATTACAGATCCTGGAACCCCTCTGAAGAGCCAAGAGCTGCTTTGTTTAGGACCTACTGCCGTTCTTGACACACAGTAGGTGCTCAGGGGATGTTTGTCCCATCAAGAAGGTGTGCACACGGTGGTACCCCTGAGATCCCCGCTCCACGGAAGCCGGGAGAACGGTCAGCAGCACTGGTCAGGTGTCACCAAAAGAGCACCTACTTTCTCCTCGAGCTTCGGACAGGAGGCAGGAATACGCGGGATCTCTAGAGTGGGGAAGCTGCAGGACGTGGGTTCCCCTGGGGGCCCCACCAGGGACTCCTGCCAACTGCATGAGCTGAGCAGGTAGCATGGTAGCTTTGAGTCCCGGAGGGACAGAAATGTGTGTTTCATTGCAGTTGTGGGGAAGGACATTGTTGTGGGTTAATGGTGGGTAGTGCTTTTCTTCCTTGACTAATATCTTTGAATATTACATTAAATTGTTTTTAAGCCACCAGAATGGTTATTAAATTAGTACCCTTTTGGAAAACAGTCTGGCAGTACATTTCTAGTGCTATATCCTCTGGCACACAGCCTTTTCTCTTTTATTCTATCCATTATCTTCCCCTAGCCGTGGCAGGGTGCCAGTTGGGCCCCCAATCTCCCATATATCCAGAAGATTTAAATTTAACCTTTGGAAGGAGGGAGTAACTTGAGTAAATGTGCCTCTCATCTAGGATTCCTGTTTTAATCACGCAATTAGTCGTAGACAAATAAGGCACAAAGATGTTCACGATGGTCTTATTTATAAGAATGAAAATTTGAAAACAATCTAAATGTCAACACTGGGGATAAGAGTAAGTAAATTATGTTCTCTCAATTGAAAAGAATATTTAGCAGACATTTACAATAATTGTTATAGGGCTGTGGGGAAACAAGTGTGCTCTCATGCTTTATTAGAGGGTGTGTAAACTCATAAATCTTCTAGAGGTAAACTTACCAGCACGTATCAAGGGCCTGAAAATGATGTATATGTAGGATTCAATTTTAGGAATCCCTCCTATGGAAATAATTAAATTAGATTCCATTTATAATAGCAAAAGATTGTGGAGGAAAAAAACCCCTACATTTCCAGTAACAGGGAATTGGTTCAGTAAGTTATGGTATGGCCTGCAACAGAATACATTGCCATCATTTAAAAAGATGTAGAAATGTATTTTTTTTTTTAAGATTTTATTTATTTGACAGAGAGAAACACAGCGAGAGAGGGAACACAAGCAGAGGGAATGGTAGCGGGAGAAGCAGGCTTCCTGCCGAGCAGGGAACCCGATGCGGGGCTCGATCCCAGGACCCTGGGATCATGACCTGAGCCGAAGGCAGACGGTTAACGACTGAGCCACCCAGGTGCCCCTTTATTTATTTATTTATTTTTGTAACATGGAAAGCTGTTTGCCCTACAAAGTGAAGTGAAGAAAAGCAGGCTACAAATTAATATGGGTGTCGCGACTCCATTTTGTTTATCTGGATGTTCTAATCTCTCTTAATGAATAATTATTACCTGTGAAATCAAGAAAAAATAGCGTTAAGGATATCAGCTCCGAAAGCTGTGGAGCGGCCCCGGAAAATGCCCGCTCAGTAATAGGAGGAGAGGGGCGGGGTATAAATCCCTGTCCCGGCACGACAGCTTTTTTGAAAATGATGGAGCTTGAGCAGAAAGGGGTACTGAAAAATAGAAGCAGTGGTTTGTTAGGAGGGGGAAATTATGGATGACTTTCTATCCTTCTGGTTATTACTATGTTTATGTAATGTTTATTTTTAAGTGGAAAAAACCTCCTTTGAGACTTTTTCCTGTGTGGCCTCTCCCCTCCTTGGAATGGTTGTCTTTATGGAATGCGAGGCTGCTTACTAAAAATAATACCTCGCAATGGGACTAGTTCTCGACAGTTTGCTTTCACTTCTCCTGGGTCAAGTCTGTCCTGGTGACCCCTTCTCCTTGTAGGGCTGGCACATCTCTACCCTATTTCTTATGAGCCCTGATTTCTGACCCCAAGCACCCAGATGCTGTTGGACTGACCAGCCCCTTCTAGCTATCCTGGACCCCAAGGATCAACCTTGCCAGCCTTGAAGCTGACCGTCTCAGGGGCTGGCCAGGGCACAGCAACCGCCTGACACAAATCACTGATAATGGTTGGTGCATTTTTAACTCCTCCAGGAACAGGCGCCTTTAGGCACCTCTCTTGAAGGTACATTTTCCTTGGTGGAAAACAACATGGCACACATATCAAAAATCTTTAAAGTGCTTCCCACCTTTTGGCCCAGCTATTCTGATTCCAGGGTGTTATAAAATAAGAAGTCTATGAAGATGGGGGTACAGAGATTTATCACTCAGTATTTTTTATACTAGTAAAACACTGGAAATCTAAATGTCCAACAATGGGAGCTGGGTTAGATAAATGATGGCACATCCTAAGGTTGCCCTGTAAAATACAGGATGCCCCGTTAAATGAGAATTTTAGATAAACAATGACTAATTCTTTAGCATTAGTATGTCCCAAATATTGCACGGGATATGCTTATTCCAAAAAAGTACTCATTGTTTCTCTGAGATTCAAATTAGAACATGGTTATACTAAAAAAACGATTCGATGTTTATATGGAATTCTAATTTACCTAGATGTCTTATATTTTTATTAGCTAAATCTGGCCACGCTACACATCTACATGATAGAATGCTATGTGACCATCAATATTCATTTTTATTTTTTATTTTTTTTAAAGATTTTATTTGGGGCGCTTGGGTGGCTTAGTTGTTGAGCGTCTGCCTTTGGTTCAGGTCGTGATCCCAGGGTCCTGGGATCGAGCCCCGCATCGGGCTCCCTGTTCGGCGGGAAGCCTGCTTCTCCCGCTACCATTCCCTCTGCTTGTGTTCCCTCTCTCGCTGTGTTTCTCTCTGTCAAATAAATAAATAAAATCTTTAAAAAAAAAATTTTATTTATTTATTTGACACAGAGAGATCACAAGTAGGCGGGGGGGCGGGCGGGGGAGCAGGCTCCCTGCTGAGCAGAGAGTCCTATGCGAAGCTCGATCCCAGGACCCAGAGATCATGACCTGAGCCGAAGGCAGAGGCTTTAACCCACTGAGCCACCCAGGAGCCCTAAGACTCATTTTTAGAGCAGTGGCTTTCAAATTGTTTCTTCTCTCTCTGTGTGTTAGCTAGAACTTCACATCTTTTAGTTCATATTTTAGATTTTTGCATAAGATTTGGTTTGAAAATAAGGGTTCCATTCTGAAGAGAAGTTTGAAAAATACTGTTTCAGAAAACTAACTACAGGTCACAGTGCTCATAAAATAAGTAGAAAAAAAATCTTGTTAAAAAAACAGTATGATTCTGGAGCGCCTGAGTGGCTCAATGGGTTAAAGCCTCTGCCTTTGGCTTGGGTCATGATCTCAGGGTCCTGGGATGGAGCCCCGCATCAGGCTCTCTGCTCAGCAGGGAGCCTGCTTCCTCCTCTCTCTCTGCCTGCCTCTCTGCCTGCTTGTGATCTCTCTCTCTCTGTCGAATAGATGAATAAAACCTTTAAAAAAACAAAACAAAACAGTATGACTCTAAGTTTGCATATATACACACACTTACATGGAGAGGGAGAGCGAGAGAATGAGAGACAGACAGCAGACATTCTAGAAGAATCCTAAAAAAAAAAAAAGTGGGCGTTGGGATTATAAGTGAATTTTAGATTTCCAGAAGATTTTTTTCAGATTTTTCTACAATGAATTATGGGTATTTACATTTTGAAAAAATTTTCTATTAGAAACATCTATCCGCTCAGATGACATTAATACCTTAATGTTGTTGAGCTTCTGTATCTGTGATTCTTAAACTTGGAGGTTATGAACACTTTGGGGATCTAATGAAAGCTCTCTATTCCATTCCCAGAAGGCATATTCACACAAAATTTGCATACAGTTCCCCCTTCCGTCTCTTCTTGTCAAGACCCTTCCCTGGATTTCTAGAATGCCATTCATTTACTCTGCTTGCTTATAAAGCTACTTATCCTGTCTTCATGGCACGGGTTCTTTTTTGGGGCCAAGGGGAGGGGTCACACATCTGTTCTGAGACCCCGTTAAAAGCTAAGGACTCTCCTCAGGAAGGAAAAAAAAAAAAAAGGCCCACACAGCCCCACGTGCTTAAGGGGGCAGATGTTCACACCCCACCCCCCAAGTCCATTCTTAGACTCCGAGTTCAGAACTCCTGGTGCAATCCCAAGCCTTTGGCACTTTCTCGAGCCCTGACTGGGCTAATTCCCCTTAGGGCCAAACTGGTTAAATATAGATTTTGAAAAAAAGAGACAAAGCCAGGGATAGAATCTAGCCCAGCAGTGCCAGGCCACTGTCACACAGCGAGTACTCTGCAGAGCTGTGGGGCAGAAGGGGCTGGGGTGGGGGAGGGTGGACTGCGAGGCAGAGGGAGAATTCCTGCTGGAAAGAATTCAAGCTGGCCCGGGTTCCACAGACAGGAAGAAGAACCAGAAGGGAAATGCAAAGTTGGTGCCTCGTATTTGTGTGATCTGTGCCTTCGGGACGGCTGAAGGGGCAGGGAGGAGGTGGCCCACTCTGCCGCCCACTCTCTGCAGTAACTCTCTTAAGCGGCTACTCAGCGAACCAACCCGGACTCCACCCCAAGAACCAAGCAGGGGCCCTGGACTAGGCGGGGAGACTGCTGGGAGCCTAGGGGGGCCATCCCCCCGGAGGGCTGGGCAGTCTGGCCCGAGCTAGTGAAATATTAACTGTGTGCACCCTCCCATCTAGCATCTCTGCCCCTGCCCCCAACATCTTTTATAAAAATGCACAAACAGAACTTACCCACATACCCAAAAAAGACAGGTACAGGGTATTTTTCGGCAGTTTGTCAAGCAGCACAAAGTTCTCTCTGGCCCATGATTGGTTTTAAATCAAAACATAATCACCAAGCCCGATGACCATAATATGAATTTGTATCTCTCTTCCCAGGGAAAACACAACAATCATCTGCAGAGAAGTTCCAAGCTCGGGTTAAAGCTGCCTTTATCTTCTTCACAGGGATCACAAGCCCAGTCAAGGCCGGCGACAGCCCTGTCCGTGACGGGAGCCTGGGCTTCCAAACTCATGCGACACCCGCCGGACACCCTTCCAGGGGGAACACCCATCATCTCCTCTCTCTTTACTTTCATCTTGACAAAAAGATTGGGAAGTTCCTCGGGGAGAACAAACATCTGAAAAGAGCCCTGATCCCTCCATCCCACCTCTTTCGCCCAAAACAATGGGAGAGATTTGCCTTGCCCGTTAATTAAACCTAATCTAAAGGCTCTCTAATCAAAACAATGTGGTGCTGGCTGAGGAAAAGACAACCAGGTCAGTGGAGCAGAATATAATCTAGAAATAATATATACAAGAACTTGGTATGTGACAAATCGGCATTCTAATTCAGTGAGGAAAAGATAGTCTGGCATAAATAGCGTTGGCATAACTGGCTATTCATATGGAAGAAAACAAAATTAGGCCCTCACGTCACAACAGATACTGAAACAAATTCCAGATGAATTTAAAATATACATATGATAAGAGACTCTTAAGTAGAGAGAACAAACTGAGGGCTGATGAAGGGGAGGTGGGCAGGGGAGGGGCTAGACGGTCTCAGGATCCTGGGATCGAGCCCCTCCCCTCGTGGGGCTGTTTTTTCAGGGAGTCTGCTTCTCCCTCTCCCTCTGCCCCTTCCCCCAGCTTGTGCTCGCAGATGCAGTCTCTCTCTCAAATAAATAAAATCTTAAAAAAAAAAAAAAAAAGGAGGGGACTTGTGATGAGCGCTGGGTGTTGTATGTAAGTGATGACTCCCTAAATTCTACTCCTCAATCCAATTTCACCATATATGTTAACGAACTAGAATTTAAATAAAAACTTGAAGCAAGAGACAATAAAATAAAATATACATATGGGAGAAAATATATTTTAATAGAATTTAGTAGGATAACCAAAGAGTGAGGAAGATCCTTAAGGGTAGGAAGCCCATAAACGATTTTTAAAAAAAGTAGCTAGACCGGGTTACACAAAAATCAAGAATTTTCACATGGTGGGAGTACTATTAACAAAGTCAAAAGACAAATAATATCCTATTATTTAGTAAGTCAATATTTATACACTTGACAGAGAAAAGAGTAATGCCTGAAATATGTTAAGAGCTCTGCCAAACTGATATGAGTAAGACAAACATGGGCGCCTGGCTGGCTCCGTCAGTAGAGCATGGGACTTTTGCTCTCAGGGTCGTGAGTTTGAGCCCCTGTTGGGCCTAAGAGTTTACTCAGAAAAAACAAAAAGACAAACAACCCAAATGATAAATGGGCAAAGGACACAGACAATTCCTCAAGGAAGAAATGCAAATGAACATATGAGACAACTGAGCGGTAGAAAGTCAAAGTGAAAGAAGACGCCATCTTCATCCGTCAGATGGGCAGGCATGAAAAGGAAGAGCACCAACCATGGCTGGGGAGGCTTCAGACGGCACAGCTAGCAGAAGGACCCCTTTCTATCACTTTGGGAAAAATAAGTTGACGAGGTGTGCTTACATTCAAAACCTACAGAGCTTAAAAAAATTGTTTTAATTAAAAAATAATAATAAAACACAGGACGCCTGGATGGCTCAGTAGGTTAAGCATCTGCCTTCGGCTCAGGTCAGGATCTTGGGGTCCTGGGATTGAGTCCCGCAGCGGGCTTCTTGCTCAGCTGGGAGTCTACTTCTCCCTCTGCCTCTGCCCCTGTTTGTACCCACGCGCTCTCTCTCTCTGGCAAAAAAATAAATAAAATATTTTTTAAAAAATAATAAAAAAATAAAACATACAGAGCTTTGGGCGGTAATCCCAAGTTTGGGAGCTTTACACAACAGGAAGAAAAGCACAAGTGTGTAAAGTCCAATGCATGCGTGTTTATTCTAGCATTGTGTATATTGGAAAGGCTTGAAACGCCCTGAATGTCCATTAGTGGGGACCCATTACCGTAAGGTCGTTCTACAGAAGGAGGTTGATCTAAGCACCAAGTCCCCCTCCAGGGACTCCGCACTGGACCAGTGCCCCTCTTCCACCTTCAACTCCCACCACCCACTAAGAGCCCTGTCTTCATCCCTCCTCCTGGGGGCCCCAAACTGATGTCCAGCACTTCAGAAGTCAGAGACACCCAGGCCATCACATCTAAAGCCAGCCTACCCCATTTTCCCTCCAGCCTCGGGGTGGATGCTGTGAAAATTCTGCAGGTTTCTTCATTGGGCATCCCCCCAATGTACATTCAAAGCCTGTCCTGCACCCTTCAAACAGCACCCCAGCTCTGAGTAGGCAAGAGCAAGAATGGTTTTCAGAGAGATCAGAGACCGCCGCCCGGGCCCTGAGGAAGAACAGCTCTTGGAGGGGGACCTGGCAGCAACCGCAGCACCAACAGCCGCGGTGAGAACGGCTTCGTCACAGTCCTGACTCGGCCGGGGTCCCCAGTTCTAGGTCTGCACGCTTGTATGACATTGAACTTCTTTTATCCTCCAATTTCTGAACCATTTGTGACGTATGGCAGTAAGGTAGGAAATGTCTCTTCCTGAAGTCTGCACACTCTATGCTGAGAGCAGCCACCAGGGGACTTGGGAAAAGAGGGGTCTGGCTCTCGAGTGCTCATCCCTTCATCTTGCTTCTGGGGCTGCTTGAGTTCTTTCATCAGCAGAGAATAGCTCTGTCAGATCCTGAAACACGGCAGCCTTGGTGTGTTAGGATAGAATCCGAGGGAGGCCCCTCTAGCAGCACCTTCCGCCGCCCCCCCCCCAGCCTGAGGGCAGCCAGCCCAGAGGGTGTGAGTCATAGCACCTGGAGAAAAGGCAGGAAAGGAAGGAAGAGGGGTGGGGCGTGGGGGGAAGCAGAATCTGCCCACCTGCCCTCACTTCAGTCCCCACATCTAGATAAAGGGGTCAAGGGTATGAGGTAATCCATCCAGGGGAGCACAAAGCCATGAGATAATCCCAGTGCTTCTTCCTTTTGTTCAAGTATTTGGGAGACGGGACATTACTTTTCTATTAACCAAGAAGCAGGTACCAAGTTTTCATGCATCGTTGAAGGAAACAAGAGACTCCTACAGTTTTGTGGGGCCTGAGGCCCTGGCCCAGACCTCCTGAGGGACATGGGTCCTCTTCTCCGCAGGGTGAAGCGCTCTGGGGACAGGCTTGAGGAGCCCCGCAGTGTGCATTCTGGGGTGCTGGTGGGGAGGGGAGTGCAGAGCCTCTGAGGGACCTGGTGCAAGAGTTTCCTCTGCATGCTGGTTCGGGGCTCCTTCGAGAGCAGCAGGAGGCTAGGGTTCTGGGAGGCAGACAGACTGGGTCTGAGTCCCAGCCCCTCAGGGTGGGTGGGCTGGATAACCTCACCAGCCTCAACCGTGCACCTGCACAACGGAGACAATGACAGGACCCCCTTCACAGAGGCTTTAGGCCAATTCAATGGAGAATTCCTGCAAAGCCCAGTGCCCGGCGTTCCCCAGATCCCAATGCTGTGAGCCAAAGCGTTTGCTGTGACACCTTCACAGGTCAACTTGTCCCTCCGACCTGGAGTCCGCTTCCTCACAGGTACTCATCCCAAGGCACTCCCTGTGAAGCCCGCAGGGAAATTTCTGGCTCAGAGCCTGTCTCCCAGGAAACTGGGTCTGGGTGAGATCCCTCAGAGAGCAAGTGAACACTGAATGAGCCAGAGGACCAAACCCTGAGCCTGGGGCCCTCCAAGGTTTAAGGGTCGGGGAGGAGGAAGCCCCAGCACCCAGCACCCAGGAAGGGCGCTGACGAATGTGGTCTCCCTGAAGCAGGAGGAGAGAGAGGGCTTGGCAGCGTCAAAGGCAGCTGATAGAAAAGAAAGAGGAGGACCAAGAACTGGGGATGGGATCTAGTCACTTGGAGGCCATTGGCAACCTTGACAAGAGAATTTTAGAGGAAAGGTGGGAACAAAACCCTGGCTGGAGTGGATCAAAAAGGAAGGGAAGGAGAGACACCAGGCAGCGAGCGCGGCCACGTTTTTGCAAGAGCTTTGCCATTTTCACAGCAGCACATGGCTCACGGCTCACCCCCGGCCACTGCACCCGCGCCAAAATGGGTCCCTGGGGGTGGACACCTGCGCTCGCCACCTCATTCTCAACCTCACACAGACTTCTGAATGCTACCTCCGGATTTTCCAGCGGTTCCCAGCAGGAGGGCTGCTCCCCTACACCGTAGCTGGAAGTAGAAAGGCAAGGCTTTGGCCTTGGGCGATGACTGAGCTGAGTCTAAGGATCTCTGAGGACCCATAATGCAGCAGCGGGTGGGCACCTCCTAGGTCACATCCCACGCACAGCCCTGTGCCCCAGAAGACACCCAATAAAGCCTCTAGTAGATGCTCACTGGGCCCCCAAATCTGTGTTGTTGTGTTTTTTTTTCCCCCTGTATTTGATTTATTAAATTGTCTTCTGCCACAAGGACCACTTACAACAGCTGTTGCCACGGCAACGAAGCCGCCAGCCTGCCGGTCTAGTTCACGGCCAGGAGCCTCCCGCTGGCTATTTGGCTTAGCAAAGTCAGGGCAAGATACCCCCAAAGTGGCTGAGAGGCTGGAACATGGTGGGGGGACGTGGGAAACAAGAGAAGGGAACATGAAGCGCAGAGTTCAGTGCTCTCCGAATTGTTCCATAATTCCGTACCAACAGGTTGGGGCTGGGAGAGCTAAGAACCTACCGGTGCGGAGGGATCTCTTCTCTAGCAACCCCTCCCCCGACCTTCCAATCCCTTTCCGCAAGCTAAAGGAGCAGAGGGACAGAGGCGTCCACACCCCACCTGGCCAGGAGGTGGGGTGCTGCCAAGACTCTTCCTGAGGGAGAACCTGGGTTTTTTTAACTATGCCCGAATGTCTTTGATTGGAAGTATAGGGTAATCACCAGGGCTTCTGAAGTCACGAGTTCAAGCCGCGGCTCCTAACTGATTAGCAGTTAGCAGTGAATCATTGCTAACTGATTAGCACTGATTAACATAAGGGCAGCTTACTTCACCTCTCTGAGCCTCAGTTTCTGTAGCTGTAAAATGGGAGGAGCATAGTACCAATGTCAGCGAATTACTTCAAGGGTCAGTTGAGGCTGAGTACATAAAATGTGCAACGAGGGCGCCTGGATGGCTCAGTGGGTTAAGCCTCTGCCTTCGGCTCAAGTCATGATCTCAGAGTCCCGGGATGAAGCCCCGCATCGGGCTCTCTGCTCAGCGAGAAGCCTGCTTCCCCCTCTCCCACTACCCCTGCCTGTGTTCCCTCTCTTGTTGTGTCTCTGTCAAGAAAATAAATAAAATCCTTTAAAAAAAGAATGTTCAATAAAATAAAATAAAATGTTAACAAGGATGGCACTATTATTTTTCTTGGTGGGCTTTTGTTTTTTCCAAGTTCACTAAACTGAACAGGTATTACTTCCGTAATTAGAAAATACACATTTTTTAAAGGTTAGAGATGAGCATTAAAAACGGGCTACAGACTAAAAACCATCGAAGGGTGTACCTTAAGTGGGTAAATTGTATGGTATGTGAATTACATCGCAACAAAGCTGTTAACAAAAGTGGTTTAAAAAATGACTCAAGGTGTGCAGGTAATAATCCATTCAAAACTTCTGAACATAAAAATGTATAAACTAGGGGCGCCTGGGTGGCTCAGTCGTTAACCGTCTGCCTTCCGCTCAGGTCACGATCCCAGAGTTCTGGGATCGAGCCCCGCATCGGGCTCCTTGCTCGGCAGGGAGCCTGCTTCTCCCACTACCATTCCCTCTGCTTGTGTTCCCTCTCTCGCCGTGTTTCTCTCTGTCAAATAAATAAAATCTTAAAAAAAAAAAAGTATAAACTAAATAGAAATCCCAAGTGAAAGAAAGAAAGAAAAGGAAGAAAGAAAATGAGGCAAGAACTAAATTATTATGCAAAAGTTAAAATACGAGGAATCAAGTACTCAAGTACTTGATAAAATATGGGGCATCAAGTACTTGATAAAATATGAGGAATCAAGTATTTGATAAAATATGGGGAATCAAGTAGTTGCATATATTGCTGGGGATGTCAATTGATACAACCGTCAATGACAGCAAATCAGTGAGAATCACAATCACTAGGAATGCATATATTCTGACCCAGCAATTACTTTTTAGGAAATTTATCCTACAGATATTCTGGGATAAGTGAGAAATGATGTGTGTACAAGTTTCTGACCAATGGCATTGCCTATAGAAGACTGGAAACAGCCCCGATGTTCATTAGCAAGTGACTGACTAAGTTAAGGTACCGCCATACAGTGGAATAATATGAAGTCTTAAAAATAAAAATGAAAGAATAAGGAAATTATCTTCTGATATGAAAAGATTTCTAAGCTATATTATTAAGTGAAAAAAAATCAAGGTGCAAAACAGTATAATGATATATGCTACATATCGTGTAAAAAGTGGGTAAGACTGTATATTTATATTTTCTTCTATATGTATTTTGGAGGAATACATGAAAATAACAGTCGTTGGAAGGCACTGAGTGAAAATGGAGCAGATGGGGCGTAGAAGTTTCCACGGTGAAACTTTTCACTATACATCTTTTATACTCTTTGATCTTAGAATCTTATGAATATATTACCTATTCAAAAGTAAATGCAAATTCATACGCTTGAAGGAAGAAGTTAAAGAGTGAAAGGATACAATGTCTTGGTGGGGGGGTTTACGTAAAACCACCAGTGTGGGTGCTGGTGCTCTCCTCTTGAAGCTGGTTGATGGGTCTGTGGGGCTCACAGCATGTTTGAAATTTTTCATAATAAATTAATAAAATTTAAAAGGTTTTCATACTAGTTAAGAGGTGGAAATGACCTAAATGTCCATCAACTAGTGAATGAGTAAACAAAATGTGGTCTATCCATACAATGGAATACTACTCATCAATAAAAAGAACAAACTGTTGATACAAACTGTGGAAGAATCACAGGAAGTGAAAGAAACCAGACACGTGACCCCCCCCACCGGCCGATTCCATTTATATGCAATGGTCCCAAAAGGCAAATCCATAAAGACAAAGGGTAGATTAGTGGTTGCTTGGGTCCCGGGGCTGCAGCTGGAAAGTGACTGCAAATAGGCAGGAGAGATTTTTGAGGGGATCTTATAAATGTTCTTAACTTGATTATGATAATGGCTGTACAACGCTATAAATTTAGTAAAAATCATTGAAATATACACTTAAAATGAGTGCTTTTCATGAGTTGTAAATTATACCTCAGTACCTCAGTAAAATGGGTTTTGGGGTTGGTTCTTTTTTTTTTTTTTAAGATTTTATTTTTAAGCAATCTCTACACCCACTGTGGGGCTAGAACCCACCAGCCCAAGACCAGGAGTCTCATGTTCCAATGACTGAGCCAGACAGACGCTCCAGTAAAGTGATTTTTTTTTTAAAGGAAAGGAACTGGGGCCACTAAGAGGTAGGTGGTGGTGGTAAGAGCATGGGTCCTGGCATTAAACTCATTGTATTAAAATGTCTGCTCTCCCAGGGTAGCTGGGCAAGTTACTTTCCTTCCTCTGTCCTCGTCTATAAAGTGGTCTGCAGCAACTAAGGCTTACTACAATGGCAGACCCTAGTGGTTCCAAGTACTTTACATTGTTGTTGTTGTTTTTAAGATTTTATTTATGTGTTTGTCACAGAGAGAGAGAGCACAAGCAGCAGGCACAGGGAGAACCCGGCTCCCCACTGAGCAAGGAGCCCAATGCAGAACTCGAACCCAGGACCCTGGGATCATGACCTGAGCCAAAGGCAGATGCTTGATGCACTGAGCCACCCAGGCGTCCCAGTACTTTACATGGTTAATCCATTTAAGCCTCACAACTCTCCTGTGGAGGACATTCTACAAATGAGGATACGGGGCACAGAGAGGTTAAGTGACTTGCCCATGGTTGCACAGGTCAGATGACTAGCAAGCAGCAGAGCAGGTAGCCAGATCTTAAGGGCCCAGTGCTTAATCACGTACTACACTCACAATAATGCCATCTAACTCAGACTAGTGTGAGAACGAAATTAAAATAATTAACACCAAATGCTTGATATACATTAAGTACTCAATAAACGCTACCCAAGGAAGAAACCGCTATCTAATGGACTCAAGTGGCTTGGGTTGTCCACTTGTATTCTGAATTGTTTATGGAGTGAACAGCCAAACCTGTTTGAGAAATAGTCTGTCTTGGGGCACCTGGGTGGCTCAGATGGTTAAGCATCTGCCTTCAGCCCAGGTCATGATCTCAGAGTCCGGGGATCGAGCTCCGCATCAGGTTCCCTGCTCAGTAGGAAGCCTGCTTCCTCCTCTCTCTGCCTGCCTCTCTGCCTACTTGTGATCTCTCTCTCTCTCTGCCAAATAAATTTAAAAAAAAATTTTTTTTTAAAATCTTATAAAAAGAAATAGTCTGGAGCACCTGAGTGGCTCAGTTGGTTAAGCAACTGCCTTTGGCTCAGGTCATATCCTGGAATCCCGGGATCGAGTCCCACATCGGGCTCCCTGCTCAGCAGGGTGTCTGCTTCTCTCTGACATCTCCCTGATTTCTCCCCTCTCACGCTTTCTCTCTCTCTTTCAAATAAATAAATAAAATCTTGAAAGAAAGAAAAAAAGAGACAGAGAGAGAGAAGGAAAGAAAGAGTGAGTCTGTCTGGGGCGCCTGGGTGGCTCAGTTGGTTAAGTGTCTGCCTTCAGCAAGATCAAAAGCTTTTGCACAGCAAAGGAAACAGTCAACAAAACCAAAAGACAACTGACAGAATGGGAAAAGATATTCGCAAATGACATATCAGATAAAGGGCTAGTATCC
>CM053609.1:94501312-94517408 GCA_028646535.1 Procyon lotor | reverse complement strand
TTTTATAATAAACATCTTTTAACATTATAATGATAAAGCCCATTGAGATAATTATTTTAAAAAGTATTCAGTGACTGAATAAAATCACTCTTGACTCCTCAATGAAAGTAAACTTGTTTATTTATTTATTTATTTGACAGAGAGGAGAGAGATCACAAGTAGGCAGAGAGGCAGGCAGAGAGAGGGGAGGAAGCAGGCTCCCCGATGAGCAGAGAGCCTGAAGCAGGGCTTGATCCCAGGACCCTGAGACCATGATCTGAGCCGAAGGCAGAGGCCTTAACCCACTGAGCCTCCCGGGTACCTCTAGGGTCCAATTCTTGCACCACAAGGAACCTGGCGCTCTGGGGAGCAGGGCTGACTGAGGACACGGAGACCAGGCCAGGGAGGAAGATGACTGAAAGACCCATAACAGCCGGCCACTGTGCTGTCCCCTCCCTGTTCCTTTTGAGCCACCACACAGGGAAGCAGTGAGGGGCAAAAAGCTGGCCGGAGGCAAAGCGCGAAATAGCAAATGTATTTGGCATCTTTCCTGCTCCTCGGAATGAGGCCCACAAAGCTTTCCTGCCCGACTGAAGCCACACCTTCAGTGTGGCTAAGTTTTCTTAGGTGAGACCCCTCCCCTCTCTGAGCCTTAGTCTCCTCATCTGTCAGATGAGGGTTGAACTATAGGATCTCCAAGGCGCCTCCCAACTCAAACCATCTTTAGTTCTGTTGACCTGCTTCTGAAGAAGTGAGGTAGCTCCAAGCCAGGGCTCAAGGTCTGCCGGTGCCTAGATGAAGGAGAGAAAGGCCAGAGGGTGAGATGTACAAAGAGCCAGACCATTCGTGTGCAGAAGAGCATGAAACCTTCAAATTCTCAGAAGGAATAAACTGGACCTACTCCCTCCCCATTCTCTTCCTTGAAAACTGGTGGAGGTACCAGCTCTTTTCTGCTCACCTAGAAGCCTGCGGTATTTGCAAGTGTGTCTGGGGTCACTCAGAGACACACATGTAAGGGTGTCTGTGGGTGGACTTCAGACATCTCTATAATCTGGGGAGCCAGAAAGAAACCACGAAGACCCCCAAGCAGAGAATTAATAGTCTTGTGCCCTTGGATTTGACTCAGAAGACAGGTGTGGAATCACCGTTAGGCCAATGAACTTGGTAAGCATCAGTTTAAGGAGATCAGGAGGTTGGCCATCTCCTGGCAACCTTTAGCTTTTCCTGGGTTACAAATCCAGCAGATTAGAAGAAGCGAGTTGAGAAGATTGCTAGGAGCTGCGGCTATACCGAGAAGGGACAGTTGACAAAGGACCAACCAGGAAGGGCCATAGGAGTTTGGAGCAATGCCCCTCTTCCTCAACAAGCACACACTGGTCTGAAGTGCTAATGGTATCATTTATTCTTTCCTTTGACAGTTACTTACTGAACAGTTACTATGTGCAGGACTGGAGATAACAAAATGGGTAAAAAGCCGTGCTCTTGAGAAGCTCACATCCCAGGGGGAGAGAAAGACCATAAACAGATAAATATACAATGCATTAGGTGAGGCGGAGGGGCAAATACCGTGAAGATAAAATAAAGTCACAAAACGGGACAGAGAGATGAGAGAAGGATGGCCAGGAGAGGCCTCTCAGGTAAGATGGTGTTTGAGCTGTGGCATGAATGGCAAGAGAGAACCATATAGGCATCCGGCAGGAGAGTGTTCTAGACGGCCAAGGCCCAGGGCACGATCCCAGCAGGGTGTGTGCCCTGCGCCCTTGGCCGGGGCAGGCTCAGCAAGGGTATAAGTGGCCCAAGGTGGAAGTCTAGATCATAAGGCCCGTAGGCTGTGGTGAAGAGGCTCAGGGACGTGTCCCTGAGTCATCAGGAAGTGATAAATTACACCCAGTGTACGGGGTACGTCAGCTGACTGTGTTCCGCTCAGAAATTCTTCCAGAAATAATGTGACCAAATATAATGGGGAGTGTTGATTCTTAAAGAGGTAAACCTAAGTTCTTTGAAAAATATACTATGGCTGGAAAACTTCATTTCCTTATAATGTGAGATCAGTGAGGTACTTGTGTGTGTTCTCTCTCTCTCTCTCTCTCTCTCTCTCTCTCTCTCTCTCTCTCTCGGCTGGTGAGAGGGATTGGAGGGTGCTGGTGCCTGAAGAGATTTAAAAGACAAAAGATAATGGGGCCCTTGTTTGTTGAAATACTGGGGTGACGGGCGTGGGGGAGGGCTCCGTCTAGGGAGAGTTCTGTGTGGGAAGAATTCCTCCATATGGTGGTACCGGATCAAGTCCCCCTTTGTTCCCTCGTCCGCTTCATTGTGTTTTCCTCAGGTGCATTTGGGACCCTGGAAAGGGTGTTTTCTGGCAATGCAGGAACGTGGAAATCTTGTCCTTCTGTACAAGCAGGTTCCCCCTGCTTCCGGGGCCTTCCCTCAGACATGGACGTGGGCCCCTGAGGCCCGGCAGGATCAAGGACCCCACACAGCCTTTTATCAGGCGGGCAGTGGAAGAGAGGGGCTGCTTTCAGGGGCAAGATGGCTCTGCCTGGGCCTGTCTGAGACTGTGTCCACTGATGTTCAGGTGGCTTCCCCGGTGCCCCGGCGACTGGTGTGTGTGTCCCCGGAAAGCTGGCAGCGCTCTCTTTGTGGTTTGGGTCACACACACTCATTCCAGAGCACTGTCAGTCATGCCCTTTCAGAGGCTGCTTTTCAGAGTTCAGATTTTCATCCCTTTATCTTCTCCCAGCAGCGCTGGCTTTTGGCTTCTTTCAACCAACTGTTGGGGAGTACTTCTGACATTCCCAGGTCTTTCATTTCAAGGGGGTCAGGCCCAGGAAGCCCACAGCCAGAAGGGACCCGTGTTGCCAAGTTGCCAAGTCTGCAGTCAGTTTTGGGGGGTGGGGGAGAGCTTCTGGCGCCTCACAACGTCTGTGACCAGACTCTTTGCTTAGAAACGGTCTTTTTCCTTCCGTGTGAAATTCTTCCTTGGGGGGCTGGGATGGGAAGAGGCTGAGGGGAGTGGGAGAGGTTGGGGGCATTATCTGCCCCCAAGGGTTTGGGGTGGAGCCCTGCCTGCGGCTCAGGGAGAAAGAACATGTGATTACTGATGTCTGAGCTGGTGTTGATGCCTCGAAGGAGTCAAGTGGTAGGATTGAGCCCGAGCACCCAGATAGTTCACCGACTCAAAGCCAGAGGGAGAAAGGGAACCAAGGAAGAGAGCACACACACTGCAGGGTTCAGGGAAGCCGATGGAGGCCTTTGGGGAGCCATAAGCTAAAAGGGATTTGCCAGGTGGACAGCAGAGGCTGCCCAGGGCAATGTTTTCTTACTGCCTTGGTGCCACCTTGTGGGGGCCTGAAAATGGCAAGGGTCTTCTCCCAAAACAGGGAAAGAAAACGGCTTGGCCCTGGTGTATCCCCAGACAGTCAACCTCTGTTTTTTTGCATAGCAGAGAACTCAGCGTCACCTACTGAGCCCTTCTAGGCAAGCAGGGTCTCTTCGCCATGCCTAGGGGGTGGGGAGCGGCTGGGAGCCACGTGGGGGTGGGCTAGCCCAAGAACTGCAGAGCTCGGAGCCTCGGAGATCCGAAGGGGGCAAGCCACGAAGAGAGAGTTAGACAGGGCCCGGGCCTGGTCAGGCAGTGACACTGGTCATGAGGTGACAGGCCTGAACAAGAGTGCCCTTCGGAGCCATAGGTACCATAGGTACCCTGAGCATGGTCACGGGGGCTCCGGTGGAGGGTGGCACCTGTCCCTGGGTAGCCAGAACCCTGCACGGTCCAAATGTTCAACGTGTGGCTCGTGCAACGGGGGGAACTGAGCTTTTAATTTTATTTAATTTTCATTGATTTAAATTGATTTAAGTTGAAAAGCAGACACTCGTTTCAATTGTTGGTCAACTTTTAGGAGTGTTTAGAAGAACTGAAGCTTGTGGAATCTGCATTTGCAAGTGTAAATTTTACGAACTCTCAATATGGATCAAGTATTTCCGGTGAAAATTCAGTGTCTCAGTTGAAATGTGCTGTAAATGTAACATACACTGGATTTCAAAGCCTTAGTAAAAGAAAAGGATTTTAAAATATTGGCTACATTTTGAAACGGTAATATTTGGATGTATTGGGATAAATGATATATATTATTAAAATCATTTTTACCTGTATCTTTTTTACTTTTTTAATGTGGCTACTAGAAATTTATAAATTCTCTATGTGGCTAGCATTCTGTTTCTTTGGGCTTCTCTGGTCCTTACACGTGTGCACGAACCCTCTCTAAAGTGCTGGGGGAGGGCGCCTGGGTGGCTCAGTTGTTAAGCATCTGCTCAGGTTATGATCACAGGGTCCTGGGATCGAGCCCCACATCGGGCTCTCTGCTCAGTGGGGAGCCTGCTTCCCCCTCTCTCTCTGCCTGCCTCTCTGCCTACTTGGGATCTCTCTCCCTGTGTCAAATGAATAAATAAAAATCTTAAAAAAAAAAAAAAGAAAGAAAGAAAAGAAAATGAAACGTAAAAAAAAGACATGCAAAATATAAGCTCAAATGTAGTGTTAATATATTTTATAGACATACTCCTATATATCTGTTACTCCTCTAATTGTAGTATTCATATTCTATGACACCTTTTGAAGGCTTTGTCTCAGTTTAAATAAAATATTAAAAAAATAAATAAAGTGCTAGGAGGTTGTTGGCAGAAGGTTTTATGTAAAGTGAAGAATGTAACTACATTCCCAGTTTACCTTGACTTTGGGGTAAGTCCTTTCCGGTCCAGCTACTGCAGAGTCTTTGGTTCCTAACGCACCATCATCAATGGGCATGGGACGCCTCCCAGCATGGGCCTTCGTCCTCATACCATCAGTAAAACCAAGGTCAGTGTTTTCTTGCAGCCTCTTCTTTTTTCAAAATCCCTTCTAAGCTCTCGCTGTGATGAAAATGGGTTTTGGGTAGGAGGGGTCAGAGCAGTGGAGATGGGGAGCCTTTTACTCCCTTGGAAAGTAGAGGGATTAGTTCCAGTCTGTTGCTTTCGGTGTTTCGTCTTTATCCTGTTAGAGCCAGAATGATAAATAGGTCTTGGCTCCACGGCCAGCCCAGAACCTGTAGAAGTGGCTGCTCGCAGCCCTGTGGGGAGAAGGCTGCTGAGGCTGCGCCTGGATGGAGTGGGAAAGAGGCGATTGATTAGCCATGTCTGTAAAGGGCACGGACTGGGACTGCAGAACACATGCTTTGTATATCCTGATCTTCCCCTGATGAAGTTGTCTTTTTTGAGAATCCTCCCCACACCCCCACCCCCCGCTTTAAAGACCCAACATGTTTTAAGAAGTTGGCCATCTTGAAGGAGCAGGGATGAGCCTTGTGCTGAGTTAGATGTGCGGAGGGAAGTTGATCATATCCGTGGATCAGAACCCTAACCGAGGAGAGGTGTCAAGAGCTTTAAAACACTGTGAGGACTTTTAGCGACACTTGTTCACTGACTGGGGAGAGGTGAGTTGGCTCTGGTCTGGGACCAGTCTACTGGCAGCATAGAGACAGAGCTTTAAACCCAGGGAGAAGGGTAGACACCTGGAAGGGCTGAGAGAAGAGAAGAGGCTTGGTTCTTTTCCTTTTTTTCTGCATCTTCCCTCCCTTAAGAGTGGGCTCTGAACTTTAGAACATCGCCTGCTTCTTGGTGCCACATTTCCAGTTATGGCTTTGTTCGGGATGCAGAATGAGAGTGGCCACAGCCCCTGGAGCCGTGTCCCAGCCTCCCACTCACTGAGACTTATTTAAACATGCCATGCCTCAGTTTCCCTATATGTAAAGTGGAGATACCAGCAGTCCCCATTGCAGATGGTTGCCATGAAGATTAAATGAGTTAATCCCCATAAGGTGTTTGGAATCATGCCTGGAGCTAAGAAGTGCTGCACTAGCATTGGCATACAAGTTAGTAACGATGATATAAATTGTCATCATTTGTTAACTTGCGTATTGTTGATTTAATGCCGGGTAACAAATCACCCTAAAACCGAATGGCTGAAAGCAGCACGAATCATTTAGTCTCTCTCTTCTGTGGGGTCAGGTGTCCGGGAGTGGCCCGGCTCCGGGTTTCTCAGTGAGGTCATAGCCAGACGTGTGCTGGGGCTGCAGTCACCCCAGGGAGCGGGGGCGGCTCTCTCACATGGCTGGCCGGCTGGTGCTGGCTGTTGGCCAGGGGCCTCGGGCCTTCTCCACGTGGGTCTCTCCCCATGTCTGCTCGAGTGTTTTCATGGTGCAGGGGTTGGCTCCTCTGGTGGCAAGCAATCCAGGAGACCAAGGGGGATATTGCAAAGACTTCTTGACCTAACCTGGAAAGTTACGTAAGCAAAGGAATGATGTGATCAGAGTTACATCTGGAGAGACCAGAGACAGGGGAAGGGCGAGGGCAGAAGCACTTTCTGACTTCCTGGTATATGCCGGCAACGTACCAGCTAGGTTTCACATACTTTCCCCTTTATCCATCATAGCAGGCCTGCGGCCTGCGTATTACTATCCTCATTTTACAGACAGGGAACCTGACTCAGATTGAGCAGTATACCTG
This sequence comes from Procyon lotor, assembly GCA_028646535.1. Lineage (NCBI taxonomy): Eukaryota > Metazoa > Chordata > Mammalia > Carnivora > Procyonidae > Procyon > Procyon lotor. The sequence goes on along the minus strand of CM053609.1, from coordinate 94,510,892 downwards.
CCAAAAGAGCCAAAATTCACCCGGGGTTGCCTGGCACCAAAGCCTGGGGAGAGGCACAGCCTCTCAGGATGCCCCCCTCGTGATGCTATGGCTTACAAGGGAAACCAGACTTTGTGAAGGATCTTAAGACCTGTACTCCTCAAAGTCAGGATGAGGAACCTGAGAAGGCCAGACAAGGGAGGGGAATCACAGGGGATCGCAGGGCCCTGGTGATCTCGGCACCTGCCAGAGCTGGGGGTGTGGGGGTCAGAGGACGGGTAGATCAAGGTGCTGGGGCAAGGTTTGGAGGATTGAATGGGCTGGGAAGAGTCCCCGCCCTTGGCGTAGGCTCTCCAAATTAGCAGAAATTCTGAAGTCAGGGAAGCCTTGGTGTTACCTGAGCCCTAGAGATTTCCACGCAGAGGGATCAGGCCCACCCACCTGGGAGGGACCAGCCGGCAGCAGTAAAATAAATGAACTAGACCAATATATATCTGAACAAATGGGGCTTAAAAATAAGATGTCGAGGGTGCCTGGGTGGCTCAGTTTGTTAAGTGTCTGACTTTTGATTTCGGCTCAGGTCATGATCTTGGTGGTGGTGGGATTGAGCCCCGTATCGGGCTCCACACAGCATGGAGCCTGCTTACGATTCTCTCTCTCCCTCTCCCTCTGCCCTTCCCCTCCCGGGCATGCAGTCTCTCTCCCTCTAAAAAACAAAACAAAAAAACCCCACACGAATTTAGAGTGGGGACTGCAGATGATTTTGTATACTTTTATGCAAATTGTAGTAATACAGTTGTGCTCTTGTTCCCGGATGTAGGTGTGTATGTGTGCATGTATATCTCAAAGTGTGACAATGGACCCAAGAGCAACACACTTAGAGCAGTGAGTGTTCCTGGAGAGAGACGGGGGAGGGGACCGACAGGGAGTTTATTTGCAACATTTTATTTCGGTTGTTTTTGAAAAGAGAGGCTTGAAGCCAATCTGACCAAATGTTAATAAGTTGTTAATTCTGGTAGCCTCGCAGGTGATTCCTAGTCTTTGTACTTTTTGGAATTAAAAAAAAAAAAAAAACAACACCAAAAACCCAAAACCTTAAGTCTAAAAACATTTTAGAAGGAAGGGAAAGAAAGAGCGGGTGCCCCAAAGTTGCTGGGTCTCAGCTGCATGAAGATGGAGAAGGAGGGTAGTGGAGGGAGGGTTGGAGGCGAGATTCGTGTCCCCTAGCCCCCAGAAAGCCTGTCACCCATGCAACAGTTTTCACTTGCCTGGAGGACAGCAAAAAAAAAATTCTGGATTCTCAGTTCCCAGGGCTTAGGCAGGTCTTCTGTACCTGAATATCAGCCATGGAGGGGCTGGCATTGACGGAAGTGGTGGCAGAGAGAGCGCTCCCTCCAACAAAGTCCCAAGTGTTGCAGGTGCAGGGGTCGGGGAGGAAGAAGAGTCAGGGAGGGGGTGCCCAGCCCAGGCAAGGAATGCTAAGAGCCAGAGCCTAGGAGTTCCATCTGTGAAAGGACGTGAATAGTGGAAATGGGTGTCTCTTCACTTCTGTCGGGGTGAGGGGATGACAGTCTTGTGATTGATCAAAGGTTTGAGGTATTTCTTTATTGTTCTTTTTTCTCCCTTTAAACATTGTACACGTTTAATACACAAAAGACAGGAAATCGAGGAGACAAAAATCACTCCAAATCCCACCATTGGGCTTACCATTATTAACATTTTGGTGACTAATCAATTCAGATCCTTTTTGGTGGATTTTTAAAAATGAAATCCTATGGGGCACCTGGGTGGCTCAGTCGGTTAAGCATCTACCTTCTGCTCAGGTCACGGTCTTGGGGCCTGGGTTCGAGCCCCACATCCTGAGCTTGCTTCTCCCTTTCCTCCCTCGTTTGTGCAGTTGCTCTCTCTGTCTCTCTCAAATAAATAAATATAAAATCTTTTTAAAAAATGAAATCACACATCTTATACTGTTTTGTAACTAGTTGTTTTTTTTTTCCATTTAACACTGTATTGTGAACACTTTCTCTGTCATAGTCTTCTTCCAAATATTTTTTAATGGCTGCTTAGATTTTCATTGGGTGAATAGTCATAGATTATATAATCACAGTTCATGCACCCTGGAGATTAGGTTAGATTGGATAATATGAAATTGTTGGGTTTTTTTTTTGTTAGTTTTCTTTGAAAAGTTTTTATTCATTTGTGGGGGGGAGGCACACAAGCTGGGGGAGAGGCAGAGGGAGAAGGAGAAGGAGACTCCCTGCTGAGCTGGGAGCTGACGTGGGGCTCGATCCCAGGACCCTGAGATCATGACCCAAGCCATGGGTTGTTTTTAGGTCAAAAATGGTCAACTATTGGCAGTTTCAAATGATTCAACCAAATATGTTTTCCATTTTTATAAACAATAGAACAATGGATATCTTTATAGGTGCACCTTTATGCATAGCCTCAATTAATTCCTTAGATAAAATCCTGGCAATGGAATTGTTGAACAAAATATCATTCTTTTTTTTTTTTTTAAGATTTTATTTATTTATTTGACAGAGAGAGAGACCACAAGTAGGCAGAGAGGCAGGCAGAGAGAAAGGGGGAAGCAGGCTCTCCCTGCTGAGCAGAGAGCCCGATGTGGGGCTCGATCCCAGGACCCTGAGATCATGACCTGAGCCGAAGGCAGAGGCTTTAACCCACTGAGCCAACCAGGCGCCCCCAAAATATCAAACATTCTACTAAAGACAGATCAGATAGGGCTAGGATTAGGGAGAGGTGAGTGGGGTGAGTGGTTTAAGTCAGGGCCAGACCTGTCTGTATCTCAAATGTTAGTTTTTGCTTATTCTGGATATTTGCAGTAATTTTTATTTTTAAAAATATTTCTTTAAAATATCTATCTTGGGGTGCCTGGGTGGCTCAGCGGGTTAAAGCCTCTGCCTTCAGCTCGGGTCATGATCTCAGGGTCCTGGGATTGAGCCCCGAATCGGGCTCTCTGCTCAGCAGGGAGCCTGCTTCCTCCTCTCTCTCTCTGCCTGCCTCTCTACCTACTTGTGATCTTTCTGTCAAAAAAATAAAATAAAATAAAATAAAATAACTAATAAATAAAATAAAATATCTATCTTGGGGCACCTGGCTGGCTCAGTTGATAGAGCATGTGACTCTTAATCTCGGGGTCATGAGTTCGAGCTTCACGTTGGGTTTAGAGCTTACTTAAAAAGAAATCCTTACCAAAAAAAAAAAGCCTTTACAATTTTATTTAAAAGATTTTTTATTTCTTTATTAGAGAGAGAGAGAGAGAATGAGAAAGGGGGAGGAACAGAAGAGAGGGAGAAGCAGACTCCCTGCCGAGCAGGGACCCTGAGATCATGACCTAAGCTGAAGGAGGGTGCTTAACTGACTGAGCCACCCAGGCGCCCCTACAATTTTTTTTTTTTCTGTAATTTTTTTTTTTTTAGATTTTTTTTATTTATTTGACAGAGAGAAACACAGCGAGAGAGGGAACACAAGCAGAGGGAGTGGTAGGGGGAGAAGCAGGCTTCCCGCGGAACAGGGAGCCCGATGCGGGGCTCGATCCCAGGTCCCTGGGATCTGACCTGGGCCGAAGGCAGACGCCCAATGACTGAGCCACCCAGGCGCCCCCAATTTTTTTTTTAAGTAGGCTCCATGCCCAGTGTGGACCCAATCCGGGACTTGAACTCATGAGCCTGAGATCAAGAGTAGGATGTTTAACCAATCGAGCCACGTAAAATAAAATGTAAAATAATAATAATAATAATAATAATAATAATAATAAAATATCTATCTTGATTCCTGAGTTTGTTTAGTGTCCCCTTACATTTCACAGCCCATGTGAGTACCTCGCTGCGTCCCCCTGCTCTGGGCTCGGATATCATTAGTGTTTCCCTTGTGGCATTGTCATCGTGAGTGAGGCTTGTAAACCTCTCAGAATAAGCATCGCGTTTATCTCCTTCCAGAAAACTATGTCGTCCAGCGTGTGTCAAGCGCTAAGCTAGAAGCTGGGATGCCAGGGTGAGTTAAGTTCCAGCCCTCAAGCTGCTTGGGAGTGTAAGGGAGCCCACCGGGGTGAGGAAGGTGGTGAGTGCCATCGCCGGGCGTGAGCTGGATACAGCAAAGCCTTTGCCCCGTACAGCGAGGCTGAGCCTTTCAGCTGGACACATTCTGGTTGCCCACGAAGCGGAAGGGACATCAGGCAGGAGGTGCGTCCTGAGCCAACATGTGGCGTGGGAAGCCCTGTTCCAAGTCATTCTGTTAGTACGACCATAGTCTGCAATGGGAGGAGGGCCAGGCAGAGAATGAGCCTGGGTGGCGGCGGGGAGACACTGGGACACGGGGGTTCTGCACGGAGCCCCATATCTGTCTGTTCCGAAGTTACCCTGACCACGGGAAGGCCAGGCTCCAACGGTCTGCTCACCCTCCCAGAGGCGCCCCCTTCCCTGGGTAACAGATAATGGTGATGTGGATGCCAGAAGTTGATTTCTTCTTTTTCTTCTTCTTTTCTTTTCTTTTTTTTTTTTTAATTTTATTTATTTATTTGACAGAGAGAGAGAGAAAGATCACAAGTAGGCAGAGAGGCAGGCAGAGAGAGGGAAGCAGGGCTCCTTGCTGAGCAGAGAGCCCGATGTGGGGCTTGATCCCAGGACCCTGAGATCATGACCCGAGCCGAAAGCAGAGGCTTTAACCCACTGAGCCACCCAGGCGCCCCTTATTTTCTTATTTTTAATCGTGGCATAATATACATCACATGAACTTTACCCTATTAACCACTCCTAAGGGTCCACGGTGTCATTAAGTAGCATGAACACTCTCAGGGTTGTGCGACCGGCACCACCGTCCGTCTCCAGAGCTTTCTCATCGTCCCAAACTCAAACTCTGTCCCCGTGGAACACGAACTCCCCAACCTCTCCTTCCCTACCATTCTACCTTCTTCTCTACAAATGTGGCGATTTTAGGTGCCTCCTGTAGGTGGAATCATACAATCCTTGTCTTTTTGCAACCGGCTTATTTCACCGAGCATCATGACCTCGAGGTTCATCCGCATTGTAGCCCATGTCGGGATTTCCTGCCCTTTGGAGGCTGAATAATATTTCGTCGTGTGCATATACCACATTTCACTTCTCCGTTCATTCATGGATGGACGCTTGGGTTGTTTCTCCCTTTCGGTTGTTGTGAATAATGCGGCTGTGAACACACGTGTGTAAATATCTGCTTGAGACCCTGCTTTCAATTCCTGGGGGCATATTTCCTAAAATGGCATGACTGGATCATCTAAGTCCACTTTTAATATTTTGAGGAACTATCATCCTGTTTTCCTATTCTGGTTATTTTTGCCAAATCAGTCAGCTGAGGCTCCCAGCACAGTGCGTGCCCCTCGTGGGTGTGCAGCGGACTCTGGTTGCCGGGATGCGGCTCCTAGAGGCTGAGTCACCCGCCCAAGGCCTCACAGCTGTAGGTGGGGGACAGGCCAGAAGACCCTGGAACCCTGGGGCCAACCGCAGAGGCCAAAGGCTCTTTATCACCAGGCTGCATCTGCTGTGTGAGGGCCTGGCTCTCATCAGTCCTGGGAGGAGCCTCATCTTCCCTACTCCCCCCTTCCCTCCGCTGAGGACAGACGCTGAGGACACAGCTCTTAGGGAGCCCCCAAGCTTCAGAGCAATCAGTTGCAAATGTTGCCAGTGACAGTCTGGCTCTTAGGAAAAGAAAGGAGCATACAGGTCCAATTTTGGTCACGGTGCTGGGCTCAGAAGCAGGCGTCTGGACTCCTCGCCACACACTCACCTAAGGAGAAGGAAACCCCTCTCAGCTCCAGACCTGGGCAGGATTGGGAGGCTGCACGGGAGGTGCCCACTTGGGTCCCTAGAGTGGAAGTGGGGGTGGGGGAGAAAGGACTGGAGGAAAAGGGCAGTTCCCAAGCCAGTGGGACGCCAGCCCCCTGCTTGTTCACCCTACCGGCTCTTCAGTGTTCTGTGAGCTCCCGCATAAAAATCCCTCTCCTCTGGCTGTGTGGTCGTGACACCAGCCCAGCCCTCCAGCCTCCCGGGCTCCATCAGCTCACGTGACTCAGGGGAGCCGGGGCTTGCTTAAGAACGATGACATCACTCTCTTTTCTCCCAGGACACTGGCCTGTGGTGTTTCTGAGACCTGATATTTCCCGGCCTGGGGACCCCAATACAGTCCCCCCTCACTCCACATGCAGCCCTCTGCCCCGGGCATAGGGGTGCTGGGTAGGACCCCAAGCCACTATGGTGGTCATTAGAAAAACACTATTCATTCTGCAATGACTTCCTGCTGGTGAGAGGTTGCATACACAGAGCTCTTCGAGGACCAAGCGCTAGGACTCTTACTTTGCATAAGTTAAGTGTTGGGGTTTGCCCCAGAGGACCTCTGAGAGATGTCGGAATTGACATAGATTATGTCTGCACTTGCTGATTTCTTTTTCTTTACGTGTAGACGGCTCAAGCTGCACGGTGAGGCTTTATATCCTTCAAAAGGGCTTGGAAGCATGACCACCCTTGTCTTCCAGACGTGAACTCTGTGTAGTTTCCTGTACGCTGCCGGCCGGACATAGCATCGTGCGTGGGAGCCAGGCCTGATTCGAGATTCCCACTTTACTGATCCCTTTCATTCCCTCCGCTCACTGTGCCCCAGCCACACCGCCCTCCTGTCTTTCCACGGGCGCCTCAAGGTGTCCTGCGCCAGGCCCTCGGGTTGCCCCCTCTGCCTAGCCCCCACTCCCAAGCTGACCGTGGCTGTCTCCTCTCTCTGGCCCTCTGCAGCCCTTTTCCTGTTTTACTGCCTTCCTCACACTTATCACTCCTGGAAATGACCTTGCTCGCAGCTCTTTACCGCTCTCCGTCTCACAGCTCTCCTGGAACGTGCCGTGCACGTGAAGAGAGACGGCCTACACATCTGTACCACTGAGCAGGGCCGGCTGTGTAGCTGTAATATGTGTCCTTAGCCATGGACGAGTGACCTGACCTCTCAAGCCTGTTGCGTCCTCTGTGCCGGGGCAGGAGTCACGAAGGTTACATGAAAAGAGCTCTACCACCCCCGTGGGCTGCGGCCCTGAGTGGACGCGTGAGCCGGGGGCCGTCCATCTGGTTCGCCCAGACAGGGCCTGGCTTGCCGGACGTGTGGATGGAACTGGAGGGAGGCCGGCCACGGGGCAAGGCTGCTGTTTCTTTGCTCACAACACGTCCCCTCGCGGGCTGTATCACCAGGTCTGGGTTGTCAGGACGTCGACGTGTTTGCCAGGTTCATACCTGGCCTCTTACGGGTCTCGAATCTTGGGCTTGCGCAGGTGAGGAGCTTGGTGTAGTCTGCCAGGATGCTTTTCCAGGGTCGGGAAGACAGGCTGATGGGGCTCACGGGAGCTAAGACGGTGGATCTGCCAGGGTTCAAGTCGGGCTCCACGACTGACTAGCTGTGTGATGGTGGGCAAGTTACTTAACCTGTCTGTGCCTCGGTACCTGCGTCCAGGGCAGTTATGAGGATTTGGTTACATACCTAGTCTCTTTGAATCGTGCCTGGCACTTAGTGATGCCACCTTACCTGTGTTGTCAGTATCCCTCTGTTTCCTCAGCTTCCCTGTGTCATGTCTTCATGTAGTAAAGCTATAGTCATTAAGCACCTACTATGTGTCACGGGCTGTGCAGGGTGCTGGGGAGTCAGAGATGTGCAAGGAGACGTCCCGGCCCCTGTCCTGGAGGTGTGGGAAGAGACGATGATGGGCATGGACAGCTGCTGTGGGGAGGACATACCTAAGAGTGACTCGGCTCAGCGGGGGCCCTTCTGCTTTGCAAAAATGGATTCCTGCCTTGCGGTGCTCACACCTGTCCTGCGGAGCCGTCTCTCTGGCCCTCTCCCGGGACTAGAATTGTCTTAACTTCTCCGAGCCGGCAGGGGCCATGGAGACCCTGCACCTCATTCGCATCTTCTACCCAATCCCCCCGCTGCGGTTCCTCCAGGAAGGGCTGCCTGCTCTTCAGCCCCAGGGCGCGGGGAATGGCAGCTGACCCGCCACCATCCAGACTCAAGGGCCCCCAGGCCCCGTCACCATCAGCAGGGAGAGATAAGCACAGCTGTCCGGGGATTGGGGTTGGAGCGGCAGTGTTGTCCCGCTGACAGACGGACGGACAGATGGGTATCACCGAGGGAAGCCCAGCCCCGTCCGCCCCTGAGCCACCACTTTAGGTGATTCGCCCTGCCCCATGTGTTCCAAGAAAGGTGACGGTCAGGAGCCAGAGCAAGCAGGTCCTTGCCATGGGGCCTGCTCACTTGGGACCAATGTTCCGGAGCAGAAAACTCGCCCCCCACCCTGCACCCGGCTCTGGGGCCTCCACCGAGCCCCTGCTCGGACGCACGAGCTGCTCTTCCAGCAAAACGTGGGCACTGGCAATTCCTGGATGCAGCGAGCTCTGCTTCCACGGCTTACGGCCAGCTTGGGCATTATGTCTCTGTCCTGTGTCTGCTTCTTCACCTGCAAAACGGGGGCAATGAGAGCAAAGTGCCTCTACTTGGAGAAGATTGCTGTGAGGATCAGCCGAGATTATTCATTAAACCGTGTAGTATTGAACTTGGCTTTACTTCCCTTTATTAGGCTGATGTCATTTATTTTGTCTCTCATTTTCCAGGGACATTCGGGTCATACCCAGAGCTCATCCCACACAGAAATAGGATGGCTGTCATGTAAGAAAGATCCCTCTTTTCCAGAACAAACTGTCCTAGGTACCATCATGTGTATTTCTCTTTTAGGGCTGCTGTTGTCGCACAGAGAGACCCATGCAGGTTCTCTCAGACTTCGGACACCTGAAGGAAACTGAGGTTCTCTCTCCTGTCCCTCCCTTAGGGACCATGTCGTCGCTCATGCAGAGGCGCTGACTCTCTTGGGCACACCCCACACATTCCTCACTAGCCCTGGCTTCTCTGTACTTCTGCTCGGTCCCGGCTTGTGGCTTGGAACCACTGTGACTCCAGCCCCACATCTGCCTTGAGCTCGGTGTCTTGGCCCAACCAGGGCAGTCTCACTTTCCAGTTTCCTGAGAGAGACTTTCATTGGCCCAGCTAGTCCTGCTAAGCCAGACCACAGTGGTTAAGGTCACTAGTGAACCCCTAAATGGGCTGCCTTTGGGTCAGGTGCCCACCTGGGCAAATGGCTACATCACAGTGTTCAGAGTCACAGACTAGGGCAGGAGGGGGTCTGGAGATGGGGTGGAGAGAAGGGCACTCCTTTAAAAAGGGGTGGGCGAGGGAACTCGTGGGAGTGATATTAATGTTCTATTTCAAAGTGGAGCTTTGCATTATACAGGTGTATGCATTTAGCAAAACTCATTTGAAGACACTCTTAAGATCTGCAATTTATGTCCACTCACACACAACCTTAAACAGATTTTCACTTCTAGTTAATGATGTGCATGCTGGGAGGATTTGGGAGTGAAATACACTGAGGTCTGCAGCTTCCTTTGAATATGCCAAACCGTGAAGATGGACCGGTCGACAGATGCAAGACAGGATGGATAGAAGGACAGAGCAATGATGAAACAAATACAGCAAAATGCTAATGGTAGAACCCAGGTGGTGGATACCCGGGTGTTCACTC
>CM053609.1:94418857-94500812 GCA_028646535.1 Procyon lotor | reverse complement strand
GTCCCCAAGTCCTACAGGTGGGTCTCAGCATGACCCAGGCTGGGACCCAAGTGACAGGACACCAGGCGCTTCCCAACCTGAGCATTTTGGCGAGAGGAGCTGAGAGTGTTCATGCGTCTCCCTCCCCACCCTCTTTCTTGTGCAGGGCTCCTAGACAAATGAAATATAAAATCATTTTCTGTCATTTAGGCAAACCCTATTCCCACAGTTCCGAAATGCACACATTATAAATAAAATATAAACCCATCCAGATCTGATGAAGCCTCTGTCTCAGGGAAGCAGCAGAAAAACCATAGGTCATCCGTGTCCCCTCCTGCTAGGGGAGCAGGGATCCCTTCGAGGCCTTGGAGGTCACTGCAGGACCTCCTCCTGACAGGGGCCTGTCCCTCCACAAGCAATAAACCTCACAACGCCCTTCAGGAAAACTCCCTTGAAGCCAATTTATTTGCTTCTAGAAATGAAGCTCTCATCACCTTGTCTAAGGATCAACAAACCTCACAAATCATTTAACCCCAATTTGACATAAAATAACCAAGGTCCAGAGATATAAATATTTTGTCCATGATCATCAGCAGGATTCCAACTGGAGGATAAGAAAACTCCAATTCAAGAAAACTCATGCCTGGGGCACCTGGTGGCTCAGTCTGTTAAGCGTCTACCTTCAGCTCAGGTCATGAGCCCAGGGTCCTGGGATTGAGTCCCACATCGGGTTCCCTGCTTGTTGGGAAGTCTGTTTCTCCCTCTTCCTCCACCTGCTGCTCTGCCTACTTGTGCTATCTCTCTGTCAAATAAATAAAACCTTAAAAAAAAAAAAAAAAGAAAGAAAGAAAACCCGTGCCTAAGACTTTCACGGTTCCAAACAGGCAATGCTGCAAATGAGTACCCCTATCCTGAAAATATTCATAATGGACAGTCTTTTAAAAATATGTCTGCAAAGTAAGATTCCGTGTAGCACCTTAGCATCCCGCCCATGCCTCTTAGAGAACTAGCATATGGAAAACCAGGGTGCCAAACCAATCACAAATGTTCTTCCCGACTGCGAGGTCTGAGGACTGAGGGCCGGCCATGTCTGCTCAGCCACCTGCTTGAGCTACTGTCCAGGGCCAGCACGCATCGATGTAGATTCAAGCAGATCTCCCCAAATCCACTGCCTTGCCCGGAAAACATGGCATGGGAAAACCACAAACCCTGCCACGTCGTCAGCAGCCATTTAGGGACGGAGTCAGTATCTCCCTGTAGTTTTACACATTCCGTAACCAATTTTTCACATCAAAATTTGTGACACATGGGCTGACAGCAGGACAGAATATTAAAAATCAGGACCTCCCTGAGAAATCCGGGCCATACGGTTGCTATGCCGACACCCCACAAAGCCAGACAGCGCCTCCAAGGTCTAGAAGCAACTTGGCTGGCTTCGAATAGCCCAGACATTGTGAAGGCAGAGCTGCCCCCCCCCCCCCAGCCCAGGCTGTGAGGCAGACCCTCCCTTTCCCAGCTCTGCTCTCCAATTCCCCAGGGGAGCGATGATGACGCTTGTCTGAATTTTCTCAGCCTCTGTCAGCAGGGCTGGCCACATCATTCCCTAAGAATTTGAAGACCCACGTGCAGCATCCCGGCCCGACTAGACAGAGACCTGTTTTGGGAGGGCAGGAAGACCAGTGCAAGGTTCACCACGGGGCACCGGGAGAAAGCAATCCTCAGCGGCACCTGCCCCTTTTAGGCAGGACGTAGGGTTCAGCCCCCGGAGAAGATGAACATGCATTCCCCTGTCTCCTTACTTTATGCTCAGGGTGGAGCCAGGAACAAAATACTGGGGCGGGGGTGCGGGTGTTGGGGGGTGAAGCATGGCAGCTCCCAGAGACGGGCAGAAAGCCCACTTCATTCGCCTAACAAGTACTTATTAAGTCTTGCTCTGTGCATCAATACGGAGATGTAAGAAGCTTCCAGCATAGTCCCTGCGTGACAGCGTATGTGACTAAGAATCCTCCTGTAGTGAAATACACTGGAAGGTAGGAAGACAATGAAAGGCTGTGTCCAGGGAGGTGTGGGACTGGGGACCAGTGTCTGGAACAGACGACCGGGGCTAAAACTGAAGAGCAGAGAGGGAGCTGGCCATGCCCGGAGGTGGCCAGAGAATGGTCTGTGGCTCATTCCCTAGGACTCCCATTCTCCCTCTCTTTCTGAACCTCCACTCCCTGGCTCCCGGGATCTTCTTGATAATCCGCACACTTTAAACTTAGCTTCCAGTTCACAGCCCCGCTCCAATCTGCAGCAAGTCGAACCCCAAGGGAACAAGGAGAGGGCCGGAGCTTGTTCACCGGCGCCCCCTCATGACCTCCGATTTCCACCCCTCAAAACAAGTGCCCTGGCCTCCAGCAGAGCCCCCCACCCCCCACCGTTCCAGGGCTTTCGTCTGAGCAGCTTTCTCGGCAGATCTCAGAGGGCAAGGAGAGTGAGGAGAGGTCCAAGAGCAAGGGCAGGATTCTGAACGGGAGAAAACTGTGAGGAGACCCCAACTCCGGCTCTGCTCCCTTGGGCAGTTTCCGTGGGCTGTCTTCCGTTCCCCTTCGTCTCTCCCTTCCATTCTCCCCTCCTCCTCCCGCTCCAGCTCAGACCCTCTTCCCCCACACGTCACCACAGCGTCACCAGAGCAAAGGACAGAACATCTGGCCAGCCTGCCTCTCCCCTGCTGCCCCAAGCCCACCTACCCTGAAACCAGGGCCGGCCCTCTCAGGGTATAAGAACTTGCCTGTGCTGGGTCCTGCACCAGCTGCCTGCGGGTCTGGGGCCACTACTGGTTTGGCCAGTTCCCACTCCAATCTGTCAGTCTGCCCAGATCCCAATACCCTGGGGTCTTTACCCTAGAGGCTTTATCTCATCAGCCCTTCCGGCCGAACATCCTCAAGTGCTTTGGAAACAGTTCCTAGCGGCAGGGACCCTGGGCTCAGAAGGGAGGCTCACCCGCATAGTTCAACCGGACCGGGATCGGGGAATTGGGGGAGGGGGGCTGGGGAAAACCCATAAACCCCAAGGTCTCCTCAAGCAAAGCTAGGAAATACGGTTCCTCTGCAGGGGTTTTTTTACTTCTTCCGGAGTGGGGGCCGGTGGGGTGGGGGTTGACAAGACACAGCATCTGGGGCAGGTTGGGAATATGAGAACACTTCCACACCGACACCCGCCTCCACCATATTCCTAGGGCTCAGCTGCCTTTGCAGAAATATCCCAGATCCTACTCCACACAAGCCTTCGCCCTCCTGAACCTGCACCTCCCAGGCCCAGCTCTTTTCCAGCTGAATGGTCACCCTGCTCTACTCTCCCACCCTCGGCCCCACACTTTGCTCTCCCTCCTCCTGGTCCTCTTCTGGCCGAGCTGCCCCAGCCCAGCAGCTTATCCCGAGGGTCCCCCAAGGCTCTCGCCAGCCACCGTGCCCCGTCGAAGAACGCGGCCCGCCCGACCGCGCCTCTCCGCGGGTCCCAGAGCCTCCTCCCTCAACAGGTGCCCCTGCCACACAGGGCTGTTACCCGGGGTCCCGGCGGAGGCGGCGACAGCAACGCCCCCTGCAGGGCGGCGGGGGCTCCGCATGCCTCAGCCCAAGTCCCCGGAGCGCCTAGGGCCCCCGGCAGCGCCGCGGAGGCCCCCGCCGTGCTCCGCCACCTTTGTTTCCCCGCTGGCACATCGCGGAGCTGAGCTCGAGAGAGGACATCTCCCAGCCCTAGCGCACACACTGCCAGCTCGCCAGTCGTGATGGACCCTCGCGTTGGGGTGAAGAGCGCATACAGGAAGAGGGATCTTTCCTGGACCCAGAGAATGCCGCGGGTGTTAGTGGGGGAGTTCTCCGTGCCAGAGAAGCAAGTTCAAGTTGATTTGAGCCGATAAGGGGGTGCAAAGCCGGGAGCAGTCCCTAGCGACCCTGCTTTACCAGGCACCCCCACCCCACGTCCTTTGCCCCCAGGAGAATAGAGAGGGGGTGCGCACGGCCACCTACGCGCTCAGCCGCTCGAGGTTCCCACTGCGGGCTCGCTGCGCGCACGGTCCAGCCGCCTTCCTGGGGCGGGCAAGGTGCAAACTGTCCCCGGCCCCCGACCCCCAGCCCCTCGCCCCGCAGGCGCAGTGCTGAGAGAGCCACGTTCCCAGTCGCGCGCGTACGCCGGGCCCACCAAACTTGCAGCACTTTCTCCCAGCCCCCATCCGCTGTCACCCTCCCTCCATCCGTGCGCCCTGGCCCGGCTGGCCCGACAGAGGTTGCCATAACAACGGACAGGAATGCTCCAACATATACAAAGCCGGCAGGGCGCGACGAGCACGCAGCCCCCGGCCCCGCGCCCTCTGCAGCCGCGCGGGGCTAAGGACGCGCGCCGCGGCTCCCCGGCCGGCCGCCGGGCGCGCAGGGCGTACTCACAATGAGCGGGATGGTGCGGTCTTCGCGTAGCTGCTCTGGCCTCCCGCCGGCCCTCTGCGAGCCCCGGCCGCCGGAGGATGCTGCGTGGGCTCGGTTGTCCTGCCATAAGTAGTAGAAAGTGCCGAGGATCCAGGCTACGGTCAGGATGGCGATGGCATTGGCGCGGATCTTCCTCATGGTGGGCGGGCGTGCGCCCCGAGTGGGGGCCCTGGCCGGTTGCTCTCGGGGCCGGGGTGGGGGCGCTCGCAGCCCCAGCTGTTTGTTTTCGCTCGCGCCTGGCTGCTCAGTCCTGCAGAGCAGAAAAGAGAGAGAGGTGGGGGGTGGGGGGTGATAGGGAGAGACAGGAGCGCGGAGCGATCCTCACGGTCCTAATGCCCTTCAGCCCCGAGCGCGCGCGTCCCCCGGGCGCCCATTCATTCGCGCGCAGAGCCCGCCCCGCGCTCCAGCCCCCGCCGGCTGCCCCGGCCGCTGCGCACGGGAAGAGGAGCACAGCGGGTGCGAAGCGGCGCTGGAGCAAGGCCCCGCGAGCGAGACGCCCGCGGTGGAATGGCGACGGGCCAGAGCCAGCCTCTGCTCCTACCGCTCAGCGACCGAGCGCCCGGCGGCTGCCCCCGCGCGGCCCGGGTCGGTCCCGCCTACCTCCACCCACCCCCGGCCCGAGCGGCCCTGAGTCACCGGCTGGAGATGCGCGACCCCGGCCCGGGCCCGCGCCGCGATGCTGCGGTTCTAGGCTGCGCTCGGAACTACGCTCCAGTGCGGGGGTTTAAGGTGTGTTCTGCGAGGCCTCGGGAAGGGACGGCTGGGCGGAGGAGAGGTCGGAGTTTGCCCCGGAATCCTCCGCAGCCTAGGATTCGGAGCCGCGGGAGGGCCCGCTCGGAGGAGGGGTTGGAAGCTGGTGCACTTGACATTCGAAGAGAGCGGAGGGGATGTGACTCGGCTTCGCCGCGGGCGAAAGGATGGAGGTACAACTACCCCCCACATCTTCCATCGGCCTGGGGCTCCCAGCTTTCAGGAGTCTTCAGGTCCAGACCTTTCATTGTACCCTGAACAACCCTGAGGTATCATCACCTCTATTTGTCAGGGAGAAAGGAGACCAGAGAGGCTGGAAGATTGGCCCGAGGCCACACGACTAATTAGTGGGCAGAGCCCAGTCTAGAAGCAATCTTTCCGTTTGCACTTCCCACAAAGTGCAAAACACGGTGGTGAGACACGGACACAGAAATCACGGAGATTTGGCCCCAGCCCCGGAGGCATTGAGAATCCCGTGTGAACTACTCGGGTTCAGAGCAGAAGGAGAGGGGGGCTACGTGAACTCTGGGAGAGCAGCAGTGTCGGGCACAGAGTAGACGTTCCATAAACTGAGCAGGGATCACAGAGGAAGAAATGATGTATTGCAAGGTAGTCTTAGAGAAGGCTTCTCACAGAAGGTGGATAAACCTTTGAGTAAATTCTTCAGAGGCAGGGCTGGGCACCGTATTAAATGCACGAATAGTGAGAGCAGAGGTCCAGAGGATGGCAGTGCTTGGTGTGTTCCAGGAAAGAGAGCTGCCTGGTATTGGGGGGCCCAGGATGCTGGAAAGGACTTGGGAGTTGACTTTGGGCGGGCTGGGCCCTGGACCGGGGGCAGAGTTGGGACGGAGTTTGCTTCTTGCTGGTGCTGCTGGACACCGGCTCTCACAGAGGGTCCCAGCCCCCATTAGGTCCCCGACTCTAAATGAAGCAGCCTCACCACTCAGGCGAAGGTGAGGTCACAGCCCACGTCTTCCCCAACCACCCCTATCAGGAGCACTCATTTTTCTCTGTTTCTCCAGCATGCAGGACTGAACCATGCGTGTAACAGAGGCCCGTTCCGTTTCTGTTGGAATGAAGGAAAATGAAGAAAGAAAAGCCTAATGAGTTTTTGCTGCAGAAAGATCACGGTCACTACTGCAGTACGCTCTTCCTCACTCAGAACAAGAACCGTGAGGGCATGTGGACAAGTCCAGAAACGGCCCCACCGAGAATAGGACCCTGGAAAGAGAGTGTGCAAAGAGGGTCTCACAAAGACTATCAGGGAACCCAAGGCCCGAGGCAGGTGGCAGTCAGGACCAACAGGAGATGGATGTGGAGATGCCATTGGCCCCGGAGCCGTGGGCCAGCCTTGCTCTCCTGGGTGTCTCCTGCCTGGGAAGTTTAATTAGACCCCATAGGGGCCAGGATTCATCTCCAGAGAGAAAACCACTGTCAAGCCATAGACTGGTTTCCTCAGGAATCATGAGGCTGATCCAGGGGTCATGCCCTCTGTGGGAAGCCAGGAAAAGCTTGCTGCCTAAGAGTCAGGCCCCACGGGCATTTCCAAACCCTAAGAAATTGTAAGGGAACTGCCCTCCTCGTGCCCTCCTCATGCCCCCAATTCCACACAGGAATTGGTCAGCAGAGTGGAAAGACTTGGGGGGATGGCCCTCTGTTGCCCTGGGCTTCTTCCCTCGGCCCAGCCTGGCCTGTGCATGTCTAACTGCCTTTGGTCTTGAGAAAACCAGGTGAGAGGATGTGGGATCCAAAGACATTACATCAACCCCTAGTGAGAAGCTCCAAACTCACCCCTGGGCATGGGGAATGAAGCTGGAAACGGAAACCAGGCTGATGGGGTTTCCGATGGTTCTAGAAGAAGGGCTGTATGAGGCGAGGGAGGGAAGGAGGAGCTAGGATTTGGCAGGATTTCCCTATGTCTCACCTCTTACTCCCCGGGGTCAGTGGTGAGGATGCTACCTTTCTGTACCAGTTGTCACTCCCTGGTAGCTCCGTCTAGAAGAGAATGCTGTCTGCCCTGCCCCACGCACCCCCATGCCACCACCATGAGGACAAACCCGCAGGGAAAGAGCCTCTCTAGATGACGTTAGACTTCACAGGCAGCCCTCCCTCGGATGGACACAGAGAACTTCCCGTGAGAGCTGGGAGGGGTGGGGGTAAGGAGATAGGTCATTACCGTGCTCATTTGGCTGATGGAAATTTGGCCCAGGCAGAGATTAAGCGATGGAGCCACAGGCACATTGGGAACTTGGGGCTGCCACCTCAGCTACAGCCCAAGGGCTTTCTTCCAGATTTGAATCCTAAATAGGTAGAGGGCTGAGCCTCAGCCCTCCCCGAGATGGAGTGCAGTGTTCAGAGATGACAGGGAACATTGTTTCCTTTCTGGCCCAATGAGTGGAGTCCAGCGGAACCAGAGAATCAAAGTGACACCAAAGAGACTGGGTGCCGCCCGGCATTCACTGGACAAGAGCGGTAGTAATAATAGCTGAGGTTCACTGGGTACTGAGCAGGGGCCACATGCTGAGCGGGCTCCCCATATTGTGCTCTCTGAGGCCCTACACCCCCCAACCCGGACTTGGGGAAACTCTGGGTGGTGGAGAGCCACGCAGCAGGGAAGAGGCAGGCCTGGGTCCCCGAGCCGGTGTCTGGGCGCCAGTACCAGGCTTCCGAGCACACTGGGCGAGCACACTGGGCAGTCTGCAGGGTGGTCAGAAGTTCTGTACACAGGGACCTCCCGTCCCCACTGGGGCTCCCATTTTCTCCTTGGGAAAAGGGGGCATACAGGGAGATGACCTCCAAGGTCCCTCCGACTATGCCCTTTTGGACCACTGGTTCTTTGGGCATTTTCTTCCAAAATGTGGCATTGCTCTCCGCATGGTCCTTCTCTTTCAAAGCTGTCGAAGCCAGCACTCATGAGGGTCCGCTGGGCAAAGCCATGTGCCCCTGGCGCCCCTAGAGACCCGAGGGAACTCTCTGCCCCTGTGCATGTGATGTGGTGGGGAGAAAGGCTGTGGAGTTCTGCTGGGACCCTGGCTCTGGAGTTGGATGACCTGCATTCAGTTGCTGACTCTGTCCCATCCTAGGAGAGTGGCCTGGGTGAATTCTTACCCTCAGTTTCATCAGCTGTAAGGGACATTGACAGCCCTTAACTTGCAGTACTGTTGGGAAAGGTAGGAAATAAAGCAGAGACTCCAGTGCTGGTAACCGCCCCCACCCCAACTCTCGCGCCCCAACCACGCGCCTCTCACAGGCACTGCTGCTGGCTCCTCTGCCCAGGGCACCTGCAGGGGACTGCTCACCGGGGCTGTGAAGGAGGACAGACCCTGGACAGGCCCAACACGGATGACTGTCCTGCCGCATCGGGGGATGGCTGCCTGTGTCTTTAGAGCCTGTGCTGAGCCGCCTGGAGGGGGGCGGGGAGAGGCAGTGTGCAGGGGCCCAGCTGCTGCTGGGTGTCCATCCTTGCCAGCATACCCATTACCCTTGTGACTCGGCTGCTTAGAAGCCTCTTGCCCTGTGCGCAGCTGCAGCAGAGACCCGGGTGGTGGGTGAGGGGGACTGGGTAGACATGGTGAACAGAACCTATGGTACCAGGCAACAGGCACCGTGCCAAAGCAAGATCTCAGAATACTCACAATGACCCCGGGAGGAAGGGGGTGGGGACCGGACCCTCCCTTGCACAGACGAAGAGACTGGTGCCCGCAGGGGTCGCCCAGCCATCAGTGGCACATACGATGCCCACTGCCAGCCGGCCTCACTGAAGGCACCACCGGAGGGAATGTTATTTCTAAGCTAAGTTCCTTATAAACCATCAAGGAGAGGACCTGGCTCTTGGAAAGGAACTCCAAGAGTCTTATCAGTCATCGTTGTCCTATTTGGCTTTTCGGATCAGTTTCTGCCACTAGGGTGTAAGCTCCACCAGGCCAGGAGTTCTTGCGTGTTTTGTGCCCCGTGGTCGCCCCAGCACTTCGAACAGCACTTGGCATGTAGCTGCACATAGTATATGTTCATTAAGTACTTGCTGCTGGGAGGGATGGAGGGATGAGGAGTGGGTAGCTGTGCGCAACCTCGGTGCAGCACTAGGGCCCAGAGAAAGGGGGTGACTCGCATGGGGTCCTTGTGGGCCAGTGCGGGGAGTAACTCCAGTTCCCCAACAGTGCTTCCTCAGGAGCACTGCCCCCCTCCCTGCACCCCCAGGACCAGGGGCCAGATGCTGCAGCCCCAGGATGGCAGGGTGGGCTGTGGGGGCCACAAAGGTCCTCTGTGGTCCCATCAGAATTTGAGGGGAGTGACCCTGGTCCTGGTGGGTAACTGCAGGAATATTATTACTAATCCTAAAAGGAGCCAGCTGTTGCATTTGGGAATAATAAGATTGCAGGGGCTGAGGGTTAATTAGAAATGTGTCGAATGCTTTTTCTTAACAGTAAGGAATTTCTACAAAGGAGAAATGTATAAATAAAGCCAGCTGGTCAGCAGAATTGGTCCCGGAGGCAGAGCCCTTTGCAAGGCCTCCCTGACCTCCCCATCTCTCTGGTGCTCTCCTTCATCCCTCCCGCCTCTCCACAGCCTCTCTGGAAATGAGTGGCAAAGATCCTCAGAGCCGAACAGATGGCCCAAAATGCCAGGGCAGTGCTTGTCACATGCTTGTCTCTCACCCTTGAACGGGAGTTCCTCTGAGTAGGGCCTGGCAGCCTCCTTTGGTCACCAGTTTCTAGCACAGTATTAGGGCATTGTCGCAGCACTCCCTGAGTATTTGTGCAACAAGTGAATGAGCAGATAAATACCTAGGGCACACTCTAGGGCTGCTGCTACACCCCATTGTCCCATGAAAATGCCACAAGCTTGCTCGGAAGGCAAACCTTGCTTACCCACGGGGTGCCATGCCCAGTCCCTTTCTTTCTTTTCCTTCTCGAGTGCCTACCATGCCGGGCAATTCTAGGTTCCAGGGACCTGAAAATGACCGAAACCTGATCACAGCTTCTGAGGAGCCCAGTAACTGATCGTGGGGAAATACACATCAATTGTCACAAGAGGATATGATGGAAATCTCTAGAAGCACAAAGGAGACTTCTTCAAGATTGGGGCTTCATCTTGAGAGCTGGATCTTAAAAGGCAGGCAGGGAGGCAAGAGTGAAAGGGTGTTCTGGGAAGAGGAAGAGGCCAACAGAGGACACGAGGATATGGAAGTGCGTGGGAGCACAGGAAATGGCTAGGGGTTTGGGGGTACCGGGTAGGGGGCGGTGATGGTAACAAGGGCAGAGGTGTAGGCATTGACCAGGTATCTTCCTTCTCTGTCCTTATAGGACATTTGGACTTACTCTAGTAAACCATGGAGAACCATCGAAGATTTTAAACCAGGGAGTGACATGATCAGTTACAAATGTTAGTGAGGAGGCTGGAGACTAGTGGAAGGGGGTCATAAGGATACTACGATCTTCCAAGCAAGCAGTGCTGTGGGCCTGGGTTAGGGTGGAAAATCTGGAGGAGAGAGAGAGGGCAGACTCAAAGGATTTGGAGATTAGTTGGAAGTGAGGTTAGAGAAAGGAATGAAGACTAGCATACACACTTCTTGTGTAGGAGACAAGTGCTTTGGTGTAAGGTAACCCACTACTAACTGAAACAGGAAATGCAGGTGGAGGAACAGATTTGGGAGGCATGTTCCACTGAACTGGAGCTCTCTGCGGTCTGTCCAGAAAGGCCGCTGTAGATCCAGCCCTGGTGCTTAGGAAGAGGAGTGGAAGGAGCCGGTCAGGTAGAGATGAGAAAACCGGAAGCCCAGTTGGGGCAAATGCATTGCTGGGTGGCTGCCCATGCGCCCAGCACCTAGGCATAGGAGAGAACCGTGTGCATCAGAGATTAGGACTTCTGCGTCCCTGGAGTGAAAACAAAGCCACAGAGAATTGACAATTTTTTCTGTCTCCATCAGATGCCCTGTCTCAAGGCCCTGGACCCAAGCTCTTGGGAATACTCATTTCTTTATCAAGGACCTCTTTACCTGGTACATATTAGAACTGACCCCTCGACTTAGGGCTGAAGCAAAATCTGGCCGAGAAGGAGATTATGTGGTAAGACCAGAGAGAATCTGAAATGCAAAAAGACCCCTGGCCCTGCTCCTGCATCTC
Organism: Procyon lotor; assembly: GCA_028646535.1. NCBI lineage: Eukaryota > Metazoa > Chordata > Mammalia > Carnivora > Procyonidae > Procyon > Procyon lotor. The sequence goes on along the minus strand of CM053609.1, from coordinate 94,489,501 downwards.
CTGTAGTCTAACTGGGCCTAGAGCTGATACCTCCATTTTCCCCGAGAAACTTGGAGGTGGCAATTAAGGGAATGTTCCTGGGATTGGTACATATTTTGAAGCTCTCAGCAAGGCTGAAAATATCCATCGATATATTTTGAAGTGTAATTTCCACTCCCTTACCAGCCAAAATAATTGAACAGGAAGAAAAAGCTGTTAATGCAGGAGGCGTGTAACATCAGATCCACATTGCCTGGAAATTTACCATTTCAAAGCAATTGAGGGTTTTTACTGCCAGTGTTTACAGTCATACATGTCCCCTCTCACTGAAGCCATCAAAAGGCCCATCAATCTGGCTTTGGACACTGAAATAGTTCACAGTGTCTGGAGCGAATGTCAAAGCAGGCAGAATTAAAAAAAATGATCCTGCCGTTTTGTCAGCATATAAATCATGGGGGCGGGGGGCTGCCTCCTGGGAGGCGGTGTAAAAAGCTGGGGTTGTAGGTGCTCCTGGATCCCGTGGTGGCAGAGCTCCCTTGGCATGGCCAGGCACCCCCTCCTTTCATCTCGGCGTCTCAGATCTGGGGTCCACGCACAGGTTGTCCTCTTGCTCGAGTCTGGGTGGGCATTTCTCCCTCCTGCCCAACAAAAAATGCCAGCCTCTGCCTCCGGCCCTGTGACCCCAGATCCGAGTGCATGTTCCCCAGGAGGGGAGTGATGTCACGCTGCCTTACAGCCTCTGCCCAGCTCAGCGGGGGGAGACAGTAGACTTTGCCGACTTTCATCTTCTGTCCACTGCCAAAGCCTGTGTGCGTGTGTGTGTCTGTGCATGTGTGTCCATGCACACACGTGCACGCATGTATGCTATTTTTCAATTAGAATGTGACTTCGGGTTTTTCCTGGAAATTACCGATTTCTTTCCCTATATTTGTATCCAATGGAGGAAATTTCTAAACCTGTGCCCAAGCATCTGTCTTTCATTTTGGGATCCCTATCTTTCTAAAGGCCACTATCTAAAAGTGCCATTACCTCACTTGGTGACCCTGGAAAAGGCATTTTTTGGGCCTCTTTCTTGTGTTTGAAATGAAGGCTTTGGCACAAGGGACTTGGAAGGTCCTTTCTAGTGCTAGCATTTTAAAACTCTATTTAGTTATTTTAATATTTTAATTTTTTTAATTTTTAATTATTTTAATATTTTAAACCATTCCTGCCCCAACAAGAACTATTGGCAATAAACCGAGACACAGTTTTCTTTATTATCATTTAGTCCCTCCACACACATTTTAATATTTTAAACCATTCCTGCCCCAGCAAGAACTATTGGCAATAAACCGAGACACGGTTTTCTTTATTATCATTTAGTCCCTCCACACACATTACATACATACATATACATCCAAACAATTTAAAATATTCCATGGGTCAAGAACCTAAAAACTTCTGGATCACAGCAGACCTAAAAAGGAGAAGTAAGAAGAATGTACAAGAAATTGGTACGTCCAAGATGTCTGAGGCAGGGAACTTGAGAAGTGGGAGACTTTTCATCATACATTCTTTTGCATCTCTTGATTTCTATGCCACATGCGTTTATTACCTCTTCAGTTTCAACATTTTTTTAAGCAAGGAAGAGTTTTCCTTTCTCTTTTTCCAGCCAGGAGCCTCCCTGCAGCTCACCTGCTGCGGGCAGAGGAGACCAGGACAGGGCTGGCGTCATGGGCCGGAAGCACCCCTCAGCCCAGGCCCTGCTCACGACCAGTCCCAGCCCCCCAGCTGGCTCGGCCAGCAGCCCTGCTCCCCCAGCCGTCCTGTGTGTGTGGAGCGGTTCTGTAGGTGGGCACCACTGCGGGCTGCCCTGGCCGCGGGCGCTCCAGCTGGGGTGTCAAAATGCTATAGGGACTCCATTCGAGGCGTTCCAGGAAGGGGCTAGCTCTCCCGGCTCCGGGAGCCTGGGGGCAAAGGGGCCTAAGAGTCCAGCCAACGGGGAAGTACATGCATCTGGCTTTAGGTTCTCCAGATCTTACCATTCTCTTTCAAAGACAGACTGCTTTTTGTTTTGTTTTCTGTTGCTAATATAACATGAGGGCAGGAACATAAAAGGAAAAAGAGGACGGGAGATGCATGGGGAGAAAGGGTCTTTAAGGCTCTCCTTTCTCCCGGCCCCAACCGCCGCCGCTGGCCTCTGCTCGGCAGAGCTGGGCTGCAGCATCTTGGGCAGGTCCCGCTCCCCTGCTCTTCTCCCCTAGTGTAGCTCCTGGTCAGCTTTCCCTTGTGACATCCAGCTGCCACCCGGCCTTTTCTGATGATCACTTTCGATGGGTGCTGGCCATCACTTGTGTCCCCTCCTTCCTTCCAGCCCTCCTCTGACTCACCGACGTCCCTGACACCCTGCCCAGAAACAGCCGCCATCTTTGAGGTCACCCCCCGGGACCGGCGCTGTCACCAGCCCTACAACTGGGATAGGCTCCTCCTCCGTCCGTCCGTAGTCCCTGTACCCGACTTCTTTCCGGGGTCAACTTTGTCCCCCAGCAGGCTGCGGGAAGGTGCGGGCAAGGGGACAACCTGAGAAGCCAAGGCAGAGCCAGACAAGGAGCAGCAGATGGAGACATGCACTTGACAGAGTGGACACAAGAGATGGAAAGATACAGAGTATGAGGGAAAACAGCTTCAGGGAAAGAGAAAGCAAAGAGCGAAAACCAATAAAAGCGTAATAAGTACTAAAACCAGAAAGGCCTGAAGAGAAACCATCCAGGGAGCAGCAAGCGCATGCCTGACACCAGTGGAGTCAGGTGAGAGGGAAGGAGCAGGAGGGCTGGGGCCGAGCCATGGGAGGCGGGGCAGGCAGGAGGCCTGGCGCAACAGAAACCCCTCGGGAAGGGTCGTTCACCTCCCACGCTGTGTGGCTTATTGGCCGCAGGGAGCAGAATCCATTTAAAATACAGCAAGCTGGGGCGCCTGGGTGGCTCAGTCGTTGAGCATCTGACTTTGGCTCGGGTCATGATCCCGGGGTCCTGGGATCGAGCCCCACATCGGGCTCCCTGCTCGGCAGGAAGCCTGCTTCTCCCGCTACCACTCCCTCTGCTTGTGTTTCCTCTCTCACTGTGTTTCTCTCTGTCAAATAAATAAAATCTTAAAAAAATAAAATAAAATAAAATACAGCAAGCATTTTACCTCGGTCTGTTTCTCGGTCTAGAAAAGGCTGGAGCCAAAGGCTTAGGGAACCATTCCAGCATTAGGACCCTGCCCGGACGACAGAGCTGAGACCATGAGACCCTTGCCCCCTCTGGGAATCAGCCTCCAGGCCACTAAACTCACAGCATGGTGATCCAAGTCCCAAAGGCTGCTTGTGTTATCCACTTCCACTGGGAAAGTCTCGACTTTCCTTCATTCTGTCTTCAAGCTTGTCAGAAAGCAGATGCTGTTCAAATGTGACAGCTGCACTAAAGGGATGCTCACAGGGAGCTCCCTGACCAGTGGGAATATTCGCAATGACGACTGAAGAGGCCTTAGGTGATCGGATAACAGCAAGACAAAGAAGAGAGCACCAAAGGGCATCGCAGATAAAATGGCCCCAGGGAAACCAGATGGGAGTTGAACTGGAAAACACAAACAACCTCCCTTCTTTCGCTGGACTGCGTATCTTTGGGAAACTCTAATCTGGGGAAGACTTGACTCTTCACCTCCCTGCCACAAAGTACGAAATAAGGCTGGGAGCGCAAAGTGGCGGAGAGCCATCCATCCATCACGCTTTGGTTTCTGTCCGACAGAGGGTTGGGAATGAGAGGTCTTCCTTCCCTGGCTCTGGAGCTTGTAAATTGTGTAAAATACTGTTCCAGGCTGAATATAAGTCCTCCAGTCTGCATGACATTTATATTCCTGAAAAACTTAGTGTATAAATCAAATCAAATTTTGCCTGCCAGAGAAGTTGGCTTTTCAAAATAAATTTGAGGTCAATCGCAGGTTTAAAGAGAAGAATGGCTTGTGAAGGTGAAAAATCATCCCAGTTCACGTCTGTAACTTTGGAGTTTTTGAATGTCTGATTTGGGTGGCTGTGGGGGTAGGGGTAGGACTGTCTAGAGATCCAGCTACAGTTTACTTGGAGATTGCGATTCAGTGTTACTTTAAAACAAAAAACTTAAATCAGATAGGTATGTTGCAGAAGCCCCTGCTAAAGAAATATGAATTTTAAAAAATCGATTGTGGAAAACTTCAAATATATATTTTAAGAGTAGTGAGGCTGGGGCCCCTGTGTGGCTCAGTTGGTTAAGCGGCTGCCTTCAGCTCAGGTCATGGTCCCAGGGTCCTGATCGAGCCCCACATCGGGCTCTCTGCTCAGCAGGGAGCCTGCTTCTCCTTCTCCCTCTGCCTGCTGCTCCCCTTGGCTCTCTCCCTATCAAAAAAATAAATAAAATCTTTAAAAGTAGCGAGGCTAATACTAAAAAACCCCACTCCAGCTATTATCAACTCCTGGCCAATCCTGTGAGAAACATGGACTTTTGGGCCAGATGACAGATACAGAGAATGAACTTCATAGGACAGGACAAAAAAGATTAATTGTACTGAGGCTGTAGGTCCAAGTTTCTGCATAAATGCCTTAGACTAGAGCCTGGAGTATAAAGGCTGAGAAACATATTCTTGGTTAACAACCAAAGAAAGCTAGGACTTAAAAAACTAAACCCCTTTTCCCCCCAGCCCCAGGCTAAACAACGCCAAGCAACAGCAACTGAGATTACCTTCAAGGAGGGAAAGGACTCAGGGGGTGGGGTGAGGTGGGGGGGGGAGACTCCCTTTTCATTAAACATTAAAAAAAATGTTTTCGTACTATGTGCACATATTACCTATTTTCAAAAGTAACTTGTAAAGAACAAGTGTCGTGAGGCATTGCAGTAACCACACCAACCACATATGACAAAACAGCAAACTGCCCAGAATCAAGACCACCAAATCTTTGTTATGTTTTGACCTGGATTTGCGTCCCTGGAGTGAAAACGAAGCCACAGAGAACTGACAGTCCTCTTATAGTAATTTGCTCAGGCAGATGAATATACAACCTTCGAATCCAAGGCCATACGTCATCTGAATAGATGTTTCATGTAATATAAGAAACCCGAGCTCTGGGGCACCTGGGGCTTAGTTGTTAAGCGACTGCCTTCGACTCAGGTCATGATCCCGGAGTCCCAGATCAAGTCCCTCATCAGGCTCCCAGATCCGCAGAGAGTCCGCTTCTCCCTCTAACCTCCTCCTCTGTCACATTCTCTCACTCTATGTCAAATAAATAAATAAAATCTTTTTTAAAAAAAGAAAGAAAGAAACCCGAGCTCTGAGAGCTGGAGTAACTGGACTTGGGGCCGAGGGTCCCAGCAGTCCTGGAGCCGGAGGGACCGGCGTGCGCGCTGAGCCCGAAGCCCTGGGTGGGAGCCTGGTCGGGACTCATGCATCATGCCCGACCTGCTCATCACCACCCAGATCCACACGGAAGTAGGCCCCACCCCGGTGGGTGCTGAGCGCTCAGCTCCGGAGCTGATGCGGCATCTGGGGGCCTCAAAGAGAAGTGTGTGGGGAAACAACTTTTGTGAGTGCTTCCTCAGCGACCCTCCCCACATGGTCCTAGACAAGCTGGAGCGCAAAGCTTCCACGTGCTGAGCATGACATAGGTAGGCCGACGCTGGTGCGGGGTATGCACAAGGTGTCTTCTCACACTGAGGAGCAGACGGGGCACCCTTATGTGGCATGATTCCCAATCCTGAGTGTCCGTTTACTCGCCGTCCAGCCCCTCACTTCCCAAATCGTCATTTTCCTTTGCCCGGCACCACTGGGCAGTGAGTGGCCTATGCTGACACCTGCCTCAGCCCATGGGAGAGGGCAGGGCCCTTGCCCCGGGGCCTCCAGCTGCCCCTCCATCTCCAGGCCTGGCCAAGGGCCTGAGCAGAGGTCATGATCTCTGGGCAGGCTAAGGGGCCCACAAGAGCCAGGCTGTCCTTGGCCGGGAGCTGGCCAAGGAGCGTAGCCCCAGGATTGGGTGCGAGGGTCCTGCATTGTTAATCCAAGCCAATAAAGGGCTGTGATGACTGGTTGCTCAGAAAAAAAAAAGAAAAGAAAAGAAAAAAGAAAAAGGAAGAAACCCCAGCCCTGAATGGTTACATGGGTGCATACAATTGTCAAAATCCACAAACAGTACTTTTAAGATTTGTACTTCATTGTATATTCATTACGCTGTGCCTCAGTAAAGTATCATTAACAACAAAAAGCTTAGCCCTTGTGAAGAAAGACTGAGTCAAAGAATCACCATTCAGGGGTTTACTGGGTAGGTGGTTCAGAGAAAACTGGTGTTTTGAGAAGACAACACGATGTAGACTTTCTGCAAAAACTTGCTCTTTGGAAACCATCACTACAGCATGTGCTTTTGGTTAAGCATTCCACGGCTGAAACGCAACTCTGTGCTGAGATGCCGAGAGGATGAGGCAAGATCTTGGCCAAGGTCAAGCTCTGCTGATGGTTTGAGAGGGGGAGGGCAGCCAACTGCTCTGCACTTGTGTAATATTTAAAAAAGAAAAACTAACCCCAAGCCATCTTCTGTCCCTTTTTGGAGCCAACATTAGTCCTGTTCAGTGTATCCAAGAACTCAGAGGAAGCTGCATGTATGTGGCTAGACCTCAGGCCTACCAAACCTCCAGGGCCCATACATACCTACTTTGATTAAAAAAAAAACTAAGCTAGCTTGCTGGGACTCCAGTTGGCTCTACGGGTTGTGACAAAAGACGTCACATGAAGTTAGGGTTCATCTATCAAAGGGCAGAGAAATATACTTTAGCCTTCCTTTTGGCTATCTGGTTACTCTTTCTGGAACTACAGCAACAAAATGACCCTAATTTGGTAGAAAATGGGGGCTCGTGTCTGTATCTGGGTGACTATTATAAAAAGAGCTGCAAGCTTAGCATATTTGGTCCAAATCTGTGCTACACAAAGAAAAGCCAATACACCAACACCGTCTCTGGGACTGAAACTAAGCACAAGGATGAACTGGAAAGCGTATTTTCTGTCAGGTTATAGGGAACAGATAGATATACAGAGAAATGTCTTTTGGCAGTTTATGAGAATATAAACTACATTTTGAGCATGTCTGTCTTACTGATGGCCAAAGGTAAGAGGGACAAAGTCCAAGGCCAGTCAGGGCTATACGAGATGCAGGCCCCAGAAACTTCCCAGTCTCCCTGTGAGGTGATCTTGTCTTAGGACTTACGGACGGGTAACAATGTGTTAACACTGGATCCCTCAAATTTTCTTAGGCAGTCATGACAACATAAAAAAAGAGAGAATATTTTTAACTCATTGGTTTAATGTTTTCCTTTTAAAGTACCTAATTCTATTCAGTCCTCTATAGTATAGTCTTAATTTCTCCTATCCGTAAAATGAGAAACACTCATTCCTTTTTTCTCAGTATCTTCCCATCTACAATACTTGGCAAACTTGCCTAATTTCCATTTTGTGCTTATCTCCTACTAAACCTTATAGCACTAGCAATGCAGTTGAAGATAAAGATTTCTCTTCTTAAAAAAAAAAAAAATTCTCTTCTTTCTTTATTGTTGAATACTGAACTAAGTAGAAAAGTGAGTTCCTAAGGCCACACACAGCACATCTCTGGTGAGAAGCGTATTTTGACCCCAGGTGGAACAGCAGATGGAGGAAGCAGGTTTCTCTCTCGTCAATGAGACCAGGAGGACATGGTGTGGCATCCTGCTTCCCTCATTCCCCCCCTTTCCGCGCACAGTCTCCATTCCCAGAACTGGGGGCGGGATGAGTGCAACGACAAAGCAGAAGGCACATAGCTCCCAAGGGAAAGTGCCACATAAGAAACAGTGGGATGTATTGCAGAATGCTACAGCTAGGAGGGTCCTCACAGCACATCTAATCTCAACTTCTAACTTTATTGGTAAAGAAAGGAGCCCAGAAAAGTTAAGTGATTAGTCCAAAGATACACAGCTAGTGGCCAGAACTAAAACCTAGGTCACCAGCCCGTTCCTCGGATCCTCTAATGCACAACAGAACGGAGTACAGGGAAAAGCAAAATAGACCATTAACTCTATGGGCTACATCCCCATTAATCCACGAACCAAATAAACATACCTCTTTGAAAACTACCCATGTTTTAATCTCCCATTTCTTTTCAGCTGTTAGCTTACTAAGCTCAAATGTTTGGTTCTTTATTCAGACTTAATGGATACCCTGGCGGCCTGAATAATCAGAGTCCCAACTCTGCCCCAGCATGTTGAAGCCTGAAAAGGGAGATCTTTGGGAAGCAGGAGTAGAGTAAAAGTAGCCTCTCCAACTCAGGAATATTCTGGACCACACATCATGCTTATAATAATGCTGACTCCAAACTCAGCAGCTTTTGGAGCTTATGCAGGCAGAAAAGGCCACAGACTGTCCACTTAGCAAGAGGAAAATGCAAGAATTAATAACAAATAAGGAAGCTAGAAGGAGGGCAAGTGCTTTGGATTCAGTCTGAAAGGCAGGGAAATTAACTAGGTCCATTCAGAGCAGAAAATGACCTTGTAAGACAGTGTGTGCTACATTTGAAGAGGATACAACCCAGGATGTGTGAACTAGGTCCTTTGACATTCCCTATTCCTATGCAAAGGAAGTCAGTTCCTGATTATCCCTCAAATAATAACCCATTTGGTCTAGTTACCCACAGTATCCAGGGACCTCCAACAAGAGTGGGCTATAGACAGACCTGGTTAGATGGAAATAATAGTCTAATGTACTTCCCACCTTCCCAAATAACACGCTGGCATTAAAGCAAGGGCCTTGGTGCCTCAAGCAAGGGGGCTGACTAACACATCTCCTAGCAAGCTGGTGGGATAGGTATTGGAACAAGCAAGATACCTGGCTGCATGTAAGCCCCAGGCCATCATTGGGTGTGAAACCACTCCAGGACTGGGGACAGGAAGAAGGCATAAGGCTTTAGCATGAGGAGGTAACTTGGTGAACAGCTAAAGTATATCACTGCATTCCACAACAGAAGTATTCTGGGGACTATGTATTATATTTACATTATTCAGATCAAGAGTTCATCATAACAAGGTCATTCTTACACCCTCTTTCAGCTTATCTCACCCAAGAAATACCGATTCCCACTGTATTCCTGAAGGATCAGGTACTCCAAAAATGGCCACTTAGCAACAGAAAAGACAAAAGATCAGAAAGAAGGATCCTTTTAAAATATGTAATAATTAAAAAAATATATAATAATTAGTAAACTAGCAAACCAAGAAACTGTTTTCTTTAAAAGTAAAAAGTGATACCTCTCATGATGATGAGATAGGATGAAGGGGAAAAAAAAGGAGGAAAGGATAAACAAATGAATGAAAAACTCAGAGAGGTAAGGTAAACTGAGAATTCAGATTATAGTCAAATGTTAGGGCCCCACACTAACAGACAGAAAAGGAAGCCGAATGAAAGCTCTTTCTGCCTGCTGGGTTCCTGAGAGTCTAAAATGAGGGATTAAAACGGCTTTATTTCAATAGAACACATTTTGTCATCTGATCTCCATCCGTGACATGGATAAGAATAAGTAACTTATGACTGCACTCTTAAAAAGCAACAAATCCCTGAACATTGTGCCTTGTTCACCTTAGGATAGCAAATCACTGCTTGTGTATCATACACACAAAAAAGACCTAACTTTTACTTTATGTTTTTATTTTAAAATAGTGTTTCCAAAATACACTGATTACAAGGGGAAAGGAGTCAATAAACGATGGGTAACAAAGGGGATGCAGAGAGAAGACTCTAAGCCTAGAAACCCAATGATCTGGGCACATCAGAGTCTTCTCACTACTGCTCACACGGAGGCTTGGCAAATGTACCAGGACACAAGCTAAAGGGTTAGAAAGAAGCATTCCCTTGATATATGTTCCTAAAAGGTGATATCAATTGGTACTCACTCCAGAAATGTGAGCCCACTCTGCCCCATCCAATCTCTAGATTCTTCTATCCTAAGTAAATTATCCAAGATACATACAAAGACTTATACAAAAGACAGTTCATCACAGCATCACTAAGGAAGGATCTGAAAGAACCAAAATTTTCAACAGTGTGGAAATGGACAACTCAAGTAAGGTAGAACCACTAGGAATCTACTTTCAAAGATGAGGGGCACAGGAAATTACTTGTGGCACTATGTTAAGTGAGGAAAAAATGGGATGCCACGCTCTATATATACATGACTCTGAATTTTGTTTGTATTTTATGCATTTTTAAATAGTGAAAGGAAATTCATGGACATACCAGCAAAGATTAGCTCTTTTCTAGAGGGAGGGAAGAGGGAAGATCTTTATTCCTTCTTTAATTTCTGATGAACACACACTACTTTTCTATCAGCAAAAAACAATAAATATTTCTTTTATAATATGCCTGTCTTAAAATATCTCATTTGAGGTCACCATTGTCAGTCTTCAGGATAGGGTGCTAAAGGCTGACTCAGAGAACAAAGAATCAAATCTACACAGTAACTTCTTTCAGAAGGGTGAGAAATCTCATGTGCCGGTCTAGCTTCCTTCTCTACGGGGGCTGCTGGCTCTGCTACTGGGCTTTGCAGGCAGCTCTGCTGGAGAATCCATTCCTTCTTTCCACAGCAACCACTACACCTAAATAACCTTGTGTTTCTCCCCTCTTTGCACGAGGATCACAAGGAAAGAGAATGAAAGCACCCTACTCCCTGTTTCAGAAGTTTTTCTGGCAACCCTAACCAAATGACCCAAAATCAGCTACACGGATTTGGAAACATAAGTCATCAGTTATGTTCAGAAACCATATATAAGAGCCCTATTTCTCAAGAATGACTATAAAACAAAATCTGTGAGTGCCACCTTGTGGCAAGCCCGACCACTCTAGCGACCACCCGTCACTCTCCAGGATTCACCCCCGGACTCTAGAGCACGGGGTCCCCCAATGAGCACATGGTCCACAGTAACCTACCCCACTGAACATACGGTCTCCAAGGAGGCTGGTACTGTTCACTTTCAAGGATCTCTAGTTTAGAGCCCAGAAATGCCTGTTTGGGGACAAAAGGGTACGTAGTGGCGGAAGAACAAAATGCAGATTCGTTTACACAGCATTCGCTGACGGGCTGAAGCTGTGCGGTGCGTGGTAGGTTGGTGCGCACGCTGTGCGTGGTACGTCCATGTGAGCGCCGTGCGTGGTACGTCCGTGTGCGCACCGTGCGTGGTACGTCCGTGTGCGCACCGTGCATGGGGTACCTGTGCGCATGTCATGCTCCTGCCGCAGGGCAGGGACCTGAGGGGCGGGTATCTCTTCCCCCAAGAATATTTACTGATTTTGTAAAGCTGAGAAGAAAAAAAGTTTTACATTTACAGTCAGTGAGCTTTGTGCTTAGAAGTTTTATTTATCAGTGTTAGAGCAACCATCACCAACTTGGGCACAATTTCAAAACAGCTCCTGTTGGATTCTGGCCATAAAATTACTGTTTTAAGTTTGTTATGATCTCGTAAAGTAAAAAAAGCTATCCTCGTACTTTAGAAAAACTACTAATCACTAATAATTTGATTTCATGCTCAAAGTGGTGGCTTCATGTAAAGAGATGAGACACCATAGTTCCAAACATCTAAATATACGAATTAATCTCAGAGTCCCACGCATGAGAGCAGGTGGAGAAATCCTCACAAGGCAACCCGACCGAAGGACTCCAAGAGAGAATTAAGTGTTGAAAAGAGGTCAGTATTACAAATCAGAAGGAACACAGAACACGGAAGGGACCCGACGTGGATTCTGAAAGAAAAGAATCTTCCTCTCAGAAAGGGATTGAGCCAAAAAACTGACTGGACAGGAGGACTCCAACGAACAGACAACAAACAGCATGAAAAGGAAAGCGGAGCAAATATCAAAGTTCTCTTGAGAGACGGTGCTTGTATTTCTCTCTGCCCCACCCGCTTAGAAGGCCTATTTCCAGAAAAGAATTTCCTCCAGAGGTCGGGTGGAAGCATATGGCAGGAAGTTGCTGCTTTGGTCCTGGACCCCTAACGGGGAGCCCTCTCAAGTGTGGAAATAAACTGAAGTGACCTAGATGGGATGGATCTCGACCAGGTGACTTGTGGGACAGCATGAAGCTAAGGAATTTATAGTTATGAGCTTGAACTGGGAAAATGAATCTGACTCCTTGTTCACCTCTCCAACCTCTGCAAGAATCTCTCCTGTCCTAACCCAGTGGGATTAAAATACTTGACTGCCCGCCCCTGTTAGAAAACCCAACATACTGGGCAAGGAAGAAATGTGTTAAAAACCTGAGCGTCTTGACAAGTCACTTCAGGGGAGAATCCTTCATCTGCTTTCTGTACAGGGGAAGCAAAAGAAGGAAGTAAAATAAAGGGCAAGGCCCTTTTGTCCACAAAAAATACAATAAGAGGGAAGCAAAAAGAATTCTCACCCTGCCCGATTAAAATCCAAAACCATAAGCTCCCCTTGAAGCAACAGCTCGGCTCCACCAGAAGCATCCTGGGATCGGCGTGGGTTAGCATTCCAAGTTGTGACACTAGGCTCTGACAATTAATGACACAGGAAGAGGTGACTTTCCCACCATGGCTCAGCTTCCCAGCCGTCCTCACCTGGGAGGAGAGCGGCTCTCACGAGAGCTTGACGGGAAGGTCTTCCCCGTATTTGCGGAGCAGCTTCTGATGGTTGTGGTCCACTGACCACTGCTGGGGCAGGTACTTGGGCTGCATGGAGTCCAGGAAGTGCTGACGCCAGCGGCTCTCCAGCTGCATGAGGGCACGCAGCCCGCCTTGGCTGTGGCACTGCACCACCTTCAGCCCATGAGGAATGTAGTTTTCGTTGGAAATCCTGGCAAGACAAAAAGCACAACAAGGGTCTGAGGGAGACAAGCACAGGACGGTGTCGCCGATGGCTCCCAAATGCTGCGGGCCAGGGGGCTGCCACCTGGGTAGATTAGGAGATTCCTGGACTTCTAAAGGTTGATTACTTTAATGCTTTAAAAATATATATATTTATTTATTTGGGAGAGAGAGAGAGAGCACATGAGCAGGGGCAGGGTTCGGGGTGGCAGAGGCAGAGGGAGAAGCAGATTCCCCACTAAGCAGGGACCCCAGTGCAGGGTTCTATCCCAGGACCTGGGATCATGACCTGAGCCAAAGGCAGGTGTTTAAATGACTGAGCCACCCAGACGCCCCCTACTTTAATGTTTTTAAAGCATCTTTCCTACATCTGCCATTTTGAAGAAGTCATTTGGACATATTGCACACAATCCAACAGAAGATATGTGGGGATTCTGAGCTATATTTATGGGGAGGCCACTGCCGGAAGCTCAGCCCCCACTACAGGAGCCGTACTCTCTGGCTGACAGTGAGTGAAGAACGTTGGTCTTTTATTTACTCTGGGGTTACTCAGGTACCAGCTCGTGCTTCTCAATCATACTCAGTATTTATATGGGGCTGCTAAATCACCCCACGTGTGCTAATGTTTTTTGTGGTTTTTTTTTTTAAGATTTTATTTATTTATTTGACAGAGAGAGACACACAGTCAGAGGGGGAACACAAGCAGGGGAGGTGCAAGAGGGAGAAGCAGGGTTCCCTTTGAGCAGGGAGCCCGATGTGGGGCTGGATCCCAGGACCGCGAGATCATGACCCAAGCCAAAGGCAGACATTTAACAACTGAGCCACGCAGGCACCGCTGTTCCAAGGTTTCAAATGCTGGAATACCTACATGTAAGATGCAAGGTGGGACATTTCTTTAGTGCTTCCTTTCTCGCAGGAAGAATGCCGAACCGTACGGCACAGGCAGTAGTCAGTGGTGCTGTAACAGCATTCTACGGTGACAGACGGGAGCGCCTTTGTGGTGGGGACAGCCTAACACGTGAACTTGTCGAATCACTGTTGTATACCTGAAACTAATGTAGCATTGTGTGTCATGTGTCACAATGTTGTGTCAGCTACGCTTCAATTTTTAAAAAAATTAAAATTAAAAAAGATGGGGGTGCCTCGCTGGCTCAGCGTAGAACATGTGACTCTTGATCACACGGTCATGAGTTCAAGCCCCATGTTGGGCAGAGAGATTACTTTAAAAAAAAAAAAAAATCAACAAATATAGATCTTGGGGCACCTGGCTGGCTCGGTCAGTGGCACATGCAGCTCGTGATCTTGGGGTTGTAAGTTCAAACCCCATGTTGGGGGTAGAGATTACTCAAAAATAAAGTCTTAAAAAAAAAAAGGCCAAACCGCATCCATGAGAGACATGTTTTGGTCCCATGAAATCATGCAACCAGTGCTATTTAATGGGAAGATGAATCCCTGCCCTCTTCCTATTTAAGCAGAGAAGCCTTAAAAAGTCCTCAATGTCCTGCAAACAGTGCTTTCACCTCCTGTGAGTAACGACTACTTTTCTCGAGGAAGCCCCTACCCCATGGACTCGGTTCCCCTCCTTGCATTCATATGCCTGCTCAGTCCTCCCTCCCAGGACCCCCTCCCCCAGTCCAGCAGTGCCAGTGCCCGCTGGGTATCTGCAGCCGCCGTATTGCTTAGCTTACAAATGTGCCCCTAACTTGCCTATCTTCCCCCAAACAGCTTCTCCTCGGCCCCAGACAGCTAAGTCCAGCATCCCTCTATCCAAGAGAGCAAGGTGATGGTTAGAAAGGTCTGTGGCTGAAAGGGGAAGTTTAGTTGTGTTAGCAAATACATCTGGGAATTGGTCAGAGGAACCATTCTCGTTAATTTCTCATTGGACCTTGGCAGATTACTTAACTTTAACCTCAGGGTAGCTAACATAAAACTTGTATAACGTCTATGCTACAAACTCACAAAATAGTTATAAGGATAGGGGCGCCTGGGTGGCTCAATGGATTAAAGCCTCTGCCTTCAGCTCAGGTCATGATCTCAGGGTCCTGGGATCCAGCCCCGCATCGGGCTCTCTGCTCAGCAGGGAGCCTGCTTCCACCCGTCCCCACCCCCCCCCGCCCCACCCCCCGCGTCTCTCTGCCTACTTGTGATCTCTCTCTCTCTGTCAAATAAATAAATAAAATCTAAAAAAAAAAAAAAAAATAGTTATAAAGATAAAACTCATTAGTAATGCTTTTTAACTTTGAAAGATTGAAGAAATGCAAGATAAAATGCTAGCAGTTACCAGTAAGATATCTAAATCCTATTTCATAGGGTTGTTAGAAGAACCGATTAAGGCAATTTATAGGAAGTTTATTAGCTTGGCTAAATAGATTAGGATATCTTGGCTCAGTCAGCTAAGCATCCGCCTTTGGCTCAGGTCTTGATCTCAGGGTCCTGGGATCAATTCCCACATTGGCTCCCTGCTCGGTGGGGAAACTGCTTCTCCCTCTGCCTGCTGCTCCCCCTGCTTGTGCTCTCTCTCTCTCTCTCTCTCTCTGACAAATAAATAAAATCTTAAAAAATATATTTAAATTGATTAAGATATCTATAACTTTGTTTGATAAATGTTTGCTGCTATCTTTAAGATTTTTAGGTAACAAAACTGTACAGGCAACCAGCATTGCTCTCACAGTTTTGTGAACTTATCAGTGCAATTCTTTCAGTCTCTAGTACTCCTGGAAAAGTGATAACGGGAAGCGAAACCAGAGCAGGTGGCCCAGAGTTTCTTTCACCTCAGCCACATACCCATTCATTTCTTAGGATCATCGGCTTCTCATTTAGAGCACTGAATTAAGTCACAAGTTCAACTCTGTACTCATGGGGAAGGAGAGAAAGCAAAGAAGGAAGGAAAAAGGAGAAAAGTAATATGAATGATAAGAGCAATTCTGGCCAATATTCTACTCGATGGGCCAGGACCCTGAATGCAGATGAGACAGCAAACATGAATCCAATGGTCTCAGTTCCCACAGACCTGGGTAAGAGACAAAAAGCCACATATATTGTACTCATAAGCAACTTCAGAGACTTGGGGGTATTTTTTGAGTATTATTTTCATATCCTGTGCTGACTTTAGGATCTTCTTCTACAAAGACTCTCTAAGGCCCAACTCCACTGCATTTGAACTCATCTGCTAATCATGAAAATGGACACAGATGACATAAAGGGTCAAGGACAGAAGGCAAGTCTCCTATGAAAAGGCAATTCTCAAAACAGATTCTTCTATCCACGCCCAAGGTATTTTAAGCCATTAGACATTCACTGGGATAACAGGAGGCTGTGCTGAGGCTGTGCTCTGCCCGTGCCCGGCAAGCATCCCCGCTAAGCAGGCAGAGCCCATGCCGTGGGGTATTCCCCAATCCCTTCTCAGACCGGAACCAGACACTGTACCTTGTCTCCAGGCTGGCGGCCTCCTGAAGCATCTCATCCGTGACCGTGTCTGTGTCGTAAAACTCTCTGAGCGCTTGCAGCAGCTCCACCTTCCGGTGGGCGGGCAGGCTGTCTGCATTGAGCAGGGCCCTGGCCCCAGACCGTACCTGCCGACGCTCAGGATCTTCCAGCAGGCGCAGCCCCTCCTCGGACCCGATGGGGGCCTGGAACTCCCTGGCCAGCTGCTGCTTCAGGTGGTTGTCGTAGTAGTTAGAGATGGCGTGGCAGGAGGTACAGAGCAGTAGCACATCGTGGGAGTTGTGGTCCTTCATCTCAATGGGGAAGTGCTTCCGGTACTCGTGCGGAATCACGTTCTTCCTGCCAAGCCCACCCAGGAGGCAGTGCTCGTTAGCACAGGACACAGAATGCAGGTGGAGCTAGAAGGTGGGCTACTGGCATCCTCATCTGGGCCTAAACAGGATGGAGAAGCCTCGGCCAACAACCCAACAGAGATTACATGAAGGCAATACTGCCTCTCCCACTCTTGGCCTTCCTCCCTAGCTGCACCTTTGTTTCCTCTCCCTGAGGAGCAAGTCCATACCACCTGCTAGCAAGAGTCAGCAGAGGGCCAAGGCAGGGGGAGGCTAATAACCACCTTTGCAGGCACTATGCTCCCAGAGAGGAAAAGTATCAGAGAAATGAAAAAAAAATTCTAATGACCTTTAACATCTAGAAAATAACTCTCTCAAATCATGTAGCAGTTCCTTCTACTCCCGAATTTGGAAGCCTGGTGACCTAAAAAAAGCCTGTCTCCTCATCTGAGGAACCCCTTACTCAAACTATTTCCAGGCTCATCAAGGCCCATTGTTATTTTCTAAGGAGAACTGAGTTCTCAGGAAAAACTCTTGGCATTTGCAACTATTTGTCTCATTTTGTAAGAGGAGAATGGGAAAGTGAGTTCCCGAAGGCAGGAAGTAGAGCCAACGTGTGCCTTCCGGTCGTCCAAATACAGGCATACCTCATACTGCACTTTGCAAATACTGCATTTTTTACAAACTGAAAGTCTGTGGCAACTCTGCATCGAGCAAGTCTATTGGCCTCATTTTTTTTTTTCAGCAGCATTTGTTCACATTGTGTCTCTAACATTTTGGTACTTTTTCCTTATTATTATATTTCTTACATGATGTGTGATCACTGTCACAGGTGTCACTATAGTGATTGATTTGGGAGGCCATGAACCACGCCCCATGAACCATGAGACGGTGCACTCAATAGACAAATATGTGTGTTCTGACGGCCTCACCAACTGGCCATTCCCGTGTCTCTCTCCCTCTCCTCGGGCCTCCTTATTCCTTGAGATGAAATGATATTGCTATCAGGCCAACTAATAACCTACTACAATGGCCTCTAAGTGTTCGAGTGAAAGGAAGAGTGGCGTGTCTCTCATTTCAAATCAAAAGCTAGAAATGATTATGTTTAGTGAGGAAGGCATGTCAAAATCCAAGACAAACCAAAAGCTAGGCCTCCTGCTCCAGTTAGCCAAGTTGTGAGCGCACAGGGAAAGTTCTTCAAGGAAATTAAAAGTGCTGCTCCAGCGAACACATAAATGCTGTGCGAACGAAACAGCCTTACTGCTGATATGGAGAAGGGTCAGTGGTCTGGGCAGATCAAACCAGCCATACGGTTATCTTAAGCCAAAGCCTAATCCAAGCAAGGCCCAAACTCTCTTCAATTCTGTGAAGACTGAGGCAGGTGAGGAAGCTGCAGAAGAGAATTCTGAAGCTAGCTGGGGTTGGTTCACGAAGTTTAAGGAAAGAAACTATCTCCATAAACATCAAAGTACAACATGAAGCCCCAAGTGCTGATGGAAAAGCTGCAGCAGATTATGCAGAAGATCTAGCTACGATCATTAACGAAGGTGGCGACACTTTCACTGTGGATGAAGCAGCCTTCAAAAGCCAGGCTGACTCTTGTTCGGGACTAATGCAGCTGGTGACTTGAAGTTGAACCCAGTGCTCACGGACCATTCCAAAAATCCCAGAGCCCTTCAGAATTACGCTAAATCTACTCTGCTTGTGCTCTCTAAATGGAATGACAAAGCCTGGATGACAGCATATCTGTTTACAACATGGTTTATTGAATATTTTCAGCCCACTGTTGCGACTACTACTCAGGAAAAAAAAAATTCCTTTTCAAATATTACTGCTCAGGGCGCCTGGGTGCCTCAGTCAGTTGAGTGTCTACCTTCGGCTCAGGTCATGATCCCAGGGTTCAGGGACTGAGCCCCACATCAGGCTCCCTGCTGTGGAGAGTCGGCTTGTCCCTCTCCCTGTGCCCTCCAGCCCCTACTCATGCTCTGCGCTCTCTCTCTCAAATAAATAAAATATTTTAAAATAAAAGAAAACATTACTGCTCATTGATAGTGTATGTGGTTACCCAAGAACTCTGATAGAGATGTACAATGAGATAACTGTTCTTTTCAGGTCTGCTAACACAACATCCATTCTGCAACTCATGGATCAAGAAATAATTTTGATTTTTAAGCCTGGTTATTTAAGAAATACATTTCATAAGGGCTATAGCTACCATAAAGAGAGATTCCTCTATTGGCAATATTGCCAATCTATTGCCCCTTCGCAAAGTAAACTGAAAACCTTCTGGAAAGGATTCACCATTCTAGATGCCATCAAGAACATTCATGATTCATGGGAAGAGGTGAAGATACTAACATTAATTAATAGGAGTCGCTGGCCCTCATGGAGGACTTTGAGGGATTTAAGCCTTTGGTGGAGGATGTAACTGCAGATGTGGTAGAAACAGCGAGAGAACTGGAATTAGAAGTGAAGCCTGCTTCACAAGTCGGTGGGACCGACTTGCTGCAACTGTTTCATCCCATGATAAAACGTAACGAGGATGAGGAGTTGCTTCTTGGTGAATGAGCAAAGAAAGAGGTTTCTTGAGAGAAGATCGACTCCCAGTGAGATGCTGTGAAGACTGTTGAAATGACAGCAATGGATTTAAAATATTACATAAACTTAGTTGACTAGGCAGTGGTAAAATCTGAGAGGACTAACTCCATTTTGGAAGGAGTTCTGCTGCGGGTAAAATGCTATCGAACAACATCACATGCTACAGAGAAAACCTTTGTGAAGCAAGGTCTTAAGCAGGCTCCATGCCCGGCATGGACCCCAATGCGACTTGATCTCATCAGCCTGAGATCATGTCCTGAGTTGAAGTCAAGAGCTGGCCATTTAATTGACTGAGCCACTCAGGCATCCCTAAAGCTTTTACTTTTAAGTAATGTCAACACCTAACATGGGCCTTGAACTTACAACCCCAAGATCAAGAGTCACACGCTCTACCGACTAATCCAACCGGTGGCCCTGACTCACTGACTTTATTGCAGTATTTGCTTTATTACGGGGGGCTGGAACCAGACCCGCGGTACCTCTGAGGTATGCCCAGGTAGGTCTGTACTCCATGAACAGTATCAAGGCTCAGAAAGCTGTGAGCCGCTCATGGGAGGATTACAAGGACATGCAGAGAAAGGCAGCTTCTGAAGGACACGGGTCTCCAGTCTTTCATGAGCAAAGGGATACGACTCTCTTTACGGCAAACTGTTACTGAGAAGAGTGGTGCATTCCTGAAACCAAGAACGGGGCTCAGGACAGGCAGGAGAGCATGACAGCAGGACCACACAGAGGGCAGAAGTTCTCGGGAAAACTGGGATGACCCCTAGGGATGAGTCTCTCAGCCAGAGTTGGCAGATTCGACCAAGACCCCTGAGGGCTCCACATGTGGCTACAAAGGCAGTTTCCATCAGAGACAGACCATCCGGTAGCCGAACCCCACACTCACCGAATGTACGAGTCTTTCTTGCCACAGACTACACACAGGTTCTCTTTAACCATCAGGTAATAGTCTCCTGGGGATTCGGGTCTTCCTGCGGGTTCAAACTGTAGCTTGACCACAAACGGCTCCTCACTCACCAGCTCTTAGAGGAAAGATAAGAGATCAGTGTTTGCCCACCTGTCCCTCAGGAAAGGAGCCCCACCTGAAATGCTCTCTGCAGTGTCCTGGCAGAGAGCACGATTTCTGGGTTTTGAAGAGCCACATCCCACTTGTGTCAAGGTCGTTCTGCCTTTTCCGTCCTTCCCGGCCCCTCGTCTTTCTCCCCACTCCCCAGTACCCGCAGGCACCCAGATGTAGATGCAATAGGACAGGTGAGTCTCCCACCTCCGATGCCTTTGTCCAGGTACCACTGAGCTTTCCTGCGGTCGCAAGTGCAGAGGGGCTGTCCATCAGGAGCATGGAGGAAGCAGTTATCATAGAGGGGTGATTTTCTGCAGGGAAAGGAGAGATTAATCTGAAACTGGAAGCTAACTAAGGGTCGAGGTACCGGATGCCTCCCACATGGTCTTCTGAGTGTCTCCGGCTATTCTCAACACTAGGGTCCAACATCACATTTATGGGGAAAAAACAAACAGGGCAAAAAATCATGTTTGTTCCTTCATCTGCATGGGGCCAGGAACTAAAAATGAATTCGTTTAGCTAGTTTTTATGTTTACGGAACAAGGAGTGAGTTGCGTAGTATATACAGCTTGGTTGTGAAAGTGGACAGGAACAGAGCACCAAGAACACTGCTCTACAGAGTCATCATTGGGCTAAACAAAGTAAATCAAAATTAAAGAACTTCAAGCTAAAGTAATGAGGGCCACGTGGGTTTATTTCTGGCTCATACGCAATACTTGCTTCAATTTAATCACCCAATTCCTAAAGGCACTCTGCTCCAGGGACCAAACTGCCACTGTGAAGTACTGATTAGTCATCTTTCTGCAACAGAGGCGTTAAGTTGCACAGAAAAACTCTCGCTGCTTAGAGAATGATACTGGCTTAGAGCTGGATGCCTTTCTAAATAATCGAATACCAAATAAACAGGAAATCAGATGATGCAGTTCTCCTAAAATGTATGAGGCAATTCATGTTATTCATTTTTGCAGCTACCCCAAGCAAGCAAGGAGTAATAATTATACCCTCATTTATAACTACAGAAGTTATAGGGCTCAGGTCACATCAGGATCAGTGACCAAGTTAAGCTCTCCTTATTGCCACTCAGTTCTAAAAATTAGAAAGTAGAAGAAGGGGAAAAGGACGAAAATACACAAATAGAGCAGAGGATAGCTCCAAATGTCCTTGAAGGAAAGGAAAAAAAAAAATATTAACCGCTAGAGCACCTGCTGCCCTACCACACAACCCTCTCCCCAGACCCAAGATGAGGCATCACGCCTTCTGCAGGAGGCTGGGCCTCTGAGTCTCTGTCCACCAGACAGAGAACAACTCAGTTACCTGGCCGAATAGCCCACCCCCAGGGGCTTTCTTTTATGCTTTCTGGGGTCTCTCCCTTGGTGGTTGCCTGGCATCATTCCATCCGTCTTAGACTTCTTATTTCTTGGCTTCTGCTGAGCTTCTGCTGCTTCCCCATTAACCTCTTCCCCCAGTCGGCTGAGTCCTTTGCTTCGGAATGGGATGTCTACCATATCCTGGCAATTTTCCAAGACTTTTCTCCAACCCATGTCGTCATCGTTTTCATCTACAGTTGAATTCCTAGAGAAAGGGTATCCAAGAAGATGGAGAAAGAGAGCCACTGAAATCTGGGCATCCCTGGCAGCATAAATCACCTGAAGAGAGAAGTCAGAGATCAGTGGAATCTGGAAGGCGCACCAGAGAGAGCAATTTCCAAATCAATCACAAAGATGCAGACAACTTTCAGGATTCTAATTCAAGATGGACAATACCCGAAGCACCGTATACTTCCTAAAAACCTTTTATGATGAACTATTTCGCACTATATGAAAGTAAACTGTATAATGAATCTTCATGTTTCTTGTCTATGTTTGTAACTAAAATAGCTAAAATAATGACTTACTCTGAATATTCAAAAATCCTAACCTATATAAACCAGTGAAGTTAGTTTCTATCTGTTACCAAAGCTGATGGACAGACTTTTCTCAAATTTGGCTGAGGGTAGTCACCACAAGTTTGACAACTAGTCCATGAAATTCACCTTGGACGTGGTCATCATCTAGACCACCTGAAAACAAGATCCACTGAGAGGCCTGTGTGATTGTCAATCAGAAACAAACTGCCATACCTATTAATAAGATGTGGAAAACAAACCAGTTCAAGCATGGGCCTCAAGTCAAAAGTCACAAGAGCTCATTTCTGAAATTTATTTATTTGATAATGGTAAGTCACTCTCCCAAGCAACTGGTGACAGGAAAGCTGATCACAAATAAAAGTAGCCAACACTACCATTAATAACTTTTCCCAAGAAAGGGAGTAAAGACTTTAAAATTCTTTTAATTTACCTTTAGTAACCAAGCCTGGTAAATAATACTACTAGGAAGGATTTCTTACGCTTTTACAATAAAACCAAAAGGTTTTTTTTTTTACAATAAAACCAAAAAGGTTTGGATAAAATTTTCCACCTAGATTCAACAATCTATACATCTGCCAGCAGGCTGTCTCCCACAGGAAAAGAGTGTGTTTGAATGTGAAGAGTCATGATCCCAGGGTCCTGGAATTGAGCCCCACATCGGGCTCCCTGCTCAGCAGGGAGCCTGCCTCTCCCTCTCCCTCTGCTCTCCTCCTGCTCATTCTCTCTCTCTCACTCTCTCTCTCTCTCAAATATATAAATAAATAAAATATTTTTTAAAGTGTTTTTAACAAACTGTTTTCAAATGATAAGGAAACCAAGGCACTTTCAACAGATGAGACAACTGGATGACCACATGTAAAAGAATAAAGTTGGACCGCCTACTTTACATCACACACAAAAATTAACTCAAAATGGATCATAAACCTAAATGTAAGAGCTAAAACTTAAGACTTGCAAATAAAATGTAGGAATAAATGTTTATGACCTTGGGGTAGGCAATGATTTCTTTCACACGACACCAAAAGCATAAGTGATAAGGGAAATAATAGATTAACTGGGCATCATCAAAATTAAAACCTTTTTTGCTTCAAATGATGACCTCAAATAAGTGAAAAGACCACCTGAAGAATGGGAGGAAGTATTTATATATTATATATTAATAAGGGACTAGTGTCCAAAATATATAAAGAACTCTTAAAAGTCAACAATATAAAAAACAAACAACTCAAATAAAATATAAGCAAAGGATCTGAATAGATGCTTTTCCAGAGAAAATATACAAATAGTCAACAAGCACATGAAAAGATGTTCAGCATCATTAGCCACTAGGGAAATGTAAATCAAAACCACAATGAAATACCATTTCATACCTACTAAGATGGCTCTAATCAAAAAGATAAAAAATAACAAGGGTTGGTGAGGATATGAAAATTGGAACCTTCACATATTGTTGGTAAGAATATAAAATGGCAGGGTGCTGGAGTAGCTCTGGGTTAAAGCCTCTGCCTTCGGCTCAAGTCGTGATCTCAGGGTCCTGGGATTGAGCCCCGCATCGGGCTCTCTGCTCAGCAGGGAGCCTGCTTCCTCCTCTCCCTCTGCCTGCCTCTCTGCGTACTTGTGATCTCTCACCCTCTGTCAAATAAATAAATAAAGTCTTAAAAAAAAAAAAAAGAATATAAAATGGTTCAGCTACTTTGCAAAACAGTCTGGCAGTTCCTTAAACAGTTAAACCTAAAGTTTATGACTCAGCAATTCCATGCCTAGGTATGTACCCAAGATAAATAAAAACATGACATATGTCCACACGAAATTTTATACACAAATATTCATAGTGGCATTTTTCATAACAGCCAAAAAATGAAAGCCATCCAAATCTCCACCAATTGATGAATGGATAAACAAAATGCAGTATATCCAAACAAACAATGGAGCATTGCATAGCAATAAAAAGAAATGAAGTACCAATAAATGTTACAACGTTGAACCACAAAAATATGCAAAATTAAGAGGCAATCACAAAAGACCACATATTATACGATTCTATTATATGAAATGTCCAAAATAGACAAATCTATAAAGACAAAAGGTAGATTAGTGATTGACTAGTATTAGGGTGTTGTGGCAGGGGACGGGAAGTGACTGTAGGACAGGAAGTGACTGCTAATCACTATGTAGTTTCTTTTTGGGGTGATAAAAATGTTCTAAAATTAGATAGTGGTGATGGTTGCAAAACTCTATAAAAATACTAAAATCTATTGATTTGCACAATTTATTTTTTTTTAAGTAGGTTCCATGTCCAACATGGGGCTTGAACTCAGGACCCTGAGATCAAGAGTCACATGCTCTACAAACAGGGACAGCCAGGTACCCCAAGCTGTATACTTTAAATGTCTGAATTTTATTGTATGTGATACCTCAATAAAACTGTGGAAGGAAGGAAGGAAGGAAGGAAGGAAGGAAGGAAGGAAGGAAGGAAGGGAGGGAGGGAGGGAGGGAGGGAGGGAGGAAGGAAAACAAGGAAGGATGGATGGATGGATCCAAGGCACAAGGAAATGACTTACTCCGGGTCAAAGAAATTCAGAAATAGCCAGAAAACAAATTCAGATAATTTGACTCCCAAAACTCTCTCACAGAATAATGTTAACCTGAAGACCAGCTAAATCTTTCCAACAACAACATTTTGGAAGTATGAACAAGTGGTGACCAACTCAGCAAACAAGAGAAGGCTAAAATATAAACTTTTGGGCCGGGGGGTAGTAAGCCAAAAGTCCAAGAATCAAGTTCATTTGAGCCACAGAGAATGGCAAAGCATAAGGAATGGGAAGCACCAGGTATTTCTGTGAAAGTAAGTCCAAGTAGGGATGAAAACAAGAAGATAAGGTGAAATCCTCCATTAAGAACAGTTGGAACTCTAGACCCTCTCCTTTATACCATAGGGGTAGTGCTAACTCCTCTAACTCCCAAAAGAATAAAAGTTTAAGTCCCATATTGGCTAACTCACAGAGGGTCTGGATCTAGTAACACCCGGCCCAATGGAAGGTGGGAGTAAAGTGTCATCTGGAAAAGGGATTATGGGAAAGTGTACGGATGGATCAGTCAAACTATCAACACCTTTCCCCACTCAGCAATCGGAATATAAGCAGAGGGGCTTATACTTCTCTCAGGCAGAAGACTAGGTGATGATCTCTGGAGAAACTGAGCAGCCTGAGAAAAAAGAGTTTCGGTTACTGACATGTGACTGTAATCTACAGGGACTGATAATAAAGCCCACTGGTCCAAAAGTCCTGGCTCTACTTGCTATGTTCTCAATCCATTTCTTAAGATTCAAATTTAAATAGGATTTTCTGTATTTTCTAAAATCTCACTAAGCTTTATGTTTATAGTTAGAACAAAATAAACAAGTTTATTGTTTATAAATAAATATAATTATAAATATAAACATTATATTTGTTTATAAATACATATTTATAAATAAGTTATTTATAAATATATATTTATTTATAAATTTAATATATATTATTCATATATAATATTATATATAATTATATTATAATTTATGTATAAATATTTAAGTATAATTTATATATTTATAATTATAATAATTATAATTATTTATGATTCATAATTATATAAATATATAAAAATATATAAATGTATAAATATATAAAACAAATTATAATATCTAAAATTATATAAATATATAATTATAAATCATAATTTATAAATATATTTATATTATATATTTTGTATATTATTTATGATTATATGATATGATTTATAAATATATAAATATTATATATAAATATAAATATATAAGTTATATAATTTATATATGATATAAAATATTATATTATATAATATATACTATATAAAAAATATCTATAAAAAGTCCCGAGATTGAAAAGTCGGAGAGAAAATATTTTCCCCAGGAAATCAGAGGATCAATTCAAGGGGGTCTAACATATATATATATATATATATATATATATATATATATATATATATATGTATATAACTTATTTATAAAGGCGCCACCTGAATATATATATATATATTTATAAATAAGTTATATATAAATATAGCGCCTGGGTGGCTCAGTGGGTTAAAGCCTCTGCCTTTGGCTCAGGTCATGATCTCAGGGTCCTGGGATAGAGCCCCGCATAGGGCTCTCTGCTCAGCTGGGAGCCTTCTTCCCCCTCTCTCTCTGCCTGCCTCTCCACCTACTTGTGACCTCTCTCTCTGTTAAATAAATAAAAATAAAAAATAAAAATTAAGAAATATTTTTAAAAGAATGAGCAGAGCACCTGGATGGCTCAGTAGGAAGAGCATGCAACCCTTGATCTCGGGATTGTGAGTTCGAGTTGCACGTTGGGTGTAGAGGTCACTAAAGAAAATAAATAAACTTAAAAATTAAAAAAAAAAATAAAGAATGAGTAAGGGTCGGGCGCCTGGGTGGCTCAGTCGTTAAGCGTCTGCCTTCGGCCCAGGTCAGATCCCAGGGGTCTGGGATCGAGCCCCGCATCGGGCTCCCTGCTCCGCGGGAAGCCTGCTTCTCCCGCTACCATTCCCTCTGCTTGTGCTCCCCTCTCTCGCTGTGTTTCTCTCTGTCAAATAAATAAAAAATCTTTAAAAAAAAAAAGAATGAGTAAGGGTCTTCGGAAATTCTGAATTCTCACAATAATAAGGATCACAAATTTGGCTTCAAATTTGGTAGCAATTACCTTTTCCTCTCCAGCTTTTTATTTTAAAAGTTTTCAGACCCACAGAAACGGTTAAAAGAAGAATAATGCCAAATGACATTCACAATTGTCAATGTTTGCTTTATCTGTTTATAATATGGACACCACACACTTTTTTTTTTGCCTGAACATATTTTGAAATTAAGTTGCAGCTATTATGATACTTCATCTCTAAATGTGTCAGCATGTACTTCTTAAGAACAAGAACATTCTTCTACATGACCTCACCATTACCACACCCAAGAACTTTAAAAGTGACAAAGTACAATAATACAGGGTTCTTTTGAACGTCTCCAATTGTTCCAAACATGCCTTTTCAGATGGTGCAAGATTCGGAATTTTTAGTTAACTTAGAGAATTACACAACCCATCACCACCATCAATGACACCTTATAAAAAAGAAACCTTATACCCTTTAGCAGTCATCCTGTACCTCTCTCAGCCCTAGGCAACCATTAATTTATGTTGTCTCTATAGATTTATAAATTCTAAACATTTCATAAAAATAGAGTCTGATGTGGTATTTTACAACGGGCTTTTTTCACTTAGCATAATGTTTTCAACGCATCCATGTTGTGCCCTGTGTCCTTTTTATTTCTGAATGATGTTCCATTATAAGGCTATACCACATTTTATTTATTCATTCAATAGCTGATGGACCCAATCAATTTTTTTTTCCAATCAACTTTTTAATGTATCTTTAAATATTAATGGACAGCCAAAGATCTAAACATTTAAGAAAAATCTTTAATGTGAAAGACAAAGACCAAATCAAACATTTCAAATAAGGAACTCAGAGGAAAATGAAGCAATACAGGAAGAAGAAAACCTCAGAAATCTTTAATACTAGAAGATAACAGAAGATACTGTACCTATTACACAAAAACAAAGTTATTTTAAAAATGAATATTCAGAGGAGACCAAGAATCTCTTGTCACTTAAAATTATGATAGGAATAATGAAAAATAATAAAAAATTAAAAATAGAAATGTTAGACGATAAACTTGAGGAAATTTCCCAGAAGGTAAAACAAAAAATCCCGAGATAGAAAAGTCGGAGAGAAAATACTTTCCCCAGGAAATCAGAGGATCAATTCAAGGGGTTCCAACATCTAAATACAAAAGGGAGAGAAACTTTCAAAGTAATATTACGAGAATAATTCTCTAAAGTGAATGACATGAGCTTCTGGATTAAAAGGGTCCACTGGCTTCTAATACTAAAGTGGAAAATAGCCCACACTACTGTCTATCATCATGAATTTTAAGAATCAAGAATAAAGTGAAGATTCTCCAGAAAGAAAAACAAGTGACATGCTCAGTATCAATACTGGAAGCTCTAAGACGGGGAACATTGCCTTTGAAGCCTGAAGGAAAACGATTTTCACCCTCAACTGCTGTACTCGGCGAAAATATCAGCTCACAGAGAGGGAAGCCGGTATCTTTTCAGACATACAGGGTGTCATAAAGTAACTTCCTATGCTCCCTGTCTTAACGTACTCCAAGACAAGGAAGGGAAAAGACGTTGAATTTGAAAGATCTACTCCAGAAGAAAGGTCAAGGGACTCCCCGGGCTGATGGTAAGTGCAAGTTCCAAGGTCAGAGCCGGGCGCCCGCTCTGGAAGCAGGATGATGAGGGACTCTGTCTGGAAGGGACAGCTCCAAGGGAAAACAAAAGGAGTAAGTCACCTCACGGGTCTGAACCGGCCACGAAAAGGTGTTGGATTCCATTAAGAAGTCCGGGCTTGAAAGAGTTAATAGATAGAAAACAGAGCAAACGGCTCTTGTTCGACACCAACCCGCTGTGTGTGGCTGACTATTCCTCACCACGTCTTCTCACAAGACTTTCAGAATCAAGTGATTCCCGGCCAACAAACAAAAGCAGAATCATCCCATTCCCCAGTGGATTCGGATGAAAACTGGTAATAAAATCAGGTACAACTCTGAGAGGAGGCACTAGGCTAGGTCTAGAAGGCATCACATATCATGAGGTGACACACCCAGTTGGCACCCGTATTTGATTAAGCTGCATGAAGATCACACATGTTCTAGCCTATCTTTCTGTTAAACATCCTTCCTACCTGGCAGATAGACGTGTTTTATCAGGGAAATGATTTTTCTGGTTTTTTTGTTGTTTGGTTTTTTTTTTTTTTTTTTAAAGATTTTATTTATTTATTTGACAGAGAGAGAGATCACAAGTAGGCAGAGATAGAGGGAAGCAGGCTCCCCGCTGAGCAGAGAGCCCGATGCGGGGCTCGATCCCAGGACCCCGAGATCATGACCTGAGCCAAAGGCAGAGGCTTTAACCCACTGAGCCACCCAGGCGCCCCTGTTGTTTGGTTTTTTTTTAAGATTTATTTTATTTACTTGACAGAGAGAGAGAGAGATCACAGGTAAGCAGAGAGAGAGGGGGAAGCAGGCTCCCTGCTCAGCAGGGAGCCTGATGTGGGACTCAATCCCAGGACCCTGAGATCATGACCTGAGCCGAAGGCAGAGGCTTTAACCCACTGTACCACCCAGGCGCCCCTGATTTTTCTCTGTTACTATGCTTCTGCACCAGTACAGTAGGCTGGTTCAGTAGTAATTGTGAGACCTCTCGGCCCTCCTGCTGTTTTGCTTCTGGTTTATGAAATACTGAAATCCCCCTCCTGTCAGGTTAGGCATAGCACTGTCTCATAGAACTTTCTGCAGTGACAGGAATATCCCCTGACAACGAAGTATGTAAAATGTGGCTAGGGGGCACCTGGGTGGCTCAGTGCCTTAAGGGTCTGCCTTAGGCTCAGGTCATGATCTCAAGGGTCCTGGGCTCGGGGCCTCTGCTGAGTGGGATGTCTGCTTGTCTCTCTGCCCCC
Source organism: Procyon lotor (assembly GCA_028646535.1). NCBI lineage: Eukaryota > Metazoa > Chordata > Mammalia > Carnivora > Procyonidae > Procyon > Procyon lotor. The sequence continues at coordinate 94,459,726 of CM053609.1, read as the reverse complement.
CCCTCCCCCCCCGCTCATCCTCTCTCTTTCTCAAATAAATAAATAAAATCTTGAAAAAAGAAAAAGCAAACAAGAGTACAAATTATTACTCATAGGAAAACAAAAAGCTGTATCAAAAAATTGCAGCTTACTATGTGGCTCAGCTATAAATAATATCAATATAAGTAGATATTAATCTGATAAAAATGATGATTTACCTATATAGGGAAGATAAGGAAAAGAAAAGGTATTTCTCTGGAAACAGAGGAATTACAAGGGTACTAAATCATGCCTTCCACTATAAGAAGTCAAAAGATAATATGAAAAAGAAGAAAGAGTAATATATGCATGTAATTTAAAAATATAATGGTAATTGCCAGGAAGAAATCAAATTGGTTACCACTGAGTGGGAGGAAGACAGGGAACCACTGTTTCTTATAAGTCTTATAACACTTTGGTTTTCTAATTATGCATTTGTGTTCATTAAAAAAATTACATTTTCTAAAATGCCTGGCATATAGTAAATGCTCAAAAATATAAAACACAATAGGGACTCTTACTCTGTTACTTAAGTACTGTTTACAAACTGTAGATCAGTTATCTTCACTGAGTCTCTTTTCAGGCTATTTCCATCCAACACTTATATTTGAGGATTACAATTACAAGAACAACTATACTTCACAAGCAATGGCACTTCCGTTCAGTACCTGGTCCTCAGTAAGATTCTCAGCATCCCAGTTGCTGCAACGAAGAAGGAGGGACTTATCAAGTGGAAAGTTCAAAACTGTCTCAGCAAGTGATTTCAGGCTGAGCCCATTACAGACCAAATTGTTTCTGTAAGAAATAAGTAAGTCATGTATCAAAAATGGGCAAAAGGAGAACAGGCAAATCAAAAAAGACATATAAATGGCTAATACCCAGATAGACGGCAGACACTCAAACTCACTAGACATCAAACAAAATAAAATAAAAATTATAAATAATTTGTTTATCTATCAGACTGCAAAGATTTACAAAAATAACTACATCTACTATTGGTGGAGCGTGAAGAATCAGACAGTCTAATCTAAAATTTGGGAACTATCCATTTTTACAAGCTTTATGGAAAATAGTTTAACAATAAAGAGCTTTCAAAATTTTGAACATGAAAATTCTCTGATTCAAGAATTCCACTTCTAAGAATTTATCCTACAGACAAATGTACGTAAAATGATCTTCGCTGCAGCACCAGCTAGAGTAGCAAAGAATTAGAAACAACGGGGGCGCCTGGGTGGCTCAGTCGTTAAGCGTCTGCCTTCGGCTCAGGTCATGATCCCAGGGGCCTGGGATCGAGCCCCACATCGGGCTCTCTGTTCTGCAGGAAGCCTGCTTCTCCCGCTACCATTCCCTCTGCTTGTGTTCCCTCTCTCGCTGTGTTTCTCTCTGTCAAATAAATAAAATCTTAAAAAAAAAAAAAAAAAAAAAAAAAGAATTAGAACAACCTAAATGCCCATCAACAAAAGGCTGGTTAAATATCTCTGCAATTAAATTTCATACAGCTATTAAAAATAAGGATGTGGATGGGGCGCCTGGGTGGCTGAGTCGGTGAAGCATCTGACTCTTGCTTTGGCTCCAGTCATGATCTCATGGGTCCTGGGATGGAGCTCCGCACCGCCACTGCCCTGCTGGGCTCCAAGCTCAGGAGGCAGTCCACTTGTTGAGTCTTTCCCTCTGCCCCCACTCATGTGAGTGCTCCCTCTTTCTCTCTGTCAAATATATAAATAAATCTTAAAAAAAAAACAAGTATGTAGATCTATACTGACGTGAAAAGATGTCCATGACATGTAAGGAAAAAGAAACTGTGGGAGAAAACAGATGTTGTGGTCCCTTTGTTAATATTTATACCACATTCCAGATGTATGTGTGTGAGTCTAGCTATGAGAGAGACAAAGCGCAAAGAGACAACTAGAAAGAAATCAATCATATGTTCATGATATTATCTCTGGGTACGGGATTTATGGTGATTCTTTATATGTTTCTATATTCACATTGGTTAGTATTCATGAAATTACTTTTCAAATTTAAGAAAATGGTAATGGTATTTTCATTGAGCAGGTGAAGGTACAAAAAAAACCCCCAAACAATCTTTCTGTCCTTCAAATACTTTCTGATTAAAATAGCTGCGGGGTGGGTAGAAAAAATTAATTTGTCCAAGGTTTGGAGATTCCAAACAAGAAATAAATGTGAAATTAAGAACACATTGGTCTGCACAAGTGGACTTCCTGGCTACCAAGTGAGAGACTAGAAGTTTTAGAGCAGGAGGCTTGGAAGTCGGGGTTCACATCAGGGTTATGGTAAGCAGGACTCCCTCGGGTACTGTAGGAAATGAAATCATTATAATGATGAAGAAAAGGAAGTCTCTCCCTACAAAAACCAGCAGTAATTGATGGATTTCATTACCCCCAAAAGGCAGCACTGAGTAAAAAGTAGAAACAGGTCCAGACATACTTAGGGAAAAATACATAATGTCTTGGTTCAATTAGCGAAAATGAAGGCTTTGGGAGACATAAAACTCTCTTTTGTTTTGTTGGAAATTATAAAAGTAATGAATGCTTATAATTAAAAGTTCAGACAACAGGAAAGCATCACAGGTGGAAAGTAAAAGCCTATTGCCTCATACTTCCACTCCTTGGGAATATTGACTCTTAACAGTACTCTGTGGCCGCTCCAGACCTTTTCCATGCACAGACAGATGGTTAAGCGGAGAAGGAGATAACATGTTTTTGGCATTTGTTCTGTTTTTTGCTCTACAACTTGCTTTATTACTTAATATATCAGGCTTCCATAAGTATAAATATACTTATTTCATTCTTTTTAAAGGCTGTATAATTTTTCAAGCACGGCTATGCCACAATTCCTGAAATCACAACCCTCATTGAAGGACAGTACTTAATTTTCAAGCTACTTAATTCCATTTAGGTCATCAGTCCTTTTTTAAACATCATATATGGAAAGGGTTGCACATTTTTGAGAATTAATTAAAAACAAGATGCCATCTTTGCCATTTCAAAATTTCACTAAGAAAGATTCCAAAGTCATATACAACAATCTCTATACAATAAATTATCTCTGTTTAACATATAACACAAAATATAAAGCATGAGAGCTGAACACAGCAGTCCATTGTACTGTGTCTGTGTGAAACACTCTTTCTAACTTCCTCACATAGTTTAACTCTTGCAGTCCTCACACCAGTCCTGGGAGACGGGAACCTAACTACCGCTGCAGAGGACGCAAGTGAGGAATAGCCTCCGCATAGCCCACTCCAGGGTCAACTCTTAGCTCCTACACCCACCGCCTCTAACAGCAGAGAGGGGCAGGGGACACCCTGATGAAAGGGGTAGGAGGGGGAGGGGGAGCCCTGGCGAGAGGGGGCTGCAGGAGTGACACTCCAGATACTTTCATAGATTTAAAATCTTCTACAGTAAATATGTCAATGTATTTCTTGAAAACACTTGATACTTACAAGAGTTGTAATTACATAAGCCAAACTATTAAGCTAAAATAAAATTTCATTTTATACTAAGAAAATGATAAGATTTTAATTAGGCCTTCTCTTAGTTCATCAAATCCTCCGAACTTTCAATGTCAGTGTCACTTGAAGCAGGGAGAGAGGCTACTTTATTAAGATGAGGACACGCACACCCACACACACTCACGCATGCGAAGGTCCTTACCAATCCCTGAAAAACAAGTTAGAATAGAATTTCCATAAGAATAGAATTAGTCTACCCCTGCTTTTGTCCTAAAGCAGGGTTTGCAAACTCCAATGTCTGTCTGGAGGAGCTGGGGCTACAGTGGATGACAGAGCTGGGACTCGGGTGATTGAAGAGAGCATGGGCATCTAAGGGGGCCAACCTCTCGCCAGCAACTGTTACCATCTAGAACCCCTGACCTCGCTTAGTCAAATCATCTGATTTTTCAAAAGCCCCAAATACAGACTTTTACATTAAATCTTCTGGATTTAAACTAAAAATCCCCAAAAATATCATAGGGAAAAAAAAAAAGCAAAAGCAAAATGTGAAGCCCTGATTTAGCCACTGGTGCCATCAGTTTTACATCCTGTAGCTTATGGGGACACCCTATCCATGTTTCACCTACGAAGACCAATCCTAGGTAACTAAAGCTTTCTCAGAAGTTGGAATATTTCCTCACAAATTCGTATGCATCTCAGAAGCCTCTAGGCTTCTAAAAAATTTCGGATGCTTCCTTACTGTTCTCAGTACTCTAAGACACTCGTCCCGTGGCTCCAGGAACCCCGGCATTCATACGGACCCTACCTCTGCCTCACGGCTAGGTACCGGAGGTCCAGGCACCCCTTAACCACAGGGCCGTAGTCCTGCAGGAGCTTGCTGGCATCTTCTGAGCATCCTACTCCAACTTTTAAAATAGTGCCATCTGCCAAAATGTCCAACAAAGTTTTCGGTAGTGTTTTCCCTCCATGGATCAGCTTTGGCAAGCGAATCAAAACACAGAAGCCGCTTGGGGAGGCCATTTGAAGAAGTGACAGAGGACTGGCTTTGCCTTCCGAATTCACCTGCAACAGAGGAACACAGGTCACGCCCTACTGCAGCACCAAGTACAACATGAAACTGGCAAAAAAAAAGTCTAAGAGGAAGCGGCTGACGGAATTTTGGTTCAAATTGAAGAATGAGCCTATGCTAGCAAATGCAATGGACTCTGTGAAGCCACAGCCTGAACAAAGGGCCCCCAATGTGAGCCTGAAATGTGAGCAGCCGTAAAGACTGACACAGAGGAGAGCTGGTTGAGTCACATGAAACATAAAACACTGGTTTTAAAGTGTCTAAGTGAGGGGCGCCTGGGTGGCTCAGTCGGTTGAGTGTCTGCCTTCGGCTTGGGTCCTGATCCCCGGGTGCTGGGATCAAGCCCCACATCAGGCTCTCTGCCAAGCAAAGAGCCTGCTTCTCCCTCTCCCTCTGCCGCTCCCCCTGCTTGTGCTCTGTGTCAAATAAATAAATAAAATCTTTAATAAATAAGTAAATAAAAGTCTAAGTGAAAAAAGGCTAAAAAGAAGAGTGCAAAATGACAAACACATACTTTTCATTATCCAGACTCTCTAACACGCGCACTAGGAAAGCTACTCATTTACCTTATCGTTACTGATTCAAGATCCAATTTTTGAAAAGAGGTAGAAAATACAGTACTATAAGTAAGTGGCACCTGCCAATGTAATAAATCCTGGTAGTGCAAAGTGCTTTCTCAGCACTTTATAATCACAAATAGTGTTCAAGAAGGGGGGAAAAAAGGTATATTGAGCATAAGCTAGGATCCTTATCTCTTAAAGAGATGAAAATCACTTTATGTGTTAACTGATCTAATTTTAATCTTTTTGAGGTAACAAATAAGTCAGAGGAAAAAAAGCTGAAAGCTAAGACATCATGCCCAGAAAAATTTACACGTAAAGGTCACATTAATGCAAGATCCTCTAAAGCTATCCACAAAACCCAGATTAAACATCCAAGAAATTCTAATCCTCATTTTTCAGGAGAAGAAATTTAGGACCTACAGGTGAAGCAGTTTGCCCACACCTGGACGGATAATGACGAAGTTAGGACTAGAATCCCAATTCCCCGATCCAGAAAGGCAGCTCCTAACCAAGATTCATTCGCACCCCTCCCCTACCCCAGGGACATCTGGCAATGTCTGGAGAAAATTTGGGTTGTCACAAGTTGGGGGATGGGGTGCACGAGTATCTAACAGGGAGAGGCCAGATTGCTGCCACACATCCTACAATGTGCTTGATAGCCACTCAGGACAATGAATCACCTGCCCCCGCTCTTCAGAGGGGACCCCCGCCCTGGGCAGTGTGCCGCTCTCACGGCCAAGGTATCACCATGCCAGGCCCTGCGCCATGAGCCACCGTGGCTACGAAGGTATGCAAGAGATGGAATGAGACTGAGATTATGGCCTTACCGGCAAGAGTACAAAGCACACAAGCTCACACCCTCTGAAATGACATGGTAAATACCAAAGGAGTGGTGCAAACAGTGTTACAAGTAATCTGAGGGAGGACAGTTCATGGTTGAAGTGACCAAGACCACAGAGGGGAAACGGTCAGGATCACGGAGCTGCCGTGAGAAATAAAACTAAGGGCCCTCGTCTTTGACTTCTACTTCATGAAGTAAAACCACGGTTTGACTCATGAAAAGTTTAGGATTTCACTTCCCAGGTAGAGCTTTATCAGTGAGGGCTATTTCCAGATTCTCAAATAAAAGCATGCCAGTTTGATATCTATTGTGTCTGTTTCTTAGGGCTTAGCTAAGGCCAAAAAAGACCTACAAGAACCTTGACCACTGGTTCCTGTTCTTTTTTTTTCTTTTTAAAGACTTATTTATTTATTTGAGAGAGAGAGAGAGAGAACGTGGGGGGAAGGGGCAGAGGAAAAGGGAGAGGAAGAAGCAAACTCCCCATATGGAGCCCGACATGGGGCTCAATCTTACAAGCCTGAGATCATGACCTGAACGTAAATCAAGAGCCTGATGCTGAACCAAATGAGCCACCCACATACCCCTACTGGTTCCTGTTCTGTAACAATTCATCTAGATGTGGCAGAATTGCCTTTTTACTAGTGAATAACAGCCTTCCTCCACATACCAGCTCCCTCCAAGAAAAAGCCACACATCTCTACTTCTGATATTTAGAACTGTTAATTTGACATAATACTCATTGCAAATTCCTAAGGCTGGATCTCTGTACATCTTTTCAGGTGGGTTCCACTGTCCAAAATACATTAAATAAATAAATAACTAGATAGATAAGTTGTCTTTTTTTTTTTTTTTTAAGATTTTATTTATTTATTTGATAGAGAGAAAGAGAGATCACAAGTAGGCAGAGAGGCAGGCAGAGAGATAGGGGGAAGCAGGATCCCTGCTGAACAGAGAGCCCAATGTGGGGCTCGATCCCAGGACCCTGAGAACATGACCTAAGCTGAAGGCAGAGGCTTTAACCCACTGAGCCACCCAGGTGCCCTATAAGTTGTCTTTTTATTACTGTTTCTGGATTATGTTTAAGGTCCAATGCATCATATAAAGTTTTCCCACTAAGAATTCAAACATTTATGATTCCAATAGGTACCCAATTTATACAGAATGTATAAGCAGAAGAAGCATGTTTTTAGCAGAGTCAATTTTGCTTAAAGAATAAGATATCTAATCTAGTCTTTATTTCTCACATGTCCCCCTTTTTGCCTTGACATCACTTACTACTCATAGAAAACAATGGAATTCTTGGCTTACCAAAGTTATATTTAATAACAATAACAACAAAAAGAGATACACTTAAATTTCATTCACATTATTTAATCCAGTAGTCTCTGATTTTTTTAAATATTTATTTGTTTATTTTAGAGAGAGAATGCATGCGTGCAAGTGGGGAGCAAGGGCACAGGGAGAGAGAGAATCCCAAGCAGACTCCCCACTAAGCGTGGAGCGTGACATGGGGCTCGATCTCAGGACCCTGAGATCATGACCTGAGCCAAAAAAAAAAAAAGAGTTGGATGCTTAACCAACTGATTTTTTTTAGATTAGTCAACTCATAAAAATGTCTGGGACATACAAAACATATATAAATATGTATTTATACATCATAAACTTGTAGTACTATATTAACATGTTATAGACATTACTAAATATACACAAAAGTAAAACTTTATTTATTTTTTTTTTTAAAGATTTTATTTATTTGACAGAGAGAAACACAGCGAGAGAGGGAACACAAGCAGAGGGAATGGTAGCGGGAGAAGCAGGCTTCCCACTAAGCAGGGAGCCCGATGCGGGGGCTTGCTCCTAGGACCCTGGGATCATGACCTGAGCCAAAGGCAGACGCTTAATGACTGAGCCACCCAGGCGCCCCCAAAAGTAAAAACTTTTAATGAATGATGCCATCAAGAGTTATAGAAAAAATTTCTAACACTGTTTCTGTATTTCAGTCATTCACTTAGAGAGCACTGATTTAGAGAGTCTCCTTTCTGAGGGCCAGTGGATAATCCATTTTGGCTTCAGGATGTCCAGAGCTGATAAAACTTTCTATAAAGCCCACAATTTTTTAAATGACCCCACGATGGCAGCAGAGAGTAAAGAATGATTTGAGACTACTTCTGAACTTTGAACGGATTAACTAATGAGCATCCTTAGTCTGCAGTTTATGTATCATTTATTTTGTTTTGTTTTGTTTTTTCCCAAATACTTTTATTTTTTCAGTGTTATTATGTATCATTTAAATTTAGACCATGGCTTTGAGACAAAAATGAGCCTGTCCTTTTCAAGTGACAGAATAAAGCCTTAATTGGGGCGCCTGGGTGGTTCAGTGGGTTAAAGCCTCTGCCTTTGGCTCAGGTCATAATCCCAGGGTCCTGGGATTGAGCCCTGCATCCGGGTCTCTGCTCAGCAGGGAGCCTGCTTCCCCCTCTCTCTCTGCCTGCCTCTCTGCCTATTTGTGATCTCTCTCTCTCTGTCAAATAAATAAATAAATAAAATCTTAAAAAAAAAAAAAAAAAAAGGGGCGCCTGGGTGGCTCAGTCGTTAAGCGTCTGCCTTCGGCTCAGGTCATGATCCCGGGGTCCTGGGATCGAGCCCCGCATCGGGCTCCTTGCTCGGCAGGAAGCCTGCTTCTCCCGCTACCGTTCCCTCTGCTTGTGTTCCCTCTCTCGCTGTGTTTCTCTCTGTCAAATAAATAAAATCTTTAAAAAAAAAAAAAAGAATAAAGCCTTAATGAGGCTGGCAAGAATAGTAAGAGGGTGAGGGAAAGAAAGATGGGAAGAGAACAGGATACAAACCAGAGATGCTGAGAGAAGCCAGAGCATGTAAGTCCTTAAGTACAGATAAGTAATTAAGAAGACATGTCAGTTTTATTTAAAGCAATGAAAGGGTTTTAAGCAGAGGACTGACATGATCTGATTTCATTTTGGTTACTATACGGAGGAGGGATTGTACATGCACAGGGGTCCAAGCGGGGAGGCCAGTCAGGAGGGTTCTACAAAAGTCCACATGAGAGTCACTCGAGGTTTGGGCTAGGCGGGAAGCAGAGGAGATGTAGAGAACTAGAGGGAGGCAACATCTGTTTTGGAGGTAGCACGAGGTAGTATTACTCGAAAGGGGCTGATGATAAGGAAAAGGAAGCAGACGTCCAGTAGGCCTGAAGCCTGGGCCTGCAGAATAATGCTTTTCAAAAAATGACCTTCACCACTTCATTTAATCTTTGTTGTACCAGTTACTTGCATCTGTTAACAAGGACATCTGTAGCAAGAGACTCTAGAAAAAAATCAGGCAGGAGACAGGGGCCAAAAAGATATTTAACATCTCTATCCCCATCTTGCCAAGAGAAAGGCATGTTTTAGCTTCAAGACACAGCAGAAACCTCATTTTGTACAAGTGATTTATGTGTAATTGTACATTACCATGGGTAATTCAAGAGGGTCTGGAACCCCATACTTCTACCTCTATACTTCTACTCTACCTGGTAACATGCTGTGTTATTTCCTATTTCTGCAACCACTTCTCTGAATTTCTATACATTTTGCTATTAAGGAAACTCAGCATACTGTAACTGCCTGTTTGTGTCTGAGTTTCTTTTTTTTTTTTCTTTTTATAGATTTTATTTAGTTATTTGAGAGAGAGAGGGAGAGCTAGAGAGAGCAAGAGAGTACCAGCAGGGTGAGGGTGCAGAGAGAGGGAGAAGCAAGTTCCAGCTGAGCAGGGAGCCCCACTCAGGACTCTATCCTAGGACCCTGGAATCATGATGTGAGCTAAAAGCAGATGTTTAATCGGCCAAGCAACCCAGGTGCCCCATGTGTCTGATTTTCAATCCTATCATTTCTGTTGGTTAACCCTTAGGGGGTTGGATGTTCCCCCAATTTTCATCTTAAAGGTAGAGAAGACCAAGGATAATACCGATTTGGGAAGAAAACGCAAGAGTTCTTTTAGGAACATGTTAAGTTTGAGATTACTATTAGACATCGAAGGGAAGACGTCAAGTAGGCAGGTGGATATAAAAGGCTGGAGTTCTAATTTTGAGAGTCATCAGCACATCAATGATATTTAAAGCTATAAAACAGATGAATATAGATGAGAGGACATAAATTAGTGGTCTATGGACACATCTACTGATCCACAGACATGTTTAATATTATTGTTATTATTATTTTGGTCTCCAGGTATTTAAAAATTTGCACCAAAATTTAAAAATTAGTAAAGTTCAGGGGCACCTGGGCGGCTCAGTGGGTTAAAGCCTCTGCCTTCCGCTCAGGTCATGATCTCAGGGTCCTGGGATCGAGCCCCTGCATCGGGCTCTCTGCTCAGCTGGGAGCCTGCTTTCCCCTCTCTCTGTGCCTGCCTCTCCGCCTACTTGTGATCTCTCACTCTCTGCCAAATAAATAAATAAAATCTTAAAAAAAAAAAGTAAAGTTCACATTTTAAAAAAATCTATATTCAAAATTTCTCTTTGAAGAGCTGGACTATCTGGCAACCCTTGGCTTAACCTGTATAGCAGCTTCCTTATTTACATAAGGCACGAACTCCTTAATTCTCCATAATGTCTTCTCAGCACTGAAGCCAACTGTCATTTTCCATTTACCACTGTTTGTATACTGCTTTTTTTTTTTTTAAGATTTTATTTATTTACTTGAGAGAACATGAGTGCATAAAAGGGGGGAGGGGCAGAGGGAGAAGCTGACTCCCCTGAGCGCTGAGCCTCCCCCCATCCCCCGCCCCCACTTGAGATCATGATCTGAGCCAAAGTCAGATCCTTAAACTAACTGAGCCACCCAGGCACCCCACCAATGTTTTTCTAATAGAAAGAAATATTTCTAAGGATCCATGTCTCTATTAAAACTAGGACAATAGGGGTGCCTGGGTGGCTCAGTTGGTTCAGCAACTGCCTTCGGCTCAGGTTATGATCCCAAGAGACCCAGGATCAAGTCCTGCATCTGGCTCCCGGCTCTGCAGGGAGTCTGCTTGTCCCTCTGACCTTCTCCCCTCTCATAGTCTCTCTCACTTTCTCTCTTTCTCTCAGATAACTAAATAAAATCTAAATAAATCAATTAATTTAAAAAACTAGGAAAATAAAAGATCAAAGAGGCCTTGTATTTAAAGAAAAAAGGGGGGAGCATATTTCTTTATGAAATTTAACAGTATCTCTGTATGCTCAAAAATGCAATCACTCCACATCTTCATTTACATTTCCCATCTGGAACTTGTAGGCATATGGGTTTGCAATCCCTGGGGTAGACAGAGAAGAGACCAAGTCTGAGCCACCTTAGTATTTAGATGCAAGGTAAAAGGGAAATCAGAAGATGAAAACTCGGAAAGAACAGAATGATAGGAGGCAGGAGAGTGTGAACACATGAAAGCCAAGAAGAATATCTTACATAGAAACTGTGCAGATGCTTTTTGAGAGCTAGAATAACATCAGTCTACATAAGTATCTGCTGGATTAGGAACCAAGAAAGCCATCAACTTGATCAGTTTCAGTAGGGTAGTCTAGTAGGAGGCCAGATTAAAGGAGTTTGAAGAATTAGTGGAGAACAGCAAATTATACCCAAGTGAGTAGAAGAAAAAAAATGAGAGAACAGACATGAGTGAAATAGAACACAAACATACAATAAAGAATATCAACAAAGTGAGAAGTTGGTTCTCTTTAAAGACTGATAAAATTGATAAGCCCATAGGAGTAATCAAGAAAAAGAGAGAAGCACAAATAAGTAAGCACAAATAAGCACAAATAATGTCAAGAATGAAAAGGGAGCCATCCCTTCATAGCCTTCAGATTGAGGAAAAAAAAAAACTGTCTAATGATATTATAGAGAAGTTTATGCCCATAATTTTAAAATCTGAAAGCAGCTTTAGATGAAAAATATAATTTACCAAAACAGACAAGAAGATGGGGTGTCTGGCTGGTTCAGTCAAAAGAGGTACTCTTGACCTCGGGGTCAGGAGTTAGAGCCCCACACGGGGTGTAGAGATCACTTACTCATAACTAAATAAAAAAAAACTTTAAAGGCATAAAGAAATAGAAAATCTGAATAGCTCCAAAACCATTAAAGAAATGATATCCATAATTCGAATTCTTCCCTCAAAAAATTAAAAAACAAAAAACCTCTAGATGGCTTCCCCAGTAGACTCTAATCAAATATTTAAGAAAAAAAGAATGGCAATCTTATACAAACTCTTTCAGAGAATGCAAAAATAAGGAAAACCTTAACCTATTGCAGGGGGAGTGGGAGAGGGAGAAGCAGGCTTCCCGCTGAGCAGGGAGACTGACAAGGGGCTCAATCGCAGGACTTGACTTGAGCCAAAGGCAGACACTTACTGACCGAGCCACCCAGGTGCCCCTGTAGAACTACTTTTGAAAACAACTGGAACAGTGATTGCACTCATATAATACTGATTGGAGGATACATTAATGAAAACCACCTTGGCAAACAGTTCGGCATTATCCATATAAGTTAAACATAATACACAATTCTACAATCCAGGACTCCACTCATAGATACATATGCCCAATAATAATGAGTGCATATGTTCACTGCAACAGTCTTTGTAAGTGCTCCAAATCACAAACAACCCAAATATCCATCAATATTAGAATAGATGAATAAATTGTGATTTTTTTTTATACAATAGATTACTATATGGCATAGAACCATAGTCACGCACATCATAGGCCAATCGCAAAAACATAATGCTGAACAAAAGAAGACGGACACAAAAGAATACATACTTGATGGTTTCATATATATTAAATTTAAACAGCAGGCACATCCAAATTATAGTGCTTAGGGATGCACGCTTGAGTAATAAAAGTATAAAGAGTAACAAGAAAATGTGAATACTATGAAATCAGGATAATGATAACCCTTGGGGGATAACGATTACAAGGGGTCATAAGGGGATCTCCTGGGGTACTAGCAATCTTCTATTTCCTGACCTAGTTTCTAGTTTCACAGCTGTTCTCTTCAGATAAATCATTTAGCTATTTTTGTTTCAGGCACTTTTCTTGATATGTTTTATTTCACAAAAAAAAGGTTAAGAAAAAAGACTTAAGGGGCAAGTTAAACAGATGAGACAAAACTAAATAAAGAAAAAAGAGGACTATAAAAGAGACCTAAAGAAATTGTGCAGAGTGAATCCAGAGGGATGACAATTATGTTAACTATAAAAGAGAGAGGTGCCTGGCTGGCTCAGTAGATTAAGCGTCTGCCTTTTGCTCAGGTTGTGATCCCAGAGTCCTAGGGCTGAGCCCCGCATCGGGCTCCCTGCTCAGTATAGTCTGATTGGGATTCTCTCTCTTCCTCTGTCTATTCCCCATTTCTAGAAAAAGAAAGGAAGGAAGGAAGGAAGGAAGGAAGGAAGGAAGGAAGGAAGGAAGGAAGGAAGGAAGGAAGGAAGGAAGGAAGGAAGGAAGGAAGGGAAAGGAAAGGAAAGGAAAGGAGAAGAGAACAAGGAATGAACGACCCTTCCTAAAGCTTTTCTGCGGCCACAATCAGGGAAACACACCTGAAGGAGATGTGGTCTCAAGCAGGAGCTCAATGCTCACCCAAAGCCAAAATGAAGTAGGTTTGGATTACGTGCCACTTTAACTTATCCATGCCGCTGCTACGGTAATTAAACAACTGCTGTCACTAGCTATTCAGATCAGACTACCCTCCTGCTGCTGCACTGATACTTCATTTAGTTAGAAAATAAAGGTGTTTGGCAAGAGTGACTTTTCCTCATCTACTAAAGCTCGCTATTCAGCTATGGTTTCATCTATTGTTTTTGGTGTAAATATTTCTAAAATGGTATAGTTTCTTATAAAGAATACGTCAAAAGTATCCAATCCTTTCCTGGTTACCCAAGGTCATTGGTAGAAACAACTACTATTACCGCTGATACAACCAAATACCCTCTAGTAGCCAAGTATTGGGTCTTGTGTGACCACTAAGTTTTGCCCACGCTGCCCTGTGTGTGTACTGGCACCTGCTAGGCCTCCCACCATGCTCTGACCTGATTTTCTGGTAGCTATTCTGCTTAGGGCCTCTTCTGATTTCATGTCCTGGCTCTAGGCCACATCCTAGATCTCCAGAAGAAATACATCAGAGAATCTTGGCAAGGCATTCGACTGAATTAGTCAGAAATGATAACTATGATTTATTTATACTTTCTTTTTTTTTTTTAAGATTTTATTTATTTATTTGACAGAGAGGAGAGAGATCACAAGTAGGCAGAGAGGCAGGCAGAGAGAGAGGGAGAAGCAGGCTCCCGGCTGAGCAGAAAGCCCGATGCAGGGCTCGATCCTAGGACCCCGAGACCATGACCCGAGCTGAAGGCAGAGGCTTTAACCCACTGAGCCACCCAGGTGCCCCTATTTATACTTTCATAATATCTTCTGTTTCAAGGAGATTAAAGTTCACTCAGTGAATCAGAACAACAGGGAACAGATGTACCGTATGACCCTGATCCCAACTATGTCAAAACTCTCCCAAAGGAAGAGCTACTAGAAAAATTAACCAGGTGTGGGGTGCCTGGGTGGCTCAGTGGGTTAATTGCCCGACTCTTGATTTCAGTTCAGGTCACAATCTCAGGGTTGTGAGATCGAGCCATGTGTCAGGCTTTGTGCCCTTGGCATGGAGTCTGCTTGGGATCTCCTTCTCCCTCGATCTCTGCCCCTCCCCCCACTCCCACGCTCTCTAAATAAATAAATAAAATCTGGAAAGAAAGAAAGAGAGAGAGAGAGAGAGAGAGAAAGATTGATTAACCCGATGGTTAAGAAAGCCTGTGGTTCGGGACACCTGGGTGGCTCATTTGGTTAAGCGACTGCCTTCGGCTCAGGTCATGATCCTGGAGCCCCGGGATGGAGTCCCACGTCAGGCTCCCTGCTGAGCAGGGAGTCTGCTTCTCCTACTGACCTCTCTCTTCTCGTGCTCGCTCTCTCTCTCTCAAATAAATAAGTAAAATCTTTAAAAAAAAGAAAGCCCAGGGTTCAAATGGTTACCTTTTTATGCCTCCCTTCCTAGCTGTAAAGTGAAGGCAACAATAGTATCTTCCTACAATGGATTACTGTGGAAATTAGATGAGATATTACAAACAAAACAGCAAAGTACCCAGCTGAGAGTAAACAGTATTTCAAATTTTAACTGTTATCTCTTTAAATGCTACTTTGTGTAATAATTCCCATTTAAGCAGACTTCCTTAACTAGCTTCTCCATGGCATCCTTATGAAAATACTATTAAAAATATTAGTAGTAGCTAGTATTTAATGAGCACTGACTATATTTGAAAATCATGCTGAACCCCTCATAAGGCTTGTCAATATGAATCCTTTGAAAAGCCCTGGGCGACAGGAAATACCATCACTTCCCTATTGAGACTCTGAGAGCTTAAGTAGCTTGTCCAAGTTCAAAGAATGGTAAGTTGTCAAAATGGAGCTCCTATGGATTTGTCTCACTCTAGAACCCATGATTACCAGCACTCCTCTATCCTGAGAAGAGAAGCGGTTTCTCCTGCTAAATTTGTGAGCCAGCTGAGAACAAGCTAATTCTCCTTTAATCTTATCTCTATGTGACAATTCAAGTTACCTAGTTAGAAAAGCAGAAAAGATTTACTCGTTTTGTTTTTGCTGTTTAACTTACCCACTCACAGTCGATTCCAAGCACTGGACAATCTTCTAACTCACTTCTAAGCAAGGGCTCAATTTGATCCCACTCCGCCTCCTGAGACACAGTGACCACCTTCGCTCTGAGGATCCTTTCCTCCCAGGAGGCTCCGGGGACACTGGAGCGCGGCTGGTCCTCTTCCCGAGGGGGCGGCTCCCTCCTGCCAGGTGCTTGCTGCTGCTGCTGCTGCTGCTGCTGCTGCTGCCCCCGCCCCTGCTGCGCGGTGTCGGGGCTCGCTTTACTCCTGCGTCGCCGGATGCCTTTCCATAGGACAAACCCCCCCACGGCCACACCGACGAGGGTGGTCACTGTCAAAGCCATTAAGTATCTGGACATCTTCAATCTCTTTTGCTGTTTAGGAAAGCATATCACTAATCCCGCAATCTGGAAAACAAGTGGCAACAGTATATTTACATACAGAATTTAAACCCAGAAGGAAACATATCTTCCCCTAAAAAGTGCCCCAGTTATAATCCATGTGTCCACAAACTAACGCAAAATGTTACAAATTTCCACATGGGAAGATTGGTATTTATTTTTCTCACTTGTGTACATTCTGTACTCCATCTCTATCTTCATTCCTACCTGAGAACTACCCCCCCACCATCTACCAGCTGCCCTACGCTCACTTAATCATGTGACAACAGGGGATCTGAACATAGACAGGCTTGTACAGAATTTGAGAAATCATGGGCACCTGGGTGGCCCAGCTGGTTAAGTGGCTGCCTTTGGCTCAGGTCATGATCCCACCCACCCTGGGATCGAGTCTCACACCAGACTCCGTGGTCAGCAGGGAGCCTGCTTCTACCTCTCCCTCTGCCTGCTGCTTCCCCTGCTTGTATCCCCCCTTCTCAAACAAAGAAATAAAATCTTAAAAAAAAAATCAAAATTAATTATAATCCTACTACCGTTAGGTGGCCACTATAATCAGTTTCATGTTCTAATATTTTATACAATTAAAAAAAATTGTATGTCATATGAAATGTCAGATGGCTTAGTCAGGGAAACCCCATATAATAGTCTCTCTTCTATTTTTCTTATCACACCTCGTTTTCTCCATCTATCTTTTGTTATCCTATTTTTGACAGAGAAATGGACATAGAGTACTATTTATGTACTACTTAAATAACAACAGAAGATGTGTAACAGTAAAGGGTAAGAAGCCCTTGGTCTCAGTCACGGACAGCAACCACAGGACTGACACAATCAACACAAGGTCATTATCCTGTTTGGGAAGCAGGCCCCGTATGGTCTAGATAACTCCATTATTCAAGAGAAGTCAGATACCTAAATTTTATGTGAAATGTCACTATTCTCAAGTGTCAGCAACAAACTTACAGTTTTTAAAAAATTGTACCAGCCAAACAAAAACTCTTTGGGCTCTGTGCCACCCATCTATGGGCTCTGGCCTAAAATAATGCCCAAAGACACAATGATCTGCTAGACCCTGCCTACGCTTCTCTATGGTTCAGAGTTTCCCATTGAATGTGTACTATTTTTATCATTTTTCAAAGCTTCAGTAACAATTGTTTTTTAAATAATTTCATATTTACAACAACCCTGGGCTATCATCATACCTACAGAGATATTCTGCATTGGAGATGAAAAATGAAATCACAACAATTATTACACTGCTAATGAAAACAATAAAACAGCTGTGTTGTTTTTAAAAGATTTACTTTATTGCAGAAACTGTGCTAAGTACTTATGTGTACTTTCTCCAGTACTTTCATTGAAGACTTCATGAGATTAAAGAATTTGCACAAACTTCTAGTTAAAATAATGAGACGTTTTAAAAAAAAAAAATACTCTCTCCCTTTTCCACTAGTAACAATACAAAATGCTAGGGAAAACATCTATCTTTTTAATATATATTAAGTAATATATATTATTTAATATATTTATATATTATTTATATATAATTAATATTCTATATTAATATACAATTATATGTTCATTATAATAAATATTTATATGTATATATAACAATATATAATACATATAACAATATATTATATATATATATATGTATAATCAGAGTTAAACTCTAAAAGAAGAAAGAGAAATCATCAGATGCCAGAAATGAAAGTGGGTAGGAGATATAGGTGGGGAGAGAGCAGAACTCATACCAGCCCCAGTGCTGGGGTATACTGCCAGCCCATGACTAGAAGTCTAGGCCACAAGCCCAGGGCACAGCTGGGAACCAAGAGAATGCTACTTTGTCCATGAACAGGAACTGAAAATGCTCACCCACCACGGTCCAGGCAAGCCACTTGCCCAAGGCTGGGAATATGAACAGAACTCCTCATGGAAAGGCAGATGCTCGAGCCTGTACTGTGAAGCAGTCCAGGGCCCAAGTTCACATTATCCTACCAAAAGAAAACCGTAAGCCAAGAAACTAAAACTAAAATGGCTAGAATTAGTGCATTCTTTTGGGGTGTGTGTGTGTGTGTGTGTGTGTGTATTTCTAACACACAGGAAACACACAGGACTTCCACAGAAGATCAGTCCCTAGAAGAACAATCATAAATAAACAAAAAATAAAATAAAAAAATAAAAAAATTTTAAAAACCCTAAAGCCAATAAAAAACAGTTCACAGAAGAACCAAACAAAAATATCCATTATCTAAGATCTGAAAGGAACTTTAAAATAATAATACTGAGGGGAATTATGGAAAATAAAATCTAAAATAACAACAGGAGATAACAAAAAGTAGAAATTCTAGATATGAAAAATATTTTTTAAAAAATTTTTAAAAGTTCAGTAATCAATAGACAGGTTAAATAGTAGATCAGACAGAGAGAGGAGAGTGTTAGGGAATTAAAGATGAATCTGAGAACTCAGTCAGAATGCAGCACAGAGAAAAAGATGTAGAAAACATAGCAGAGACATGAAGACTAGATTGAGAAACTCAACATCCATGTAATGAAAAGTTGGAAGATGGAGGTCATCAGATTTAGTACACTTCTGAGTCTCAAGCTGGATAAAACTAAATCTATCCATGAAAAGATTTAAGAATGTTCATAACAGTTTTATTCATGAGCCTAAAGATACATGCATGAATCTTAAATAACATTAGGTTGAGTGAAAGAAGCCAGATACAAAAGATACTGAATGGTTCTATTTAAATAAAGTTCTAGAACAACTAAAATTAAGCTATAGTAGAAAAAGATTTGAACAGGGGTGCCTGGGTGGTTCAGTGGGTTAAAGCCTCTGCCTTCGGCTCAGGTCAAGGTCTCAGGGTCCTGGGATCGAGCCCCACATCCGGCTCTCTGCTCTGCAGGGAGCCTGCTTCCCCCTCTCTGCCTGCTTCTCTGCCTACTTGTGATCTCTCTCTGTGTGTGTCAAGTAAGTAAATAAAATCTTTAAAAAAAAAAAAAAGAAAGAAAAAGATTTGAACAGTAGCTGCCTTGGGGGGGGGGGCGGTTACAGGAAAGACAGATTTAAGCTGAGCACTGCGTATCAGAAAAAGAGCCAGTCATGAAAAATTCTAGGGAAGAGCATTTCAAGAGGGAACTTTCTAGAATTGCGTGTAATATCCCAAGTCTTGACAAAAGCTTGGGTTACACAGGTATACACATTTGTCAAAATTCAGCAATATTTTTAAAAAAATTCAGCAATATTTCTGATGTTTTCCCATTGGCCTATTAGCTCATTTGCTGTCTTTCCCACTAGATTGTAAACACCACAAAAACAGGGACCTTACTTGTCTCCTTCAAAACTACATATATCCCCAGTAACTAGCACAAAGCTCATAACAATAATACTCACCAGATGAATAAAACTTAATTCAAGGTGTTATATTTTATGATAAATGTCTCTGCTTTAATCATCAAATTATAAAAATCTGTTTATTCCAATGAAAAAAGTATTCTTCCCCTTACTGAGCCTTGATGCTAATAAAAAACAGTATGGTTCAATGCTAGGCCAGAAGTGAGAAAAATCAAATTTGCATTACAAACTGAAAGTCTGGGGGCACCAGGGTGGCTCAGTTGTTAAGCATCTGCCTTCGGCTCAGGTCATGGTCCCAGGGTCCTGGGATGGAGCCCAGCATTGGGTTCCCTGCTCGGCAGGAAGCCTGCTTCTCTCACTACCACTGCCTCGGCTTGTGTTCCCTCTATCACTGTGTTTCTCTGTCAAATAAATAAAATCTTTAAAAACAAACAAACAAACTGAAAGTCTGTGTCCCTCTAAAATTCACATGTTGTAATCCTATCATCCAATGTGATGGTATTAGGAGCCGGGAGCCTCTGGAAGGTCATTAGGGTTAGGTGAGGTCAAGAGGGTGGAGCCCCCATGAATGCTATTCGTGCCATGTGAGGCTACAATGAGAACTCAGCAGTCTGCCTTGTAAAAGAGGGCTCTCACCAGGATCTAACCATGCTGGCACCCTGATCCTGGACTTCCAGCCTCCAGACTGAGAGAAATACATCTCTGTTTCTTATGATTTACCCAGTCTGTGGTATTCTACTTTAGCAGCCCAAATAGACTAAGATACCTCTCTAAGGGCTTGTTCTGGGATCCAAAGCTTTCAATGCCTCACCACTTTCCATAACTGAAAACAATCGGCCATTTTAATTTATTTATTTTTTTAATTGTACACAGTAGGGCCGCCTGGGTGGCTCAGTCAGCTAAGCAGCTGCCTTCGGCTCAGGTCATGATCTCAGGGTCCTGGAATCAAGCCCCACATCAGGCTCCTTGTTCAGTGGGGAGCCAGCTTCTCCCTCTCCCTCTGCCACCCCCCCTGCTTGTGCGCACGCTCTAATGAATAAAATTTTTAAAAATAAAATAAAATTGTACCAGTAATTGAACATGAAACTGACAACAGTGATTACCTAACAGTAGTAGGATTATAATTTTGACTTTTCAAATTCTATGCAAGTAAGTGTATCTCTTGATAATTAGAAAAGGACTCTTTTTAAATTGATGCTTTTTACAGATAGACAATGTATATATCCCACTTAAGACATGATTATAGGGGCGCCTGGATAGCTCAGATGGTTAAGCGTCTACCTTCGGCTCAGGTCATGATCTCGGGGTCCTGGGATCGAGCCCCACATCGGGCTCCTTGCTCAGCGGGGAGACTGCTTTCTCCTCTCTCTCTGCCTTCCTCTCTACTTGTGATCTCTCTCTGTCAAATAAATAAATAAAATCTTAAAAAAAAAAAAGACATGATTCTATTCCTGAAATAAATCACATTTGTGTGAATTAAACAAGTATGTTAAACTGTCCAGGGAGCAGCCTAAGGTAGAGGATAAGGACAACGGTCCTAGGGTCAAACACCCTGGGTTCAAATCTAGCCCCTGCCGCTTGCTAGCTACATAACTTGGGCAATTCACTGAACTTCTCCAAGTCTCTGTTTCCTCACTGGTAAAATGGGAAAGATAGTACTGACCCTGTAAACTCTTGTGAGGCCTAAAAATAAGGTGATCGATACACTTGACTTAGCACACTGACTAGCACATTAGGGTTCCATAAATGTCAGCTCTTACTGCTACTGGACTCTATACTACAGAACTCCGATTAAAGAAAAACAAAGAATCACAGAGTGAAAATTCAGGAGCCAGATTCAGCTCTGGCACAAGTTAAGAATGCTTTCCGTGGTAATCCTGATAGAACATGACCTGGTCTCTATTTAATACTTTTAGGGATAGAGTTCGTTACTTTAAGAGGCAATTTTTTTTTTTTTTGAAAAGTCCTTGCATTCTGCAAAAGTTCCCTACTTAGAAACTGCTCTCAAAAAAAAAAAAAAAAAAAATGAAAGAAAGAAATTGCTCTCTTTTTAGGTTTTTTTTTTTGGAGGGAGGGGCAACGGGAGAGAGAGAAAATTTTAAGCAGGCTCCACTCCCAGCTTTGAGGTGGACATGGGGCTCAATCGCACAATCCTGATATCATGACGAGAGCTGAAATCAAGAGTTGGGCACTTAACTGACTAGGACACTCAGTCACCCAAGAAATTGTTCTCTTTGATGTCTTTGATGTTCAGTCTGGTCCCTAAAATGATAACAGTGTTTCCTCCTTCCTGAGAGCCTGTGAGATATGTAAAGACAGCTTTTATGGTTCCCCTTAGAACATTCTTTTTAATCCAAGCAGCCTTCCTGTGACCTGGGAGGGTCACCATTATGGCCCGGTCCTTCTAAACGCCTCCAATTTTGTCAACATATCTCTTAAAATGTGGCACTCAGGTCGGTATTCAGTACCTGACACAGGGTCCAATTGGCGTGGATGACACTGCTACTACTCCTTCCTAATAGCTGGACCCTAGACTGTCCAGTAGGAAATGTCCCAAAGGAAATGACTTCTTTGTGAGTAGAAGAACCCAACAGTGGGTCGTATAAAGCTTGTGGTCAATTGAAATTCACTGATACTAAATTGAGTCCCCCATTTTATATATTTATAATTTATATTTTACACTTAAATCCAAAGCTTTACATTTCTTTCTTTTAAATTTCATCTTGTTTGTTTCAGCCAAATGTTCCATCCTTTGAGACAAATCTGCATCTTTTTTCTTTTTTGAGACAAATCTGCATCTTGATTGTGCATTCCCTCTCAACTTAGAAATCTTTTTGCAGAGATAAGTGAATTTTTGTTTTCAAAGAAATTACATCTTCTCACGTGTTTTAATTCATTTTTTACTTATTTTTGATTTCATATTATCTCCATATTTCATAACATTAAAATAAGGTGGCATTAAAGTGGAAAACGCTTAAAAAACAAAATATTATTGATTTGCTTCCACTGAGAAGGGCTCCCTCAGCTACAGAGCTCCCAGGTATATGGTAAGGTTCCTGATAGACTCTTTGTCATGTGTGGCCCATGTTAAGAGAAAGGCCTCACTGGGAACTAGGAGGAGCAAGCAGGGTACCTCCACATGAGGGACCATTTGGCAACATTCAAAACACATATTAATTCATTTTTACATGGAGAAGTTTTGTGTGGGTGTTTTTCCAGCCAAAGGGTGCATTCGGCAAATATGTATGTAGCACTTTCAATAAGCCAGTCATTGTGTCAGACTCTAGGTAAAAAGAGTTAAAAGGAGGGCGCCTGGGTGGCTCAGTGGGTTAAAGCCTCTGCCTTCGGCTCAGGTCATGATCTCAGGGTCCTGGGATCGAGCCCCACATTGGGTTTTCTGCTCATCGGGGGGCCTGCCCCCCCCCCTACTTGTGATCTCTTTCTCTCTCTCTCTGTGTCTGTCAAATAAATAAATAAATAAATCTTAAAAAAAAAAAAGAGTTGGGGCGCCTGGGTGGCTCAGTGGTTTAGAGCCTCTGCCTTCGGCTCAGGTCATGATCTCAAGGTCCTGGGATTGAGCCCCGCATCCAGCTCTCTGCTCAGCGGGGAGCCTATTTCCTTCTCTCTCTGCCTGCCTCACTGCCTACTTGTGATCTCTCTCTCTGTCAAATAAATAAATAAAATCTTTAAAAAAAAAGAAAGGAGTTAAAAGATACAATCGGCTCTCAAAAATCCAGGATTCGGTAAAGAGAAACACCTGAAGTAAACAGGTCGCAGAGCAGGGAGAGAACACCACGGGGCCCGGGGCTGGTAAAGAGGAAAGGACGCGGGTATCGCTAACTGGAAGGCTCAGGAGGGAGAGTGTGGGAGACTGGTGCTGGGGTCAAAAACTGAGTGCGAGTCATCCAGGTGTGCAGGCAACTAGGAGAAGGGCACGCCAGCAGAGGGAACAGCACGTACAAGATACAAAAGGTAGGAAGCATTACAGTATAGGTGAAAAAGTTCAAGCAAACTGAATGTGCACTGTAAGTGTAAAATATGGAATTTTGCAGACTTACTATGAAAAAAATGTAAAACTATCTCATCAATCATTTCCATATTGATTTTTAAGGTGGACTTTATTTTAGTAAAATAAAATAATGATGGAGCATTATTTGATGATTTACTAAAATGATGTGTATTTTAGTAAAATACACAAAACACAAAATTTACCATTAACCACTTTTAATTGTATGAGTCAGTCAAGCAGACTCCCTACTGACTGCAGAGCCTAACACGGGGCTCGATCTCACAACTCTGAGATCATAACCTGAGCCAAAATCAAGAGCTGGACACTTAACCGACTGAGCCACCCACATGCCCCCTCTTTAGATTTTTAATGTGGCTACTAGAAATCTGTATTTATGGGGATCACATTATATTTCTATTGGACAGTGCTGAGCTAGAGCATAGTGTGCATACAAGAAAACAGAGACAGATGGTGCTGGAATGAGCAGATCCAGAGCGAGGCATGAGGGGCCTAATGGACAGCCAATAATAGATTACAAGGGAAGTGCCAAGCTCAGGCTCAGATTTCAGAGAACATCATGGTGGTTGTGTGGGTGCTAGACTGGAGGAGAGCAAGGCAAGAGGCAGGAAGACCTGATGGAAGACTCACAATAGTAGAGCCTGGAAGGGAAGAAGATCCAAATCAGGGCAGAAGAAGGCAGAATGAAAAAGAATCATGGGGTTGGTGGGGTGGGGGAGGTCACCTGGCTGGCTTGGTCACTAGAGCATGGGACTCCCCAGATCATGAGATGCCAACATTGGCTGCAGCTCTTAGTTAAAAAAAGAAAAAGAAGAAGAAAAGAACCTGAGTACCTGGGTGGCTCAGTCATTGGGCAGCTGCCTTCGGCTCATGTCGTGATCTCAGGGTCCTGGGACAAAATCCCACATCGGGCTCCTTGCTCAGTATGGAGCCTGCTTCTCCCTCTGCCTGCCGCTCTGCCTACATGTGCTCTCTCTCTCTCTCTGCCAAATAAATAAATAAAATCTTTAAAATAAAAAAAAAAAAGAACCATGGTTCCTAACAGAATGACTGCATTGGAATCACCTGGGTAAGTAAACAAGTCGTAACTTTGACAACTTATTTGAAAGTTTGATAAATATATAAAATCAAGAGCTTTCCAAAACCATTATAAAAATATGAAGAAAATCCTACTCATAATAGCAACATACGCTTTTTTAAAACCACACACACACACCTACCTAGGTATAAACTCAATAAGAAATGTGCCAGATTGATATGAAGAAAAACAGAAAAGTTTACTGCCGACACAGAAGACTGAAAGAGCAGAGATGCTCACAGCTGTCACATACAGAGCACGCAGCATGCGCCAGGGACCGTCCATATACACGATCATGTATCTGGTACTCAGTCCTTTCAACAACCTTCTGCAATAGGTACTATAATTACTCTATTTTTTTAATTAAGAGATTAACTGTTTTACAGAAATAGTTAAAATAACATATAAATGCAATGCAAACTTAATTTTTTTTTTTTAAAGATTTTATTTATTTGACAGCGAGAAACACAGCGAGAGAGGGAACATAAGCAGAGGGAATGGTAGCGGGAGAAGCGGGCTTCCCGCAGAGCAGGGAGCCCGATGCGGGGCTCGATCCCAGGACCCCGGGATCTGACCTGGACCGAAGGCAGATACTTAACGACTGAGCCACCCAGGCGCCCCAATGCAAATTTTAAAAAACTTTTTAAAAATGAACTGACCACTAGAGGAGGAGGGGAGAAAGTATTTGCAAAGCATATACCTGCTAAGAGCATGTATGTAGAATATATAAAGAACTCTTACAATTCAATAATAAAAAAGTCAAACCGTTAAAAACAGGCAAGGATCTGAATAGACATTTCTTCAAAGAAGATATACTGTGGCCAATAAGCACATGAAAAGCTATCAGGGAAATACAGATCAAAATGACAATGAGATACCACTTCACACCCACTAGGATGGCTCTAAATAAAAAAAAATTTAAAAAAAAAACAGATAATAAGTGTTAGCAATAATATGGAGAAATTAGAACTCTCACATATCGCTGGTGGGAATGTAAAATGGTGCAGCTGCTTTGAAAAACACTCTGGCAGTTCCTCAAATGATTAAACATAGGGTTGCCATATGACCCAGCAATTCCACTGCTAAGTATATACCCAAGAGGAATGAAAACATGTCCAAACAAAAGTTCATAGCCCCATTATTCATAATAGCCAAAAAGTGGAAACAATGTATATGTACTTCAGCTGACAAGTGGATACATAAAATGTACCATATCCATAAGGTTATGGGCTGAATCCAGTCCTCAAAGAAGAGATGTTGAAGTCCTAATCCCTGGTACCTGTGAATGTGACCTTATTGAAAGTTAAGTCTTTGCACACATAATCAAGATAAAATGAGGTCATACGGAAGTAATGCAGGCCTTTAATCGAAGAGAAATGGTGTCCTTCCATGAAGAGAGAAGAGACACAGAAACAGGCTCCCACAGAGAGAATTACCACGCAAGACAGACCCTCAGGGAAGAAAGCTATGTGAAGACAGAGGCAGAGGCTGGAGTTTCGGCAACTGCAGGCCAAAGAATGCCCATGATTGCCAACAATCACTGGAAACTAAGAAGAGGCAAGAAAGGATTCTACCCTAGAGCTATCAGAGACTGCAAAGTCCTGCTGATACCTTGATTTTGGACTTTATAGCCTCCAGAACCAGAAGACAATACACTGCTGTTATTTTAAGCCACCCAGTTTGTGTTACTTTGTTACCGTAGCCCTAGGAAACAAATACAACATAGGATGGAATTCTGTTGAGCAGTAAAAAAGGATGAGTACTGACACATTCTACAACATGGATGAAACTTAAAAACATTATGCTGAGTGAAAGAAATCTGTCATAAAATATCACAAGCTGTATGATTGCATTTATATAAAAGATTCAGATCTACAAAGGCAGAAAGATTAGGGGCTGCCTGGGGCTCCGGTACTGGGGAATGGGATAGGGAATGACTGCTAATTGGCATGGGTTTCTTTTTGGGGTGATGAAAATGTTCTAAAATTAGATTGCAGTAACGGCTGCACAACTGAATAGACTAAAAAACCACTGACTTGTACACTTTAAACGAGTTATGTAAATTACATCTCCATAAAGCCATTTAAAAAAACTACTTGACAAGCTGAATCTAAAAATCTGGAAAAGAAACTCTAAGATTAGCCCCAAAATAGTTTTTTTAAATGAGTATGTGAGCTGATAAAATATACAATTTTCAATAAAATAATGATAGTGGTAATCGTAAGGGAGTATTTATCCTACTAAATATCAAAATAGAACATATATTTAACATAAGATATCGTGGTATTGGTCCAGCAAAACAGAAAATTAGGCCACAGAATAGGGGAGTCCAAAAACTGTCTGTGTATGTGAGAAAGTAGTAAATGATAAATGTGGCATTTCAGATTAATCTGTTGAGAATGTATATAATATTCAGAGTGACATTGTGGGAAAACAATAAGCACACACCATTCAGTCACACATTCACACACATCTAGAGGAATTAAAGAAAAACTCAAACATGTAAGAATTTACAGGAGAAAAGATAGTCATAAGAGAAAACCCTGCTGTGCCTTAGCGTATAACAGGGTTCTTCTACATCAGCATTACTGACTTTTTAGTCCAGAAAAATTCTTTGTTGTGGAGGGCTTTCCTATACATTGTAGGATGTTTAGCAACATCCTACAACCATCCCTGGTTCCCACCCAGTAGATGCTTGTCATTCCACAACCCCAGTTAGACAACTGAAAAATGTCTCCTCACATTGCCAAACGGCCCCTGGATGGCAAAGTATCTCCCAATGGAGAACCACTCTGGGAGGGAATGACAGCCACAAAATACAAAATACACAGAGTAAAAAACTGATACATTTATTTTTTTTTAAAGATTTTATTTATTTATATGACAGAGAGAGAGATCACAAGTAGGCAGAGAGGCAGGCAGAAAGAGAGGGAGAAGCAGGCTCCCTGCTGAGCAGACAGCCGTATGCGGGGCTTGATCCCAGGTCCCTGAGATCATAACCTGAGCCCAAGGCAGAGGCTTTAACCCGCTGAGCCACTTAGGCGTCCCAAAACTGATACATTTAAATGTAAAATTTAAAACTATGGTTGACAAAGATGCCATGTAGTTAAAAGACAAGCATCAACTTTAAAAAGCACTAAGTTGGGAATATTTAAAACAAATATAAGTGACAAAAGATTAATATCCAAAATACATAAAAGACTACTACATATTAAAAAACAGCCCAATTGAAAGAAGACATTTCTCAAAAGAGGAAATACGAACAGACAACAATCATGAAAAGATGCCCAATCTCACTAGTAACTAGGGAAATACAAATTAAAACACCAATAAGAATCACTTTTCACCCATGAGATTGACAAGAATGAAGATTAATAGTATCAAATGTTTAAAAGAGCTAGGGAAATAGACATTATTATACACTATGGGTGGGCAGTTTGCCATTAAATATCCATACCGTCCCACCCAGCAATTCAATCTGCAGGTTTCAAATGCCCACATGGGTACACAGACACATATGGAAGGATGTTTTCTGCCATGCTGTGTCTTACTGTAAGCAATCTATGGAATCTTGGATACTATGAAATCTTAATATCCCATGAAATTTACAGAGCAAATAGAAAGAATAAAGTAGATCTCTACATCCATAACAAAGAAAAAGTTCCAAGACCCATTTTTAAGTATAAAAGGTCAAGTTGCTGAATAGGTACAATATGCCACATTTGTAAAATATGTATTAGTAAAAATTTAACATGAAATCTTACGTCTTACATACATGTAACTTATGTGAATACTTGTCAATAAATGTAAAGAAAGAGAAATAGAAAACACATCCCAAACTGGTAACAGTTCTTACTTTAGGGCTAAGACATTAAAGACCAAGATGGAGAGAGATCAAAGAGGAGCCATTTTGTTTAAATTTCTTACATGAATCTTTTTAAAGGCTGTATGCATGAACTACAACTAAAATAAATATAAAAGATGGGGTGCCTGGGTGGCTCAGTGAGTTTAGAGTCTGCCTATGGCTGAAGTTAAGATTCCAGGGTCCTGGAATTGAGCCCCGCATCAGACCCTGCTCAGCCGGGAGCCTGCTTCTCCTTCTCCCTCTGCTGTTCCCACTGCTTCTGCTCTCTCTCTCAAATAAATAAATACATTTTAAAAATTAAATATAAAGGAATACATTTTAGGGGCGCCTGAGTGGCTCAATGGGTTAAAGCCTCTGCCTTCGGCTCAGGTCATGATCCGAGGGTCCTGGGAATCTCTGCTCAGCAGGGAGCCTGCTTCCCCCTCTCCCTTTGCCTGCCTCTCTGCCTACTTGTGATCTCCCTCTCTCTGTCAAATAACTAAAATCTTAAATTAAAAAAAAAAACAAAAAACATTTTTAGAACCAGCTCAGCTTGACCAAAACGAATCATTATTTCCCATGAAGCCGCTTTCTCCCACACTTCCTAATTCTAATTCTATAAAACATTCCCACGCAGTTCCTTCTTTCCATGTAATGCAACTAAAAAAAATACGGTATGGGGAGCCTCGCTGGCTCGGTCGGGGGAGCATGCTGACTCTTGATCTCAGGGTTGTGAGTTGGAGCCCCACGGTGAGTGTAGACGTCACTTAAAAATAAAAAAATAAAGGGCGCCTGGGTGGCTCAGTCGTTGAGCGTCTGCCTTCGGCCCAGGTCAGATCCCAGGGACCCGGGATCGAGCCCCGCATTGGGCTCTCTGCTCTGCGGGGGGCCTGCTTCTCCCGCTACCATTCCCTCTGCTTGTGTTCCCTCTCTCGCTGTGTTTCTCTCTGTCAAATAAATAAAATCTTTAAAAAAAATAAAAATAAAAAATAAAAATAAAAAAATAATCTTTAAAAATGGTATAAATAACGTAGGGTTTTCAAGGAGTGGGTATCTTATAGAGAGCTTGCGTCCCATCAGTATATCAAAAGCTTAGAAATGGTTGGGTTTCCTTATATGTTAATGAGCAAGGATCAATTTTGTAGGCATCACTGGGGTTCTAGTTTCCATCCCAGGGATGCGGAAAGAGAGAGCGCTGCTTCCCAGCAAGGCCCGGAGCAGCGGGTGTGGTCTGGGAGGAAAGGGATGGTAACACTGGGGGCGGGAGCCGGTCCCCACGAACGGAGGGGAGGGGACTGTAAGTGCGGCCGCGTGCCACACGCGGCGCCCGAGGAGTTGCCAGGTGCTGTGGGCGGTGCCTCCTTTTGAGCTGACTGGGTCTAGAAGCCATGAAGGTTTGGTAGGTGCTCCTAAAGAGAGACGTACGGGCTCGGGGACCGCGTGGCGGGCCCCGCCCGGGGCGAGAGCTCTCGTCCCACACCTGGGTGCGGAACCGCCGAGGGGGTGGGGGGCGAGGAGGCCGCGCCCGGGGAGGGGAACAAGGGCTGGGGCAAGTCGCTCGGGGACGGCGGGGTCCCCGCAATAAGTCGCCCCCACACACAGCGACATCTCCAGCTCCACAAAGCTTCTCCTCAGTCCGCACTGGAGTTCCCCCTCCTTACCTCGCACTAGGCGGGTGAAAGGCCCCGCGGATCCCTTGTTTTCACTTACCTGCGACCCCGGACCTAACGCGAACACCTGAGGCACTTCACGCTGAAGAGCTGGAACCCTCCTCGGCCACCTGCGCGCACCCACCCGGATCCACTAGGGCCGAAACCACTTCCGGTCCTGCGACGGGCTAGAGGACGTAAACCTAGCTGGGGTATACAGATGGGCGGCGCCATGCTGTACGGAAGCTGCTGGGGCAGCTGTTCCCTCCCCAGTTTCTCCACTGCTGAACAAAGGATCTGTTAAGATTGGAAAGGCTTAACATCTCTTCAGAAAAGGGGTGTTTTGTTTTTGTTTCTGGGGTGGTATGTTTATGTGTTTGGGTTTTTGTTTTAATAGAAGAAGCCTCTGGAATCCTCACAAATGAAATATGGAACATTGTTATTACTAATTAGCTCAAGTCATGTTACTCTACTGCGCTAATGATCTTAACTGTTAAATGATAAAGGTAAATGGGAGAGACACTTGTTTAAATAATGTATTCCTGATTAGTAGTGCATTTTGTACTATTGTCATTATAATAATTATGCCATTTTTTATGACAATAACCACAATACCTTATGTTTATATTTAAAAATCATTCATTCAACTAGTCTTTATCAGCAACTATTATGCGTGAAAAGGCTAATGTGTGCTATGTATTGTTACTCTGTCAACAGAAAGTGTAACAGAAGGAGAAAAGAAATGAGCATAAAGAATATAAGGTATAGTAATAGCTGCCATTTGTTGACTATGTACACACCGTGTGCTAGGAAATCGTTTTATGTATTTTATCTCACTTAATCCTCAAAACAACTTCCTGAAGCACTACTATTAGCAGTGACATTTTACATAAAATGGAGAAAGGTTAAATAAATTTCTCAAGGTAGTATCAAGGAAGCATTGGAGCTGGGAATCAAACCTCAGTATATCTTCTTGCAAAGCTTGTTGCCCTCATTCTCTGTATTATACTGCCTCCTGTACAGGAAAAGAGGTTCTAATTTCCATTCGGTAAATACCCATAAGGGGGAAATGTATGGCATATGTAGAGGATTAACCCCCTGCATTTTAATCGCTCCATCCTGAAACACCTAAAAAATAAAGATAAAAAAGTAAAGAGGAAATGCAAATTAAAACCACAATGAAGGTGCCTGGGTGGCTCAGTTGCTGGTGTCTGCCTTTGGCTCAGGTCATGGTCCTTGAGTCCTGGGAGCCTACTTCTCCCTTTCCCAATCGCCCACTTGTGTTCCCTCTCTTGCAGTGTCTCTGTCAAATGAATAAATAAAATCTTAAAAAAGCAAAATAAAATAAAACTACAATAAGATGCTATTTCATACCAACCAGAAAGGCTAAAATGAAAGGGACAGAAAACATCCAAGTATTGACAAGGATATGGAGCAACCAGAACTCTCATAGGCTGCTGAGGGAATATAAATTGGTACAGTCACTTTGTTAAACCCTGTGGCACTATCAGTAAAGCTGAATATATGTATAGCCTTTGTCCCAATAGTTTCAGTCCGACGTATATGTCCAACAGAAATATGTACATATGTTCATCAGGCAAACACAAAAAAAGCCCATACCTATAACTGGCAATAGCCCTAAACTGGAAAACACCCAAATGCTATGCTGTTCAAAGTCAATGTGGAGTAATGACTCTGGAAGAGAACATGGGGAGGCTCATGAAGTGCTGATGATGGTCTATTTCTTAATCTAAGTGCTGGTTTACATGTGTGTTCAGGTTGCATATTTGTGGACACTTTCCTGAATGCATATATACTTCAATAAAACTTTTTTTAAAGATTTTATTTATTTATTTGATAGAGAGTGGACTAGTAGGCAGAGTGGCAGGGGAGGGAGAGGAAGAAGCAGGCACTCTGATCTGCAGGGGGCCCGATGCGGGACTCAATCCCAGGACCCTGGGATCATGACCTGAGCCCAAGGCAGCTACTCAACCAACTGAGCCACCCAGGGCACCCCAAAACTTGTTTTTTTTCTAATGAAAGTAAAGGAGTGAAAAGTTTAGAAAACCCAAAGAAGAAAAAGAATAATAATGAAGAAAACAGCAGACAAACAAATCTCAGTGTAATTTTATAAGACAGAAATTTGATTAGAATGACAGAATATTGACATTTGAAGGATCCTCTTGAGAAAGAGCAGAATACATGACACCAACACATACCACTTTGGCATGTGGATTATTCTGAGCTAAAGGCAATTAAGACCCAGCAGATTCAAGAAAACGTTTATTATATTTTTATTTTTTTAAAAAAGATTTTATTTATTTCTTTCACATAGAGAGAGATCACAAGTAGGCAGAGAGGCAGGCAGAGAGAAGAGAAAGCAGGCTCGCTGCTGAGCAGAGAGCCCGATGCGGGGCTCGATCCCAGGACCCTGAGACCATGACCTGAGCCAAAGGCAGAGGCTTTAACCCACTGAGCCACCCAGGCGCCCCTCAAGAAAAAGTTTTGCCTCTCCCTTAACTACCTAAAAGAATTCAGAATGGGGGTCTAGCCCAGAAAAAAGCTATTACCAGAGATAACTTTAATGTATGGCAGGGCAAATATCTAACTCCCAAATATCTGCTTTTCTTGTCCTGTGAATTACCCTCCTCCCATTTGAAGCCCCAGGCCCCTATCCTATTCTTTAGCTTAGGATGGCATATAAGCCTCAATTGCCTGGATTGTCTCTGGGTCTCATTCTTATAGGGCTCTTATATGTACATAATTAAATTTGCTTTCTCCTGTTCCATCAGTCTTATATCAATTTAATTAATAGACCAGCTAGAAAAATATAGATGGGTAAAGAAAAAATATTTCCTCCCTTATGCCATGATAAACTGAGTCCATAAGCAATCACCCTAGATTAAAGGTCCAATTCAACAAGCCCCATCTGTGTATAAAGAATTCCCAGTCATCTTTTTAGTACCTCCCTCTTTGTCTTAGTCTATTTAGGCTATTATAACAAAATACGATTGAGTAGGTAGCTTATAAACTACAAAAATTGATTTCTCATAGTTTTGGAGGCTAGGAAGTCCATGATCAAGGTGCTGGCAGATTTATTGTCTGGTAAGTGCCTGCTCTCTATAGACCACTGTCTTTTCATTGTGCCCTCACTTGGCCAACGGATAAGGAGCTCTCCTGGGCCTCTTTTATAAGGCATTAATCTCACTCATGAGGGTCCACTCTCATGACCTAATCACCTCCCAAAGCCCCTGCCTCCTGATACCATTATTATACTGGGGGTTAGTTTTCAGCATATGAATTTTGAGAAGACACAAAACAGTCAATAACACCTACATAGGTAATGATATCCAAGAATCAATAGCCATTAAAGGAATACCTCCAAAACCATTAATTAACTTTTTTTTTTTTTTTTTTTTAAAGATTTTATTTATTTGACAGCGAGAAACACAGCGAGAGAGGGAACACAAGCAGAGGGAATGGTAGCGGGAGAAGCAGGCTTCCCGCCGAGCAGGGAGCCCGATGCGGGGCTCGATCCTAGGACCCCGGGATCATGACCCGAGCCGAAGGCAGACGCTTAACGACTGAGCCACCCGGGCGCCCCAACTTTTTTTTTTTTTTTTAAGAGAGTGAGCATGTGCATGAGGGGGGAAGGGCTGAGGGAGAGGGAGAGAGAAATTTTAAATGGGCTCCACACTCAACACAGAACCCAATACAGGGCTCATTCTCACAACCCTGAGATGATGACCTAAGTTGAAATCAAGAGTCATGCTTAACCAACTGAGCCACCCAGGCAACCCATTAATTAATGTTCACTAAGGAACTAAGGTATAAAACTCTGCACCTAGCATTTTGAGAACACAAATACTTTTAAAACCTACAAGGAAGATTTAAGAAAATTAATTTTGATTTAGGCCATTGAGCAACTTCCTACAAATTGCAAAAAAATTGCTATCACACAGGTCTCATTCAGGTCATATTACAATTAAGTTAGAAGTCAATAATAAAATGATTATTTTAAAAACTATATTTAGGGGCGCCTGGGTGGCTCAGTGGGTTGAGGCCTCTGCTTTCGGCTCAGGTCATGATCTCGGGCTCCTGGGATTGAGCCCCGCACCGGACTCTCTGCTCAGCGGGGAGCCTGCTTCTCCCTGTCTCTCTGCCTACTTGTGATCTCTCTGTCAAATAAATAAATAAAATCTTAAAAAAAAAAACAAAAAACTATATTTAGAGATTTAAAAAACATCTTTTTAAAAAAGAATTTATTTATTTATTTATTTATTTATTTATTTATTTATTTGGGAGAGAGACAGAGAAAGCACAAGTAGGGGGAATGAGCAGAGGGAGAGGGACAAGCAGACTCCTACTGAGCGGGGAGCTGGACACAGGGCTCAATCCCAGGACCCTGAGATTATGACCTGAGCCAAAGTCAGACTCTTAACTGACTGAGCCACCCAGGTGCTCCTGGAGATTTAAAAAACATCTTAATAACAGAAAGATCAAAGAAGAAATCCCAATGCAAAGTTATAATATTCGATTTGAGAGGTAATACAAGATTTGAAAGGTAATAAAAATACTATATACGAAAGTTTATAGGCTACAGGTAAAGAAATAACCTTATATGCATTTACAGTAGAAAATAAGACATACATTAGACATATATGTGATCATCCTAATACATTTTGAGAAAAAAAAATCCAAAACAGTAGAAGGAAGAAGATTAAAGATAAGTAAAGAAGATAAAGATTAATAAAATAGAAAAAGATATAATACAGAGGGCCAAAAAACTAAAATTAAGTCTTTGGAAAGACTAATAAAGAAAACAACAAGTTGCTGGGGCACCAGGGTGGCTCAGTCATTAAGTGTCTGCTTTTGGCTCTCTGGTCATGTCCCAGGGTCCTGGAATCAAGCCCCGCACTGGGCTCCTTGCTCAGCAGGAAGCCTGCTTCTCCCTCTCCCACTTCCCCTGCTTGTGTTCCCTCTCTCACTGTGTCTCTCTCTGTCAAACAAATAAATAAAGTCTTAAAAAAAAAGAAAAAACAAGTTTCTGTGAGATCGATATAGATAAAAGAGAAGTAACAACAAATAATATTAGGACTAAAAAGGGGAAATATAACAAAATAAGCAGAAATTTAAGAAACTAAAAAATATGAAGAAAAACTTGCGCCAAAAAAATGGCTAGATAAGAAAATGAAAAGACAT
This sequence comes from Procyon lotor, assembly GCA_028646535.1. Taxonomy (NCBI): domain Eukaryota; kingdom Metazoa; phylum Chordata; class Mammalia; order Carnivora; family Procyonidae; genus Procyon; species Procyon lotor. The sequence continues at coordinate 94,424,526 of CM053609.1, read as the reverse complement.
GCCACAAATTGAGAGGAAATATCTACAAACGCTAATCTAATAAAGGACTACTATGAAAAATATACAAGAAACTTTTGAAACTTAACACCCAATTCAAAAGTGAGCGAAAGATCTGAATAGACAGACATCTCACTGAAGAAGATACAGGCTATCCAAATAAGCATATGCAAAGGTGTTCAGGGACGCCTGGTTGGCTCAGTGGGTTAAGGGGCTGTCTTGGGCTCAGATCATGATCTCAGGGTCCTGGGATGGAGTCCCACATTGGGCTTCCTGCCCATTGGGAAGCCTGCTTCTCTCTCTCTGCCTACAGCTTTCCCTGCTTGTGCACTCTTCTCTCTCTGACAAATAAATAAAAATCTATTTAGAAAAAAAAGCCTACACACAAATGTTTATAGAAGCTTTAGTCATAAATTGAAAGCAACCAAGATGTTCTTTAATAGGTGAATGTATAATCAAACTGTGGTACAACAATACAATGGGATATTATTCAGCAATAGCAAGAAATGAGCTATTAAATCATAAAAGGATATAGAGGAATCTTAAATGCATATTGTTAGGTGAAAGAAGCCATTCTGAGAAGAGTACATACTGTATGTTTCCAACTACATGACATTCTGGAAAAGGCAACAGTAAAAGGATCAGTGGGGCACCTGGGTGGCTCAGTTGGTTAAGCGTCTGACTCTTCATTTTGGCTCAGGTCATAATCAAGTGGTGGGATTGAGCCCTGAATCAAACTCTGCACGGAGCACTGAGCCTGGAGCCTATTTGAGATTTTGTCTCTCCCTCTCCCTCTGACCCTACACCCACCCAGCCTTCAGGCACACGCTCTCTTTCTCTTGATAGAGAGGGAGGGAGGGAGGGAGGGAGGGAGGGAGGGAGGCAGGAAGGAAGGAAGGAAGGAAGGAAGGAAGGAAGGAAAGAAAGAAGGAAGGAAGGAAAGAAAGAAAAAAAACAGTGGTTGTAAGGGGTTCCTGGGGAGGAAAGGAGAGAGGCGCATAGGTGGAACACAAAGGATTTTTTAGGGCAGTGAACCTATTCTCTATGATACTATAATGGTGGATACATGACATTATACATGTAACAAAACCCATAGAATTGTGCAACACAAAAAGAAAGCCCTAAAATAAACTATGCCCTTTAGTTGGTAATAATGTATCGATATTGGTTCCTCAATTATAACAAATGTACCACACCAATGCTAGATTTAATAGTAGGGAAAACTGTATGTGTATGTGTGTGTTGGAGTGGGGAAAGTAGTATATGGGAACTCTCTTTACTTTCTGTTCAAATTTCTTATAAACCCAAGACTGCTCTAGAATTAAAGTCAATTTATTTTCAAATATTGGCCCATGAACTGCTCGCTTAGTCTAAAAATGCTTTATTCATTGATTTTGAGGAAAACTTAATGTCAAACACTGGAATGTTATATATAGAAAATTCAAGAACTATGGCAGAAAGTGGACTCCAAAAGTCAAAGGACATTTTCCAAATACATTTAAAATTGCATTTTAGGGATGCCTGGGTGGCTCAGTTGTTGGGAGTCTGCCATCAGCTCTGGTCATGGTCCCAGGATCCTGGGATTGAGCCCCGTATCGGGCTCCCTGCTCAGCAGGAAGCCTGCTTCTCCCTCACCCACTCCCCCTGCTTGTGTTCTTTCTCTTGCTGTCAAATAAATAAATAAAATCTTTAAAAGTAAATAAATAAAATTGCATTTTAAAACATTTAAATTGCATTCATTCCTATTTTTTTTTTTTTTTGGTCTCCATTGGTAATAGGTATGGTCACATGATTAAGTTCCAGCCAAAGAGGTATAAACAAAGTTTTTACACTGGACTCTCAGCAGTTCTTTAAAAGGGGGCAGACAACTACCACAAGCCTTTTGTGCCTTTTGTTGTTACCCTCCCACTCATTTCTTGCTAAGACTAGAACCTGATGGCGGAGCTCCAACAGCTCTCCACCACAGCAGCACTTTGAAGATGGAAGCCAGGTGCCTAGGAAGGTGGAGCAGAGAGACAGAAGCCCGGATCCTTGATGCCTTTCTTCTGTGGTTTCCATATCAACCCTCAACCATCTATCTCTGGACTTCTTTATATTAGAAAATAAACTAATTTTTTAAGCCACCGTAGTCTTTGTTATCAGCAGTGAAATCCAATCCCTAACTAATACACGAAATGAAAAGTATTTTTTTTTTAAGATTTTATTTATTTATTTCAGAGAGAGAGAGAATGAGAGGGAGAGAGAGAGAATCTGGAGTAGATTCCACACTGAGCATAGAGCCTGATGTGGGACTTGACCCCACAACCGTGAGATCATGACTTGAAATGAAACCAAGAGTTGGATGCTTAACCAACTGAGCCACCCAGGTGCCCCCCCCGAAATTAAAGGTATTAATAATGAATTTATACCATACAAATCTACTAAAACCTGTTAAATACATGGGGTGCCTGGCTGGCTCAGTCAGTGGGGCATTCAGTTCTTGATTTTGGAGTTGTGAGTTCGAGCCCCACATTGGATGTAGAGATGACTTAAAACTAAAATATTAAAGGGGGGGGGCGCCTGGGTGGCTGGGTCAGTTAAGCAGCTACTTTCAGCTCAGGTCATGATCTCAGGGTCCTGGGATCGAGCCCCACATTGGGCTCTCTGCTCTGCAGGGAGCCTGCTTCTCCCTCTCCTTCTGCCTGCCTCTCTGCCTACTTGTGCTCTCTCTATCTCTCTGTCAAATAGATAAATAAAATCTTAAAATAAAATAAAATAAATAAAAAATAACAAAATATATTAAAAGGGCACTTGGGTAGCTCAGTTACTTAAGTGTCTGGCTCTTGATTCCAGCTCAGGTTATGATCTCAGGGTCATGAGATGGAGCCCCGCCTTGGGAATCTCTGCTCAGCGGGAAGCTGCTTAAGATTCTCTCCCTCTTCCTCTGCTCCTCCCCCTCAATGTGTACTCTCTCTCTCTCTCTCTAAAATAAATAAATAAATAATACATGATATATTAATTAAAAATGCAAAACTTAAGGTTAAAAAATAAATCTTAAAAAATAATAATAAATATTAAAAATGAATGAACAAACAAGCAAATGAAAAGTGAAAACACTACTTTATTGGATTTGTTTAGTGTCTTGAAGATAAAGGTCAAAGCTCAGAGGAGCCATTAAATAGGCTTTTCCTGAAAGTCCTATCTCCTTCCGTCAAAATTCTATCCATCCATTCTGCCCACTGATCCCTTCTATAAACTTTTGTAATAATATTAGGTACCATACAGATAGATTATAAACATTATGTCCCTATGCACTCAAGAAGCTTATAAGCTAGCTGGAAAGAGAAAAAAGATTATTTGTTAGCAAATGAGAAAAGATATCCTTTTTTGTGGTTTAGAGAGAGATGGAACTTTTCCCTCTCTTGAGGAGCTGGAACAAGACTTCCTCTTGGAAAAAAAGAAATTCATGAAGGGCCCTTAGAATGAGGGTGAGACTCTCCCCTCGCTGGGACAAGTTCACCCAACAATAGAGGTTGAAAGGCTGGTGAGTCAGCATTCTTTTTGTTTTGTAGTAAGTGGTACGCATGGGTGTTGAGCTGAAGAGCTGAATTGCTTTGCTGGGTAAAGGCTTAAGAAATTAGAAGATTCAGGGGACCAGTCAGAGATAAAGGGAGGAGTCAGCCAAGGCTCCAAACTTCCTGGAAGGAAGAGAAAGATATCTCAGAGGAGAGACTTTTCAGGGAGAGAGAAATGTTTAAAAAGTTTGGGGACTTGAGCTGAAGTTCCTTGGTGTGGAATGTACATGTAATGTAACCTCATCTTCTGTCTTTCATAGGCAAGGTTCAGTAAAGTCTACATCATTCCCCAGTGTTTTTGTTCCAGTAAATTCTTTGGAAGAATGTGAATAGGTGTTGAATTTTGTATGCATGCTTGCAAGAGGAAAAGCAAAGGTTATTTGGTGGCCTTCTGGAGCTGGAGGGTAAAAGGTGGATTGCCATCATGTAAGTCATAGAGCAAGAAGCATGAGAAGAGGGGCGCCTGGGTGGCTCCGTGGGTTAAAGCCTCTGCCTTCGGCTCAGGTCATGACCCCAGGGTCCTGGGATCGAGCCCTGCATTGGGCTCTCTGCTTGGCAGGGAGCCTGCTCCCACCACCCCCCACCCTGCCTGCTTCTCTGCCTACTTGTGATCTCTGTCAAATAAATAAAATCTTTAAAAAAAAAAAAAAAAAAGGAAGCATGAGAAGAGAACTCTAGTTTAGAGATGATGCATTAAACCACATGTAACTCCACTTCCTACTGAAATCTCTCTTTAAAAATGGGAAAAAACGGGGGCGCCTGGATGGCTCAGTCGTTAAGCGTCTGCCTTCGGCTCAGGTCATGATCCCGGAGTCCTGGGATTGAGCCCCACATCGGGTTCCTCGCTCGGCAGGAAGCCTGCTTCTCCCGCTACCATTCCCTCTGCTTGTGTTCCCTCGCTGTGTTTCTGTCAAATAAATAAAATCTTAAAAAAAAAAAAAAATGGGAAAAAAACCACAAAATCTCAAGGCAAAAAAAAAAAAGATACAGAAAAGACCACCAAAATGAGAGCCAGCATAGCCAGGGGTCAGCCACCATCCCTCATGTTTGGCAAAGACTCAAAGGCAGAAAGACGAGTGGGAAGTTTTACAGTGAAAACAGGGACGGCTTCACATATGCTCTGACTGGTGGTCATCCTTGTGAGGAAGCTGGAGATGGGCTAACTAGAAGCCAGGCTTCTTATGTGATTGGTTTGGCTTTCTCTGGTTGGTCCTGTGTTGGGAGTGGGAGCAAAATATAAGAAAGCTGAGTCATCAACAAGTTCTAACCATTCTGGGCTGTCTGCCTCCGAGGCTGTGGCTTGGCTTCCCAGGCTGGTTGCGGTAGAAGTTATGGGTCAGAATCCTATTGTGATGTATGGTTTGCCTAATGTCAGTCTCTTAGAGAACAGGAGATAAGTCACAAACATTTTGGAAGCTGGAAGACAGAAAGATGGTGGGAACTGACTCCCTCCTCCTCTACCAAAAGTCAGGCCAGGAGCAAGCCTGATCTGCCCTAGAGGGCCACCAAAAGGCTCAAGGCTTGGCAGCACCAGGTTCTCAAGAAGCAGCAGTAAAGTTGGGACTAAAAGAAGAAGAATTAGTTAAAAGTCTATTTCAAAAGCAGTAAAACCATCAGATTTCCTCCCTAGCTGCCAAGGGACTGCTCCTCCAGCCTCTGCAGAAGGCTTAGGATTGATTCCCTGGAAAGAATAAAGTAGAAGATACCTTGTCTAGTTAAGAATAGGGGAGCCATCAAGAGAAACGAAATCTGGCCATTTGCAATGACATGGATGGAACTGGAGGGTATTACGCTAAGCGAAATAAGTCAGTCAGAGAAAGACAATTATCACATGATCTCTCTGATATGAAGAATTTGAGAGGCAAGGCGGGAGTTTGGCGGGGAATGGGGGAGAGAAATTAAACAGGAAGGGATGGGGAGGGAGACAAACCATAAGAGACTCCTAGACTCAACAAAACGAACTAAGAGTGGCTGGGAGGCAGAGGGGTAGGGATGGGGTGGCTGGGCTGTGGACATTGGGGAGGGTATGTGCTATGTTAAGTGCTGTGAAATGTGTAAGTCTGACAATTCACAGACATGTATCCTTGGGTAAATAATACATTTTATGTTAATAAAAAT
>CM053609.1:94393082-94412522 GCA_028646535.1 Procyon lotor | reverse complement strand
CAAATCCCAAATGAGTAACATTCTACAAAATACTTAAGTAGTACTCCTTAAAACTGTTAAGGTCATCAAAAACTGGGAAATGTCCCAGCCAAGAGGAACCTGAGAAGACAGGTCAACTAAATGTAAAGTGGTATCCCTGATGAGATCTGGAACACGACAAGGATATTAAGTAAAAGTTAAGGTATTGTAAACAAAGTATGGGCTGTGGTTAATAATAATGTAATGATATTAGATCATTAATTATGACAAATGTACCATACAAACATGAGATGTTAATAATAGGGGAAATTGGGTGTGGGATATATGGGAACTCTTTATCTTCACAAGTTGTCTATAAATCTAAATCTCTCCTAAAACAAAAAGCTTATTGGGGGTGGCACAGTGGGCTAAGCATCTGACTCTTGCTTCTGGGTTTCCGTTCAGGTCATGATCTCAGGGTCATGAGATTCAGCCCCATATCAGGCTCCACACTCAGCATGAAGTCTGCTTAAAGACTTTCTCTCTGCCTCTGCCCCTCCCTCCCATTCTCTTTCTCTCTCTCTCCAATAAATAAATAAATCTTTAAATAAAATAAAAAGCTTATTTAATAAAGTAAAAATAAAAAACCAAGCTGAGGGGCACTTGGGTGACCCAGTCAGTTAAGCGTCTGCTTTCATGATCTCAGGGTCCTAGGATCAAGCCCTATGTTGGGCTCCCTGCTTAATGGGGAGTCTGCTTCTTCCTCTTCCCCTACCCCTCCACCTGCTTGTGCTTTCTCTCCCTCTTAAATAAATAAATAAATAATAAAATCTTAAAAAAATTTTTTTTTAAAGATTTTATTAATTTATTTGACAGAGAGCCATCACAAGTAGGCAGAGAGGCAGGCAGAGATAGGAGGAAGCAGGCTTCCTGCTGAGCAGAGAGCCTGATGCGGGGCTCGATCCCAGGACCCTGAGATCATGACCTGAGCCGAAGGCAGAGGCTTTAACCCACTGAGCCACCCAGGCGCCCCATAAAATCTTTTTTTAAAATATGGATATAATTATAATGAGTAGCAGAAATGAAGTGGTATTCAGAAAGTTTTGATATGCAAGAATCTTTGGCAATGGGTGATTGATCCTGTGTCTTAAGTTAAGTGGATAACTTAATAAAATGTTATTGGAGTTATCCACTTATGATATGTCCTAGTAAGCTCCTATGCTGGACAAGACATAAACTCTGGACAAAATACACTGAAAAACAACTCCCTGAAGGCACTGGCGAGTGAACAAAAGCAGACAGAGTCTGACAGGGAGTCAACACTGATGAGAAATAGCATGGGGTGAATTTTCTTTTACAGTCTTTAACCTGAGGGTAGGCTTCAGCCAGTGCTACTTGGAATGAAAAAATACTAAGAGAAAAACCCACAGTCTTTGTGGCCTGAACAACCGGAGGAGAGAGTTTTGGGGAACCACAGGTGCCAGACAATATGAGAGGAATCCAACAAAGGATGGAACCAGAGAGGGGGAGCCACTTAATTTGTGTTAAGTACTGTTCAGCTTCTAGTGAACCTTTGAACCACATACGCTCAGGGTAGTCTGCAAGTAGCCCAATCAAAGGAACGACAACTGAACTGAGATTTGTGCTGCTGCTCAGAGACAGCATTTGGAGTTTGAGTCCATCCAAATGAATGGCATGCTGAAAGAGAGAACAACAAAATAAATCCTCTTCGAGGAAAATAACAGAATCTACTCTCCACAACAAACAATTCAAAACTACTTGACATATGAAAAAACCAGACTATGTATCACATGTTCTCAGGCGAAATGACAAGCAACAGACACAGACCCCAATATGACACAGTTGCTGCAATTAGCAAATATTTTTTTTTTAAATTTTATTTATTTATTTGACAGAGAGAAAGAGATCACAAGTAGACAGAGAGGCAGGCAGAGAGAGAGGGAGAAGCAGGCTCCCTCTGAGCAGAGAGCCCGATATGGGGCTTGATCCCAGGACCCTGAGATCATGACCTGAGCCGAAGGCAGAGGCTTTAACCCGCTGAGCCACCCAGGTGCCCCAATTAGCAAAGATTTTAAAGCTGATATAAAACTATATTTGATAATGTAAAGGAAAAATGCTCATAATGTGTAACCAGATAGGAAATCTCAGACAAGTTGAAATGATAGAAAAGAACCAAATGAAATTCCAGAACTGACATATATGTATATGTATTTTGTGTGTGTGTGTGTGTGTGTGTGTGTGTGTGTGTGTGTGAAAAAATGTTAAGAATGCTTTCATTCTTGGGGCACAGCATCTGCCTTCAGCTCGTGTCATGATCCCGGGGTCCTGGAATCGAGCCCCACATCGGGCTCCCTACTCAGCAGGAAGCCTGCTTCTCTCTCTCCTCCTCCCACTGCTTGTGTTCCTTCTCTCACCATCTCTCAGATAATAAATAAAACAGATAATAAATAAAATCTTAGGGGAAAAAAAAGGAATGCTTTCATTCTTAAGGATGTTAAGAATGAAAGCATATATAATTCACAGGATAAAATTCACAGAATAGAAATGACAAAAGAGTCAGCTTAGCTTCACAATAGATTCATAGAAATGACTCGATATGATTCATAGAAATGATCCAATATGAAAAACGGAAATGAAAAGTTATTGGAAAGAAAATGAACAAAACCTCAGAGATCCAGACAACAGCAAAAGATCTAATGTACATCGAACTGAATCCCAAAAGGAAAGGAGAAAGAGAAAAAGAGACGGAAAAATATTTGAAGTTACAATGATCAAATGATCAAAAAAATCCCCCAATTTATTGATAGACATACATTTACAGGTTCACAGATCTCAGTAGATCCCAAGTTACATAGATTCAAAGAAAACCACCTCTAGGCATAGCATATTCAAACTGCTAAAAACCAGACAAAGAGCATGTCTTGTAAGCACCAAGAGAAAAATGACTCATTACATACAGGAGAAAAAATTTTAAAAAATCCTACTAACTTTCACCAGAATAAATAGAAGACAGAAAGCAGTGGAACACCATTTTTAAAGATTTTATTTTTACGTAATCTCTACACCCAACTTGGGCTTGAACTTAACAATTCCCAGATCAACTGTTGCATGCTTTACCAACTGGTCCAGCCAGCTGCACCATGGGTGACCATTTTTAAAGTGCTAAAATACTCTGACAATCCAGAATTCTATACCAGTGAGAACATCCTTAAGAATGAAAGCATAAGGGGCGCCTGGGTGGCTCAGTCGTTAAGCGTCTGCCTTCGGCTCAGGTCATGATCCGAGGGTCCTGGAATCGAGCCCCGCATCGAGCCCCGCATCGAGCCCCGCGTCAGGCTCCTTGCTCAGCAGGAAGCCTGCTTCTCCCGCTACCATTCCCTCTGCTTGTGTTCCCTCTCTCGCTGTGTTTCTCTCTGTCAAATAAATAAAATCTTAAAAAAAAAAAAGAATGAAAGCGTAAGAAAAACTTTTTTAGATTAAAAGAACCAAAAGAGGGTACCTGGCTGTTTCAGTGGATAGAATATGCAGCTCTTGATCTCAGGTGGTGAGTTCAAGCCCCATGTTGGGCATAGAGCTTTCTTAAAAAAAAAAATCTTTAAGAATTCATCACTAGCAAGAGTGTACTACAGGGGTCACCTGGGTGACTCAGTCATTAAGCGTCTGCCTTCAGCCCAGGTCATGATCCCAGGGTCCTGGGATCGAGCCCCGCATCGGGCTCTCTGCTCCGCGGGAAGCCTGCTTCTCCCGCTCCCATTCCCTCTGCTTGTATTCCCTCTCTCGCTGTGTTTCTCTCTGTCAAATAAATAAAAAAAATCTTTAAAAAAAAAAAAGTAAATACCGGAGTAAATAAAGAGGAGGGTTCCCCCCCATAATTAAAAATAACAACAACACATGTGACTGTTTAAAGTAAAAATTGCCTTGTGAAGTTTACAACATTTGTAGTTGCAATATATAAGACAGTTACAGTATAAAGGAATGGGGGGATGGAAAAGTGATCTGTAGACTTCTGAAGTTTTTACATTCTATGTAAAGAGGTAAAATGTTAATTCTAAGTAGATTGTGAAAATTTGAGGATATACATTGAAATACCTAGAGCAATTGTTAAGAATATAAGTGTAGCTAAAAAAAAAATAGTAGATGAATTAAAATTAAATTTTAAAAATATTTAAATAATTAAAAAGGCAGGAAAGGAAAAACAGAAGAACAAAATCAGAGGGGACAAATACAAAGCAAATAATAAAAAAGAAGACCTAAATCTAACCATAGTAATAATTGCATTAAATGTTGATTGATTAAACCTTTCAATTGACAGGCAGAGATTGGAAGAATCACTTAATAAAAAAGCAAACTCAACCATTTACTACCTATAAATCACACACTGTAAATAAAATACAATATAAAGATACAGATAGTTTGAAAGTAAGTTGAAAGAAGACATGCAGACAGTAAGCATAAGAAAGTGGAGTAGTTCTAATAATATCAGATAAAACAGATTTCAAGGGGCGCCTGGGTGGCTCAGTCATTAAGCATCTGCCTTCGGCCCAGGTCATGATCCCAGAGTCCTAGGATGGAACCCCGCATCGGGCTCCTTGCTCAGCAGGAAGCCTGCTTCTCCCCCTACCATTCCCTCTGCTTGTGTTCCCTCTCTCGCTGTGTTTCTCTCTGTCATATAAATAAAATCTTTAAAAAAAAAACACAAAACAGATTTCAAGATAAAATGAAAAGTACCAGAGGACACAAAAAGGGGCATTTTATAGCAATATTTGGATCAATATATTGGAAGATATCACCATCATAAATATCTGTATCCCTAATAACAGAGCTTCCAAATATACAAAGCAAAATTGACAGAATTAAGAGGGAAACAGACAGTTCCACAATCATAGCTGGAGATTTTAACATCCCTCTCTAGGCAACTGATAGCCCAACCAGGCAGAAAATCATCAAAGACGTTTAAGAATTGAACAACACAATCAACTACTTTGTGCTAATTGACATTAATAGAACTCTACGCCCAACAACCATAAAATAGCATTCTTTTCAAGTGCAAATGGTATATTCTCCAGGATAGATCATATGTTAATCCATAGAACAAGCATTGATCAATTTTTAAACACTGAAAATTTTTAAGAAAATTTCTCTGGCATTGAAATTAAATCATAAATAACAAGATTTTTTAAAAAAATATATTTCTTTCTCAATGAGAGAGAGCAAGCACATGCATAACCTGGGCTTGGAGCAGAGGGAGAGGGACAAGCAGACTCCATGCTGAGTGGGGAATCTGATGCGGGGCTCTGATCCTATGATCCTGAGATCTCAACACCATGCCTGAGCTGAAACCAAGAGCTGCAGCTCAACCAACAGAGCTGCCCAGGCAGCCCAATAACAACAAGATTCTAAGAAAACTAAAAATGTCTGGAAATCAGTACACATACTTGTAAATAATCCACAAGTCAAAAAATCAAGAGACATTAGAAGATATTTTTAAATGGATGATAATGAAAACATTTCGATAGTTGTGGGATACAGGTAAAGCAGTGTTCACAGGGAAAATTATAGCTTTAAACATGTATATTAGAAAAGAAGGTCCAAAAGCAATAATCGACATTTTCACCTTAAGGAATTAGAAAACAAGAGCAAATTAAGATCAGGGGAGATAGAAGGAATAATCAAGATAAAAGCAGAAATCAATGAAATAGAAAAATGGATAAAAATGGCAATAATCGGGCACCTGGGTGTCTCGGTTGGTTAAGCAGCTGCCTTTGGCTTGGGTCATGATCCTGGAGTCCGAGGATTGGGTCCCACATCAGGCTCCCTGCTTGGCAGGGTGTCTGCTTCTCCCTCCAACCCTCACCCCTCTTGTGTGCTCTCTCTCTCTTATTCTCTCTCTTTCAAATAAATAAATAAAATCTTCCCCAAAAATGGCAATAATCAATGAAAACAAAAGATTTACTTTTGAATTACTAAAATCCACAAGCTTCCAGTTAGAATGGCCAAGAAAAAATAAGAAAAATTACTTGAGAATTTGAAAGTTGATTTGACAATTGACCAACATAAGTTACCTGTAGCATGCTTAATTTACAGACAATTCTGCACCCAACAGGAGACATGGCTGTAGAATTACAGTCCTCAACAGGACTATTCTTGAAAGATAGCAGAGTAGTGAAGGAAAATCCTCTCAGTGGGTAGATCTCCAGGAAATACATTTGGTTGTCCACTTTATCTGGACGGTGAACTGGCCAGAACCCATGTATCCTGATTAATGGGTAGTTGCTAATAGAGACTTGCAAAGAATAGTGGCATTTGAAGATAAGTAGAAAGAAGGTGTGGGGACACAAGTATGTGGATGGACCTCTCAAATGGGCAGATTGTAGTGATATTTGAGTCCCACAAAAATGCTCACAAAAGGTCATCCATTGCAGAGGAAGCTCTCAATCAGATGGACAAGATGACAGATGTGACTCTACCTTTCTCCACACAGCAGTGCTTGTTCAAAGAGTTCAAGTGCAGCATGGCCATGTTACAGGGATGAAGGCTATGCATGGATTCAACAACATCAACTTCCCCTCAATAAGTCTGATCTGGCTAAGCCCCCAGTAAGCCTAACATACCTACAGTTAAGGACTTAGGGCTGAACTCTCAGTATGACATTCCCTGGGGCAGCAGTCAGCCAATTAGTAGTCTATTGATTACGCTGGACTCCTTATATCACAGAGGTGATATGATATATATACACAGAGGTAAGAGCAATCTGTGTTTATGAAATAGATATGTACTATGGGTATGGATTTATCTTCCCTGCTCATAAGGTGCTTCTGCCAGCACCACCAACCATGGACTTGAGCAGAAGGCCTTATTTACTGTAATGGTGTTTTATACAGTGTTGCTTCTTCTTCTTCTTTTTTTTTTTTTTGCTAAGATTTTATTTATTTGAGAGAAAGAGAGAGAGAGGGAGAAACAGACTCCCCACTGAGCAGGAAGCCCAACACAGGGCTCGATCCCAGGACCCCGGGATCACCACCTGAGCTGAAGGCAGATACTTAACCGACTAAGCCACCCAGGCACCCCTACGGTGTTGCTTCTAATTGAGAAGCATGTTTCACCAAACAAGAAGTGTGGCAAGGGGCTTATGCCGGTGGAATTCATTGATCTTTCTATATATCTCATTATCCAGAAGCAGCTGGCCTGACGGAATGCTGTAATAGCCTAGTGATGGTTTGGTTTCAAAGCCAGTGCCAGCGGGGAGAGAGCATCTTGAAAGCTTGGGATTGTCTTACAAAATTAACATGTCCTTCAGTGTATAGTGCTGTTTCTTCCAAAGCCAGAATGAATAGATCTACAAATCAAAGGTTGGAAATGGAAGTGGCTTTCCTTATTCTTACACCTAATAATCTATTTCCAGGATTTTTACTTCCCATTTCTGCAACTTTGAATTCTGTTGGTTTGGAGGCCTTAGTTCCCAACAGGGAAAAGCTTCTACCATGAACCACAGTAATAGTAATAGTTCCACTGAATGGGAAGTTGAGATGTCACTTAGCCATTTTGGGCTCTTCATGCCACAGAACCAACCGCAAAAAAAAAAAAAAAAAAAAAAGGCTTACTCCCTGGGTGAGGGGATTGATCCTAATTACTAAGGGGAAATTGCATCTCTGTTATTGAGAGTTTCAGTGGAAACCAGGAGATTCTCTGGTGAGCCTCTGAGCATTTATACATGTAATAGGAAATATTAGTGGGAAATTAAACAATCAGAAAAAAGGATTGTGTGTGTGTGTGAGTAAAGTGATAGAAGTTTATTAAGTGAAGATACAGAAAAAGCTCTCAAGAGTGAGAGGGGTCCTGACAGGTTTGCCCCAAAAGCAGGATACTAAAAGAGATTCGGGAATGAAAGTCTGGTTCACCCCACCAGCTAAAAAACTCAAAGGATCTAGTGGAGGGCAAAAGAATGAATGGATAGTGGAAGACAACAGTTATTAATGTCAGCTAGGACCTTGTAACCCCTTACAGAAATGACCACAGTAACAGGTATGCATATTTTCTTGTAACTTTTTATGTGTGTACATAATTAGACTCTCTCCTGATTCCCCTTTATTTCATATAAGGAATCCTGGTAGGGATGCCTGGGTGGCTCAGTCAGTCAAGCATCTGCCTTCAGCTCAAGGCATGATCCCACAGTCCTGGGATCAAGTCCCACATTGGGTTCTCTGTTCGGTCGGGAGTCTGCTTCTCCTGCCTCCGCCTGCCACTCGCCCTGCTTGTATGCTTGTTCTCTCTCTCCCTCTCTGAAAAATAAATAAAATCTTTAGAAAAAAAAATAAGGAATCCTGGTAGTCATTAACTTTACAATTTAGTCTTTTGGTTTTAGTATATTCAGATAGGACCTTGACTGAAGGTGAGTAGTTGTTAACATCACTCATATATGGATTCTGTAACTATAACTGAATAGCAAGCTTTCTCCTGCCTCAGGGCATTTGCATTTGCTATTTCCTTTTCTTGGAACATTCTCCCCCTAGATATCCATAAGAGCTTCTCCTTCACTTCCTTCTAATCTTTATTCAAATGTTACTTTTCTCAGAGATGCTTTCCCTGGCCACTGTATTTAAACTCAAAGTACTTATCTAACATATATTTTACTTGTTTACCTTATTAACTTTCTGATTCCTGCTTCAGCTTAAATCTATATCCTCAAGGCACCTGGGTGGCTCAGTCGGTTAAGCATCCCACTCTTGATTTCAACTTGACTCATGTTCTCAGGGTTTTGAGACTAGCCCTGCCTTGGGCTCCACCCTGGGCGTGGGACCTGCTTAAGATTCTCTCTCTCTCCTCCCTCCCCCTCTGCTTGTCCCTTGCTCCTGCTCTCTTTCTCTCTCTCTCAAAAAAAAAAAAAAAAAGCTATAGCATCAGTGCAAAGAACAATATAGACACTCAAGAAATATTTGTTTACTATGGCACATTATGTTGCACAACTTAAAATAATGAGGTAGGGGTGCCTCAGTGGTGCAGTGGTTAAGCGTCTGCCTTTGACTGGGGTCATGGTCTGGGATCCTAGGATCAAGCCCCACATTGGGCTCCCTGCTCAGCTGGAAGCCTGCTTCCCCCTCTTCCCTGGTTTGTGTTCCCTTTCTCACTATCTCTCTCTGTGAAAAAATAAATAAAAGTCTTCAAAAAATGAAATGAAATGAAATAGGTAGGGCCACCTGGGTGGTTCAGTCAGTTAAGCATCTGAAGAGTCTTGATTTTGGCTCAGGTCAGGATATCAGGGCTCTGAGACTGAGCCTCCTGGAGTCTCCCTCCCCCACCCCAGCCTCTGGGAGGGTGTGGAGCCTGCTTAAGATTCTTTCTCCCTCTGTACCCGCCATGCACCTGCATGCACTCCCTCTCAATAAATAAAATAAAATAAAATAAAATAAAATAAAATAAAATAAAATAAAATAAAATAAAATAATAAAATAATACTAAAGAAGCTGTTATTTCAGGGCACCTGGGTGGCTCAGTGGGTTAAAGCCTCTGCCTTCAGCTCAGGTCATGATCTCAGGGTCCTGGGATCAAGCCCTGCATCAGGCTCTCTGCTCAGCGGGGAGCCTGCTTCCCCCTCTTTCTGCCTGCTTGTGATCTCTCTCTCTCTGTGTCAAATAAATAAATAAAATCTTAAAAAAAAAATGTTATTTCCAGTTTCCTTCCAGAAATAGAGGAAGAGCATAACTATGGATTTTTAACTTATTTCCTAAGTTAAAATAATTTTTTTTTCAGCTTTTCAGTGTTGGGAAATACTTGAACATACTTGTTAACGAAAGGGAAAAGGCCAGTAGCATTGGAGCGGATTAGCATATAGGAGAAAGGGAATAACTGATGGAACAAGGTCCACACAGAGACAACATGAGAGGGTTGCAGAACACAGTCAAAGTGCTGTGCTTGGATAAGAGGAGTTTTGCCATGGGGAGACCTAAAATTGGAGGGGTTCTCAAATGATGGCCTCCATGATCCTTGTGAATAGATGGAGGGGTCAAGGCTCAGGCCAAGGGTTTGGGGAATGTGTTCAATTTGTGAGGATTTAGGAAAAGTATTATGGTTATAGTAACAAAATTATTTTATTTAATCCTCTCATCAGTCTCATGAGGTATTATCTTCACTTTACAATATTATTCCATTTTACAAATTTAGGAACAGAAGGACTGAGATTATGTAATGTGCACAAGATTATGCAGCTGATGAAAGAGGGAGTCATTTTAGGAAGCTCTAACCCAGGCCCTCTGTGACTTCAAGTAACTGCAACCTGTCCAGACCTCACATTCCTTAGTGATGATGTGGAAATGGGCCCACGCTACCCCCTCCTCTAAAGGAATGGTCCCCATAGTGGGGTAGGGTGGGCATGCCCAGGGTGTCCGTCCATCATGGTCCACTGGGATGTTAAAAGACAATGTTAGATTTCTATTTACATTTTGCACCCAAAAAAAATTTTAAGAAATTCAGATTTGCTACTGTTTAATATACAGATGGACACTGGCATCCTTATTTGGTCTGGACACCAGCTGGTTGTGAGTCATTTTGGTATCTTGAGGGAGACACAGGAGCTCCATGGTGCAGATGGGTGCTCGCCCGTGTTATTTTTTGTGCTTAGGGGATGACATCAATGTGTTCATTTTCGTAGAAACAAGACTCATGTAGCAGAATCTGTAATAGAGTAGTTTATGGGGACCCATGACAAAGGTGTTTGGCTTCATTCAGATTTGTGAGGTGTTTCTTTTCTTTTTGTTTTTTAAAGATCTTATTTATTTACTTGACAGAGAGAGATGACAAGTAGGCAGAGAGAGAGGGGAAAGCAGGCTCCCTGCTGAGCAGAGAGCCTAATAATGCAGGGCTCGATCCCAGGACTCCAAGATCGTGACCTGAGCCGGTGGCAGAGGCCTCAACCCACTGAGCCACCCAAGCGCCTCTGGTCAAAGTATTAAAATAGTTGTCAGAACTTATAAGTAACTCTGGCTTTTCTTTTACAAAAAGACAAACATTTGGACTTTGCTGACTTTTTCAATGATAAGGAGGCTGTCAGTAATATGCTACTTTATAAACACTAAAGAAACATGCTTACAACTGTTCCTTCAAGCTAAAGTTGATAGTGTGATGAACAAGAAAACTGTTTTTTTGAAAGCTATTACAAACAAATTTATTGAAAAGTGATGTTAATTTTGGTGGGTTGTTTTTTATCAAAAAATAGAAATGTCCTTTATATATATTTATTTATACATTATATATATTGCTATATATTATTGGGATATATACTATTATATTGTAATATAATATAATAATAATAATACTACAATACTTAACATCCCAATAATATATTATATATATTATCACACCAGTAATATATATAAATAAATATAAATACAAATATATATATATTTATATACATACTATATATGTATATATATTATATATACTCTTTTTTTTTTTTAAGTAGGCGCTACACATAACATGGGATTTGAACTCAGGACCCTGAGATCAAGAGTTACATGTTCTACCAACTGTGCCAACCAGGCACCTTGTTAGAAGTATGTCACTTATAAAAAGACTCATGTTTGCACAGATAAAACCCTAGAAATACTTTCCCACTGTGTTAAGAATCTTCCAAATAAAATGCATTTGGTAGATTCTAAATATATTTGTTAAAAATATAACATCTTCTGGGGTACCTGGGTGGCTCAGTTGGTTGGGTGTCTGATTCTTGGTTTTGGCTCAGGTAGTGATTTTGGGGTCGTGGGATGGAGCCCTAAGTTGGGCTCCATTCTCAGTGCAGAGTCAGCTTGTCCCTCTCCCTCTGCTCCTCCTCCACTCATACTCTCTCCAGAATAAAATATATATTATATAAATTATACATATTTATATAACATCCTCTGATTAATTTGCAAATGCAACTGGTTGATATCATGGAAGATAAAAATTGACCAGCTGGATTTCAATAAAATTGAATGGGACTGGGGCGTCTCGGTGGCTCAGTGGGTTAAAGCCTCTGCCTTTGGCTGGGGTCATGATCTCAGGGTCCTGGGATCGAGCCCCGCATGGGGCTCTCTGTTCAGCAGGGAGCCTGCTTCCCCCTCTCTCTGCCTGCCTCTCTGCCTACTTGTGATCTCTCTCTCTCTCTCTCTGTCAAATAAATAAATAAAATCTTTAAAAAAAAAATAATTGAGTGGGATCTAAAAATTAGTTTCATGTTTGAGTAAGCCACCCAAGTGTTTTTCCATTTGAATCCTGTATTTTTGAGTTTCGTTTCCCTTAAAGCCAAGTAATGGATCATAGATATAAACTTTGGAAATCATAATATCATAGTATGTTAAGCAACCATTTCAAAAATGAATCAACATCAGATTGTTCTTTATTTTTTTTTAGATTTTATTTATTTATTTGTCAGAGAAAGAGAGAGAGAGCACAAGTAGGCGGAGAGGCAGGCAGAGAGAGAAGCAGGCTTGTTGCTAACCAAGGAGCCCAACACAGGACTTGATCCCAGGATCCCAGGATCTTGACCTGAGCCAAAGGCAGATGCTTAACTGACTGAGTCATGTAGGTGCCCCTCCTTTAAACACTGCTCAGCAGGAAATCTGCTTTTCCTTCTCCCTCTGCACTTCCCCCATCCCACCTTGTGCTCTCTTTCTCTCTCACTCTCTCTCTCTCCTCTCAAATAAAGAAATAAAATCTTTAGGGGCGCCTGGGTGGCTCAGTAGGTTAAAGCCTCTGCCTTCAGCTCAGGTCATGATCCTGGGATCAGGGTCTTGGGATCGAGCCCCACATCGTGCTCTTAGCTCAGTGGGGAGCCTGCTTCCCCCTCTCTCTCTGCCTGCCTCTCTGCCTAATTGTGATCTCTGTCAAATAAATAAATAAAATCTTAAAAAAAAAAGTTTGAAAGAGAGTTGTGACAACAAAAAATTTGGAGATCATTGTTCAAATACTAGATTTTTCAATCTGAGTACTACTGACATTTTGGGCTGGAAAATTCTTTTTGTGGGGACAGTCCTGTACATTGTTATGTAGCAGTTATCCCTGGCTTCAACCTACTAAATGTCAATAGCAGGACCCCCACACAAGCAGTTTTGACAATCTAAAACTTATCCAGCAGTGACAAAGCTCCCCTTAGGGTAGGGTTGCCAGATTTAGTAAAACAAAAAAAGAGCAAAAACAAAAACAAGAGGACATACTTATTTTTAATCCTATTCTTTAACGGAAACCCAGATTTAACTAGGTTCCTGTGTTTTATCTGACAACCCTAAGGGCAGAGGGCAGCCCTACTCTCCCACTGTGCCTACATTACTCCCTACATCCTTGCCTCCTCTCAGCCTCATACTACCTTCCAAACTCTTCCTTCCACTGTGCTCTCTGGAACTCATTATCCATAACTTGCAAAAGTCCCTGTCTCGTCAAGCTTTCCCTTCAATTTATCTTTATTTAAATCTCACTGACTCTCCCTTAAAGACGCGATTTTCCTGTTGCCCCACCCAAATGGGTTCCACATACCTCAGAGATGAGAGGTGTGTGGAAATTTGGAATAAGCAAAAACCATAACCAGTATTTCCAATGGACAGTTATGCATTCTCCAGAGCCGACCCCCAGGTTATCAGATTCTAGCCTTTTATTGCTTTTGAAGTATTTTGCAACTCTGGAAACTGTAGACAACTGTTAGTAATGCAAAATAATTCTTGTCTATAGCCACACAGTAAATTCTGTCCAGTGGAAATTCAACTGACTTGCCTCCCCTAATATGAGTAGAAGCCAGTTTCGCCTGTATTTTTAAGTTTATTTCAATTTTCCTGATCTATAAATGTGGATTTATCTTTGGACATCTTACCAGTTCTCTCATTAATAATGGTTAACTAAAATCTTTAACACATTTCATTTTATATATATGTAAGAGTCATGGTTTTCATTTCTTTTATAGTTTTTTAAATTTTCCTTTAGCAGAGGTGGGGCTGTGTTTTTTTGTTGTTGTTTTGTTTGCTTCTCATTGCTATTTCCTGGCTATTATTCCTATACTTCTGCTTAAAAAGAAAAAGAGCAGGGACGCCTGGTGGCTCAGTCAGGTAAACATCTGCCTTTGGCTCAGGTCAGGATCCCAGCGTCCTGGAATTGAGTCCTACATCAGGCTTCCTAATCAGTGAGGAGCCTGCTTTTCCCTCAGCCAGGGCTCCCTCTCTCTCTCTGACAAATAAATACATCTTTTTTTTTTTTTTTTTAATATTTTATTTATTTATTTGACAGAGAGAGAGAGAGAGAGAGAGAGAGAGATCACAAGCAGGCAGAGAGGCAGGCAAAGAGAGAGGGAGAGGCAGGCTTCCTGCTGAGTAGAAAGCCTGATGTGGGGCTGGATCTCAGGACCCTGAGATCATGACCTGAGCTGAAGGCAGAGGCTTTAACCCACTGAGCCACCCAGGCGCCCCAAATAAATACATCTTTAAAAAGATGAATTCACCTTTAAAAAAAGAAAAAGAACAGCTAGTTTCTCTGAGGTTCCTGTCACTCACCTACTATCCAACTCTTTTCCACTTCTTTTTATCTGTTGTACTCATGTAACTCCCCTTTCATTTAGGCAAAGACTTTGGCCTATTACTCCTATCGTAAGCCCTGCCATTATCCTGGGTTATTTCAACTATCAAAAAGATGATCTACCCACTTGGGTCCTGGAAGCTCATTTCTTTGATCTCAACATCTTTCTTGACTTCGTTGGAGCTACCCACTTTTACCATCATCCTTTGGACCCCGTCAACGTCTATAATTTCACTGTTTTGTCAACATTAACAACTCTAAATTCATTGTTCTTGTTCTTTCCTTTTCTCACTTCATCTACCTGGAAAATCCCCAAACCTGAATGAATTTAATTATCTGCTTTCTCTATGGCTCTAGTTATGGGCAGTTTGTGCACTGCTTTAGAAAGTCATATAATATGATATATATTATCATATATATATAAGTAATATATATAGGGCAAATCGGTTCCTATATAGGGCAAATTGGTTCCACAGAGTTTCCAAATGAGCCCTAAACATCATTCAGGTTGGGTTATCTCACTCTCCAGTTTTTCTGTTAACTCAAGCACTTCCTCTCTCATCAAACTTGGTACTCTCAATAGATGACCTTGACTTCTTTAACAGAAAAAAGTAGAAACTATCACCTGGACACTCTTTTTCCTAGCAAACATATAATCCTACCTTCACCTGTACCCAACCTATCTTCCTTCACTCCCATTTTAATGGAGGAGCTATCCTTCTAACTAGGGCCAAATTTTTTTCTTGTGCTTTGGATCTCTTCTGCCCTACCTTGTCAGAACTCCTCCCTGCAGATTGCACAGTCTTGCTTTATCTGTGTATCTCTTTCAATTTTTCCCTCTGAATAGGGTCCTTCTCAATGGCTTAATGTTTAAATGTTTAAACATTTTCAATTTTTTTTTCTATAAAAACAGACAATTCCTTCCTGCATCTTAAGTTCCCTTCTAGCTACTCATCTAACTGCCTCCATTTCTCTTCCTTCCACTCACTGTTCAGTCCATCCTCCCCTGAAGGAGCTCTGATTGAGATCACGGGTGTTTCTCTAGTGAAATATTAGTGACAACAAATCTAACATTTTTCAATCATCTTGTTGATGTTACAGCAACAATGGACACAATTGATCACTCTCTCCTTGAAAGACTCTCTTTTTATTTATTTTAAATATTTTATTTCAGCGTCTGAGTGGCTCAGTGGGTTAAAGCCTCTGCTCGGTGGGTTAAAGCCTCTGCCTTCAGCTCGGGTCATGATCTCAGGGTCCTGGGATGGAGCCCCACATCAGGCTCTCTGCTCAGCAGGGAGCCTGCTTCCCCCCTCTCTCTGCCTGCCTCTGTGCCTACTTGTGATCTCTCTCCTCTTTAAAAAAAATAAAGATTTTGTTTATTCATTTGCCTGAGAGAGAGAGAGCACAAGCAGGGGAGCAGCAGCAGGCAGAGGGAGAGGGAGAAGCAGGCTTCCCACTGAGCAAGGAGCCCGATGTGGGGCTCCATCCCAGGACTCTGGGATCATGACCTGAGCCGAAGGCAGACAGGTAACCAACTGAGCCACCCAGGCATCCTTTGAAATGCTCTCTCGTCCTCCTTTCCATCACAATACTACTCCAATTTTTTTCTTTTTCTTAAAGATTTCATTTATTTATTTGAGAGAGAGAGAGAGTGCATGCACAAGCAGGGGGAGGGGCTCCATCCTAGGACCCTGAGATCATGACTGGAGCTGAAGGCAGAGGCTTTAACAGAGGGGAGAAGAGACTCCCCAGTGAGCAAGGAGCCTGCTATGGGGCTCGACCCCAGAACCCTGGAGAGATCACGACTAGAGCCAAAAGCTAATGCTTAACAACTGAGCCACCCAGGCGCCCCAGATGGTATCTTTTTATATCAATTCCATCTACTTCTCTCCAACTCCACTTTCAGTAGCCTTGTCTAAGCTACCATCTTCTCACTCCTGTATTACTGTAAAATTTCCTAATCATCTGCTTCAATCCACTCCTAGCCACTTTCAATTCTTTCTTCTTGTAGCAGCCAAAGTAATCTTTAAAATACATGTTGTTTGTTCTTTAAACAAAGTTCCACATCCAACATGAAGCTTGAACTCACAATCCCGAGATCAAGAATTGCATGTTCTACTGACTAAGCCAGTCAGGTGCCCCCAAAATGCATGTTTGATTGTATAAGGCCATTGGTCAAAACCCTTCAGTGACTCTCAGGTAAAGACTGAAATCTTAAATAGGGCTAGGTCCGTGTAGAGCATAGCAGCAGTCTAACTGCACCCTTACCATATAGTGTCCCCATCCTACCTTCAGCCACTTGGGCCTTCTGGGTTTCTCTCCCCACAGAGCTTTTGCATGTGCTCTTACCTTTGCTTGGAGAACTACCCCCAACCATCCACTTGGCCTCATCCACAACAACCTGTCCTTAAGATCACAGTTCCCTTTAGTGTCTCTGAAAGGATTCCTTCTTTTAATCTCTCACTGTCATCACCATCATAGCTAATACAAGTCAGACACTGACCTGAGGGCTCTACCAATAAGAATTTATTTACCATAACAATCCCACTGAATGTATGTGGAAACTGAGGCATCACACACTTTCATGAACCACAACTGTTATTTTCCTTTTGTGCAAAATGGAACAATAGTAATTTCTTTGTAGGGTGGTTGAAAATATTAAATGAGTTCATATCTGAAAAAGACTCAGAATATTGCCAGTCACATGGTAAATGTCTAATAAATGTTAGCAATTATTAGTATTGTTGTAATCTTGCATTTACTGTATGATTATTTGGTTAAAGTCTGTCTCTGTCCTGTAAGTACTATGAACATTGGTCAGGATCTCCTTTTCTGCTCACTATTATATCCTTTAGGGCTACTTACGGCTGTGGCCCACAGTGGGTGCTCAGTAAACATTTCTTGAATGAATGAATGATGAATTCATGTACAACTGCACAGTGTTGTTATAAAGCTGAAAGAAGTGTAAGTTATTTTTAAAAACTACATAGGGCTATAGAGACGTTAAACATTTAAACGGTAGATTGTGATGCTAACTGTCAGCACAACAAGACTCTAAGGGAAAAAAATAATGTGGGTTAGATTTGTCAGAGAAACGGTTCATGGATGTATAGGACTTGGATAGATGAAGTGGACCTCAAAATATGTAAAGGGTTGTGGAGAGTACATAGAGGCATATAGGGAAAAAGATTACCTGGTGGGTATGTGATGAGGGGTAACAGGGAATCTCATTATAGATGTGATGGAGACAAATCATGGTGGGAATTGACACTCAGATAAAGGAATCTGGACCTGACATGAAAGAGGAAAAAGGAGGGTGCCTGGGTGGCTCAGTGAGTTAAAGCCTCTGCCTTCGGTTCAGGTCATGATCTGGAGGTCCTGGGATCGAGCTCTAGAGCTCTACATCGGCTCTCTGCTCAGCAGGGAGCCTGCCTCCTCCTGCCTACCTGCTTCTGTGCCCACTTGTGATCTCTCTCTCTCTGTCAAAATAAATAAATAAAATCTTAAAAAAAAAAAAAAGAGAAAGAGAAAAAGGAGAGTCCTGAGCAGGAGCATTTCAGGAAGATTCCTTCATCTGACAAGTGACTCAGGAATTCTTCATGCTGTAGATTCAGTTGTGACCAAAACAAATCATGAATGGTGAAGGGATTTGACCAGGTGATTTCTGAGATCCCATAAGTTTTATCATTTTGTGATTTGAATAATAAGTACCTTCCAGCAAGCTCATTGATAACCAGGTACATCACCAGCTCCAACTTAAATGTGATCTGTAGTCAAGAATGTTAATTATAGGGGCACCTGGGTGGCTCAGTGGGTTAAAGCCCCTGCCTTCAGCTCAGGTCATGATCTCAGAGAGCCCTACATTGGGCTCTCTGCTCAGCAGGGAGCCTGCTTTCCCCTCTCTCTCTGCCTGCCTCTCTGCCTACTTGTGACCTCCCTCCCTCTCTGTCAAATAAATAAATAAAAATATTTTAAAAAAAGAATGTTAATTATATTTATACCATGAGCTTATGCAGTTTCTTCAGGAGGAAGGGGGAACAAGTTTATTTATTTATTTATTTATTTTTTTTTTAAAGATTTTATTTATTTGACAGAGAGAAACACAGCGAGAGAGGGAACACAAGCAGAGGGAATGGTAGCGGGAGAAGCAGGCTTCCCGCAGAGCGGAGAGCCCGCGGGGCTCGATCCCAGGCCCCTGGGATCTGACCTGGGCCGAAGGCAGACGCTTAACGACTGAGCCACCCAGGCGCCCCGGGAACAAGTTTATTAACACATGTTGTGGTCAGTTCATTTTCCAACAGCCTGTCCTTGATTACCATTGAATCCATAAAGACAATTTAAATTTGACTTGTGTACCAGAGAATCTTCTTGCTTCTCCTTGAGCATATTTTACTTTTGGGAAAGGGAATTGCCCAATTTTACTTTCTAAATGGTATTATACTAAAGGTGCTTAATAAACATAAATCCATGGGACCATCTCTGGAAAAGATATCTTGGCTATATGACTACATACCTGGTGCAATAAATAATAACTGTCAACAGTTTCTCATGCCACTCACTGTTCATTTGGAAGACTAAAATTAAAAATATGTAAAAGTAGCTGGCTCGTGATGATTTTGTCAAGAAAACTTCAAATATACGAAACCCAGATGGTTGCTACAGAATAGCGCAGAAAATGTCACTGAGTAAATACCAAATGAATAATCCTGGCCATTGAGAATTTCTGTCCACTCTCAATCCATAAAGGTTATTTCAAACTAGATTTCATTCATCATGAAGAATTAGGCATGGCAAACTTGAACCAAAGGTTTGGAAAGTAAGTTGGAATATGATTTAAAAATTTTAGCAACAAGGGCGCCTGGGTGGCTCAGTTGGTTAAGCAGCTGCCTTCGGCCCAGGTCATGATCCTGGAGTCCCGGGATCGAGTCCCACATC
>CM053609.1:94358935-94386520 GCA_028646535.1 Procyon lotor | reverse complement strand
GAACCTTCCTTTCTTTCATTTACATATCTTGTCACTCACCAACTAGATTTGAAAGCCTCTCATATTCATCCTTTAGTTTCTGTTCTCTTTCTAGACCCACTACCCTGATTCAGGTCCTTATCTTTGATCTGAAGGGTTGCAATGGCCTTTGTGATTTCTGCAACTAGTCTCTGGATAAAATTTTTATCTTATTTATTACAAGTTTTAATTTAAAAATAAAGTTTAACCATGTGCACCTCTGACCCTAGTGTCCTCAGGATAAAGTATAAACTTCTGTCTACCTCTCAAGCCTCATCTCCCTCCCCAGCATCTTGTACTCTAGCCCACTAAACCACTTGCCATCTTAGGTGCCCTTGTATCGTTTGCTCTTGCTGTTCCTTCATGGGTCATTCTCAATTATCCAATCCTCACCAATTCCCCAAAGTCTTCCATTGGTAGGAGTTTTGAGTTATTGGAGTTTCTGTTCAAATGTCTACTTCCCCATAAAAATGTTTTCCTTTTCTGCCATGTACTTTGAACCCACTCCTGAAGGAAACAATTGCTCCTTTATCTGTGTCCCCATTATAGAGCATATCACTACAGCAAGATAGCCCATTTTGTCATTATTAGTTGTTGGGTAGAGGGACTGGGAGTTCCTCAAGGGCCGGGCAGAATCTTCCTCTTCTTGTATCCCTAGCACCTCAGCTGTGCCTGTTACCTAGAAGGCATTAGTATGGGTTTGATTACTTGGTATGCACCCACAATAGAGTTTATAGCCAGGGATTTAGGATGTCCTGGGCCACATCTCTACTGCTACTATTATTTTCTATCGAAGTGACTATTGGCTGTGCTTTCAGTGTAGAGTGGGAATATTTTCACTTTTGTCTTTTCATATTCAGGTTTTTATGTTTGGTTATATAAACCCTTTGAAGGCAGGACTACACATATTGTGAATGTAGTATTTTTAGATTCCTTGATGGAATAAAGAAAAATGCAATAGAAGTTGTGGATAAAAACTTTCCCATCACTTATAATCACACAATCATCAGATTTTAATGCTATGAGATGATAAGGATATGAATAGTAGGAAATATTTATTAGGAGTTTACTAAGTGCTCAGCCCTATTCTGAATGGTTTTACGAATGTACTCTTAACCTTCTCAATGATCCTATGAAGTAGGTACAATTATCCCTATTTTATAGATAAACTGAGGCATAGGTTATCTGTATTCTAAGTCTCACAGTTGTTTTGCTTAAAAAAAAAAAGAAACTAGCTTGGATGAATTAATTTGCCCATGATCATTTACTCTTTTACGTTTCTTAATGGGCACAGGTTTTTGTTTTTTTTTAATATTATATATGTGTATATATACACAAATATATATAATCCATCTAGTAATTCATTTTGGAAACTTGTATCTAGTTGCTACTAGGCTTTCAAAAATTCTTTTATATCCTTCTGAAATTATTTTTATAAAACTTTTATAAAAGTTTTCATAAATTTTTTTTTCTAATTAATACTCCTAATTTATATTAACATTGACTTTGTTCATGTGTTTTGTGAAAACTGAAATTTCCTATTATGATATGGACAGGTAGCACTTTGCAGGAATTATCCAATGTCTACTTTTCTCCCTTACAGGAAATGATGAGCAAGTTATCCTCCATGATGTCGAAAGGTAAATAGATTGTTGGTATATGAAGGTGACTAACTCTGGTTTTCATATGAAAAGAGGCAAATATCTCTTTAGACCAAAGTGGTTGTTTTTTTGAAGGAAATAACATGAAGCCAGGTGTCCTTTTCTGAAACAGATTTCTGTAATAATTTTGAAATAAAATTTTGATTAAAAAAATTTGTAAAGTTGGAATGAACTTAGACTTTTTAGGTGAAAATTTAAAGGAGGAGGTTGGAAGAGAAGGAAGCAGTAACATAATAACAACTAATCTTTGTGTGCCAGGTACTATTCTCAGTGCTTTGCATGTGTTCATCAGTTTCACCCTCATCACAATGATTTTATGAAGCAGTACTATTCTGCTGTCATTGTGGTTGAGGAAGCTGAGGTATAGAAAATTAGGTAACTTAGGGTCAGGTGCTACTGAGATTTGAACTTGGGCCACCTGGTCCCAGAGCCATGCTCTCGCTCACATACCAGACAGCCACATGGATCCTCCTCTTCCTCTGCTGATATCAGATCTGGCTGCTTTAAAATTCCCTTGCTTTTGGAAATCAAGCACCACCCCCCAAATCTGTACAGAAGCAGATACATTCCCCAGGAAGTGAAAACACTAAATTCATCTATTGAGTCACTTTTTCCAACTATGCTCATTTAATGCCAAAAAACCAAACTCACCATGAAATCTAGAAAAAGTTTTTCTAATAGAATTTTTATTTTTAACCTGAAAGTTGAGTGCCTACTTTTTAAGGAAATACAATATTCTTTGGGTTTCGCTCATTTGACTTTGTACTGGAAATGAGGGAGAGTCCTGCGAGAGAAACTTGAGGGCAGGGACTCTGCACTCTTGGTGTGCATGTGTGTGCCTGTGTGCCTCTCTCTGCTCTCTGTCTCTCAGCAGTGAGACCTTGGATGTGTTTGCTCACGAAGACGCAGTATATGGCTTGTCGGTGAGCCCTGTGAATGACAACATTTTTGCCAGCTCCTCAGATGATGGCCGGGTTCTCATCTGGGACATCCGGGAGTCTCCCCATGGAGGTAGGGTCAAAGGGCTGTTGGACTGTGTTGAAGAGTTTGATGTCAGTTCCATTGCAGAGGCAGTTTATGACCTGAGTAACCTGAGTGGGAGTTGGAAAGGGAGAGGCAGCTCTCACGGTGGGGCATAGATGTGTGTCTCTAGATGTTTCAGCCTACACGTAAGCCAGAGTGAGGCACCTTTCTTAGGCCTTCTCTAGCCACTTGTGAGCCTCCATAAACCCTTGGACCTGTCGGAAACACCACAGTACCTTGGGCTCTAGTGGCCTCAAGGAGTAGAAGACGCAGGACTTCACTGTAGAGGGTAGCTACCAGGGGCCAGCTCCAGGTGGTGATGACACGCACAGTTCTTGGTTATTTGCAGAGAATAGCGGTGTTGTGCTCTCGCGTCCTAATTTCAGATATGTGTATAGAAACTGAAAATGATGGCAGATACACTCCCTTTAAGGGGGATTGTCCAGGTGAGTTCCTCCTCTAGGTATGCTCTTCGGGCTTCTGAAGTGTAAAATGAATTTTTTTGTTAATTTTCTCTGAAGTTTTTCAGGAAATGCATCTTTTCAGCTCGTTTCCTGAGTAGAGTGTTCATTCTGTAACTGCCTGTATTCAAAGACTCTTTCCTCCAGCATCACCCTCAGTGTCTCCCTGCCCCCACCTTGAGTGCGGCTTTGTCACCCGATCACACCTGTGTATACAGAATTACTCTCCTGCCTGTCTTGTCTGACGGGATCTGGAGCTTTTCATTATTCTGTATTCAGAGCATGTAACATGTGGGGCTGTGCCTCATCATAGAGACTTGGGCTATAAGAAAAGCTTGTTCCTGGGGTCAGGCAGATAAGGAAGCTGCAAGGAGCAGCTGTGGTTGAGTCACCATGTCCTGGGAGGTGAAAGCTTCCTCTGTCTGGACTGCCCAGAGGCCTCTGCAGTGTCCCATGTGAAAACCCTAGACTGGGGAGTGCTTTCTGTCTGTTGCTTCTAAACACTTGCCAAGAATATGTCCTTCTGGGTCACAGAGTGATTCCTTCCTCGCCTGGAGCCCGCTGATCCAGGCAGCAGGCTGCAGTGTTTCTAAGTGAAGTGGATTAGGAGCTGGCTGGATGTAAGAATTCAGGTGTTAGGTACCTTCCTTTTTCCCCTCCTTTCCTCTTCTTCTTCCTCTTCCTTTCCTTTCCTTTCCCTTTTCCTTTCCCTTTCCTTTCCTTCCCCCCCCCCTCCTCCTCCTTTTTTTGAAATACTCCAAAAATTCTAGACTGAGGCTCTTTGTTCTCTTCAGTTTAGGGAGCAATTTAGAGAGAAGACTATGCTAATTATTGTTTTTCCCTGCCTTTAATTTTCTCATTGTTTTGCTTTGTCCTCATTAAATCTTTGTGTAGTTTTAAAACTTTTAATTTCTAAAACTAATAAATTTGGATTAAGGTACAATAATCCTACCAGTAATCGGTCGTGAATTTTTCCAGCTCATGTGGCGTTCAATCTTATTGTAAAACAGCTTACCTTCCCAGTTCCTATGACCATTTCATTTTGTCACAGGATCTGAAGAGGTAGAATACTCAGGTTTTTGAGTATTATAGCTTCCAGTTTGTTTATATGTGATGGAGTTGCTGTTTTCAGACTTGGTGTGTGCAGAGTGAGCAGGGGTGACTGCTGGGGTGATGTACTGCTTTGGGGCTCCAGCTACTAGGACGATTTCTACAGGGTCGCATTCCTGCTTTGCCTGCCTCTGGCCCAGAGGCACTGATTGAGTTATGGGGCTGATTGTCATTTCTCTATTCACAGAGCCCTTCTGCCTGGCAAACTATCCATCAGCTTTTCACAGTGTCATGTTTAACCCTGTGGAACCCAGGTTATTGGCCACAGCCAATTCAAAGGAAGGAGTGGGACTCTGGGATATTCGAAAACCTCAGAGGTGAGCCCCCTTTATTCATATGGTGTTAAAACTTGCCCCTGCCTCAACTCTCAGGTAACGTGATCTGCAAGGGTTGTGAGAACTTGTTTGGCCGTTGATCTCAGTTGGCCATCTCCTAACATATACTGGTGCCCGTGAAGCCAGTGGAGCCCTGTCCCCAAGGGACAGGCAGTGTGAGAAATCCACGCTCCTTGCTGAGGGAGTCATAAACCGTAATCTGACTCTAGACAAGTCAATGCTAGGTGAATAGATGAGACTCTCCCTTCAGGACTGCCTTCTGTCTCTAAGCCCAGGGTCCCCAGGTGCCCGGGAACTCTTGCAGGGTGATGGAGGAGACGGGGAAGGAGAATTTGTCAAACTCAGGGCCACTGAACCAGGGATTCTTACTCCAAGCAGGAGGGGTTTTCTGCATGGCTTCGGGAGAACTGTGAATCCCCCAAATTGTGTGGGAATTATCTTGTGTACCCATCTAAGCGCATTTTTCTATGAAGGGAGTTTTTTTTGCTTTTTTTGGTTTCTCAAAGAAACCAGTGGCTAAGACAATAAAGGTTAAGAGCCACTGCACTTTAGTGTTAGGGACCTAATGTGTTTTCCCTTCTGTTTGGATTATTAAAAGAGTACACTTAAGACAATCTTCAACCGATGGTACAAGTCACTAATGGGAGAATTTCAGGCATCATGAAGGGAAATGTGTTGGGGAGGGTGAGTAGGAGCCTTTTTCATGTTCTTTAAAGCCCATGGACACCTTTTTATGGCCCCTCTACTTAAAGCTAGGTTTGCTTTATAAAAGATTTACATGCATTGTCGGCTCTTCTGGAAATTCTGCATGGAGGTAACTTCCTACTTTGTAAAGCAGTATTGCAGAAGAATATCATGGAAAGTAAGTGAGGTTATGATTTATTTCATGGGCCTCAGATGAAAAGGGCAATTAAATACAGAGGATTATCTTCCTTGGTGATTTTTAGTTCTAGCTAATTCTCTCTGTGGGGCAGTCAGAGGGATCTAGAACTACTGCAGTGGATCTCTGTAGGCCAGAGGGATGCTCCTGTTGTTGAGTAGGGCTCCCTGAGGCTCTGCAGGCCAGCAGAGATTTTTCCTGCCCTTTGGTACACACACACCCAGCCCTTGCTTCTGCCCCCTACTGAAATGCATACAGTGGCAGGACCCCTCCTGTGCTTTTGCACTGTGTGCTTGGGGAGGCACATTCTCTGCCTGTGATTCCCTGTGTTCAGCTGTAATATTCTCTGCCACTTGAGCCTCTTTAAGAACAGCTGTTCTGCCTTATCCATATTACAAAGGGCAGGAACTGGGCTAACTCTGCCAGCCTTCTCCCAACCTACTACCTCCCATACTTACCATTGTAATGAACAGCTAGCGACTGGAGTGGGGCCCTGAGCTAATCATTTCTAATGGAAAGCTTGAGCAGTGCATGCTGTCAGCAGGGTCTTCAAGTAGTGGAGGGGGTGAGTGTTTTAATCCTCCTCTTCCCCCGCCCCCAGCAGTTTCCTACTGTGTTTTGTATTTGGGCTCCCCCCCAACCCGTTTCTACTTACCTCCTCACTAAACATGGCTTCTTGAAAACAAACAAAACAAAACTGAGATTTATTGTTTTATTTTTAAGGTAACATTTATTAGATTTAAGGTTTATATCCAGAGAAGTATAACGAAACAAAAAAAAAAAAAAGAAAAAATCTCCAGATTTTCTCTCTTCCTTACATTTTCTACATGTTTGTACATCAATATGGTTCTCCTTGGTTTCTAGTCATTCTCCAAAGGTAACTATAATGAACAGTTTCTTACATATCAGAACATAATTTAGTACACGTACTAGCATGTATATCTATCCTTTAAAAACTTTAGGCTAAAAGAACCATGTATTAATACTCACCGTTTTCAACTTATAGGTATGCGAGCTTTATTCCTATCAGCACTTACAGATCTAGCATGTTCTTTTTTTTTTTTCAGATTTCATTTTTTTTTAAAGATCTTATTTATTTATTTGACACAGAGAGGGAGAACAAGCAGGGGGAGCAGCAGGCAGAGGAAGAAGGAGAAGCAAATTCCCTGCTGAGCAGAGAGCGCGACATGGGGCTCCATCCCAGGACCCTGGGATCCCA
Organism: Procyon lotor; assembly: GCA_028646535.1. Taxonomy (NCBI): domain Eukaryota; kingdom Metazoa; phylum Chordata; class Mammalia; order Carnivora; family Procyonidae; genus Procyon; species Procyon lotor. The sequence continues at coordinate 94,379,813 of CM053609.1, read as the reverse complement.
GCCTGAGCTGAAAGTAGATGCTTAACCGTCTGAGCCACTCAGGCGCCCCTTAAGATTTCATTTTTTTTTTTTAATAAGATTTTATTTATTTGACAGAGAGAAACACAGCGAGAGAGGGAACACAAGCAGAGGGAATAGTAGCGGGAGAAGCAGGCTTCCTGCTGAGCAGAGAGCCCGATGCGGGGCTCGATCCCAGGACCCTGGGATCATGACCTGGGCTGAAGGCAGATGCTTAACATCTGAGTCACTCAGTCACCTCAAGATTTCATTTTTTTTTTTTTTTAAGTAATCTGTCCACCCAACATGGAGCTCGAACTCTCAACCTTGAGATCAAGAGTCATATGCCCCATTACTGAGACAGCCAGGTGCCCCTTCTAGCATATTCTTTTAATGGCTGCATGATGTTCTATTTATACGGTGTATCCAACAGCCAGGACTTCTTGTTTCCAGTTTGGGCATTATAAACAGTGCTACCTTGAACTTGATTGCACAGCTATTTTGGCCTACCTTTGCAAAAATATCTATAGGAAATTGCTGCATCAAATAGTGTATGCTTTTATATTTTTTGATAAAAATTGTCACATTGTCTTGCCACCACAAAAGACTGGAGTAATTTAAAAACATACCAACTATGCATGAGACTACACATTTGTCCAGACCCCTGCTGACACTTGTACTGTCTTATGGGGGGAAATATTCTCTTCCTGTTTTGATTATGTCTTTAATTATGGGTGAGATTATATGGTTTCCTTGGTAACCTGTAGTTTTCAAAGCCCATATGGGAGAAAAGTCATCTAATAAGGCTAATTGATACTTTTTTTTGCTAATTGATCTTGACCGATTCCTTTCTTGGAATAAAAAGAAGGAGTACAATGGACTAGGATGTTTTTACCTGTTTCTTTCAACTCTTCTAAGGTTCTGTGTGGTTCTATGGGAGTAAGGCAGAAAAGGGGCATGAAATATTCTTGGGGTCCTGTTCTTCATCTGCTGGTATTTGGGACTAAATTACAGATCTTTTCTGTTTGAATTCTCAGTATACATTGGTATCAGGGAGGAAGAGAGGGCCCTTTGTCATTTCCACGCAGGATTGATTATGCTGAGTTGGCAGTAGATGATTTGTCTCCTGAACACAGACGCCTAGAAACCTCAACCTAGACCTTGGGGCAGTTCTGAATCCCCTGTGAGGACAACCCTGGAATAAGGTAGATCTATTCTAAGGGATACTTAAAGTCTACAGAAATATTTTAGGAAATTTGTGAACCCCTTAAAATTGCAGGTAAAATTGTGTGTGCTTGTGTATTCGACTGAGCACACATGTCAGTTTTTTCTGTGGATTGGGAAAGAGTTTTTACTAGGTTCTCATAGAGACCTTTGACCCCCTCAAGAAGAAAAAGTTGTTCAGTGTACTAATGATTCTAGATTTAGAACCTACTGTGGTACCTTAGCAGGCTTATAAGCAATTTTCAGCCTGTAATAGCTTGGGCATGTGAATGAATTCTGGGCCTACTCAGGAGGCCTACTGGTCTCTTAGGAACAAACATAACCTTCATGGATCAATAAGGGGGCCTTACACAGAACACTTTTTTCTTCCTGGCTTAACCTGTGGATTATTTCTTGCTGAAATGGTTTCTTGAGCCTACCTCAAGCCTAAGGCTGCAGCTCTCTACTTTAGGTTGGTAGTTTGTAGGACTATGAGCAGGGTCTTATGTGCCCAGCTCCTGCCCTGAAATAAGTTGATTAGAGGGCTGGCTGGTAGCATAAAATGTCAGCTCTAGAAGGGACTTTTTAGTTATCATCTGATCTGACTTCCTTGTTGTACAAATGAAGAAACTATCCCAGCAAGGTGAGGGGAGGCAAAAGAGCTAGGTGGTTTAGAGTGCAGGATCTAAAGCCGCCATACTGGCTACACATCCAGGTGGTGAACCTTAATAGCCCTGTGATCTTGAGTAAGTGAAGGAAGAAAACAAGCACCCATCGATTATGGGTGCCTCATAATAATAAATAATCGCTAACATTTACTAAGCATTAACTTGTATAATGACAATTATATGAACAGTTTTCTATTTATTTAGTCCTTATCATAGTCCTATGAAGTAGGTTCTGTTATTTGTATTTTAATGATGAGGATATCAAGGCATAGAGAGTTGAAATAGCTTGGGTGTGTATGATTGTATCATGTCCACCCCCTCTTTTAAAGCAAATCAAGCCCCTATATATTCTAGTTTTCTTTCATCTGTGCTTCCTTGCAATAGAACTTTGTCAGAATTCCTCTCTGATTTTTCCATTACAGATATGTCCAACTCTGAGGTCTGAGTCCTTTAGATATTCTGCCGATGAAAGTTAAACCCCTTTTCACTGTCTCCTGACCCAGCCCCTGTCTACATGCTGGCTTTCCAAGTTATTTGCTCTTCTAATCCTGGAAACCTGCACATGCTATTTATTTTGCTGCAAAACTTTAGAACCAAGGTTATTAACTAGCTGCCCATAGGTCAGATTCAACCCGCAGAGATATTTTGCTTGGCCTACATCATTAATAGTGTTTGGGAAATTACACAGAAAAAATCATAATTTCTAGCACCTCTTGAGAAAGTCAAAAGGTCTGGTATCATTGGCTCTTCTCATGGCAACAGTGAGCTAAATCTGTTGTGAGTTCCTCAGATCTTCTAGATGTGTTCCACCACTCTTTGATGTCTTAATCGATGGGTGCTTCCTTCATTTACATTACTTGCCTGGCCCTATAGACATTGGAATTTTAAAGGTCTGCTTTAGGTTGGTAATGAGTGGTAATGAGTGGGTCATAGGGTGAGATGGGTAAGAGAAAAATCTTCACATACACAAATAGACATTGCATGTTTGGATAAGGTGCCATTCCTTTCATGTGAGTTATTTCTGCTGATGTCTTTTTACAACCATCCTGTTCTTTGTCACTGCCAACATCCCAGTTATGTCTTGCTTGGACTGGTGCAGTGGCCTCCGAACTGGTTTCACATCTGCCATCTTCTAACATCGAGGGAGTTCAGAAAAAGTAAAGATTCCCCTGCTGTTAACTCTGCTTGTCTCATCCTTTTCATTCCGTTTCAGCTGACTGCTCACTCACCACCTTTCTCCCTTCTCATATCTTTAATTTCTGTCACTTGCTGTCAGAAACTGTTAGTTCTGTGACAGGTAATAGTGTCTTGCTTTGACAAGGATAATAGAGAGAGTGATTCTTTCCCACTCAATAATAAAACTAGGGCAAGCCAGGAATTCCTATAAAGACTTACCTTGTAAGATGGTGCTTTCACATGGTGTATAAATGACACATCTGAAAATGGGCAATGAGTGCAAATTCCTACTATCAAAGAAGAAATTGCTCTCAGGACCTCACCTGGCTTTGGGAGGCCTCTAGGTTAGATGTCTCTTTTGCAGGGCCTCTGTCAATCCTGCTTCTGTAGAGACCAAATTAAGTGTAACTCCTTGCCTTCTGAGCAAACCAGACCATCTCTCCCACATTGCATTTTGAGGGTTGCTTATACTATAATGGAGCTCAGGGTACAGCTTCAGAGGCTGGAAAAGGTGCTCATGCTCTGATGTATGTTGAAACTTTAAAGAATAGTGGGCTAAAGCCTCTGCCTTCGGCTCAGGTCATGATCTCAGGGTCCTGGGATCGAGTCCCACATCGGGCTCTCTGCTCAGCGGGGAGCCTGCTTCCCCCTCTCTCTCTCTGCCTGCCTCTCTGCCTACTTGTGATCCCTCTCTGTCTGTCATATAAATAAAATCTTGAAAAAAAATTGGATTTTGTTCAAATTAGGAACTTTGGTTCATCAAAGACTCTTTTAAGTGAAAAGATGAGCCAAAAGACAAGCCGTGATCTGGGAAAAAATTATTCATCACACATGTATTGAACAAGAATTCTTATCTTACAGAATCTATTCTAATAGTACTACAAATTAGTAAGTAAAAGAAAATGCAACTTTTAAAATGAGCAGAAATGTTGATTAGTTGCTTCACAAAAGAAGATATACCAAATAGCCAATAAACATTTAAAAGGTATTCAGCCTCCATTGCTCCTGAGGGCAGTGCAAGTTAAATCCACAACACGTTATCACTACACATCCTGAATGGTTCAAATTAAAGAGACTGATAGTACCAAGTGTTGACAAGAGTGTGGAGCAACTGAAAATCTCCTTTTAGGTGAGGGTAAATTGATAAAACCACTTGGAAAACTCTTTTTTGTCAACGTCTGCTAAAACTCCACATGTGACTTCATGACCTAGCAGTCTCACCCTTAGGCATATCTAAGAGAAATGAGTATAGACTTTACCAAGGATGTGTACAATAATATTCACAGATGCTTTATTCATAATAGCCAAAAGCTAGAAACAACCCAAATGTCCATCAAAGGAAAATGGATAAGTAAACTGCAGAACAGCCATACAATGGAATATCACATAGACATAAAAAGAATGAACTGTAGGTACACATTTGACATGACTGAATCTCACGGTCATAATGTTGAATGAAAGCAGCCAGATAGATACAAAAGTGTATATGGCATTCAAGAACAGGCAGGTTATAGAAGTCAGAATAGTGGTGATATTTGGGAAGGGTATTGACTCAGGGAGGCATGAGGGAACTTTCCAGGGTTTTATGTCTGGGTGGTAGTTTCATGGATATATACTTCAGTAAAAAAAATTATTGAGCTATATACTTAGAATTAGTGCACTGTATTGTTTAAAGTATATTTAATATATTTATTGAAATTATATTTTATTTTATTTATTTGTCAGAGGGTGCAAGCGAGGACACCCAAGCCCGTAGGGTGGAGGGGGTGGGGGGATAGGGGAGAAGCAGGCAGAGGGGGAAACAGGCTCCCCACTGAGCAAGGAGACTGAAGCGGGAGTCTGTCCCAGGAATCTGGGATCATGACCTGAGCCAAAGGCAGACGCTTAACCTATTGAGCCACCCAGGCACCCTATTTAATGTATTTAAAGTACATTTTAAAACGTCCAAGGTCACTGTTATCTTCACGTGATTATTTGCCTTCCCTTTGATTCCAGTGGCTGTGGCAATATCACCAGCTCGTTAGGAAATGGTTTGAGGGAACAAACGAGGGAGAGAGGAGAGTCAGGAGGACCCAGCAGTTTGGATGGTGTTGTAGAAAACTGCAGGAGAAAAGCTGGGGACCATTGGCATTTGGTTGCCAGAATGATTAGCTCTGGTTGGGCGACATGCCTTCTGGTTAGCCACTCCTTTTTTCCTTTCTTCCTCCACTCACCCTCTTTACCTACATCTACAATACTCAGACAGGTGTTCCATCCGCCAAAACCTGTAATGAACACTTGTTTTCTCCCTAGAACTATATTCTTTTTCTTGTCTGTTTTTATCAGTGTCACCATTACTCCCGCAATCATCCTGGCCCAAATCCCAGAGTCCCATTTTCCTCTTCTATCTCTCTGTCCCTCTGTGTACCCAGCCTGGCTATGCGTTAGTGTCTGGCCACTATTCTCAGCTCTGAAAGCCCCGGCTCAGGGGCCCACGGCACTATTTCCAGAAGGGACTGGACTCTTGGCGTCTGCCATTTAGCACGTATCCTTAAACATCACTCTTGCCATTCCCTGACGCAGGAGCTTCAGGGGATTCCTGTTATCTTTGTTCATGGCCGTGTCCTCAGAACCTGTAAGTGGGATGCTCTAAGAAAATGTTTTTTGGAATGAATGTATGACCTGCTTTACTGGATGAAATAAAAACTCCTTTAGCAAGCAATCTGCTGCTTCTCTGGTGCCAGTGTCCCTTCTCTCTCTCTTGTATGCTCTTCCATATACAAACACACCCAGAGGAGGATTTCTCTCTTTTTCTCGCTTTTCTTCGTCTATTCAAATTTTAGTCACCTGTCAAGGTCCACAGTCAAATGGTAACTCATCAGGAAATATTTTTATTTTTTTAAAGATTTTATTTATTTGAGAGAGAGAGCACATGCAAGGGAGAGGGGTACAGGGAGAGGGAGAAGCAGACTCCCCACCGAGCAGGGATCCCCACTTGGGGCTCAATCCCAGGACTCTGGAATCATGACCTGAGCCAAAGGCACATGCTTAACCGACTGAGCCACCCAGGCGCCCCCTGTTCAATGAATCATCGAACTAACTACACTACATCAAAAACTAATGATGTACTATATGCTGGCTAACTGAACATAATAATAATAAATACATACATATTTACATGGTACTCTGAAAAGGAAAGAAAAAGCTTCCTTTACTCACTGTGTCCCCAACACGTAGCCCAGTTTGGGCACAGAATATGTGCAATGAATGAAGCTTTTTCTTCTACAGTAAGTGACCTCTGTTCAGAGCCTCTGTAAAGTACTTACAGTCTGTGGCATGCATGTTGCTTGGCTCACTTGCTGCTTTTGCCATTATTAGTGATCTTTTGATATACGTGTCTATCTCCAGTGAGACCAATATTATATATTTTTTTTTCCTTCCCGGTACCCAGGGATTGCTTCTCGGAAATAAAGTGCTTGTCCTGAGCTGTACTATTACCGGTTATTTATTTATTTACTTGCTTATTTATTTATTTATTTGAGACAGAGAGATAGTGAGAGAGAGCACAAGTAGGGAGGAGAGGGAGAAGCAGACTCCCTGCTGAGCAGAGAGCCCAATGTGGGGCTCAGTCCCAGGGCTCTGGGCTATGAGCTGAGTCAAAAGCAGACGCTTAACCAACTCAGCCACCCGGGAGCCTCTGTCATGTTTTCTTATGGATTTTTAAGGACAGGGCCATTTTTTTTTTTAATTTCTAATCTCTAGAGCCTAGAACAGCACTTAGACTATTGTGTGTCTTCAGTAAATATTGAATGAATGCAGTTTTATACTTATCCCCCAATAGTCTATATTTTCTTTTTTTTTTTTTTTTTCAAATAGTCTGTATTTTCAAAGTAAGCTTTCTGTAATGTTTTATGGACCTTTTAATTTTCTAAGTGTAATGGCATGGATCAAAATATTGTCTCCAAGGAATAAATCCATAGAGAAGGTTGTACGGGTTCTTGCCTGGTTTTGACTGCCTGTCAGAGTTCTGTGGGGAAGCCAGATTCTGGTGAAGTTGCTGTTTAGTTTTTAGGCCACAAGGGGGAGCTCTAGAATTAGTTTTGTCCCCTGGAAGACATCAGTGCCCTGGTATTCCTTAACCCAGTGGTTCTCAAACTTTGGAGGGCATCAGAATCACCTGGGAATCTTGTTAAAATGCGCCTTCCTGGAGTGCAGATCCAGAGATTTAATTGTTAAGACCTGAGGCAGGCCCTGTGAATCTGCCATTTGAAGCAGATATTCCAGATGCTTGAGCAACTTTTTCCTGCAAGATATGGGAGCTATAGTTATTAAAAGGTCTATGTTGAATTTATTTTTGTGTTCATTCTGATCCACGGTCTGTGGACTTTAGGCCAGAGCTTCCCTATTCCCGTTCCTCTGCACAAGCACAAATGTGCCTTTTATAACAAGAGACTTCAGAACATCTGGGGAATGTCTCGTGAATGGATGGGAGTTCAGGCGCCCCAAAATAATTCTTTTTTAAATTGGGATAAAATTCAGGGGTGCCTGAGTGGCTCAGTCATTAAGTGTCTGCTTTCAGCTAGGTCATGATCCCAGGGTCCTGGAATCGAGCCCCTCATTGGGCTCCCTGCTCAGCGGGAAGCCTGCTTCTCCCTCTCCCTTAACTTTTTTACTTTAAAGTACATGCATGTACTCTACTACACGCAGAGTACAGCATGTAGCACGTTCACAGTGTTTTACAACCACCACCTCTATCTAGTTCCAAAACATTTTCATCATCCTGAAGTAAAACTCATACCCTTTATGCTATGACTCCCCAGAATACTTTTCTCTTGGTAGCTTCTAGCTACCATCGATGTGCTTTCTGTCTCTATGGATTTACATGTTCCAGATATTTCATACATTATGTGACCTTTGGTCTAGCTTCTTATACTTATCATCATGTTTTTGAGATTCATCCATTTCGTTCCTTTTTATGGCTGGATAATATTCTGTTGTATGGATATACCACATTTTGTTAATCACCCTTTGGTAGGCATTTGAGTGGTTTACACTTTTTGGTAGTATGAATAGTGCTACTATTAACATTCATGAATAAGTATTTGTTTGAGTACCTGTTTTCAGGTATATACCTAGGAGTGGAATTGCTGGGTCATATGGTAATCCTATGTTAAACTTTTTGAGGAACTGCCAAATTACTTTCCATAAAAAGATAATTACTTTAAAAAACATAATCCCAATATTATCACACCTAAAAAATAACAATAACTTCTTAATATCATTGCATCTGTATAATTAGTGTTTAAATTTCCTTAATTGTTGGGCACCTGACTGGTACATTTGGTAGAGCATGTAACTCTTGATCTTGGGGTTATGAGTTCAAGCCCCACATTGTGTGTGGAGATTACTTAAAAATAAAATCTTTTTTTTCCTTTAAATTAATTAATTAATTTATTTGACACAGAGAGATAGAGATCACAAGTAGGCAGAGAGGCAGGCAGAGAGAGAGGGGGAAGCAAGCCCCCGGCTGAGCAGAGACCCTGAGATCATGACCCGAGCTGAAGGCGGAGGCTTTAACCTACTGAGCCACCCAGGCACCCCTTAAAAATAAAATCTTAAAAAAACAAAATTTCCTTGTCTCATGACTGCTACAAATGAATCAGGATTTAGATAGGGTTCATACAAAGCAATAGTTAGTATGGCTTCTGAGTCTCTTTTAATCTATAAGTATTCCCACCTCTCACTTTTTTTTCCTTGCAAATCTATTTGTTAAATTAACTATTATTTATTTATCTTATGGAATTTCTCACATTTTAGATTATAGTGATGCATTTTATACTGTCATTTAGCATGTTTCTTCTGACCCATTTTTTTTCCTATAAACTGTTTTTAGATTTAGGGGCTGGAACTGATTCAGGGTTTTGTGGGTGGTTTTGGTTTTTGGGTTTTGTTGTTGTTGTTCTTACAAAAATATTTCATAGATGGTGTTAGGTATATCCATAAAGAAGCTAAAAATATCCAATTTTTTCTTTCCTGTTGTTTTAAAATACATTGACTGACTTCTTTGGCTTTTTAAAACACAAATGGTGCTGCTGAAGATGTGGCGAAGCTGGATCACCCCTATATTGCTAGTGGGACTGGATCACAGTAGGGCCACTCTGGAGCATAGTTTGGTAGTTCCTTTATAAGTTAAAAACAAACTTACCAGTCTCAAAAGATATATATTGCATGATTCGTGTATATAACATTCATGAACTAATATATTTGAAGAGACGGAGAACAGATTAATGGTTGCCAGGTGTTAGCAATGGAGATCGAGTGAGGATGAGTGTGGCCATACAAGGGTAGCATGAGGGAGACTTGTGATGATGGTACACATAAGTATCTTAATTGTAGTGGTTACATGAAGCTGTGCATGTGATATAATTGCGTAGAGCTACACATACACACACACAAATGAGTGCATGTATAACTGACAAAATCTGAATAAGCTCTGTAGATTGTACCAATGTAAATTTCCTGGTTCCAGTATTGTACTATTGTTTTGTAGGATGGTAACACTGGGAGAGGCTGGATAAAGGGTACAAAGGACCTTCTTGTACATTTCTTTGCAACTTCCTCTGAATCTATACTTACTTCAAAGTTAAAAATTAAAAAAATATGAATTCTTAGTAATGTTTCCTTTTAAAACTTTGAATAAAGCCAAAGTCCCTTCTGACTACTACTTCTTCCAGTCCTGGTCCCCTACCTAGCCCCTCCCCTGGGGGTAATGAGTGTTAGGAGTTTGTTGTATATGCCTCCAGAACCTTCTTCTTCTTTTTTTTTTTTTTTTTACTTTTATATGCTAACATATGTACCCATAGAAAACATACAGCGTTGTCTCTGTATGCATGTATGTTTTTCACTCATAGGTAGGTGTTGGAAATTTACCCATACATTAATAAACCTGGATTTATCTCATTTCTTTTGCCAGTTAAGAATTTGAAATAAACAAACAAACAAATAAATAAATAAGATATAGTTAGCAGGTATTCAGTAAATGTTTATTCAGTAAATGCACGCATGAATAAATGCGTTAATGAACGACAAGACAGGGTGTGAAGTGAATGACTTAGATGAACCCTCCTGGCCCTGATGCATCGCCATCTGACACTATTCTCTTGGTTGGGTGGGGTAATCCATCTCCACCATGTGTTCTGTGAAATCTTGTTTGTTTGTTTTGCAATTTATTTTTTTTTTTAAGAATTATTTATTTGAGGGGCGCCTGGGTGGCTCAGTGGGTTAAAGCCTCTGCCTTCAGCTCAGGTCATGATCTCAGGGTCCTGGGATCGAGCCCCGCATCAGACTCTGTGCTCAGCAGGGAGCCTACTTGCCCCTCTCTCTCTGCCTGCCTCTCTGCCTACTTGTGATCTCTCTCTCTCTCTCTCTGTCAAATAAATAAATAAAATCTTTTAAAAAAAATATTATTTATTTGAGAGAGAAGTGGGAGGGGCAGAGGAAGAGGGAGAGAGAAACTCAAGCAGACTCCACAATGAGCATGGAGCCCCACATGGGGCTTGATCTCACGATCCTGGGATCATGACCTGAGCCGAAACCAAGAGTCCAATGCTTAATCAGCTGCGATGCCTAGGCACCCCTCTGTGAAATCTTGTTGAGCCAAGAAGCTGAAAAAAACTTGCTGGTCTTATATCTACTGCTTATCTATTGTGTGCTCAGGACCAAATCATGTAGCTGCTCAGGACCTTGGTTTCTTCCAGTGTGAAATGAGAATAATGGGATCATGACCTGAGGTGAAGGCAGATGCTTAACCGACTGAGCCACCCAGGCACCCTGCCTCTTGCTATTTTTCCGATTTTCTGCTGCTTTGTGGCTTGCCTATCAGATTGGGTTTCATGTGTAGATAAATGTCAGGGCCCATGCGAACTTTGGTGAAGCCCATTTTTCTTTTTAATGTTCAAAGTCAGGGTTTTTCATACTGCTGCTCATGAACCATTAGATCATTCATTCAGCAGCTATTTATTGAATGAATGTTACGTGTCTGGCACTGTTTAAGCACTTGGGATATATGGGGAAAACATAAAAGCCAACAGTCTAGTGGGAAAAGACAAATTAAGAAACAAAATAAATACACAAAAATATGTGGTATGTAAAATGGTGATTCATGTATTATGGAAAAATAAAGCAGGCGAAGGAGACAGGGAGAATTGGGGAACTTGTATTTTTGCACAGGGTGTCAGAAAGGGCCTGACTGAGGAGGCCACTTGAATAAAGAGGTAAGTGAATGAATCATGGGCCTATCTGGAGAGGAACATTCTGGACTGCAGGATCTGCAAATGCAGACCCTGAAGCAGAAGCACGCTTGACTTTCCTAGGATTAGTAAGGAGGCATCGTGGGGTTGAAGTAGTGTAAGGTAAGAAGAGTGCTAGGAGGTGGGGTCAGATACAGGGATCAGGAGGTGCTTGTCTAGGGCTTTATTGGTGTCATGAGGAATTTGGTTTTTCCTCTGGTGTAAATGGGGGGCCACTGGAGGATCTTCAGCAAAGGAATGATGTGTTCTGACTCATGGTTCAGCATCCCTCTGGCTGTGTTATTCAGGGTAAATGAAGCATGGGCCAAGAGTGGAAGCAAGGAGGGGCGCCTGGGTGGCTCAGTGGGTTAAAGCCTCTGCCTTCGGCTCAGGTCATGATCTCAGGGTCCTGGGATCGAGCCCCACATCGGGCTCTCTGCTCCGCAGGGAGCCTGCTTCCCTCTCTCTCTCTGCCTGCCTCTCTGCCTACTTGTCATCTCTCTCTCTGTCAAATAAGTAAATAAAATCTTAAAAAAAAAAAGTGGAAGCAAGGAGGTTAAGGTAGGAAGCTCTTTCAATAATTCTGTGGGCCATGACTTCAATTTAGATGGTCACAAGTATTTATTAAATAAAAAATATAGAATAGAAAATCAGTGCATAGCATTATAGTAGGTGGTAAGTATTGTTTAATGAAATTATGCTAAAAAATGTGGGGGTACCAGGATGAAGTATAAAATGTACTTTACAAAGGGTTGCTATCAAAAAGTTTCAAAGCCATTACTCTAAGACAGTTCTATGACTGCCAACTAGAAGGGGCTTCAGTGTTCGGATACATTCTCAGTGAGCAGCTCCTGGGAGAACTAGGCTGGCTTCCTGTTTCATGTCTCATCGGTCAGCAGTTTGGCCTTCTCTCCCTTTCCTTTGCATCCCTCTCTCCTCCCTTATTTCCAGCTGTTTGCGTAGGAGTTCTTCCTAGAAGGTAACAAATTGTGATTTTTGTTTTCAGACTTTCTTCTGCTTAGGATTTTTTCCAGACTTTGCCTCTTTCCACTTTAACATTCCTCCAGACTTGTGGTCTTGCACCCCAGCAGTCAGTGCACCCACCCCAGTTTCCATTGCCCTCAGGGGCTGCCTGTTAACCTGCACATGTCCGCAGCCCCTCCTGTTGCGCTGCTGCCGTTGTTATAGCAGCTGCCACCCCAGGCTCCCTCTTCCCCTTGCCATTTCCTCCCTCTTGCCAACCACTGTTCATTAAACTCTCCCTCCAGTTTTATGTCTTGTGAGGTCAGGGTTGATGCTAATGTAAAATCTGTCAGAAGGTAGGACCAGGAGTCATTGTAAGGTAAAGATTAAATGGCTGCTTAGGAAACCCCCTCTCTGTTTTCTGCAGTTTGGGATGAAGGGGGATTCTGAGTAAGCCAGGCCATCTGGTGAACTGAGATGACTAAATGTTGAGTCCTTAGTTCTGTGGGAAATTCATGAGCATCCTAGAACAAATCTTACGGTTATGGCAGTGCCTCTTACTTTATTTTGAGATCTTGTTTGGTTCTGTGGGGCTTTTGGGATCTCTGGGCCAAATGCAAAAATTTAGGTTCCAGATCACTTCAACTTTGGGTATGTCCCTGTTCTGGAAGATGGTGATTAGAAACACTGCAGTGCCTGCCATCCACGTTTGCTTGGTGGAAGGACTAGGTGTGCCATTTGATCATTTAAAGATGTCTTCTTCTTTTTTTTTTTTTAAGATTTTATTTATTTATTAGAGAGAGAGATCATAAGTAGGCAGAGAGACAGGCAGAGAGAGAGGGGGAAGCAGGTTCTCTGCTCAGCAGGGAGCAGGGAAAGAGATCATGACCTGAGCCGAAGGCAGAGGCTTTATTTAACCCACTGAGCCACCCAGGCGCCCCTGATGTCTCACTTTTTTAAAAGATTTTATTTTTAAGTAATCTCTATACCCACTGTGGAGCTCGAACCCACAACCACGAGATCAAGAGTTGAATGCTTTACTACTGAGCCAGCCAGGCACCCATATCCAAAGATCTCTATCAGAAATTTATCAAGTCCTTCTGCCAACTTCAGTCAAACTTAAATTTCTGGATGTTCAAGAAGGGAAGGAAATCTTAGCAGGTACACTGAACCTATGTCTATATTTCAAACCAGAGAGGTTTGGCAGTGAATCATGTTCTAAGTGAGTTTGTTTAGACACAGATCACAGCGTAGCTTTCTCATCCTAGTTGTCTAGTAGTTACGGCTTACTAAAGAAGTCTCAGTCTTGGAATTGAGGATTGTTAGAAAAAAAATAAAAAAACAAAAGAAAAGGCCAAGTTCTCCTGCCAACTCACATAAAAGAAATGGTTAAGGGATTATTATGACCTTGAACATAATGAAATAGGATTGGTGTGGGCTGTGACTCCCTGAACTTGTTTGCTTTCTACCTAATTCTAGTGTTTTCTAGGATTTGTCATATTCTATGGGTTGTGCAAGTGCAAAATGTCCTTTATTCCTTATAGATTATCCCATCCTAAAGCAGAAACTGGAGGGGAGGAAGGGATTTCCCCCACCTATATAGGATCTTGATTTTGCCATTCTGGTTGTACAATACCAGGTCTGATGTCTATGATTTGGAATAACAATGTATTTCACGGGTGTTATTGAAGCTTTCACTTAGAAACTGTAAGGAGGGGCGCCTGGGTGGCTCAGATGTTAAGCGTCTGCCTTTGGCTCAGGGTCCTGGGATCGAGCCCCGCATTGGGCTCCCTGCTCGGCGGGAAGCCTGCTTCTCCCGCTACCATTCCCTCTGCTTGTGTTCCCTCTCTCGCTGTGTTTCTCGCTATCAAATAAATAAAAATCTTAAAAAATAAAAATTATAATTAAAAAAAAAAGAAACTGTAAGGAAATTCATGCTGGTGGGCATTGGTAAGTCATGTTGGTACTAGCGGATGAATTACTTAGTCGTGGATTTATGGAAATTTACGTCCATAGAATCTAATCTTGGAAAAGTTATCAGTGTCCTGTCTTGTGTTGAACATGATCACAACACATCTTTCTCCCAGTTGCTTTCCTTGGGAACAGCCTTAGCCTGTTTCTCTTCTATTCCAAGGCTTTATCCTTGGCCAAGTTCTTTGAAAAATGTTCTTTTTACTCTGCCAGAGCAATAAAGAAGTCCATTTGAATACTGGGGGTGGGAGGGAGACAGAAGGAAAAATCCAGGAGACCACACTAGTGAGAAATATTTTCCTGTTGTTCTCTGGTTCTCTTGCTTTTCATCCTGGATCTTTTACATGCTGACCCTTGGATTACCTCCTACCCCATTCTTGTTGCATTTTATGACAAATCATTGGCTGAACGTAGGTTGGGAATAGATTTATTGCTTTTCTTTTTCTAAATAAGGATATTTTGAGTTGAATGTATTTTAATTTGTTTCTTGTCCTTTCAAGGTACTGCTCTTCTTGTCTGGGTGTGTAATGGGGCCATTTCTCTGAAGAGGGGATAGTGCCATCTCCCTTCTCAAGATCAGAGTTCAAAAAGCAAGTAAAGATTGAGGCGGTCTTCCCTCAGTTCTCCAAGAGGAATTGAGAAACTTCTCCTTTGGGGAATGTAGTGATGATAGGAAAAAGACATTTCAGGCACTATTGGTAGGGAGGAACTCTGATTTTTAAAAGGGAATTAGAGTACTTTCTGCTAATAGACATGGAGCTGTAAAACGTGCCATATTGTATGGTTGGCTTTTCGTTGAACCTCTGGTAATCTGCCTTCTCTCCACCTTTTGTTCCTCCTGACCCCATTCTCCCTTCTCTTCCTGCTCCCTCTTCCCCAAAATTCCAAAATGGAACCATGTTTCTCAAAGTGGTTTGAAAGTCACATGCATCAGAATTAATTGGGGTTGTTAAATTCAGATTCCTGGGCCCACTTCCCAGACTGAATTAGAATATGTGGGGGTGGATCCAGAGAATCCACATTTTTAAAGAGTCCCAGATGATGTCTCAGGCACATTGCACTTGGAACCTTAAACTACAAATCTTTGACATAATCTTTATATCTTGAGTGTGAGGGCCGACTGCTTCTGAGATTTTTCTTCCTAATGAGCTAGGTCATCCATTCTCATCAGGAAGAGCCAGCTGTAGAACCCCTGCTGAGAAATCATGGTTGACAGAGTTCACTTTCTGGATTTCAGGTATCATTCTGCCCTCTGGAAGGAGTTGAATTTTGTGCCCAAACAGGAAGCATTCCATTTTAGCAGCTGCTGCTTTTTAGGTAGCACCCCCAAACGCTCAAAGAGTGAGTTCTACACACCTTCCCTCTCTGAGAGAAAGGAATTCTGTGCCCAGAAGCACAGGCAAGAGAAGTTGGTGACTCCGAGAGCCCACAAACAGACCTCTGTAGAGTGGCGGGAATGCTCCAGTGGGGGTAGGGCGGCCCGAGGCCTGTCCTGGGCAGACTTCTTCAGGTCCGACCAGAATCAGCAGAGGAAATTCCTGTTGGCCGCTGCAAAGGGCCTTTGCCAGAGGCCCCAGCTTTCCTGTCAGGGATGCCTGAGCTGATGCAAACGCCTGCTGCTGTTGCTGGTGGGGCTGGCCAAGTTTCTTTTTGTTGAGTCTTGTTTCCACCCCCAGCTCCTCTTCAGTCCTACAGATGGTGGTTTATTTGTACACTCCATGCTGATGTGGGATTGAAAGCCTCTCGTTGTTTTTGAGCTCAGTGTTTAGATAACGCCACATGCCTGTGGCAGCTAGGGCACCGTGTAAAGGAAATTCCTGGACTCTAACAGCCCCGTCATTCATTCTCTGTACGTGAGTGAGTGTGGCCTCTGTTGAGGACCATTATAAGAACGATTCTCTGCAGAGATTACTTGGGGCCTACGGGGCTACCAGCCTTCTCCTTGATGTTTGGAATACTAGGGTTTGTTTCCTAAGTCTTTTTTCTCTTTCTGTTCTTTTCAATCCTAAATGGATTAAAGCCTGCTTTGCCCCAAGCCTTGTTTCCGCAGGGAGCTGCAGCAGCAGAGCCTGCCTCCCTCTGGTGAGAAGACTGCTCTGGAAGACGCAGGGCTGACCCATGTTGGTGGGAGTCTAGCCGGTTTGGCCACTAGGCCAGGTTGGCAGCTGCCTTTGCACGTGGTTCCAGGGATTCCTTTTCCTCTGGGGTATCTCCTTTCCTCTCCCTTTACTCTTACCCATCACGCTCATGGCAAAAAAAGAAAATGTGTTGTCTTCATTCAATATTAAATCTCTTCTGGTAGTATACAGCTCTTTAAGTTTTCACTTGGTAAAATGCTATTAAAACTTCTTCCTTAAAAATGTTCAGATAAATCTGCCAGGCTCTATTTAGGTCTCTCAAGGCCTTTTCCAGCTCTGTGATTCCCTAGAATTTATAAGCTGTTTTTTTTCCTAAAACTACTAGGACTATTTTCTTTCCAGGACAACAATGTCTGTGTGAGGCAAAATGAAGTCGTAGTTTTGATGTCACATGAATTTCTGCACCCCCCCCCCACCAGTGTATATACTTAACCTTGCTTTCCTACCAGTAATTGAGTGCCCTGAGAATTGAACCCAGAATACAAAAGAAGTTGGTTATGATGTGGTTGGTGAGTAGTTCATCCCTTCATAATAAAATAGAGTCTAGTTAATCAAGGGTACTGATTACTAGAAGATAGACACACAGATACACTCCCTTTTTTACTTAGTACTGTATAATTGTTAATGTTCATGGCCAGTCTGGTGCACTGTAAAATTGAAAGTATCTTCTGAGTCATCAAAATATATTATTTGGAACCATACTGTGTGAGTTTTTTTAAATGCTTTTAGCTCAGGAATATGATGAGATTACAAAAGAATAGTTGGTGAGCCAGAACATATCACTCTCCCTAGTGAAGCTAGATAAATATATTAACCACAGTGCATATAAAGTTGTTGGGAATTGTAGAGGAAAACAAGTCATCTTGCTTTTCTAATTGTTATAGTACTTACCCTGCATTTAAATTGAAACTTCCTGTTTAATATTTACTTTCTAGTTATGCCATATAGAACATAAAGTTTCTGTGAACAGATTAAAAGTTCAAAAATAAATGCTTAAGTAATAATATGATTTTTAAAAAGATTTTATTTATTCATGAGAGAGAGAGAGTACACAGGAGCGTGGGGAGTGAGGGGGAAGAGAGAAGAGCAGACGCCCCCCCCCGAGCAGGAGCCTGACAAGGGGCTCCACCCCAGGACCCGAGAATCATGATCTCAGCTGAAGTCAGATGCTTAACAGACTGAGCCACCTAGGTGCCTGAGTAATAAAATGATTATTGTTAAAAAAAATATGTCCAGGGGCACCTGGGTGGCTCAATTGGTTAAGCAACTGCCTTCAGCTTAGGTCATGATCCTGGAGTCCCCCAATCGAGTCCTGAATCTCCAGTCCCGAATCGGGTTCCTTGCTCCGTTGGGAGTCTGCTTCTCCCTCTGACCCTCCCCCCTCTTAGGCTCTCTCTCTCATTCTCTTTCTTTCAAATAAATAAATAAAATCTTGAGAAAAATTCAGAACAAACAGTAAAAAAAAAAAAAAATCCAGAACAAACTGTAAAGTATCTGCTTTTCTTGCTGATGTGCTTTGTATCTCTAATACAAGGATAAATATGTCCCTTAAATGTCATCCATGATTAGCCAGTTAGAGTGGACACAACTTATCTTGCAGGGACTTGGTGAGTATCTACTTGATTATGTAGTTAGCTAAGGCAAATGAAATAACTAATCATTTTAATATGTCTCTTCTTGCATGATGGTTTTGTTCTTCATTTCCTGTAAAATTACTGGTAATTCACCTTTTGGAGATTGAAAAGAGGAACTGATGGGTTAAATAACTTGTTCTAATGAAATCAAGGAGCCATTCTTATCTTATTGTTACTGTCTAGCCTAGTGCATAGAAGTACTTTCAGATGTACAAACCTGACAGGAGATACTGGACATATTTTGGGAAGAAGTAAATGTAGTCATTTTGCAGACTCTTGTCCAGCCTGCCTCATGCCCAATCCCTATGCTTCCTGTCTTCCAGTTCTCTCCTGCGCTACGGTGGCAATCTATCCCTCCAGAGTGCCATGAGCGTGCGATTCAACAGCAACGGCACCCAGCTCCTGGCCCTGAGGCGTCGCCTGCCCCCTGTGCTCTATGACATCCACTCCCGCCTGCCTGTGTTCCAGTTTGACAATCAGGGTTACTTCAATTCTTGCACCATGAAAAGTTGCTGCTTTGCAGGGGATCGTGATCAGGTAGGTGCCCTCTGTCTCCTGCATTCCACATTCATGCTTTCCTCTCAGATTGCTCTTTCTGTGCTGGTCTTTATTTCTCTTGAGCATCATGTCAGATAGAAACTATTGAGACACACAGTGTCTCTGGACAGTCTAGCATAATATTGAGTTTATGTATCACAGCTGCCTCTGAGTAATACGAGGCACACACCATGAACCAAGGCTGGCCACAGTATAGTTCTGAGCAACCTAGCTCTGCCAGGTTTGTGAACAGATTTTAAGGTTCTAAGAATGTGTCATTTCAAAAGAAAGGAGAGAGTCCTTGGAAAATTAGCCTGCTACAAAAAGAGAGACTTTTGTGTGTTTCTGTATCAATTAAACACAACGATGAATGAAACACCCTAAGTAACATCCAAGAGACATATATCCTGAACGGCCTCTTGGGATGTCATCTTTTTCTTGGATGAGATGAGCTGATCAGCTTTGTTTGAGAGGAAGCCAGATGCTGACTCTTTTACTTTTTATTGCCAGCATCACAACTGGGAAGGAGCACCCAAGCTGAATTTCCAACCTTTTCAGAGTCTCACTGGGGATTGAGATACTGATGTTGACTTAGAGCTGGCGATTTAAAAACATGCTTGGCATTCGTGCACCTGTCTTGGTCATAGACCTTCTGAAGTGGGTGTCAGTGAGTGGACCAGTTAGACTGGCCTCAGTAATCAAGCTGAGTAAAGACAAATATAAAGAAGCATCAATCAAATAAACAAATAGATTTTTTTTCCCTTCACAAACAGAACAAATCTCATGCTATTTCATATCTAGATTGGAAAGAGAGAGACCTTAGTTTTGTGCAAATGCTTAGTGTTTTGTTTTTTTTTTTTTTAAAGATTTTATTTATTTGACAGAGAGAAACCCAGTGAGAGAGGGAACACAAGCAGAGGGAATGGTAGCGGGAGAAGCAGGCTTCCTGCTGAGCAGAGAGCCCGATACGGGGCTCGATCCCAGGACGCTGGGATCATGACCTGGACCGAAGGCAGACGCTTAACGACTGAGCCACCCAGCCGTCCCTGCTTAGTGTTTTCTTTGGGCTCATCGTCATCTTTAATATATAATTCTTATATGCTGTACTTGCTTCTTTGGAGTTATTTGTGGGCAAGGGACATAAAAGAAACAGTTCTTGGGAACCTGTGAATCCTGCTCTTTGAAGGCAGAACCTAGGGTTTTTCTTCCTAGACTGGAATTTTACTACATGCTTCCCAACATCAGAGCTTAAAGACTAGTATATGCAGTAGGAGCACAATAAATGCTTGTTGAATTGAGTTAAATGTTAAAGAAACTGAAAATATCTTTTAAGTTGTCTAGACTAGGGACGTCTCTTCTGTAAGTACAGAATATATATCTAAATTCAGAATTTATGTTGAAGGCCAGCGGCCTAGGGCCTACTTAGCTGTGATCCACACTAGACCACTAGGTGGCCTCAGGTATATAAGCGATGTCTCCTTGAAGAAGCTGTAATGCCTGAATGACTTAGTGTTTCACAGGCTGTTTGTTCCTTGGGTGGGAAGAAGCAGTTTCGAGACATGATCAGACTCAACAGAACAGATTATTGTCTACTCTTTAGATTGGCTGATGCGGTTTCACTTAGATGTGGAAATAATAACCAAGCCTCTCCCTCCCTTCTTGCCTTTCCTTCTTGCTTTTAAGTTGGTCGGTTTTCCATCTTCTGTCACTCTCTTATGCATGTGATTCTTACTTCAATGACCAATAAAAGGCAGACACTAAATATAATGGTTTATTAGGCTTTATTACTAGAAGCACAGTGGCTGAGGGAAAGGTGAAAGGTGTAAGAGAGAATAGATGTTAATTTTCTTTCCGTTCCTGTATTTACCAGCCAGAACCTGTCTGCATGGAGCCCTTAAAAGACCCAGAATATAGACTTTGGCCAATATGTAGAGCACCCAGACCGTGGTTTCCTAACCTCTGTAATACTGGCTTTTTGGTCGAATAACTGTTTTGTGCGATTCTCTTATGCATTCCAGGACAGTTAGTAGCATCCCTGGCCTGTCCCCACTAGATGCCAGTGATGTCTCCCTAGTCATCCCCCGACAACCAAACATGTCTCTAGACATTGCCAGATGTCCCCTGAGGGGAAATTGCCCCGAGGAGAACTTCTGACCTAGATGTTGATACCCATCTTGCCCACATACACTGGGACAGGTATCGCCACAGCAAGAAGCAGAGTAGGTATTCATTAGGTACATTGACAAGATGTAGTTGTTTTTGCCTTTAAGGTTATACATAATGATAAAAACAATTGAATGGATTTGATTTTTTTCTCTTCAGAT
>CM053609.1:94346552-94358835 GCA_028646535.1 Procyon lotor | reverse complement strand
GTTCCCTTATGATGCTAATTCTTTGAGACCAAGGCAGTCCTTGAAAATGTTTTGTTTGTTTTTTTTTTTAAAGATTTTTATTTAACAGAAAGAAAGAGATCACAAGTAGGCAGAGAGACAGGCAGAGGGGGCGGGGGTAAGCATGCTCCCTGCTGAGCAGAGCGCCCGATGCGGGGCTTGATCCAGGACCCTGAGATCAGGACCTGAACGGAAGGCAGAGGCTTTAACCCACTGAGCCACCCAGGCGCCCCTGATTTTTTTATCCTATGGGAAAAGTCCATGGGCACTCTCTGGCAAACTAGATTGTTTTTTGGTTGGGATGTGGGTTTTCTGTGAAGGAGGATGCAAAGTCTTTGAATCTAACTTTGGATCCATTTCAGAGGTAAAGTCTTTCAAGTCTGTTCATAGTCCCAGAGGGATGATCAGAAGTATATAACCTAGAGAATAGGAAATACAAAGATTCGTGATAGGCTATTTTGTTCACTCCTTGGGGACTAAGAAATGATGTGTGGCTAATTCATCATTGCCTTGTCTTTAATACCTGGCACACAGTGAAAGCACAGTAAGTATTCATTGAAGCAAATCTTGAATACTTAGATCAATGTGTGGTTTTTAGCTTTTTCAGCTTCTCTAACTATAAATCAGAATTGATAAGTTACCATTTTTTCCTGCTCAACTTCCAGGGGCTTTAAGAGGATGAATTAGTAGATTTTAGTGGGACTAGTATACTGAGCTTATACTTTCTGAGTGTTGTGCAGGAGGCCAAACTTACTCTCTCATTGCTAGAACATGTCTCTCAGAGGTGATTTATAGACTCTGACTTTCCATACTCAGAGCTAAAGCAGCAGCTGCCACGGTTATGGTATGATCTGCCGGACTGACATGTATATTCTCCGACTAGTCCAGACAGGATTTTTTCTGCTGCTTTCAAATTCCAAAGCCTGCTCTTTCCTTATATTGGTCTTTATATTTGCTCTTGTTGTATACTTGGAGAACGCCCACAGCTGGAGGCTCTGTGCTCTGGAACTCTTCATCGAGTCATAGGCTGGGTAACCATCCCGGAGAGGAATCTGAGAATTTCCATAATAGGAATGAACATGGTCAAGAAAGACACTAAGTGATCTATCTATCTGAGACAGTCTTCTGGCTTTTAATTACAGTGAGGTTAGTCTTTCCATACAAATGGACCCAGATATGTGCCAGAGAGCCTATACTTCCTTTTAGACTAACCTAGGCTCACTAGGTACTTCTTTAGCCTCAAAACGAAATGAACATTTCAAGAAATTGGGACTCAAAGGAATAGAGTGTGAAATATAGGCTGAGCCTACTTTGTGTCTCCCCTATGCTCAGCACTTCCACTGTAGATGAATTTTAATTATAGAGCTATTAGAGATCATTTTGTATAACCCTCTTTTATAGATGAGAAACCTGAGTCTCAGAGATGTTGGGGACATAAGTCAAGACATAATACATGTTTGTGGATGAGCCAGGACTAGAACCCAGATTTTTCAGATCTCAGTAGAGCCCCTTTCTTTTTGATATTTTATTTTTAAGTAATCTCTATACCCAATGGGGGGGGTACTCAAGCTCATAACTCTGAGATCAAGAGTCACATTTACAGCCCTTTTCACTCTACAACTTGATGCCAGCAGAAGTAAGGCAAGCAGCAAAAATGAGTGAATTGGGTTAGAAGTCATCAGTGGAGGTGGTGGTGACTATGGCCAACTGTAGAGATCCCACCCCATCTAAATATAAATAATCCCATCTAAATAAGCTTTGACTCAGCTTCAGCCCATTGTTGCCATGAGGGTCTCTGGGATTTTTCAAGGGAAGCCAGAGATAAAGATTTTAGTGTAAAATCTCCTGATTTTTTAAATATCACAACAAATTAAAACCTTATTGTATGGATAAAATAAATCTATACATCATACCTATTCTACATTAGGAGCCACAAGTTTGAAACCTCTGGCCTTCAGCAGGATATTTTTCTCTCATGTTTAGTTTATTGGTCTGTCCCTAATTCATAGGTGAGTGGAGACAAGTTCCCTTTTCCTGTCTCCTACTGGACCCTTACTTCCTGCCTCCCTCTTCCCCCATCTTTTAAAATAAGAAAGCAGTTACTTACTGAGCATCTACTGTGTGCCAGAGGCTGTTGTAGACACATAACTGCCACTCCCTGCTCAGTGGGGAGGCTTCTCCCTCTCTCCGCCCCTTCCCTTGCTAATGCTCCGTCTCTCTCTCTCTCAAATAAACTCTTAAAAAAAAAAAAAGACATGACTGCCAGATAATAACCTCTTTCAAATTTTCTCTTTTTTTATTAAGTTGTTTTTTGTTTTTTACTTTATTTAAAGTAATCTCTACACCCAATGTAGGGTTCGAACTCCTGACCCTGAGATCAAGAGTTGCACATTCTTCTGACTGAGACAGCCAGGGGTCCCACGATTTTCATTGAAAAAGCCCTATATACAATCTGTTTTCCCAGCTCTTGGCCAAAAATACATAGTTTGTTTATTTCTCATATAATCTTTTTAATTATTCAAGTTTATAACTTCTGTCATCAGATAAAGTGGCATAAGTGACATCACATTGGCTGAACACCAACAGAAACACACAAAAATGGCCTTGAACTTTTTTTTTTTTTTTAAACCGGCCCACCTTCTAGTCTTAAAGTATGGTGAGGAATCTTGCAGTCGGGGCACCTGGGTTGCTCAGTCAGTTAAATGTCTACCTTCTGCTCAGGTCATGATCCCCAGGTCCTGGGAACAAGCCCATGTGGATGTCCTCATATCCACATTGGGCTCTCTGCTCAATGAGGAGTCTGCTTCTCCCTTTCCCTCCGCCTATCTCCCCAGCTTGTGCTCTTTCTCTCTGAAATAAATAAAATCTTAAAAAAAAAAAAAAAAGAGGGTGCCTGAGTAGCTCAGTAGGTTAAGCCTCTGCCTTCAGCTCAGGTCATGATCTCAAGGTCCTGGGATCGAGCCCCACATGGGGCTCTCTGCTCAGCAGGGAGCCCGCTTCCCCCTCTCCCTCTGCCTGCCTCTCTGCCTCCTTGTGATCTCTTTCTCTGTCAAATAAATAAAGAAATCTTGCGGTAAAATAGCACTCCTTCCTCTGGAGGCTGCCTGAGTCCAAGGCCTCTCCTCTTTGCTATCACCATCGTATTTGGATTTTCTGTTTTTCCTTTTCTCCCTGAAGCCTGACTGTGTACATTCTGTCTCCCAAGCTTCACACTCCCCTCTGCATATTCAGTGAGCCATTTTCTTTCTTTCTTTCTTTTTTTTTTTTCAGTGAGCCATTTTCTTAACAGGGTTAAAAAAGGCCAGTTTTCCACCTGCTAGCTCTCTGGCACATACTTGTAAGGCAGCACTCGGCTTTTGTTCCCTTTCCTTCACAATTCCTTAAATGGCTCTTGCCCTAGATTGTTAAAGTCCAACAGAGCTCAGGCTTCTGGGAAGTAAGTCTTACAGGCTAACAGGTATATATGTAGCCTGGAAATGGACAGTGTGGTAATTTTTTAAAATTTTTTTAGATTTTATTTATTTGTCAGAGGGAACCAGCGAGCGAATGCATAAGCAGGGAGAATGGCAGAGGGGGAGGAAGAAGCAGACTCCCTGCTGAGCAGCGAGCCCAATGCAGGGCTCCATCCCAGGACACTGGGATCATGACCGGAGCCAAAGGCAGACGCTTAACCCACTGAGCGGCCTAGGCGTCCTTGGTGTGGTAATTTTTAAATCTTCTTTTGCTTTGGTCTTAACCTCAAGCCTGGCCTTATAGTTCTACCTCTTGCTGAAAATGAGAAGGGGAAGGAAAAGGAAAGTATGATAATGTTTTCTCAAACGGGCTGAACATTGGGAGTTTCTGAGCACTGGGATCACTTACCCAGGGCTTTCTTTTAAACTTGATAGATGGCAGGGCCCCCAAAATCGTGAGAATGAAATCATCCTAACTCATTCCCTGGAGAGAAGAGCTGACTTGTTCCCTGTGAGTCCAACAAAATGACCTTGACTACGTGGCCTGGCCTCAGACATTACATCATCACTCAGCCTTTCTGTGTTGACATTATATGGGTATAGCGGAGGTGCAGGCATTCACCAGTAAGTGTGCTCCGGGCCAGTGAAGCACATAAAGCTATAACTTGGCCCTTTTTATAACTCCATGTGGGCCTAAGTAAGCTCACTGGGGGCGTGGCATGCTGTGTGTTCTCCTTTATCTGAAATAAAGGCACACTCTTAGGGTCCATCCTTTGACTTGCTTTGTAACTTGAGGCTAATATTTTCTTCTCATCATCATCCTTTTCTATCGTGTATATTTTTAGCCCTTTAGATTCTGAGGCACTTTCATTTCATGTTGAATCCTCCCAGTGACAGATTTCACCCCAATGCAAAGCTGAGGCCTAGAGTGTTTGAAACAGCAGATGTCAGTGGTCACAGAAGGAGGACTAGACTCAGTCTTGTGCTTGTGATCATGTCCTGTTCCCTTCCTCATAGACATGCTGCCGCCTGGGTTCTATGGAGCAAGTGTTGGTAGCATCTTCCATGGGCTACGGAGGAAGAGGAATTCTTTGTTGTATATGTTATTTAGGTGAATTATTTTACAGACTTTAATAGAGAGAAGGTAGCATGAAAATAATATCAGCCATGTTGAACTCTTTTTTTTTTTTTTCACGTTGAACTCTTTTTGAATCCTGAACCTTTTCGAAAATCTAAAAGCTATGAACACTTATTCAGGAAAATGTACATGTGCACATCATTTTCCATATAAGATTAAAGAGTTTATGGAATTCCAGAAACCTAGCGGTTTCAGGTGTTAGCAGTCCTGAATTAATATTTTACCCATGGATTGGATCTTTTAGTTCATTTACTGATGCAGTTTTAAAGCTTCAAAACCTTAAAAGGTTCTGGAGTATAGTAGGACTGTTAGATGTGGTCTAGTTTATGAATGTTTAGCTGAGAAGGAGCTCAGGGGAACTGATTTCTTCTTAGGAACAAAAGGAATTGATAGGATCTGGTGACACAACATGACAGTTCTCCTTTAATGCGTAGTTCCTGGCTCGCAGGCTGGACTCTACTAGGAAATTGCTGGTAGATACTCACGAAGGGAACAGAATATAACCTTTCCTGCTCTACCTGCCCTATCTTCTGTAGATTTGCCTCTCTTTTGAGTTATCTTCAAACTTTGGAGAAAAAGGAAAGTAATGTTTCTTCCTCTGAGTGGTTGGAGACCCACTTGAACGAAGAGTGTAAATACTCATATGCAGACTGAAATGAGTGATGCTGTCTCTCCATTGCCCAGGCCCCTTACAGCAACTGAGGCCCACAGAGGAGAGATCAGTGCTGAAGGCCATTGGTTTGATTGCCCATCATCTTGCCCAGCTTTCCAAAAGAGTTTTGCCAGATAAAAATTCATCTTTAAGTAATGCAGTATACTTTGTTACAAGCAGCTGTTGGAGACTTAGAGCATTTTTACATTTCTTCCCTACTGATTAGTTGACTATTATTGGCTGTCTTTACGGAACATTTCTTTATTAATAGAATTTTCCTACTTGGTTATTTTAATAAACCAAAGAATTCCAGAAGCCTAATGGAGCTGAAATGGCAAGTGGTCCAAAGCAGCAAGAGTCATGTAACTTTACCTGAGCAAAAAATAGTGGTAGTCTTATGGGTATGCACATTTTTATTCTTTTGTTGGGAGCCAAGGGAATGCTATTTCTCCTACCACAAATAAGATAAACTTATGGCTTTGGGCATTTCCAAAGCAAAATTGCACTGATGGCTTTGGATGGCATTTGTGGCAGGTACTGGGTGTAGATATGAATATTCTATACCAATTGCAAACTTTTTTCTGGAAATAGTCTTTGAAAGAGCACATCACGAAATTGTTCAATCACATTTTTTTCCCTTTCTGACAAAAGGTCAGAAGTAAGACTTAAATAGCAGTCTCTCTGCTGTTACTAATCTAGGCTAGAATAGCCATCTGGTTTTTCTATCCTAGTCAATACAGTTAATTAGACAGGCATGCCATTTACTGGAAACTAATTAATCAATTACTATGGAAGGAGCCTTGGAGAAAACTGTGTAAGTTGATCAGCACTCAATGAATGGTAACTGATTGATATATTCCCTTCTTTATCAACAGATGTTTGGGAATATCACATGCTGTGCAAACACACAGGCACACACAAATACTTATACATACACTTAGAAATGGAGCAGAAAGATATTTCTCTGCTAGCAAAAGGCCCGTTAAGACATTAATGGGTTCTTTTTAGAGCATATTAGGTGATGGCCTATCCCTCCTGCTGTGTAGAATATTTTCCTCTTTTTAATGTGGGTTTTGGGTGGGAAGAAAGGGGCAGTTTTTGTTTCTAAGCCCGGCGAGGCCTTAGAATATTGTTGGTAAGATTATAACACCTTTTTTTTTTTTTTTAAAGATTTTATTTATTTGACAGAGAGAAACACAGCGAGAGAGGGAACACAAGCAGAGAAGCAGAGGGAATGGTAGCGGGAGAAGCAGAGGGAATGGTAGCGGGAGAAGCAGGCTTCCCGCAGAGCAGGGAGCCCGATGCGGGGCTCGATCCCAGGACCCTGGGATCATGACCTGAGCCGAAGGCAGACACTTAACGACCGAGCCACCCAGGCGCCCCTATAACACTTTTAAATAAAGGTGTTAGGGAAAGAAAAATAATCGCTTTGCTAGAGATGGCTAATAAATTTGTTTTGTTTTGTTTTGTTTTCCTGTTTTGCTGTGGCAGGCCAGGTCATGCTTAGATCCCTCTTTGAACCTTCATGTTATTATTAAAAATTTCTTGCGACTTGGGTGACTCTGTAAAGGTGGTCTCTATTTTTGGAGGCATGGGCTTCTCTGGGTATTCAGCTAACAAAATGCCTTTGCAAATGGACAAAGGTCTCTCTCAGAGCTTGTGTAATTGGAGAATGCTAAGAGATGAAAGGGGCAGGAGTTCCTGGAGGGGATGCTGGGCATTGCAGCAGCCTACCAGAGAGTCGGAAGTGTTTGGTGAATGGCTGTTTTCTATAAAGGTGAGTAGACTGAGAAGCATATGTGGGCAAATGAGACAGAAACAGAGAGCTAATGCAGTCAGTCATCTTTTTTCATGCTGATGGCAGTGGTTCCTTCTTAAAATCTATTGAGAAGAACAGCTGTTGTGTCCCTCTGCTTGACCAAGTTGATATTCCATACTGACAGTGGATTAGATAAAAGGATTAGATAAAATGCACTGGCCTAGGGTTAACTCAGAACGACTGGGCTGCATTGAGATGAGTAACTAGGCTGTCTTCTTGGGACTGTAGAATGAATGAACAGTGAGGCAGGTCAGAGTGTGGTCAGCCTTTAACCTTTGTGGCCGGCTGGGAGGGATTGTGGGTGACATCAATCCACACAACTTAATGCTTATGTTTGCATTGGTGTCACCCATTTTACTCACAAAGTCCAATTAAAATTAAGTATGTCTCGCATTCTCTGATCTGAACTAGACTGTGGGTCTCCCACCCCCACCCGCCTCCCATAATCTGGAGCATTTTGGGAAATGGGGCTTTAATTGCCTAGATACTAAACTATAAAATATTTTCTCTTTCTTTGGAGCCCTGCCCTGTTCATCTCAGTTAGGATAGAAGATAAAAGATTCATATGAAGTGAGTTTTTAATTTGCCATTTACCTCCCACACTGTTTAGAATAAAGTCAAAGAAAAGACCTAAGAGATGGTAATTCTTTATATTCACGTCATACTTGGTGATAAACTTAGTATCACCTTGTTTAGTTTTTGCTTTTCTAAAACTGAATAGCAATCTTTAAGTTTTTTCATGGTAGTGTTTTAAATGTGAATTTTGCTTGTGAAGTCCTCATCATAAAAGGGAGTAAAAACACTAAGTGCGGGAATTTGGGGCAACCATTTTTTCTGTTGTGTTTCGGTAGCCTACCTATTTTTAAAGGGTTATCTACTGCTGAACCATTCTGTTATCTAGGCCAGAAGACTTTACTCCAGGTCAGCCTCAGATTCAGCACCAGATTCCCTGGGTAAAAATATGCAGAGACTATTTGAAATTAGATATCAACATAAAAAGGAAAAGAAAGAGAAAGAAACCTGTACCTTCAGTTTCACCACTTGAGGTGAAGTTCAATTTTCTGGTTAATTCAAATAATTACCATGTTACTAAATTTGGATATAATTATGCAGTTTGGGTTTCTTTTGGTAGTGGATTGATGTTGGCACTATTTGGTCTTTGTTCTCTTGCTCTTTTTTCCTTGTATCCCACAGCAAATATTTAACTGTGAGAAGGCCAGTCAGGACTAGCAGTGCCCCAGTTGTCCTCTTGAGTACAGTCTGTTAGCAGGACCTTAGTTGTAGGCTCCAACCTAGGAGGAGAAGGGCCCTTCCAATACACCCTTAGAAGAGGGGAACATTTCCAGCTGCTCTGATGGAGTTCATCATATCTCTGCAGTCAGCCTGCTTGAAATAATCTGTGTTTTTGGAAAGCTTTAAAAAAAAAAAAAAAAAGACAAAGGAGTTCTTTTGGCTATCTTATATTTTAAATTAGCTCAGAACTCTGTCCCCTGGAGGACTCTTTTCCCAGATATTCATACAACTTGTTCCTCATTTGAGCTCTGTTCAAAATTCCTTGTTATCAGAGAGGCCTTATGTGATCAGTCTATGTAAAACAGAAATAGCCAACCCCTAGCACCCTATATATGTCCTAATATCCTGTTTAATTTTTCTTTATAACACTTACCACCATCAGACACACATATATGGTTTTTTTTTTTTTTCCTTTCCCCAGTGTTCTCTTCCATTACATGTGCATGTAATTTTTTCTCTCCCCACCCAGTAAAATAGAAGAAGCTTCATGAGGGCAGGGACAGCATCTTTTTTTTTTTTTTTTTATCAATTCTGTATTTCTTTCCTTGGAATAGTGCCCAACACATAGTAGACATTGGATAAATATTTGTTTAATGAATAAAGGATGAACTCATTTTTATTTCAGTCTCCCACAGTCAGCAGTATTCCAGGCAGCCAACTTTTAATGCTGGAAAGGGCCCAGCAGACAACCATGAAATGCCATAAATGAATTCCAGGGCAGTTTTGTGATTCCAGTGTGTGTGAACACTTAAACGGTCTGACTAGACAGCAGTGGGTCAAGACCCCCGCCTTGGAAATCATCCCAAGCTGTTCCCTTGTGATGGTTCCAAGAGGAAGAGAGGGTCAGGAATTGCCCTTATTCCTGAGGGGAAGCCTGTACATTGTATACATTTTCTACATATTTTAGGAGCTGTCATATTAAATCCCAGAGCCTTTTACTCTGTGGGAGTTTTCTTCCTTCTAAGGCAGTCTTCTGAGTCAGCATTCTGTCCGGGAGTCCCCTTTTACCTTTTCATGACTTTCCCTGCTGAATAGCCGAGCAAATAGGAAAGCGCTCATCCTTCGCTATGAAATACTAAGCCTCTGATAAGCCCAGCCTGTCTCACTTTTTTAAATATTTATTTTTTGTTTGTTTAGTATGAGAAAGGTATGGGGGCAGGGACAGGGTAGCAGGAATTCTATATGAAGTTTTATAGCCTCTTTTAAACATAGAGCTTGAAATGAGATGTTGAATAATAAGTAAAGTATATATTATGTATACAAATAATTAGTGGATAGTTCTCTTATGTTCTGTCTCCCCGTGTGTCTTATTTTTGGGTTCAAGTTTCAGATGCACATGGTTAATTTGGAAACGTAAGAAATACCAGAGCAGTGGGGGGAGTAAGCTAGGGAAAGGAAGGTTGATTTAGTGAGCCAGCAACAACTGTGGACAATTGGAGCGTGATCCTGAGACCAGAGAGTATTGAGCACACACTTCAGAGTTATTCCACCCGGGAGAAAGGAAGCTGGAATATTGATACACCCACTTCCATCAGTCATTGGTCGAGTGCTGCTTCCAAGAAATGTTTGTTCGCCAGAGCAGCCCGCAATCTCCTAGGCTTTGATTTCAATACTGGTAGTTGGCAATGAGGTAGAGCGGATGAAGCAGTAAGGCCTGAGGGATATGAGCAGGGTATCAAGGACTGAGCTATGCATTGCTTCCCGTTTCTCCTGAAACAGCACCCATTGCTTTTCCTTTGCCCCTTCCTTTCTACCTTTGTCACGTCTTTACCCAAGGTCAGCTCAGCGCTCAAATCTATCTTGCTCTGCCACTTGTGACTCACCAGGCATCTTGTCATAATGGCACCTAGCAATTTCTGCTTCCTGGCATGGTAGTTGTGTATATGTATACACACGTGTATATTTTCTACCTTAAGCTCCTTGGGAACCCAGGCATTACCTTACATGTCTTTGTAAGTCCCAGAGTACTTGGCACATAAGTATTCAGTTAGTATGTAATCAATGAATCTTTCCCCCTAACTAGTAGGTGGTTTTGTAAACAGGTTTGAGAGGAAAGCTCTTGGGTTCCTAAATTCCAGCTTCCTAACCTTATAAGGAAAATATCATAAACTACAGGGAGTTACTGGATGAATCCTAAAGTCAGGGCAATGAGGATTCATTTTTTTTTTCTTGCTTTAAAGAAACTTTAAAATAAGTGTATACTTTAATAGTATTAAGTATATTCACATCATAATGTAACTGTCTCCACCATCCATCTCCAGAAGTTTTTCATCTTCCCATACTAAAGCTCCATATCCATTAAACAGCATCTCTCCATTCCTCCCTCCCCCTGTCCTTGGCAACTACCTTCTACTTTCTGTCTCTATGAGTGTGACTACTCTAGGTACCTCATAAGTGGAATCATATAATATTTGTCTTTTGTGACTGACTTATTTTACTCAGCATGTTCAAGATTCATCCATTTTGTAGCACAAGTCAGAATTCCCTTTTTAAGGCGGTATAATGTTCCATTGTATGTATATACCACATTTTTGTGATGAATATCTGTTGATAGACACTTGGGTTGCTCCTACCTCTTGGCTAGTGTGGTAATGCTGCAATGAACATAGATGTACAAATAACCTCTTACAGATTCTCTTTTCAATTCTTTTGGATATTTACCTAGAAGTGGAATTGCTGGATAGTGTGATACTTTTATTTTTGATTTTTTGAGGAACTACATGCTGGGGTTTTTTTGTTTTGTTTTGTTTTGTTTTGTTTTATGAGCCTTCCTAATGAATGTGAGATAGATTCTTATTGTGGTTTTGATAAGCATTTCCCTAATAATTAGTGAGCATCTTTTCATGTGTTTATTGGACATTTTGTGTATGACCATTACATATTGTTTTTCTTTGGAGAAATGTCTTTTCAAGTCTTTTGCCCATTTTTAAAATCAAATTGTGTTTTTTTACTATGTTTAAAGGAACTTTTTAATTGAAATCTTGTGGGATTAGTCTTTGGGTTTCCTTGTCTTGAGCATATTTATATAGTGACTTGTCAAGTAGCCATAACCCAGCAGCTTAGAGACTTTTAGTTCTGATCAGATTTCCACCATTCTTCACAGAGGAAGCATAGAACCTTAGAATTAAATGAGCTTCGGAGAGTATCTGTTATGGCTGCTATAACAAAATAGAACAGACTGGGTGTCTCATAACTTACAGTACTTTCTTTCTCACGATTCTGGAAGCTGAAGGTCCAAGATGAGGGTAGCAGTGTGGTGGGTTCTGGTGAAGGCTGTCTTCCAGGTCGCAGACTATGAACTTCTCTCTGTGTCCTCACATAGTGGAAGGCACCTGAGACCTCTTGGGTCTCTTACTATTTTTTTTTTTTTTTAAGATTTCTTTATTAGGGGACTTAAAGATTTTATTTATTTATTTAAGAGAGAGAATAAGCGAGAGCATAAGGAGGGGAAGGAGCAGAGGGAGAGGGAGAGGCAGACTCCCTGCTGAGCAGGGATCCCAGTGCAGGGCTCGATCCTAGCCAGGACCCTAAGATCATGACCTTAGTCAAAGGCAGACACTTAACTGACCAAGCAACCCAGGTGCCCTTGTTAAGACTGCTAATTCTGTTCATGGAGGCTCTATCTACCCTATGCCCTAATCACCTCCCAAAGGCCCACCTCCTAATACCATCACATTGGGCATTAGGATTCCAAAATGTATATTTAATGGGGGACATAAACAGTCAGACAATAATAGAGAGCTACCAGATGAGGAAATTGGACCCATTTCTTTTTCCACTGTGCCGTGGGCTAAATCACCTAACTCCTGCGGGTAGCATTTTCTTTATCTTTAAATGTACCTTTCTTTGCCTCCTTTCTCACGTTCTTACAAGTATTTTGACAACTGGTGAATTGATTTTTTTTTTTTAAT
>CM053609.1:94277650-94337972 GCA_028646535.1 Procyon lotor | reverse complement strand
AAAAAATGGAAATAATGTGTCAAAGAATAAATCACAATAAAAATACAATTTTCTCGGGGCACCTGGGTGGCTCAGTCATTAAGCGTCTGCCTTCGGCCCAGGTCATGATCCCAGGGGCGGGCTTTCTGCTCAGCAGGAAGCCTTCTTCTCCCGCTACCATTTCCTCTGCTTGTGTTCCCTCTCTCACTGTGTTTCTCTCTGTCAAATAAATAAAAAAAAAATCTTTAAAAAAAAAAAATACAATTTTCTCAACTAAATATGAAAACAAGCCATCCTGGCATTCATTCCATGGATACTACATGGGTATTTGACTATAAAATTTTCTTTTCTGTTCACATACCCACCCTGACAATTTTTTTCTTGAGTTATAACTTAAATATATAAGGTACACTTTTATTGAGGAGTAACTTAAATCTATGCCAGGATGTCCACCATGATAAAGTGCTTGTTACTCCAGGGTAACTCCAATGATTAGAGAGTTCTTGCATAAATCTTACTGTTTCCCGGTAGTTAAGTGCTGTCTTACTGAGAATGGCCCCTCTTCCTCTTCGTAGCCTTTTGCTCATTTGAACAAAGCTCTCATGCCCTCTTTTAGATCTCTTCAGAGATGCATCCTCCCCCCAACCCCACTCCCTTGCCCCGATGTTTAGTTTAGCATTTCCTCACTGGACTGATTTCTCTCCTCCGGATTTGTTCTACCTTTGTTTAAGGATTAACTAAATAAGGTCAACAGATGTAGCCTGGCTAGACCAGAGGGAAATCTTGGCCCCTTAATATTAAGCATGCTACAAGGTGTTTCAGGAAGTACACTCAAGATCACATAAGCTGTTTTTGGAGGCCACAGAACCCATGATCTGCTCGTACTTAGAGTTGGCTAGGGACCCCCATGGTTTCCACGTGGGCTGTGGTTGGTTCTGGATCCCCACTCTTTATTTGATGCTTGGATTTCTTTGTACACAAGACAAGAACAGGACCTTATGATTGATTGTCTTTCTTGTTGGATTCACTAACTGGTAATTGAGGGGTTTGTTTTCTCTTTTTTTTGTTTTTGTTTTGTTTTTTCTTTATTGCCCTTCAACGTTACATCATCAGGTTATCATAGTAAGTCTGTCTCTTTGATTGTCATCTTGTTCTACATGTAACTAAGTACCTTTTGGGATTATTTTTCATAAACCTTGGCTTGTTTGGGGGAATTCAACCTTCCTGCCACTCTTCTGACAACCCACCCACATTCCTTTTTTTCCCCTTGTTAATATAGCTTTCCTTTTTCTTTCTGTTTTTTTATCTTTTTTTATAACTTTCACTATTTTTATAATTAAGTACTTCTTGTTATCAAAATATACAGGTACATAATTTTTAAATCAATTAATATATTACAAAACTGGGGCACTTGGGTGGCTCAGTGGGTTAAAGTGGGTTGAAGCCTCTGCCTTCGGCTGGGTGGATCATCTCATGGTCCTGGGATCGAGCCCCGCACCGGGCTCTCTGCTCAGTGGGGGGCCTGCTTCGCTCTCTCTTTCTCTCTCTCTGCCTGCATCTCTGCCTACTTGTGATCTCTCTCTCTATGTCAAATAAATAAATAAATAAAATCTTTAAAATATATATATATATAACAAAACTTATTTTTTAAAAATGCAGCAGTTCCTTTCTCTTCCTGTAATTCATGCTATCTTTGAATTTTCAGTTTTGAACATTCTCTGTTGACTTTCTACTCTTGAAATCAGCTACCTTTCCAGAAGGGAACCTTTGATCTAGTGTCTGGAGAATATTGGCCTGGCAGTTGAGCCATGATTCTGAGAGCCAAATAAGGGAATAGAGCTGTGAATCTCACAGGTCTGTGCACAGATTTTTGTTTAATCCCACCCTCCACCGCACCTGGTGTCTCCAGTCCAAAACCTCTTTAGGTCAACTTCAGCTGGCCACCCCTAGGTCTCTGCCTGTGTGGGGAATGGGCAGCTT
Source organism: Procyon lotor (assembly GCA_028646535.1). Taxonomy (NCBI): domain Eukaryota; kingdom Metazoa; phylum Chordata; class Mammalia; order Carnivora; family Procyonidae; genus Procyon; species Procyon lotor. The sequence continues at coordinate 94,336,013 of CM053609.1, read as the reverse complement.
CCTGGCCACATGTGCTCGGAGGAGGAGCATGATGGTGTAACTGCTCTTCATACAGGCTTCTGACTCATCCTGGTTTTGGCCCTACACTAAAACCTGGCTTCAGGGATACTTAGCACCTCTCATTTTTATATGTAACCTCTTTATATTTAAATGTTGACAGTTAACTCATAATTTTAAAAATACTCAGCAATGTTCAGCACGCCAGACATATGAGGACTAGATGCGGCCTTTGGGTTCTAGCTTTGAGTGCTTAGGTGACAAAAAGTCTGGGGGGGGAGTTCTTACTCTAATCTACCACCTCTTTGATTTAATCAAAACATGGGACAAGGCCAAGCTCACTGTCTCAGTGCATGCCTGCGTGCCAGTTGAACAGAAGATACTGAGGCAGGCGAATATGGGGAAGCTGCCTTGCTGTTCTATGACCTGATGGTCTGCAGGCCCTCAGCATTTATTGCATACCTGCTGCGTGCTTCACAGTGCATACCAAATGCTGAGAAAACTAGATGGAGAGCAGTCCTGAGCGTGAGCCAAAAGCAAGGACATCCTTTTTTCTCCACTCTCCTGTTCAGAAAGACAGAAAATCACTGGGGAACTCCAGTTCCAAACTCCAAAGAGATGAAATGTATTTATTGTATAAACAGTATAGACTTAACAGATCGCTTAAGTAATTTGCATAGGGCTTCATAGTAGGCTGAGGAAATCATTTTGAGATGTGAGACCTAATAACCACCATAAAACTTGCTACCTGGCAAGATTAAGCTCAGTTTTTTAGTTGGTGTCAGATAATAACTCATTTTCTTTCTTTCTTTTTTTTTTCTTAAAGATTTTTTATTTATTTATTTGACACAGAGAAAGAGATAACAAGTAGGCAGAGAGGCAGGCAGAGAGAAAGGGGGAAGCAGGCTCCCTGCTGAGCAGAGAGCCCGATGAGGGCTCCATCCCAGGACCCTGAGATCATGACCTGAGCCGAAGGCAGAGGCCTAAACCACTGAGCCACCCGGGCGCCCCAATAACTCATTTTCTAAAAACCTCTCCAAAAATTAAAGGACTAGAACTAGGAATTTTGCTGTGGGAAAGAAAAAGCCCATCGGAATGTTTTACACCTCTGAAGTATGTAGAAAGAGCATCTGTTTTAATGTGGTGATTCTGAAGATAAACAGACCAGCAATTATGTATAGAGCCAGTGTGGTATATTGGAAAGAGCATTAGGCTTAAAATCATACCTGGATTCAAGTCCAGTGCTGCCACTAACTAGCTGATTGAGTGATTCTAGGCAAGTTAGGTAACAGCAATTGTCTGAGCTTTAGCTTCTGCTGTAAAATGCCTTCCCCTCCAAAGCCTCATATCACAAAATGATTTAACAGTCTCAGGAGCTTTCTGAAAAATGTGTGTTTTCAAATTTAAGACGTTGTTACTGCTATGTATAATATATAATAGGATCATCATCCACAGATCCATAATTTGCAAAGCATTTGCTCCCTAGTAACTTAAGTATGGAAGTAATGAACTTGGCAACATGCTGTGGAGGTGGGTGTCACTGGAAAATCTTCATATTATCTTCTCCTTCCCTTTCCCCTAATTCTTGTTGGAAAGGGCTTTAGGGTTTTTACAGATAAGACTTGTTTCCCTTCAGATATGCTTCTATGCTAAGACCTTCCTATTTATGGAAAGAAACGTAATGTAATAGAGTTGGTAGGCCTGCATTTAAACCCCTGAGCCATTCGTCTTCTAGTTTCTGCTTTGGAAAAATTGTTTAATCTTGCCAAACTTATTTCTTCATCTGTAAGACAAGAACATTAGCAATATAAACAGCTCAACCATAGTAATAATCTCTACCTCCTTAGGGGTATTGTTGAGGGTATGCCTCTGCAATGACTGTTATTCCTCATGAAGAAAGCTTTCTCCCTTGTAACTTTTCTCTGAGAAATCCCTCAGAGTCTGAGACGCTGTCTTCCTCTCTGCCCTCGGGAGTGGCTGGGCGAGTTGTTGCATCAAGGCTCCTCTTGATTCATCAGTAGTTAAAGAGGGGGAAGGTTCTGTGACAGATTTTTCCCTGAATAGAAGGCAAAACCTGCAGCTTCACTGCCCAGTCACTACAGCGCCCCCCCAACCCCCGCCAGCAGGCCAATGGAAACGGCTATATATGCGTTTTCACGGGCCTGCGCATGTGTGTGTGCTCTGTCTCTCCTCCTTTTTCTAGACCTTTTTTCACTCTCAGTGGGTTAGGCCTGGGCATCTGCTTTTTTTCCTCCTCTGCGCCTGGAAGAACAACTGTTTTTAATTGGTCACAAGTAGTTGATTGTAAACACATGTGACATACAGATGATGAAAGAAGAACTAATATAATTGACTTTTTTGTGCAATTAAGCATTGCTGTCTGTGGAGCTCTTTGAGCTTTAATGAACAGCATTGGCTGTCCCCATCTGACTTTTTTAAAGTCTTAGGTCGTTATGTGATTCTCCAGGAGGCAGCCACTGCTCTCTGTGTTGTCACTACACTGATTTAATTTTTTTGTTTAAGACTTTTATTTATTTATTTGACAGAGAGAGCACAAGTAGGCAGAGCGGCAGAGCTGCAAAGGGAGAGGGAGAAGCAATTTCTCCCCCGAGCAGGGAGCCGGATATGGGGACTCAATTCCCTGAGCCAAAGGCAGATACTTAATTGACTGAACCACCCAGGCACCCCTCCCTACTCTAATTTAATTTTTGTGGTTTGAAACTTAGAGACCCTGGGAATGTTCACTCCAGCCTTTCGGAATTACTGAGTTTATTTGGACAGCTCTTTTAGATATATAGCAAGGAAAAGAAGTAGTCCCTTGCCCCTGAGAGTAGTAACCTCTTAATTCTACCAGTGGAATCAGGAATGAAATAGATTAATTGCCTCAACAGGTACCTGCCAAACCTCATTTTAGTAGATAATAGCTTTAGCCTTCTCTTTCAAGCCTTGTTCCAGAGAAAATGATGAGGGGATTTATTTCAATCTGTTCACTTACTGAGTATCCTAACAAGACATTATGCAAAGCCCTATGGGTGACTGAAAGAATAAATACTTTCTTGCCCTCAAAGAACTTCCAATCTAAGAAAGATGAGAAAAGGGGTTGGGTGTGTGCACATGCTAAATTTAAAAGTGGGTTCCAGAGCCCATAGAAAAAGATGATTAAGGGAAGCTTGAAGAGATTTTAGGGATCAGTAAAGTTTTCATGGAATTAGCATTTCAGAGGACCACGAAGGATAGGTAGGATTTTAGCCCCTTTATTTCTCTGCTCTTACTATAGTAAGACAGCAGGAAGATGGAGAAACACTTGGATAATCCACACATTGGATGCAGGGTGGGCACACTAGTGGAGATTGAGTTTTATCCAGTATACCTATATTCTATAGTCAAATACACTCATATCTTTTCATTCATTTGTCAAACATTTATTGAAAACCTACTCCATGCTAGGCACTGTTCTAGAAGCTTGGTTGTATAGCAAAGGATCAGAAGACCCCTGCCATCATCAAACTTACGTTCTAGCAAGAGAAGCATACAATAAAAAATAGACACAATAAATTGTGTTATGTTTAATAGGTTAGAAATGCTATGGAAAAAGAAAAAATAGTGTGGAATAAGGGGGATAGGAAGTGGTATTGGGGGGGGTCAGGGAAATGCAGCTTTTTAGATCGGATGTTCAGTATAGACCTCTTTGAGAAGATCACGTTTGAGCAAAACCTCAAAGTGGTGAGGGAGTTAGCCATGCAGAAATCTGGGGGAAGAACATTTAGGGTAGAACCAATGCAAAGTTCTGAAGTGAGAAAGTGCCTCATGTGTTTGAGAAATAACAAGGAAACCAGTGTGTTGAGGGTAGAGTAAGGGGGGGGGGGATAGTAGGGTAAAGTAGGGCACAAGGGGTGTCCCTGTAGGCTGTTACTGTGGGGGAAACGGAAGACCCATTAGAGAATTCTGAGCAGAGGGGTGCCATGATCTAACTTATTTTAACAGCATCACGCGGGCCGTGGAGTTGAGAATAGATGGTGGGAGTGGGGCTGCCGAAGACAGGAATGAGGAGAACTAGTGGGGTCTCCCACGGTCCGGGTGAGCGGTGATGGTGGCTTAAATCAAGGTAATAGAGGTTTCGGTCTCGATGTATTGTGAAGGTAAATCCTGATCATGATTTCCTGATAGGTTTGACTGGGGGAGAGGGGGAGCAGGTAGAGTTTGAGATGTCTCTTAAACATCCAGGTGGAGATAGATATCGAGCAATTTGGATAATAGAGGTATGAAATTCTGGAATTCAAGAGACGTTCTGAACTAGAGATAAAAATTTGAGTTTTGTTTGCCTATGGGTAGTATTTAAAGCCACGAGACTGGATGAGATCAGCAAACAAGTGAGTATAGCTAGTCAAGAGAAGGGAAGCAAAGACTGAGCTCTAAGGCATTCCAGTGTTAAGGAGTCACGGAGAGCAGCCAAAAAGGCGAGCAACGAGGAGTGACCGATTAGGTAACAGAAAAACTGTGAGAAGGTGATCCTAGGAAGGCCGTGAAGAAAGGGGAGGCAACTATATCGGATCTTGCCGATAGGTCGAATAAGTAGGATGAGGACTGAATTAAACCATTGGATTCTTTGGTATCACCAAGCTCAAGTCTTATTGCTCAGGGAAGGAGGATGTAATTACAGAGATTTGATTTCTGTTATATCATTTGAGTAACCACTGTCACCTTTTTCAATTCTCTGCAGCCCTATCCCTATAAAGCAGTACCACTCCTTTACGTATTTGCTCATTATCTTGCTCTATTAATACATTCTGCATAATTTTGTTTGATATTCCAACCTAGAGCTGATCAGATAGGATTTTCCCACGAAATGCTAACAGCATTTCCTTTACCATAATGTGTCATTTTTATCGACTGTTGAGGGTTTCTTTCTTTCAAGATTTTATTTATTTATTTGAGAGCGAGAGATTGAGAGGGCATGAGGCAAGAGGAGAGAGAGAGGCAGGCTCCCTGCTGAGCAGGGAACCCAACCCAGGGCTCAATCCCAGGACCCTGAGATCATGACCTGAGCCTCCCAGGCTCGCAAGACTTTTTTTTAATACCACCGTTAACAATGTTCTCTAGGGGCACCTGCCTGGCTCAGTCAGAAGACCATCTAACTCTTGATCCCAGGTTCGTGAGTTTGAGCCCCATGATGGGTGTAGAGATTACTAAAAAAAGGAGCTGGGCGCCTGGGTGGCTCAGCTGGTTAAGCAACTGCCTGTGGCTCAGGTCATGATCTCAGAGTCCCAGGATCAAGTCTCACATTGGGCTCCCAGTTCCACGAGGAGTCTGCTTCTTCCTCTGACCCTCTCCCCTCTCATGCTCTCTCTCTCTCTCTCAAATAAATAAATAAAATCTTTAAAAAAAAAAAAAAGTTAAAACTTTAAAAAACAAACAGAAATCTAAGAGCAACTTATCAATCATACTGGGAAGCGATCCTCAACAGGACACATAAGTATTTTGTAATGAAATAAATCCCACATCAGCCCCAAATCAATCAGCTGGATAAAATACTAGTATTAATTTTGCTGTCAGAGTTTTTGGATTTTTCCCCCTTCCATTAATTTATGGGTAGGACAAACACCTTTGTGAGAATGAGATGGGGAAAGGGTGGATAACACTGAGATTCGGGCAGGTGAAGTATGGAAGTGGTAGTGAGGACCAGGAATGGGGACCAGATGATTAGAAGGGGCTGATGGAAAACAAGAAATTAAGATGGCAGGAGATAAATTTGCATTTCTGAGTAACAGAGTACTGGCCTTAGACTAAAGCATCAAGAAATCTTGACCTGGCTGCTTTTACTTTTTGAGCTGAAAGCATAGTCATTCTTAGAGGATTTCATTAAAGCAAATAAAATTGACAAAGAACAGAAGTAACTGAAGTTGTCAAGAAATGGGAGTGGTGTCCTGACCCTTGAAAGTCCTGAGGGGACAAATCTCTGACTGATTGTTGTAGAAAGGGGAGCATAGGTAAGAAAGGGAATGAGGACTCTACACCTAGCCCCTTGTCTTCTCTGGAGGGACACTTGGCCTTGGCATTTTAGAATGGTGTTTATTGGGGTTCTGAGTAAGGTTTTCTCCAAGTCCCTTATGTTTCCTGGGATCCCCTTATGGTAGTGAATCAGTCACTGATACTGGAATCTTATAATTGGCCCACTCCTTTTCTAAGGTCTTGCAGTAGAATGGGTAAGGGGATTAATAGCCTTCTTCACCTCCCTGGTATCCATCTGAACCAAAGGAAAGATGGAGATGAAGAAGTCTGGCCTTACAAATAAGACAAAACAAAACAAAAAATCTACACAGTGATGCCAACGTGTTTGGTGGGCCAGTCAGAACAGATGGCTGAGAGGAATGACCATTGGTTTGTACAGAATTGGATAAACAAATGACAGCTCAAGAACGAATAAGGTGGTTTTCCCTGGGTATGTGCTATTTTAGTCATTGGTATCCATTATTAGTGATTAGGTCTTGACTCAGCTTAGTTACTATGGGTTGAGGTTGATCCGCATCAGGCCCCTCACCACAGTCTTAGAGATGATCCTGAAGGGACATTTTGTAGCTTATGTAGTTCTTAGAAAAGAATATTCCCTGCCTGACTCCTGCCAACTTGATCCTCCTGTTGATGGGCACAGTCTAGCTAAGTAATGGAGAGAGGAGACCTGTTTTTACTGATATTGGCATCTTTAGCCATTTCAGATTGAAGAAATCTGGTTTATACAAATCTTCAGGACTGATAAAAATCTATTCTCTCATAATCATTGTATCTAAACTGTGCAGTAGCAGCTGTATTCAGTCGTTTGAAATCCAGAAACCGGAAGAGGGACTAACGAACCTCCCTGAAGCCCATTCGTTACTCAGATTCTGTGTACACAGCCTTGGATGCCTTAAACAAATGGCAGCCATAATTCTTCTTGTACCTTTTGTCACCATCAGTCTCCTGGCTCTGTGGATTTCCTAGTTATCAGTTTGGGTGGGAAGAAGGAGGAAAGACCTGTATTAAAATGCTGCCATGGGCAGAATTGGAACTTCTGGCTTCGGTGTGTTTGTGTTTCTCTCGTATTACCTCAACAAGCAGAGAGACTGGGTCTATACGCTGAAGAAGCTTGACCCTGTAGGACAGCAGACCTGCTAGGCGCATCCTGCTGGGTTCTCCCCAGATGTCAAATACTCTCGACACTGAATCACTGTCAAGAAATACTTCAAGGTGCTCATGACCCAGCAACCGTGCCCTCTAAAGGTTCCTTAAATATCATGTCTCTTTTGCTACCCCTCAGAGACTTACTGAAACTAAGCTCTTCAAACTGAGCCTTGAAGCCTTCTTACCTTACCACCCTTGCTCTTGGGAATCTGGTTTCACCATTGCCTTGATCATGCTTGTATGAAGCAATCATGGTAGCATCCCTAGTAAGGGAACAAGTTTGAATCCTCTCTCCACAGTTTGAATCATTGCTAGGTTATTAAAATGATTTGAAAGAGAAAGTAAATAAAATAAATAAAGTTGCTACCATGAAGAGAAACCAGATGAGGTCACATTGTATGGAAGAGTAGAAAGTTTTCCTGTGGTTTGAATTTATAGACGTTGAGACCTTTCAATTATTCTTCAGGTCCAAAAGTTATTGAAGTTGTATTCCAAATAAGCTTTGGCAGAAAGGTCAGTTTGGTTGATAAGCTTTAGGTCTATGGTAGTTGAATCTTTAAGACATGAGACCCTCCATCTGTCCTCCGTTGGTAGTACTCACTCTACACTTGTCCTCTCCTGGGATGCCGGGGTGGCTTAGTTGGTCAAGCATCTGCCTTTGGCTCAGGTCACGATCTCAGGGTCCTGGGATCGAGCCCTGCATCGGGCTCCCTGCTCAGTGAGGAGCCTGCTTCTTCCTCTGCCTGCCACTCCCCGTCTTGTACTCTCTCTCTGGCAAATAAATAAATAAAAATCTTTAAAAAAACAAAAACAAAACCCGCCCTCTCCTGAAACATTGGCCACTCAACAGGTACTTAGCACCTACTTTAGTTCAGCTGCTGCATCCCCATTCTAGGTGTGCGAGTTTTCATGAACTATTCAATGTTGGCAATGTGATGAAATGTCCTTTGATGATACTATGGAAGTTGTGCTCTGGATACCATAGGATAGAATCTCCCTCCTCCCCATTTTAAAGTTGAGGGCTTAAAAAGAAAACCAACTCATGGTAACTGCCAGAAAGATTTCAAAATATTTTATGAGCTTCAGACTCCATCCTTATTCAAATCCTTTCATATCTTAAAGGCTGCTGTTAGAGTGGAAAGGATATTGGGGGCATTATGGCCAAACAGACGGGTTCAAATCTTGACTGCCATTTACTTGACTAGGAAAACAGATGTGTTCAAATCTTGACTCTGCCATTTACTTGACTAGGAAGAGTCACTTGAATTACTCTGAGTAATTACTCTGAGTCACTTAAATTACTTCTTTTGGAAGCAGTAGGATTAAATAAGAGATTAGTACTAGGTTTAATCCAAAGTCTCTTTGCTAGTGACTACCCCAGGGCAGGTATGGGTAGGAGTAGGATATTGGAAACATGGAATTCAGAAGGGACCCATGAGTGGAAATGCTACTTTTTGAATCAACCTTACATAGAAAAATAAGTTCCCTTCCACCCAAGGGAACTCTCTGGAGGATGGTAAGATCCCTGTTTGGAGACAACTGTTTTAGATTCCCGTGGATCTCTTTTCCTTAATTTTCTTGTTTGTTTTTATTTTGACTGGACTCAGGTTACCTTCTCCTCCTCCCACTCCATTCTAGGCACCTTGTGCACTCAGGGTACCTAGGGTTTCCCATCACAGCAGCCTACTCTGGTGGTTAACCTTTCCTTTTATTTTTATTTTTTTATTTTGGTGAGAGCATGGGCGGGATAAGAGGAGGGGCAGAAGCAGAGGGAGAAGGAGAGAGAGACCATAGTCAGTTTCCATGTGCAGTGCAGAGACCGACACAGGGCTTGATCTCACGACTATGACCTGGGCTGAAGTCAAGAGTCTGGAAGCTTAACCAACTGAACCACCTAGATGCCTTTCCCGATCCTTTCCCGATCCATGAAAACCTATCAGTTCTATGCCCTAGTCATTCTCCTTTATGGTTTAGTAGCAAACTTGATAATTTTGGGTTGAGATATGGATAGCTTTATATTAATAATGTCAGGAGCTCCTAGAGTGGCTCAGTCATTTTAAGCTTCCAGCTCTTGATTTCAGCTCAGGTCATGATCTCAGTGTCGTGGGATCAAGCTCCCCATCAGGCTCTGTGCTTGCCGTGGAGTGTGCTTGTCCTCCCTCTGCTTCTCCACCGCCCCCCCCCCGCCCCGCCCCATGACACTCACTCTCACTCTCTCAAACAAACTTCTCTTAAAAATAACATCAAATATGGTGGGAAAATTAGGCAAAGAACATTTTTGTCACTGACCAAGTAAGCATCTAGTGCTAGTTAAGTGTAGTGCTAGTTAAGAGATGTGTATGTATTTGGTAATCAAAAGGAATATCTTCCATGAATCAAAAGGGGAGTTGTGTCAGGAGGCCAAAAGCAGAAGACCCCTTTTCCAGAACCAGATTATTTTTAGAGAAGGGATGTTGTGTAGTTATTGTGCCTCTAGACAGTGAGATGAGAAATGTCTGGAATGAGGGTTTAAACAAGGTGGATTTGGGAATGGGGTGGAGGCATGTGGAGCAGAAACTGTCTACTGATACTTTGTGCTCTAGTGGCGCCATACTCCTGGGGCGGGGGGGGTGGTGTGCCGGCTAAGATGGTATTCACTGCTTCGATAAATGAACACTTACTTGTTTGTGTCAAAATATGAATGCATCATATTTTTTTTTAAGATTTTATTTATTTATTAGACAGAGAGGGAGATCACAAGCAGGCAGAGAGGCAGGCGGGTGGGGGCGGGGGAAGCAGGCTCCCTGCTGAGCAGAAAGCCTGATGCGGGACTTGATCCCAGAACCCTGAGATCATGACCTGAGCCAAAGGCAGAGGACTGAACCCACTGAGCCACCCAGGTGCCCCTGAATGCATCATATTTTGCCAGTTGGCTGGGGACACAGGTTATTCTATGCGTACTGAGCTGTTGATGGTTGCCCAGAAGCGACCTTGTTCAGAACATGAGTGCATGTGTTCTGTGTGTGATGCCCTTATGCAGTGAAGTTGAACCTTTGAGATTATTCGAGGTTTATAAATTATGACATCTTCATTTGTGTTATAAATTCCAGGCATCTGGTGCCTTTCTCAGTCACTGAAGAAGAAAGCCTATAGGATGGTCCTTAAAATATAACTTTTTATCAGTGGCCTCTTGATTTTAATCCATACATGGTGTCTTTAGGCCCCTTATTCTAATTCAGATTCTCAGTACTTGGGCTCTCCCTATCAGGAAAGTGGCCCAAATCTTTCTTTATCCCTAGCACTCCCTGTAACAAAAAGATTTTCTCCATTATTTTCCGCGTGGCTTTTATATGTTTGTTTGCAACCTTCATCATAGAAATTAAGGGCAAATGGATCAGAGACTTTTTTTGTGCATTTAAATAATTGTATGCTTCTGGTTCTTCATGTCCCTGGCTCAGATGCCTAACTGTTTCCAAGTAGTTCAGTCTCATTTTGCTTATGACTGGCCTTTTCTAAGGTAACACTTGGGTTCTATCTTGGGGATCAAAAACTTGAGAAATGTTTTAAGTGGCTGTGGCTTCATTGACAATGGAATTGCAGTGGGTGGGCGTGGGCAATGCTTAAAGGCTAAATAAAGGTTCTTGGTAAGAGCACATATGCTGAGAGAATATTTCATCTTCCCTCTTTCCATAGCAACTTTATCTGTAAGATTAAGCATTCTGCTGGTGGCATAGTTAATAAAAAATCTTGGCTCCAATTTAGAGCTGTTTGTCTGCCATTACTGGAACCTATTTCCTTTTATCCATTTCATCATTTGATTTTTGTTTCCTTGTCTTCCCAGGTGGCATTGGTAGGGTGGTCAACGGAGCCTTCATGGTGCTGAAAGGGCATCGGTCTATTGTTAACCAGGTCCGATTTAACCCTCACACCTACATGATCTGCTCTTCTGGTGTAGAAAAGATTATCAAGGTGAGGCACCTTCCCCTTCTGTTCTTTAGACAAATTATTACGATTCATAATTAGAAGAAACTAGAATATATACAGGACCTCATACCTAAACATACTAAAGGTCTATCAAAATTCTCAATTACTTTGGGGTACCTGTCTGGTTCAGTCAGTAGAGCATGTGACTCTTGATCTTAGGGTCGTGAGTTTGAGCCCCACATTGGGGATAGAGATTGCTTAAAATTTTTTTCAATTATTTTAACATTATAAAATATTTTTTTAAATGATTTGGTTTAAAACCCTCTTTTCAGGACCACTTTTAAAAATAGTCACTAGGCTTTGAAACTAGACACCACTTGTATGCCACTGCATTTCCAGTGGTCTTTGATCTTGAGTCTGATGCGTTCTGCTTTCCAAACCTCATCTGGAAGCCACCATTCCCTCAGTTCCTCGGTGTGTAGTTTGCATTAATTGCTGTACTAATATGGCACAGACATCACTAAGTGACTGCCAGAACCATAGCTAAATTGTCTCAGAACATATCAAAACCCACTGCATGTGGTTGTGATCGAGGCTAAGTGCTTGCATTAATTGCACAGCGACTGAATGAACTTAACCAGGCCAAGGAATTTATCTAGAGCCTGCAACTGAGAGACGCAGCCTGGCCTGTGTGCACAGGAGGATGGCCCACTACCTGTCCCTCACTCCTAGGTGCTAGTGACCCTTTTCCACATCTGTGAAAATGAAGGTTTGGGGGTAAATGATGAAGCCTTTAGGATCCTCTGATAACTTGATTTTTAAGTAAGGATAGATGATAACCCTCGCTTAGAGTTAAAACCCCTAATTTTTTTTTCCTAAAATGATACTGAAAACCTGAGGGAAGGTATCAATAAAGAAGTAGAAATTGGTTTGCGATGATTTGGTGGTTTTCATTTCCTCCCTCCCTCCCTCCATCTAGAGTTAAGCCAAGTTGTATCTGAGGCAAGGGAAGCTATCAGAAAATATAATATTGGAGGGTGGGTCAGTATTTTTATTTGTTCTCATTCCAAATTCCTTTATGTAAGTTTTGTTGGTCCTGTGGATCAGCGCTTTCATGATTGCACACATTTTCCCACAGCACTGGAGAAGGACTTCTAGATCATTTTTCTGACTTTTTCTTTTTACGGATGATGAGATTTCAATTATAAACTACCTGTCTGGGGTTAATCACACAGCCAATTAGTGGTAAAGTCAGGATGGAGCCCTGTTCTTTGTTCTTCCTCATGGCCTGTCACCTTCCCCGTGCTGGTGGGAAGGCAACAGGCAGCCAGACGCCTCTGCTGGAGGTGGTCACCGCAGTCGTCCTACACTGGACAATCATGGAATTGGCCCTGTCCCTTGAATTGCCTTCTCTTCTCCTTTGGCCTATGACTAATGGGTTGGCACGGTAGCATGTCCTCGCTAGGCCTGTTGACGTCATTCTCTTTCTCAGAGAATGTGCTTGGGCATCTCCTTTAGAAGAGAGATTCCTGCTTGGCCGTGCACTCTGAGATGCTTCTGCACTTAGTCTCCCCAATTATTGTTTAGTCAACTGGAGTCTTTACCCTAAAGGTCATAGTTTGGAAACTAGCCAAGTTCTCAGAGGAGTAAGAGAAGGAAATGCTTTTTCTCTGGGAGGTTATCCAGACTGAACTCTGGAGCTTACTGCTTCCTGGTTCCAGTCTGAATCCTGCCCCACCAGGAGACACATTTAGCCATTTGAAACCTTAAGTCGGTACAGCTGGTACCGTTGAACAGTTCTTCGAGTCTGTTCCCCATCTGTCAAGTGCGGATGCTTACAGTGACTTGCCGTCCAGGAGTTCCTTGTGAATTACCTGCGCCTGACAATTTCTGACTATTTTAATTAGTGTCACTCTCCTGCTGCTATTTCTGAGAGGATCAGTGGCTTAAAGAGCATAATATTCTAGCCCAGCCCGAGACCTTTTTTCTTTCCACTTGACTCCACCTTCTCCCTTGTCCTTTACTGCTGCTGTCCTAGCCCAGAAGAGAAGAATCGCAGTTGTCAGGGACCAGCTTCTACTCACCCACAATAGGTCTCTAGCTCCCTGAATGTCCATGTTCAGCAAAAGAGGGGGTTTGTTTTATAGTTAAGCCTGGAGGGGCAAGATAGGGCTAATGCTGACATTCTTTTCTCAAAAGACCAATATTCATTTGTTTACCTATGATATTTGTGATGTTTATGATGTACCTACTTGTGCCATTTATGCTAGGCCCTATAGGGAACATAAAGGCGAAAAAAGGTAATGCAGGTCACCCTGTAAGATAGACAAGAAATAAATACAAGGAAAAGTGCAGTAGCTACACAAGAGGTGGAAACAGAATGCTCTGGGGGAGGGAGAGATTTTTTTCCCCATCTGGGATGATCTTGGGCAGGTTAACATTTGAGCTAGAATTTGGAGAATAAGGAGCAACAAGATATGAGGAACATTCTAAATAGAGGCAATGGGTAGTTAATTATTTTGTTGAATGTTTCATTGAATCAATATTTATTGATCACCTGTGTTCCAGCATTATACTTATGAATAATTGCTCAGAAGCAGTCAGGTGTAGGACTTGTTCAGAAAATGATCATGTTTGGCCAAAGGGAAGAGCACCAGCAGGGAGGACTAAGATACAAGGCAGGAAGGGGGCCAGCAGGTGGGCCCAGAAGGTCTTGAAAGCCAGGTTAGAGAGGGTGGAGAACCCTGAAATAGCAATGTAGGTCCCTTGCAGTGTAGATTTTCTTGTTAAATGGTCATATTTCCTAATTTAATATAATAGCCCAAAAAGGAGAGGGCTTAGAGCTGCTATGTCAGGCATATCCTGGGCACCTGTGTAGATCAGAACACCTGCTACTTAATTGCTTTCTATTTTGATAATGTTTGAATGAGAATTGAACAGCATCTTTTCCCCTCAGCAGCCCCTTGAGCTAAACTTTTCACTGGGCTTGGAGAGAAATCTGCTCACCCCTCTCCTTTTCTCACGAACCTTGCCCCAAGAGGAGGCTTGTCTAGCCACATTTAACATTGGCAGCAGCAGAAGGCTGTGTTTTTGGTGCTTTACTTCTGAGTTGTTGACTTTCAGGGTAAAGAAATAAACACTTTCACAAATATTTCAAAACATACTTTTAGGATGAGGACTAAGATAATTGGGATGGTCCGTACTTCTGATGTTCAAAAGTCTCTGATGACGGGTCTAAAACTTGCCTTTTGAGGAATTCAGCTACCAAGCGAAAGAGAAAGCACCACATTTTTTTCTGCTTTGGTATATATAGGTTATGTCATTTCATCACTGTCATTTCTACAGGTAAGAAAAGATGTGCTCACGAGGGAAGTCATTTTGCCCAGGGCCCTGTGAAGGGGTGGCGCTGGGGTTCCTACCTGTTCTGCCTGGCCCTGAAGCCTGTGCCACGAGTCCCTGGAGGACTGCAGACCAGCTGTCTGCGATAATAGTTTTCATTTTACTCTGAATCTCAGGGTTGGATGAGACCCATCTAACTCACTGTTCAGATCAGGGAGCTAAGCTTTATCCAGGGTCAACCCAAGCTGAGTAGGAGCCCACACTTGGTCTCTTGCCTCCTGATCCAGCATTTTGTTCCATTACCCCAGGCTTCAGGAATGAAAGTCTACCTCAGCTTACTACATTCCAGGGCCCAAATAAAAGCTGCTTTCAGTGTTAATGATTTTCATTCCTGAAGTGAAGACGTAGGGGCTAGGTGGTAGATTAGAACCTAGAAACTGGCTTGTTGCATACTTGGACCAGCATCCCACCCTTAATTGTACTTTCTATTAACAAATTCTGTGTTTCTGTGAAGCATGTGTAGATTTGTCTTTATATTAGACAACATGGTTAGTAAAATTTTTACCATTTTTAAACTGGGAGAGTAGGAGATCTGGCCTGGAATATAGGATAAGACCCCCTAAAGTCCTACGGGACCCCTCAGTTTCCTTTTTAAGCCACCAAACTTTCATTCCCTCAGACATTTGTTAGCAGAGATGGTCATTTGTAGCTTGAGCCTGTTGTCGAGGGCCATGTCTTAATGTCTCAAAATATAGGGTCTCACAAAGAATTTGAGAATCTCTTCAGACAAACCCTGTATTTTCTGCTACTTATTTTCTAACTGTATTCTAGCATTTCTTAGAAAATTAGTCTTCCCCTTGTTAAAACTGCAGAGCCCTGGTACCTGCCGGTGTCTTCGTGAATCAGAATCTCTTAAGGGTGGGGCTCAGGAGTCCAGACCATTAAGACTCTATAGGTGACTCTTGAGCACTCCTGAGTGTGAGAACCACTGCCTTAAACCTCCCCCGGGGCAGGTGGTGGAGATGGAGAGAGAGCACCTGAGGAGTTGTGGGCATCGAACAAAGTCGAAGGAGAAATGAATCTGAGTTGGGAATTGATGAGGAGAGCTAACCTAGGTTTTTCCAGCCGCTTTTGAACTGGAGATCCTCCAAAAAGGTGCTACCTCCCAGAAGTTGCAAATAAAGCATGGGAAGGATGGGGCCTCAAGGAAGTGCTCACGAGGAGGTGAATTTGTCCTTGGATAGCTTTGGGGAAGCAAAGCCATTGTCTTGATAGAGGATAGAGAATGAGGAACCCTGTTTTCAGGGTTGGGTGCCATCTAAAGATAGACACCAGCCTGTCAGGCAAGAAAATCGCCTGGAATTTCATCTGAGTTGCCATGGCTACCAGCTGATGTAACTGAGCTTCTGTGTGCTGCTCTGTGGACCAGTCTGGTCGTCAGGTGAAGCTAATTGTACTCATCTGCAGTGACAACTTAATTATCTCGAACTTGATTTTCGCATAACTTATTCCACTTGTAAAGTTGGGCCTTTGCAGTCAGGCAGGCCTGAGTTTGAGTCTTAGCTCTGCGTAGTTCCTTTGGCTACCGGCCCACGTTTCTGATGATAGTGTGGAGGAGCGTTAAGGGATGGGGCGATGGTCTTGGTTGGGGCGGTGTCCTGCCTATTCCTATAGCTGAGAGGAGAGCTGGGGAGCAGGTCAGCAGCAACCTGGTTAAGAGAACCCAGTTTCCTGGGTAACTAGTGCCTGCGTGTCCAGGAGGGAACTGCAGTGTAGGCAGTTGGCTATTCTTATCAAGCGCCAGTAAGCAATTCCCATTAGTTAAAAATAGAAATGTTGCAGTTGGGGAGCAGTGGAGTTATAGGCTGAGATATTAACCACCACAGAGGACTGACTGCTGGGTCTGTTTCCACTTTGGAAAAGTGGTACCTCTCTGTGCACAGGTTCAGTCTTCTGAGAGTTTGGAACACATTGGCCAATCTTCAAGTTATCCCCTCTCCTTTGCGATTATGAAGGGGGTTCTTGTAATTTCCAAGCTACTCCCAGAGGAAGCTAGAGGGGAGGGGGCTGCTAGGGGAGATGGTTGTGACTGTCCTGGGTCAAGAGACAGGATTTAGGCCTGCTGACCCTAGGCTAATGCTATGTCCCAGACAGTGCTTTTTCGAACACCTGACTCTAGAAGCCTCTGCTTTCAAATGGGGCCCACATAATCCAGTCTGGGAAAGAATGTATTTTTAAAGCTGGTTAGCAAGTCCTGGCTAAACGACAGGAAGGGCCTGGAGAAGCTCCGCCTCGGTGTTCTTTATCACCACCAGCTTTGGGGTACTTGCCAATCAGGCCTCCTTGGTTTTGTTTTTGCCTTCTGTGCAGATCTGGAGCCCGTACAAGCAGCCAGGGTGTACAGGAGACCTAGACGGTCGGATTGAGGATGATTCCCGCTGCCTCTATACCCACGAAGAGTACATCAGCCTGGTGCTGAACAGTGGGAGCGGCCTGTCGCATGACTACGCCAACCAGTCGGTGCAGGAAGACCCCCGGATGATGGCCTTCTTTGACTCCCTGGTGCGCCGCGAGATCGAGGGCTGGAGCTCTGACTCCGACAGCGACCTCAGCGAGAGCACCATCCTCCAGCTGCACGCGGGGGTCAGCGAGCGCTCGGGCTACACCGACTCCGAGTCCTCGGCCTCGCTGCCCCACTCCCCTCCACCCACAGTTGACGAGAATGCCGACAGCGCCTTCCACCTGGGGCCCCTGCGGGTCACCGCCGCCAACTCAGTGGCGTCCCCTCCGCCACCGCCCACTTGCGAGGACGCGGCCTCTCGCCAGCAGCGCCTGTCTGCTCTGCGGCGCTACCAGGACAAACGCCTCCTGGCCCTTTCCAACGAGTCGGACTCCGAAGAGAACGCCTGTGAGGTGGAGCTGGACACAGACCTCTTCCCCCGGCCGCGGTCTCCCAGCCCCGAGGACGAGTCCAGCAGCTCCAGCAGCTCCAGCAGCTCCGAGGACGAGGAGGAGCTCAATGAGCGCAGAACAGCCACGCGGCAGCGCAATACCCTGCGGCGCAGGCAGAAGGCGCCCCGAGAGGAGAGGCCCGCCCCGCCCAGCAAGCCCACCAGCGCCTACATCGGAGAAGACAACTATGACTACCCCCAGATCAAGGTGGATGACCTCTCCTCCTCCCCGCCCTCCTCCCCTGAGCGGAGCACTTCCACGCTAGAGGTTCAGCCCAGCCGGGCCTCGCCAACCTCTGACATCGAGTCGGTCGAACGGAAGATTTATAAAGCTTACAAGTGGCTCCGCTACTCCTATATCTCCTACTCCAATAACAAAGAGGGAGAGAGCTCCCTCGTGCCTGGGGAGGCAGATGAAGGGAGAGCGGGGACCAGCCACAGGGACAACCCAGCCCCTTCTTCCAGTAAGGAAGCCTGTCTCGGCTCGACCTCAGGCCAGAGGAACCAGGACCTGCCCCCTGAAGGTCGCAGCAAGGATGCTTTTAAAGAAGGCACTTCTGCTAGAAATCCCAGCAGTGGCACAGGCCAGGAGCACAGCAGCCACCCTTGGGCAGAGGCACCAGAGGACCCCTCCCAGGATGCTAACAATGGTGGCTCTGTAGAACACTCTTTTGAAACCAAGAAGCTCAATGGGAAGGCCCTGAGCAAGGCCCTAAGCAGCCGGGCTGAGGAGGCGCCCTCTCCTCCTGTCCCCAAGGCATCTGGCTCCACTCTCAGCAGTGGGTCTGGCAGCTGTCCCAGGACCCAGTCTGATGACAGTGAGGAGAGGAGCCTCGAAACCATCTGTGCCAACCACAACAACGGACGCTTACACCCCCGCCCCCCTCATCCCCACAACAATGGGCAGAACTTTGGAGACCTGGAGGCAGTGGCGTGCTCTTCCCCGGGCCGTTCGGACATTGACCATGATAACCTGTCCCTGACAGGGACACTCCTACACAAAGATTGTTGTGGGTCTGAAATGGCCTGTGAGACCCCCAGTGCTGGAATGAGAGAGGACCCCACTGACCCCCCAGACACAGACAGCAGCAGGGCTGTTCTTGGCCATAGTGGCCTCAAAAGGCACCGAGTCGAATTGGAAGATACAGATTCAGAGAATTCCTCCTCAGAGAAGAAATTAAAAACATGATAAATACAAAGGGAAAACAAAAGGCTATGAAAAGTAGCTTTACAAAAATTTTTTTAATCCTGTTTAGTGAACACAGAGGAAAGGAAAAAAAAGTATTAAAGGCACATAAAACCAGGGCCTGAAATTTTGTGTCTGATGCTGCTCCCTTCTATTCAGTAATGGGTCTGAATGTTTAGCTGGCCGTTGGCTTGTGCTGTGTGAGGAGAGGGAAAAAATCCAAGTGACTCCTTTCTAGTAAGACTCGAGCATCGCGTACCTGTGCGTTTTGTTAAAGTAAATCCTTGTTGAGACGTTTGACTTGTTCTTGTGTGTGTTCACCGGCCGTGTGAGCTCATTGTCTCAGAGGCTTTTCTTTCCCTTCTCCGTGAGAACAGATCTGTAGAGCCTTATTTTGCCATCTCACCTCGTTTATAGGCTCTAGGTGTATCTGGTCCTAACGGCGAGCGCCTGCTGGATCCGGCCGTGCTGCCCCGTGAGTCACGGATTCATGCTGAGAGGACGAAGGGGAGAATGGAAACGGGCCCTCAGCCCGTTGGCCAGCTGGGATGGGAAGCCTGGGTCCCTTCTTAGTGGAATCTCCCACGTTCTCTCTCAGGAGCACTTCTTTGTTGAGCATGTAATGTGGCCGTACTTAAAGTGCAGCGTTTTTAATGCCAATGAGAGGTTAGCACCTAAGATCAGATTCCAGAGAACACAGATCCCCGGTAAATCCCTCCGTGGCAGGTTGAGCAGTGCCGCACCACCCTCTGTACGGAGGCATGACTAGGTGGGGGTGACACTTTAGCCAGTTCAGTGCTAGCTCCTAAGAGACACTCTAAAGGCCAGCAGGCACTCCCCGGGGCCCCATGTGATGAAAGGAGGGGGAAACGACAGCTCTCAAGAGCTTTGTGCTCAGACTATTTAAGCAGACGTTCTAGGTATGTTAGTGAAGAAGTGTCGTGAAGAGCAGAGTGTGGTACTATATTCATTTAATTCAACCCAGAATGATTGGTCAGAATGGAAGGAACTGGCATCTTCCCACAGACTTGCAAGTAGCAGAGGCTGTTGTGTCCCGGCCAGACCTTGCAGAACAGTGGGCATCTCGAAGAAACAGTCCTGTTGAGTTGGTATGTTAGGAGGCAGAGAGGAGTCTTTGGTTTAAGACTCCTGGCTCCTAGAAGAGACTCCATTTCCCTGATGGGGAAAGACCCAAGAGATTCTCAGCATCACAGTGGTATCGCAGCTTGGTTATGAATGAAGGGTTGCACAAGACAGGAAGACCTAGGAAGGACCAGACATCTCGTCATCACAGATGTCGTGAAAAGGCAGAATAGTGGCAAGAAACGAGGAAGAGAGAGAGAAAGAAGCACACTCTAACTTTCTTGGGTGCAGAGGTGCTAGGCCACTTGGGGTGCAGCCAGCATTGGCATAGAGAGGACCGAATGTGTGACTGGCGTGGCCTCGCCGATCCAGCGTTCCTTTTAGAGGAGGACTTGTCCTACTGGGACTGGGACCATGTGGAGGATGAAGACTTGGATGAATTTAGGCACTGGGGGAAGAGGGATTATTTATAAAAGGAAGGTGGTTGATCTAAGCCAAAAGGAGACATCATCTGCCTAAGCTTGGTGAAAGGAAAGACGTGCCTGGTATGTGTGATGTGACTTGGGTGTGAAAACACTGTCTTAGGAGGGAACGAAGGAGTGTGAGTAGCAGTGGGGGTGCTTATGATTTAACAACTGCAATCTCACGGGGGAGTGGGAGAGTGATTCTGTAACCATTAGAATTACTTTGGATTTGTAATCAAAATGGTTCTATGATTTGTCTTTGACTATTCACAGATAATTGTAAATTCTGGTTTTATAAGCCCAAGTCATTTTACATTTGCTTTTCCAAAATTTATTAAATTGGAATTTTTTTAATCCTTTATATACAAAAAAAAAAAAAAAAAAGATAAAATCACTCAGTGTCTGTTTCTCTTCCCCTTCCTAGTCAGCCTACCTAATCTTTTTGTTTTGTTTAATCAGTAGCTAGCCTCTTCTGATTTCTCTAAGGACAATCCACTTTTCCTAGAGAAAAAGAAGTTAAGTTCCTTTGGGAACTAGCCACTTGGTGGTTACAAGTTTCCAAATGCAGAACTTAGGTCTTTTCAGGTTAAAAGCCTTAATCCCATTTGGGTGGTCCAAAGAGAAGTCAGAGTTCATTCTGGTTCAATTTTAGTGTTCAAGAAAGATTGGTTTTTTAACAGCGAGAGACTCTTCCCAGCACCCCTGGTTCAACTTGCCAGGAGCTAATCCCACAAGATACTGGAGGAGGCGGAGAAATGCTTGTCTCTGTAGCCACTCTACTCTCCTTTCCAGAAATCTCCTGTCTTGTGATCGTGGGCCTGGAAACCTGGCAGGAACCACTTCTAGAGTCCCTTTGCCAAAATCCTTGTGAATTGAAGCCCCAACTTTGGAGGCACATTTGATCCCCAAATTCTTCCGTGATGGTATTTTTACTAGCGGGACAGATGGCACTGATTAGATTAAGAACTATTGAAAAGTGCCTCTTATGGTTTGTTTGTATTCTGCATCCTGTACATAAATTTTTAAGTGGCTGGTCCAGATAGGTAAAACTGTTTCTCTCCACTTTATTTTCCACCTGGTTTTGTAAGTGATTCCAGTGTCTCTAGGACAGCAGTAAATGAGTTAAATGAGTAGTTGGCTTGGGGCAAAAGAAGGTTGCAACTGTGCTTGATTTACTAAGCCAGGAGTCCCTTGTTTGTCAAGGTGCCTTCCTCTGCTGAAGCCTTATCTCCTCACAAGTCCCTCCTCCTGTGACTCCCAGCAACGCTAGCTTTTCTCTTGTGTATATGCAAATAAACCTATTATTCACTTCTCCCGGCTTCCTCTTCTCTTCCAGGGAAGACTTGGTTGCTTAGACACCCCTGGTCCTTAATTTCTTTCCTGTTTTAATTCTTGCCTAGTTGGAACTTGATTCAAAGCCACTCTGAAGACTAGAAGAAAAACTGTATTCCACGTCCATGCCAGGGGTCATTGCCTCTTCTAGGTCTGGAACAGAGGTCACATCTAGACACAGAAATGTAGGGTTGAAGGAGGTATCTACTTGGTCTCCTTTACCAGGGTTACATGGACTCAGGATAGTGAGATCCTGGAACTGACCCCTTTATTGGAACTGAGGGAGTGATGCAGTAAAGTGACATTACAAACACACCCAAAAGAAGGTTTTTGATGTTTCCAGATACCAAGTTGCTTTTTCCGCCCTGTTCCAAGCATGCTTTGCAGACGTTTCCTTTAAAAAAAAAAAAAAAAAGGAAAAAAGACATTTTATATCCTGCCTGTAAAGCTGCCTCTTTCAATTAAGCAAAAAATTCTTGCCAACCAAGATTCTCGTGAGGAAAATAGATGCTTCCGAAGGAAAGCCATCCACTCCTTGTGACCTAGCAAGGCACTGGGCCGACACTGCAGCACTAAGGTGAAGTGAGGCCCGGTGAGTCCAGACTTGCCTACAACAAAAGACGATGGCTTTGGACAATCTGTGCGGTTCTCTCAGATGGGATATTTCAGTCTAGGTGCTCCTTTGTGCTTGAGTGCTCACACTGGAATGAAAGAACATGAATTCAAGTGGTTTGGAAGTAATTCCAAATTTTTTCACATGCAACAGAAGAAAACTGAGAAGAATCTGAGTCATGGACACGCTAATTGCATTTCCCCTTTAGTGCAAAGGTGATAAGATGGCACTCAGAACAGGGTCTCAGAGGCAAAGAGACATTTTCCTAAGGCCAACGCTACCATGGCCAGGGACAAGCAGGAGTTGCTCCATTCCACTCAACAGGGTTTACTTGAGCTGTGCAGAAGGGTCCTGCAGTGCTTGGTGAGAAGGCAGTCGCATTGTAGGGAAATGGGATAGCTAGTATTTCAAACTACTGAATTGGGAAATGAGCTCCTTTCTGGAACCCAAAGCCATGAGCCAATGGAATATTCCAGTTGAAGTATAAATGCTAGCTTGCAAGTCTCCCTCTATCTGGCTTTGTTAGTACCCCCACCAAGGCTGGAGAAAGGCAATAAACCACTGAGATCACTGGATGCCAACCCAGGATCCTTAGGCGTGAGAGATGTTTTTGTGTCTTAGGGAAGCCAGGAGGGAAGGCATTTGGGAGGAAGACTGCAATGGAAGAAATGAAATGCTGGGTGAGTTCAACAGCTTTCCAGATCCACAGAATTGGCACTGAACATGCCATGGACTGGCCTCTGAAACACTTGGTCATCAAGATGCACAAAAATCCCCAAGTAAAATCTTTAATTTGTAATGGAAATCAAGGGGCACCTGGCTGGCTCAATCGGTGGAGTGCAGCTCTCTATGCTCGAGCCCCATGTTGGGTTTTAAGTAGAGATTACTTAAAAATCTTAAAAAATAAAAATATAACGAAAGTCAGTGAACATGCAGGATTGGTTTGAGAGGACTTCTTTCTACAAGAACACATATATTCCATGAAATAATGATCATCTAATGATCTGAACGCCAGCACATTCTCGCATGTACCAAAAACATGAATGTGTGGCTGTTGGAGACCGCATAGGTCTTCAAAGGGTAACAAACATCTTGACTAGTCCTAAACTTAGTGACGGTATATGGGCCTGCCCCTGCCATCATCTCTTAACTTTCTTTTCATGTCAGTGTTTTCTAACATTTCTAGCCTCTCCAAGACCCTACCTTAAATCATTGAGGCTAACTTCTTTTCTTTTCTCCTAAAAGCAACCTCTGCCTGGGCTGGAAATGGCATTGAACTAGCAACAGAAGTGGATTCTATACTAATCCTTCAGTGGGGTAGCTGCATGGGCCTTGGGCAAGTCACTCAAACTCTTGAGAGGTCCCTCTCAATTCTAAAAGTGAATTCCTTCAATTCCATGGGTTCTCCAGGTCCCATCCTGTGGAGTTCTCGTTCCTGAGACATCCCTGACGTGTGTACCAGAACCAGTCGGTGAGCCGAGTTCTTCGGCAGGTGTACCACAGCTCAGAGCCTGAAGGTCCTCAATATGAACTGGGGAGAGTGCCTGTCTCTGCATATCGTTAGAGGATTAAATGAGCAAATATAAATATAGCATAGAACAGTGCCAGATATATAGAAAGCACTAAATTGTTTGCTATCATTAACAATCCTCTTTTTTGCTCTCCCGGCTTATTGCTAACAATGTGTACACCATGGAGAAAGCTTTTTTAAATGGGTCTTGAATATCACCTCCAGTTTGGGAAGCCAGCAATCTAAAGGCTATGCCTGTGAGCTGGGAGCTTCAAAAAAAGGGCAGGCCTGGCTGACTGGGGACTCACATCTCCTTGCTTATGACAGTAAGTCTGCAGGGGGTAGGGGAGGAGGGGCAGATTTCACGAAACTGTAGTCTTGGTACCATGGGGCTGGAGATGACCCAGACCTCAGGATCTGGGACAGCAAACTTGTCTCTGGCCTTCAGAGCTGAAATTCCCCAGTCTGGCCGGACCAGCCCTAGAAAATCAGGGAAGTGGCAAGCCATGGAAATGCTCTGTGTGTGTGCCAAGGAAAAGTTTTGACCAGAGTTTTCCATACATGATTGTTTTGTGTGTGTGTGTGTGTGTGTGTGAGAGAGAGAGAGAGAGAGAGAAATATTCTGTAACATCTGATTCAAGAAGAAGCTAAGCCATAACAAAGGCAACAGTGGTCTGGTTAGGCCAAAGAGGTAGAAGGGTCAGAGTTGGGTCTGAGCCCACTGAGCCCTCAGGACAGATCTGGAATAGGGATCTAAGAGCACACTCGTGGCACTTGGAGAGGATAGGCAGAGAAACATGAGACAGGAGGGTTTTGAATTGCTGGTGGAAAGAGGCAGTGGAATTATACTTGGGGGGAGGGGGAGCTTTTCAAATAGAACATATCCACCAGAAGAGAAGCCAGAGCAAGGGTGGGGGAGCCCAGAGGGCACGAAAGTGTTCAGGCCTAAATTAGCACTTTTGACCTTGTCCTGAAGGAGGTGGGAGTGGTCAGCTCCATCATCCACTTTAGCCACCTCGTGTCAGAAAATGGCCTGGCCTGGCCTGGCCTCTGAGGCCAGCCTTTTCCTGACGTCTTACTGTTCCCAAAGTGGTTTTTCGGTTGGGCAGAGGAGCTTCCCTTGATCTCACCCTCACCCAGCGTGACTCCACGCTCTGATTACAATACGCGGCGGCAGCAGCAGCAGCCCGGACCGAAAATGGCTGGCAAGGAGGCACAGTGAGGAGAGAAGGGCCCGGTGCAGAGGAAAATCCAGGTCGGCCTAGCTTGGACTACCCTCACCCCCAGAAAGTCAACACAAGGTCCCCAGACTCAGACTAACGCCACCTATCCCTGCACCATTCGGCAAGTCTGATCACCCCCGCCCCCGGGCCCCCACCCTTGCCCCACCCCCCGATTGCTGAATGCCTCCCTGACATTGCAGCCCCTGGAGATGTCGATAAATCCCTTGGACGACTTTCAGAGAGGAGCAATAAACATGCTGGGGGACTGGAGGAAAAGATAAAAGGAACCGGAGGGTGGGAGCAGAACTTGCGAGGTCTGAGGTATGCAGAGACTTAAGAATAGAAGCAGACCCTTTCAAGTTGTAAGCACTCCAGGACCAGAAGAGGATGGAACAAATTTTAAATGCTATCTGCCCAGTTGCAGGCCCAGGAAGACTGGTTCAAATCACTGTGCTCTCCTTAGCTGTCAGCCGCTGGTAAGATCTTTTTCCAAAATGAGCAGGGAGAAGCAGCTTACAGCTCAGACCCCTTTATCTTTATTCCTGTTTTAAACTTTCCTGCCCAAGGGAAACTCCTGCATTTTGTTCCCCAAGCAGCGGATTGGAACTCCCTGGGGAGGAGCCGCCAAGCTCTGCCACCAGGGAAGGGCTGGTGGAGACCCGCTCATTCCAAGTCTGTCCGACTGCGGGCAAGCGATGGCATAAAGGCAAGCTTGCCCTTCTCCTCAGGCCGTGTCCAAATCCTGCAGCTCCCCCGGCTTGTGCTTCTGTAGAGAGACGTGTGAGGACATCCCAGGTGTGGGCTCCTGTTGAATCAGGGTATTCCTTGTGAGGCCAGTGGCGTCCGACCAGCCGCTACCTAAGACCTACTCACTCCTTTCTCCTCCGCGCGCAGCAGCCTCCTCCGCTGACTCGGGGTCCAGGCAGCTACCGTCCTTCCCCCTAAGACCCTCAAGTATGCTTGAGATATCCCTGGGGGAGTGGGATTTGGACCCCCTGCCTACGAAACAGCTACACTGTTTTTACCTCTTCATTCCTCATGTTAATGTGTGGGACGAAGAAGTCAGGAAGAAGGAAGGCCTTGGATTCCACTTGGAAGGGAGGGAAGAGGGTTGGCTGGGACGATCCCGATGCTGGTGCACTGGACAACTGGAGCAAGGGGGGGGGCAGGAGGAGGGATGGGAGCCTGAAAAGGCAGAGGACCGAGGTGAGTGTACCTCTGGGGTCTCCTTAAGAAAGATGTCAAACTTACGGGATAGACTGGAGTGGTCGGGGTAGCAGGCCCGAGAGGCCAAGCTCTGTCTTCATTCAAGGTGGTCAGCTTGTTTGTGTCCAGCAAGATCGTTTAGATTTTGTTTCACTTGGCTCTTGTGATTGTTGATGTGGTAATAGATCAAAGACTCTGCCACATCAGCCTGGGGTGCCCGTGGGTCCAGGAACAAGGACTTGGCAGTCAGGAAGGGGATCTCTGGGGGTGCTGGGTTGGCTCAGTTGGTAGAGCATGCCACCCTTGATCTTGGGGTTGTGGGTTCGAGCCCCACATTAGGGATAGAGATTACTTAAAAATAAATTATTAAAAAAAAAAAAAAGGGAAGGTGATCTGTGTATCCAGGCTCTTGCTGGGGACACCTGACCCCACGGTAAGTGACAGCCTCTTCAATTCCTGGATGGTGCTCAAGCTCCAGGGTGCCCACTTTCAAGATCTGGAATGATGGGAAGCCTCTTAAGATGAGCATCTTAAGATGACCTCTAGGCACTGGAAGGCAAGACTCAGTCTGTGCTTCTGCCTATCCCTGTGGGCTGCCGTTGAGCGGCTCTATCCGAACAACCCCTCCTGGAGCTGTGGGAGGCGCTCCCTGCCCAGCCGGACACCGTAGTCCTGCGGGCTCCATCGAGTGGAGCTCCCAGTCCAGAAAGGGAGACATTTGAGCTCCCAGTTCTGCTGCTTTATTCACTCCCTGTCCCCATGCCGAGTGCACTGTGGGCTCTCCCCCAGAGCTCTGCACATTCCCCTACCCAGTCTTCCTTTCCCCTTTCCCGACAGGGCTGCCAGCCCCATGGCCAGCCAGGCTGAGAACCCAGGTCATTGCATAGTGGCTGGGGAGGAAGCAGGAACTTGGAGGGAAAATTTGAGCCCAGCACAAATCCATGCCACCTGCGGAGCCCCATAGTCATATCGACTTCCTTCCCCTTGGTCCCCAGTGTGACTTCAAGGCCTAGGAGAGGCTCAGCTGCCCAGTTTCCCAGGCTGCTTCTGCTGTTCAGTCCACCTCCCTCAAGGGCACACTGGGGCTCGCTTTGGGAGGGGCCGTGGGGTCAGAGGGTAACACTGAGAAGCAGCTTCTGCATCGGCCCTGCTTTCTCATGACCAGACCCTCCTTTGCTCCTTCCTGCCCACGTCTGGGCATTTCTCTCTAGCTGCTGCTTCCCCTCAGTCCCAGCAGAGAGGGAACTAACAAGCTTTATTCCATCTGTAAACTGTCTCCTGAGCCTTGTGTCCCTTCCTGGTGCCAAGAAACCTCTTTCCCTCATGCTCTGAGTCAGAGCCCAGTCGCCTTAGAATAGCAGAAGTAGTGAGTCAGGGAGAGATGGGGGCCCAGGAGGGGTGGAAAGTGGGGGTCCAAGGTAGCCCTGGGGAAGCAGAAAGTAAAACCAGAGAGACCCCGGTAAACTCTGCATTGTGACCTGGGCCAGGTCACGTAACGCTTCTGACCCTGAATTTCTTCGCACAGGAAGTTGAGATGAGGCTTACTTTCCATGCTATCATGTGGATTCGTGCAAGCACACGAATATGGTCCTAAAACAATGTCCGGCGCGCAGCAGCCTTTGGATAAGGGGAGTTGCTACTATTGTCATCATAATCGTGTCTTTGCTCAAGTCCAGTGACCTGCTGACCTTTGGCCCCGTGTCCATGATGCTAAGCACCATGTTAAGGCAAGTAGAAGTAGGGAGTCCCAGTGACTTCAAAGAGGTCACCTCCTCCTATCTATTCTCTCTCAGCATTTATGAGAACCCAGAACTGGAAATAAAGCTCAGTGTTGGGAAATACTGGGTTCTCTTTTTGTCCTAAATTCTACTGAGTCAAGCCCACCACAGAAGCGGCCCCACAGATGCAGAGTTTGAAAGCCAGCAGCTGGTGAAGAGGAAGAGGTAGCAGCAGGCCAACGAAGCAGGAGGCACTCACAGCCACTCTGTCCCTTCCCAGGGGCTCGCTGGGACTGTCCAGAGAGCTTTGGTCGGTCCAGCAGGAGTATGGCCTTCACTTTCAGAAAAGCCAATCAAGAGAAATCCAAACTTAAGAAACCAAAATGAGGACAAAAGGATTCATATTACATACAAATGGATTCATTGCAAAAGGCTTTTGATGACGCCCATCCGCTGGGTAAGAAGAGGCCCCCTTGGGTGTAGGCGTGTCAGGTAAGCTCCGAGTGAGTACTTTACCAAGAAACAACTCCCCTTCAGTACATTCTCAGTGGTCTGTCAACCCCGAACCTTGTCCAAATGGTTGATCGTCCCAACATGTAGGAACTTCCCCCATGGAACAAATTTCTCAGGTTCCACTTTCCATAAGGATTTTAATCTCTCACTCTAGGAAGTCACTGACATCAGAGCTAAAAATTCCCAGTGGATCATTTGAATTCTCCCTTTTCTCCCCTTTCCTTGGAAGTCCTGAGTGCTGGCCAGGGTTCTTGAAGCCGGTTCCCTGCACCTTCTCCCCAGTTTGGACACGAGAAGATGGTCATTATAGGGTCAGAGGTCTTTGTACCCCAAGAACAATGCAAAGTGTTTAGAACAGGAGTCTTCCTTCAGAATTGTAATTCACGAGGGATAAAGAACAACCCTACTTTATGAGACCAGAAGATTTAGTGGATTAGGTTAGAAACTTAGCAAAGTGATGGGACGTGAAAGAAAAAGATGAGAAATGAAGGTCTATCTTTATTCTTCAGTAGGCACAGTGCATCTTGGTACTGGTGTCCTGGGGCTTTGCAAGGCTGGACGGCGAATGTACGTCTTGGCTATTTTATGTCTCTGCGGGAAACATGGACGAAAGCAATTCCATCTTCTCCTTGTGTCCCTGATCTTGTTCCCCACCGGCACTACTGAAAGTAAGTAAGTATTCTGTGTCCAGCCGTCCATTCCTGGACTCATATTCTAGACATTCTCACCAAGGTCCTGAAGGGGACCTGGACCAAGGTGTCCACTGTGGGTTTGTGGGTGGTGCCAGGGAAGTATTTGTTCCCGTGGGAGTAGGAATGCCAAATGTGGTAGCCTCCCAGCTCCCCCGGGGGCCACGCAGCCGCTGGCAGTAATGGGTCAGATGTACTACGCATGGCAACATAGATGGATCCTAAAAGCACAAGGCTGAGTGAAGAAAATAAAACCGAATAAGAACTGTAACACCATACCGTGCACACAAATTTAAAATGCATGCGCACAAGAGGAAGATACATATAAAAACATAAAACGAAAGATACACATTATATGCATGAGAACTGTTACCTATGGGGGAAGGAAAATGAGATGAATGCATGAAGAAACAAGAGAAGAGAGGGCCACACAAAAACATGTAGGTTAATGTTCATAGCAGAGTCATGCATAATGCCCGGAAAGTGGAAACAGCCCAGATGTCCGTCAACTTGGGAGTGGATGAAAAAATGTGGTATATCCATATAGTGCGGTATTACTTGGCCAGGAACCGGAGCAAAGTACAAACGCACACTACAACATGCATGCCCTTTGAAAACATCACGCTAGATGAAAGAAGCCAGCCACCGCAGCCCCCACATATTGTATGATTCCATTTATATGAAATTTCTAGAATGGACAAATCTGGAGAAACAAAGTACGTTAAGGTTACCTAGAGCTGTGGGTGATGAAAACGTTTTAAACTTAGACTGTAGTGATGGTACAGCTCAGTAAATATACTAAAGACCGTTGTACACTTTAAATGGGTGAGTTTCATGGTACGTGAATTTTATCTCAATCGAGACATTATCTTTTAACTTTTTTAAGATTTTATTTTATTTTTTAATTTTTTTTAAAGATTTTATCCATTTATTTGACAGAGAGAGAGAGAGAGAGAGAGATCACAAGTAGGCAGAGAGGCAGGCAGAGAGAGAGGGGGAAGCAGATTCCCCGCTGAGCAGAGAGCCCTATGCGGGGCTTGATCCCAGGACCCTGAGATCAGGACCTGAGCCGAAGGCAGAGGCTTTAACCCACTGAGCCACCCAGGCACCCCTAAGATTTTATTTTTAAGTAATCTTTACACCCACTATGGGGCCTGAACTTATAACCCTTAGATTGAGAGTTGCATGCTCCACGGACTGAGCCAGCCAGGGAGCCCTCAATAAAGATATTTTAAAAGAAAAATAGGGCACCTGGGCGGCTCAGTCGGTGAGACTTCCAACTCCTGATTTTGGCTCAGGCCACAGTCTCAGGGTTGTGAGATCAAGCCCCGTGTGGGGCTCCACACTCAGCTCAGAGAGTTTGCTTGGGAGTCTCTCTCCCTCTGCCCTTCTCCCAGCTTGAGCGTATGCTCTTTCCCTCTAAAATAAATAAATAAAAATTTAAAAAATTTTTTAAAAATTTAAAATTTATTTATTTTTTTATTTGAGAGAGAGAAAGAGGGCATGAGAAGAATTAGAGTCAGAGGGAGAAGCAGACTCCCTGCCAAGGAAGGAGCCCGATGCGGGACTCCATCTGGGGACTCCAGGATCATGACCTGAGCTGAAGGCAGTCATTTAACCAACTGAGCTACCCAGGCACCCCTAAAATAAATGAATAAAATCTTAAAAAAAAAAAAAAAAAGAAAAGAAAATGAGAAGATGGAGAGTATGGCCACGTGGTTGCCCTTGGGTCCTTCCTCTTTGTGCTTCTGGTTTCATACTGGAATTGGGTTAACTTCACCTACCTTAACCCTGCCCTTCGGCCACTGCCCTCAAGTGGTGCACATGTGCCTCTGGCCTTCTGGCTTGGAAACCCAGCACTGGCCTACGGCTCCCTGGAACGGACTCGGAGCTGATTCCAGGGCAGGACTGGCTCCACACAGATCCCTTCCTCCACTGCCTAAAGTGACTCACAGCCAGACTGCAGCGGAGCGCTTTCTCGGAAGCTAACGGAAGTTAGAAGGGACATATTCAGGGCCTTATGTGTTCTGCTAAGCAACCATAAGTTTGTCCTTAGTCGAACATGCCTTCTTAATCTAAGAAGGCATGTTTTTCCTTCCTGGCTTTGCCAGCATCAGTTGTGAGGCTTTTGTATTTTTTTAATTTCTTTGTTTAAATAAGTAGTCTCTACACCCAATGTGGGGCTTGAACCTACAACCCTGAGATCAAGACTTGCATACTTCGATGACGAAGCCAGCCAGGCGCCCCAGTTGTGTGATTTTAAAACGCTACCTCTGTAAGTCTCAGTCTCTCTCTTTGGACTACCACGGCCAGGGCAATGCCCACGACAGCTCCTAGGGCCATGATGGCAAGAGGCATGGTGCTGGGCTGATGAGCTTTGATAAGTCAGTTCACCTGGAAAATCATAACCTGCCACACAGTGGGAGAAGCCGGGAGGACACTGAGAACATGAACACAATGCCACCAAAGGACCACGCATTTCATTTGCAGATGGGGAAAGTGGGGCCTAAGTTTGTACATTCAGTTTGTGGCAAATCTAAGACCAGTATTAGTGGTCTTGCCTAGAGTTGGCTGCTTTTGAATCACTAATGGAATAGAAGACCTTGATGGGTAATAAAACCCCATCACTAGGGAGCTTCAAGCCAAAGGTAGATGGCATTATAGCTATAAAAGGAATGACCACACTGATCTCCAAGGGAGGATGGAAAGCTGTTATTGACATTTCATGGGAACCGCGTGGAGATGAGACAGCTAATCCCAGGGTGGGATGGTGGAGATGGGGCCCTGCACCAGGAACAGGTTCATCCTGTCTACTTTCTTGGATTTGCAGCTTCCTGAGAGATGCTCTGCACCGCTCCCCCTCCTCCCTGCCCAATTCCCAGGCTGAGGGGAACAAGCAGGGCCGGTAATTGTGTTAGTTTAGTTTCCTTGCTAGCCCTGCCCTCCCCATAATCTGATTTCCAAGGGACGAGGGATAGCAGGGCCCAGGCTCAGGAAGAAATGTGCTCCCTCGTGCCCACTGGGCCTGCTAATTTGATAGAACTACTTGCTGAGCTTCCACAGAACCCCCATTAGGAACAAATTTCATCTGGTGTCCACAGCCCTCACCCTGACGAGCTCTCTGGGTCTCAGCTCAGAAGGAAATTCAGCTTCCAATTCAATTTTTGCATAAGGAAATGAAGTCTTTATTATAATAACAGCAACCAGAGATTGAGCACCTACGGGAGTCCGCTGCAGTTTTATATCTGATGACTCCCTAGGTGGGCCCCCCCCCAACCCCTGACTCCAAAAGTTCACAGGTGCTCCCAGCTAGGTCCTTTGGCCAATGATTCCCTTTGTCACAAGATCCTCCTTCCATTTGAATGGATTTGCCTTTGTGTCTGGGGTCTTTGGCCAGCCCTAGTGCAATCCTCAGAGTAGCAGTGTTTCTAGGGCAAGATGGCTGCCCCCACGTGAGGCAGGCTCTCAGCCAGTCCCCTCTCCTATCCAAGGCTTCCTGGTGTCTGACGGGAGCCAACGGCCTCTCAGAAACACCTACCGGAGCTCACCTTCACCATCCCACCCCACTGCCGTGACAAACACCGACGGCTGCGAGCCCCCATTCTAAAGCTCAGCCCTCCAAGCGTCCTGGCCCGTGTGCATGAGCATGGAAAGAAAGACACTGGGGGCTGGAGAGAAACAGCTTTGCAACCTATTAGCTGTGGGACCTTGGAGAAATTACCTAAACTCCGAGCTGGGTCTTCCTCGTCTGGGAAATGGCACTAGTAGAGTCTACCCTGTAGGGCAGTTGTGAGAATTACAGGAAACAAGACTATGCAGCGTACTCTCCAGTTTCACCGTGTGGGACGAGAACCATGAATCACCGCCCTGCTCAAGTATTTTCCCAGAGCCCGAACCACCTGTGTGCTGTGGCGTCTGGCCCTCTGCTTTGACTTCCTCCCCAGGAATCCCGGGGGACTCACGGGCTTAGGGGGAAGGGAGGGGGCTTGCCAGACCACTCATAACATGGAAACGGGGTCACTTGTTTGTTTTTTGAGGGTCCCTGTCCCCGTGGAGATCATGACACAGATGACAAATAGGTGAATAAATATATAAAGTCCCACGTTGTGACACTAGCTATGTTCCAGCAGAAGACATCAGAGAGGGTCCTGGGTCCCCAGCGAGGGTGCCGGAGTCCTTCCCACCCAGGGAAGTAACAAGTGACTTTCCATGCCCCATTCTACAGACAATAGGCACATACTCCCCCAGGCAGTCTGCCTGCTACCAGCATCAGTCTGGGTGCTCAGAGGTACGGGCCCACATTAGCCCCCAACCCAAAGAAGTCCCTTCCCTCAGGCTGTTTCTGAGGGGCACACCTGGACTTGGCCCCCAGCTTCTGCCCCCGCCACTGTGTCGTGTGCGGATTCCGGGCAGCCTTGGGGGACACTGGGGCCCCTCTCAGAGAGCTCCATGCCTGGCTCTCACCAGCTTGTTTCCCTGCCTTTTTCAAATCTATTCAAATGTCACCTCTCCCTGACCACCTGATCTAAATCAGGCAGCCCCACTCATGACCCCCACTCCACTCTCCTCCCTGTCCTGCATGCCCATCTTCTTAGCCAAAACTAACAAGTGACTTTATCAAGGTCATAGGATTACAAAGTTAATATCAAAAAAAAATTGTATTTCTACGATCCATTTGAGTTAACTTTTGCATATGATGTAGGGTAATGGATGAAGTTAGTTGTATTCATATGGATATAAAGTTGTTCAAGCACCATTTGTTGAAAATA
Source organism: Procyon lotor (assembly GCA_028646535.1). NCBI lineage: Eukaryota > Metazoa > Chordata > Mammalia > Carnivora > Procyonidae > Procyon > Procyon lotor. The sequence continues at coordinate 94,302,362 of CM053609.1, read as the reverse complement.
TTACCGTTTCTCCAGTAAATAACCTGTGCTTTTGTAAAAACATTGACTGACTATAGATGTTTTGGTCTATTTCTGAGCTCTATATTCCATTCACCTATATGTCTACCATTACATTAATACCACATTGTCTTGATTACGTAGCTTTGTATTAAGTCTTTTTTTAAAGATTTTATTTGAGAGAGAGAGAGTGCGTAAGCGTACAAATGAGGGGAGTGGGGGAGGGAGATGGAGAAGCAGACTCCCCACTGGACAGGGAACCAGACCCTGAGATTATGACCTGAGCCAAAGGCAGATGCTTAACCAACTGAGCCACCCACGCGCCCCTGTAATAAGTCTTGAAATCAGATACTAGAAGTCCTCTAAATGTGTTCTTCCATAAAATTGTTTTGACTATTCTACATTTTATTTCCACGTACATTTTTGAGTCAGCCTCTCAATTTCTCCAAACAAAGCCAACTGGCATTTTTATTGGGATTGCCTTGAACCAATAGCTTAATTTGAGGAGTATTGATATCTTAACAATATTGAGTCTATCGATCCATAAACATGGTGTATCTGTCCCTTTAATTGTATCTTCATAAAATTTTCAAGGTAAGGGACACCTGGGTGGCTCAATCAGTTGATCATCCAACTCTTGGTTGTGATCTCATGGGTCATGGGGCTCTCATGGGTCATGGGTCGTGCCCGGAGTTGAGCAGGGTGTCTACTTAAAGATTCTCTCCTTCTGTCTCTCCCCCTACTCACTCTCTCTCAAATAAAGAAATCTTTTTTAAGACAAACAAACAAACAAATAAATAAATAAAAATCTTCAGCTAACATAATACTTAATGGTGAAAGACTGAATGCTCTTCTCCAATGATTGGGTAAAGGGCAAAAATGTCTGATTCACCACTTCTTTTCCACATTGTACTGGAGATACTGGGGCTCAATCTCACAGCCATGAGATCATGACCTGAGCCCAAACCAAAGTCAGACGCTTAACTAACTGAGCCAACCAGGAACCCATAGCTGAAGATTTTTGTTTTTGCTTTGTTTTCTTTTATTTTAAAGATTTTATTTATTTGTCAGAGAGAGCAAGCACAAGCAGTGGGGAGAGGCAGGCGGTGGGAGAAGCAGGCTCCGCACTGAGCAAGGACAAAGGGACTTGATCCCAGGACCCTGGGATCATGACCAGAGCTAAAGGCAGACACTTAACCAACTGAGCCACCCAGGCCTCCCAGGGTTTTTAAAAGATGTTCTTATCAAGGCACCTGGGTGGCTTAGTTGGTTAAGCATCTGACCCTTATTCTCAGCTCAGGTCTTAATCTCAGGGTTGTGTGCGCCATGTTCAGCTCCACATTGTGGCACCTACCAAAAAAAAAAAAAGATGTCCTTATCAATTAGGAAAATTCTCTTCTATTTCTTGTTTACTGAAAGGCTTTTGAATTTTTTGAAATTTTTATGACTCTAATGAGATGATCATGTAGGCTTTTTAAAAAAATTGTGCTAGTATGGGGAATTACACTGATTAATTTTTTAATGGTAAATAAACATTTTATTCCTGGGATAAACCTGATTTGGGCATGCCTCATTTCCCTTTCTATCTACTATTAGATTTGATTTGCTCAAATTTTGTTAAGGGTCTATATACTTTAAAGATTCATTTCTTCTTAATCTTCTAATCAAATCTTTTGTTTGACTTGGATATCAGGATAGTGTTGGCCTTAAGACATGAACTGGGAGGTGGCCCTTTTTCTTCCATTGTCTGAAGGAATTTGTGTAGAATCGATCTTGTTTTTTCCTTAAATGTTACTTAGGATTTGCTACTAAAGCCATCTGGACGTGGAGTTTTCTTTTTTCTTTTTTTTTTTTTAAGATTTTATTTATTTGACAGAGAGAAACACAGCGAGAGAGGGAACACAAGTAGAGGGAATGGTAGCAGGAGAAGCAGGCCCCCTGCTGAGCAGAGAGCCGGATGCGGGGCTCAATCCCAGGCCCCTGGGATCTGACCTGGGCCGAAGGCAGACGCTTAACGACTGAGCCACCCAGGAGCCCCTGGACCTGGAGTTTTCTTTGTGAGATTTTTTATTAAATCAATTTACTTTAAAACAATTTTTTTTAAAGATTTTTTTTTAAAGATTTTATTTATTTATTTGATAGAGAAGAGAGATCACAAGTAGGCAGAGAGGCAGGCAGAGAGAGAGGGAAGGAAGCAGGATTCCCGCTGAGCAGAGAGCCCTATGCGGGGCTCGATCCCAGGACCCCGAGATCACAACCCGAGCCGAAGGCAGAGGCCCCAACCCACTGAGCCACCCAGGCACACCTTTTTTTAAAGATTTTATTTATTTATTTGACAGAGGGAGAGAGATCACAAATAGGCAGAGAGGCAGGCTGGGGGGCAGGGGGAGCAGGCCCCCTGCTGAGCAGAGAGCCCGATGTGGGGCTCGATCCAGGACCCTGGGATCATGACCTGAGCCGAAAGCAGAGGCTTTAACCCACTGAACCATTCAGGCGCCCTAAAACAATTTTTATATTGAGATAAATTCCATGTAACATAAAATTCACCATTTTAACCATTTTAAAGTATATAATTTGGTGGTTTTTCCTACATTCACAGCATTGTGCAACCATCACCACTATCTAATTCCAGAACTTTTTTATTTTCCTAAAAAGAAACCTCATACTTCCCGATTCCCTCTTTCCCCCATTCTCTGTTTCACCACTTCTACTTTCTGTTTGTATGTATTAGCCAATTCTGGATATTTTATAGAAATGAAATAATATAATACGTGGCTTTTTGTGTCTGGTTTCTTTCATGTAGCATATTTTCAAGATCCATCCATGTGTATCATGTATCAGTACTTCATTCAATTTTATTGCCAGGGCGGGGGCGGGGGGGGGGGTGGCACCTGTGTGGCTTAGTGTGTTAAAGCCTCTGCCTTTGGCTCAGGTCATGATCTCAGGGTCCTGGGATCGAGCCCCGCATCGGGCTCTCTGCTTGGCAGGGAGCCTGCTTCCCCTTCTCTCTCTGCCTGCCTCTCTGCCTACTTGTGATCTCTCTCCTCTCTGTCAAATAACTAAATAAAATCTTTAAAAAAATTTTTTATTGCTGGATAATATTCCATTGTATGGATATACCACATTTTGTTTATCCATTTATCAGGATGGACATTTGGGTCGTTTCTATTTTTTGGCTATTACAAATAGTGCCTTTATGAACATTCATGTACAAGTTTCATGTGAACATGTATTTTCAATTCTCTTGGGTATGAGTAGAATTGGTAGTTCATACGGCAACTCTGTTTAACTTCTTGAGGAACGGTCAGACTGTTTTTCAAAATGGCTCGGCCATTTTATACTCCCAACAGCAATATATGAAGTGTCTGAATTCTCCATGTTCTTGCCAACACTTGTTATTTTCCATTTTCTTATTATAGTCATATTAGTGCGTGTGAAGTGCTATCTCATTGTGGTTTGGAGTTGTGTTTTCTTTTTTTTTTGGAGTTGTGTTTTCTTAATGATTAATGACATTAGCCATATTTATATCTTCTTTAGAGAAATGTCTATTCAAATCCTTTGTGCATTTTTAAATTGGATTGTTTGTCTTTTTATTGTGTTTTTATGTATTCTAGATATTAGAACTTTATGAGATACATGATTTGTAAATATCACATTCTGTGGGTTGTGATTTCCACATTTTGTCCTTTGATGCATAATAATCTAATTTATTTTTTCCCCTTTGGTTGCTTGTGCTTTTAGTATCATAATTAAGACACTACCAAATAAGGGTGCTTGGGTGGCTCAGTTGGTTGAGCCTCTGGCTCTGAATTCAGCTCAGATCATGATCTCAGGTGTGTGGGATCGAGCCCCGTGTCAGGCTCCCTGCTCAGCAGGGAGTCGGCTTGGACTTATCACTCTCCCTCTCCCTCTGCCCTGCCTCTCGCTTGCTCTCTCTTTCTCTCAAAATAAATAAATCTTAACAAAACTTAGCAAAAAAAGAAACTACTACATAACCTAAGGTCACAAGCATTTATATCTAAGAGTTATATAGTTTTACCTACTACATTTAAATCTTTGATCTAGTTTGAGTTAACTTTTTAATATAAGGTGACACAGGAATTCAACTTCATTATTTTGAATGTGAATATCCAGTTATCTCAGCACCATTTGTTATAAAGACTATTTCTCCCCCATTGAGTGGTTTTGATAACCTTATAGAAAATTAACTGATCGGGGTGTCTGGGTGACTCAGATGGTTAAGCATCTGCGTTCGGCTCAGGTCATGATCTCAGGGTCCTGGGATCAAGCCCCGCATCTGGCTCTCTGCTCAGCAGGGAGCCTTCTTCCCCCTCTCTCTCTGCCTGCCTCTCTGCCTACTTGTGATCTCTTTCTCTCTGTCAAATAAATAAATAAAATTTTTTTAAAAAGAAAAAAAAAAAGAAAATCAACTGATCATAAAAGTATAAGTTAAAGTATAAGTATATATTTGGACTGCCAGTTCTATTGTCCGTCTATCCTTTGTCAATACCACATTGCTTTAATTATGATGGTTTTGTAGTGAGTTCTAGAATCGCGAAATGTTTGGCTTCCAACTTTCCTTCCTTCCTTCCTTCCTTCCTTCTTTCCTTCCTTCCTTCCTTCCTTCCTTCCTTCCTTCCTTCCTTCCTTCCTTCCTTCCTTCCTTCCTTCCTTCCTTCCTTCCTTCCTTCCTTCCTTTCTTTCTTTCTTTCAAGATTTTATTTATTTGACAGAGAAAAACACAGCGAGAGAGGGAACACAAGCAGAGGGAATGGTAGCAGGAGAAGCAGGCTTCCCGCCGAGCAGGGAGCCCCATGAGGGGCTCAATCCCAGGACCCCGGGATCATGACCTGAGCCGAAGGCAGACTCCCAATGACTGAGCCACCCAGGTGCCCCTCTTTCTTTTTTTAATCTTATTTGAGAGAGAGAGAAAGAGAGAGGGTGAGCAGGGGGAGGTGCAGAGGGGAAGCAGATGCGCCATGAGCGGCCCAGGCAGCTCCTGTTCTTCCTTTTCAAAATTGTTTTGGTTATTCTGGGTTCCTCATATTTCCATATGAATTTTAGGATCGGCTTGTTCATTTCTGCAAAAGAGGCCAACAGAATTTTGACAAAGGTTGTACTGAATCTGTAGATCAGTTTGAGGAGTATTGCTACTTTAACAATATTAACTTTTGCAATCAATGAACATGGAATAGCTTTCAATTTTATTTAGGTCTTGTTTAATATTTTTCAACATTGTTTTGTGTTTTGTTTTGTTTTTAAGACTTATTTAGTTGACAGAGAGAGACACAGCGAGAGAGGGAACACAAGCAAGGAGAGTGGGAAGGAAGAAGCAGACTTCCCACCAAGCAGGGAGCTGGATGTGGGGTTCGATCCCAGGACCCTGGGATCATGATCTAAGCCGAAGACAGATGCTTAACTACTGAGCCACCCAGGCGCCCCAGTTTTGTGATTTTCAATATATAAGTCTTGCACTTCAGCAGGAATGATTGATTGATTTATAAATTTTTTTAAAAAGATTTTATTTATTTATTTGACAGAGAGAGAGCACAAGCAGGGGTAGCGGCAGGCAGAGGGAGGAGCAGGCTCCCTGCCCAGCAAGGAGCATGATCTGGGGCTTGATCCCAGGATCCTGGGATCATGACCTGAGCCGAAGGCAGAAGCTTTAACCCAATGAGCCACCCAGGCACCCCTCCTATAGAAATAATTTATGTATCCTTCTTTTTTCTTGGTCAGGCTATCTAGATGTTTGTAAATTTTATTCATCTTTTCAAAGATCCAGCTTTTGATTTCAACAGTTTTTTCTATTGTTTGTTTCATTAATTTGTCATTTCATTTTTTGTTTCATTAATCTCCACATTATTATTGTTTCCTTCTTTTGAGCTAATTTGCTCTTCTTTTTCTAGTTTCTTACAGTGCAAACTTAGTTTATTGATTTGAGATCCTTTAACTTTTTAAACATTTGATGCTATGAGTATTTGTAATTTTTTTCAGTTTTATTGAGATATAATTGACATATCCAAATCTTTTTTTTTTTTTTAAGTAAGCTCTATACCCAGCGTGGGGCTTGAACTCATGACTCTGAGATTAAGAGTCACATGAACTACCAACTAAGTCAGCTAGGCTCCCCAATATGAGTTTTATTTTAAGTATTGCATTAACTGTATCCCACAAATTCTGATATGTTATATTTTCACTCAATTCATAATATTTCCTAATGTCCCTTGGATTTTTTGTGGTTTGGGTTTTTTTTGACCCCAGGTTTCTTTAGAAGTGTTCTTTAAATTATATTTGAAAAAATACTGGAAATCTTTTTCATTGGTGTTTACTTGAAGTCTCTTGTGATCAGAGAATATACTCTGATTCACTTTAATCACTGTACATTTATTTGACTGTTTGATGGCCCAGAATATGTCTGTTTTGTTGACTGTTTCATGTGTACTATATAGGAACTTAAGTAATGCTGTTCTTAAGTGTATATCATAAATATTATTAGATCATGTTATTCTATATTCTTATTTTTTATTTATTCTATTACTGAGAAAAATATTGAAATCTCTAATATAATTATGGATTTTCCAATTTCTCCCTTTTATCTTTTGATATGTTTTAAAACTATTATTAGGCATATATATATATTTAAGATTGTTATGTCTTTTTTTTTAAGATTTTATTTATTTATTTGTCAGAAAGAGAAAGAGAGCACACAAGCAGGCAGAGAGGCAGGCAGAGGTTGGGGGGGGGGAAGCAGGCCCCCCGCTGAGCAAGGGGCCAGATGCGGTACTCAATCCCAGGATCCCAGGATCATGACCTGAGCCAAAGGCAGCTGCTTAACCAACTGAGCCACCCAGGCGTCCATAGGATTGTTATGTCTTCTTGATGAATTGATCCTTTATCATTTTGAAAGGTCCTTCCTTTTTTTTTTTTTTTTTAAGATTTTATTTATTTATTTGACAGAGAGAGACCACAAGCAGGCAGAGAGGCAGGCAGAGAGAGAGGGGGAAGCAGGCTCCCTGCCGAGCAGAGAGCCTGATGTGGGGCTTGATCCCAGGATCCCAAGATCATGACCTGAGCCGAAGGCAGAGGCTTCAACCCACTGAGCCACCCAGGCGCCCCTGAAAGGTCCCTTCTTATCCTTGGTAATATTTGTTATTCTGAAGTATACTCTGTTTGATATTAAAATAATTGCTTCAGGGCATCTGGTTGGCTCAGCAGAGCATGCGACTCTTGATCTTGGAGGATCACGAGTTGAAGCCCCATACTGGGTGTAGAGCTTATTTTTTAAAAAATGCTTCAATGTTCATTCTCCTTTAAGTTTTATTTATTTATTTATTTATTTGAGAGGAAGAGGGGGGTGGGGAGAGGAAGCAGGAGAGAGAGAAAAAATCTTAAGCAGGCTCCATGCCCAGCACAGAGCTGGATGTGGCACTCAATCTCACAACCCTGAGATCATGACCTGAGCCAAAATCAAAAGTCAGATGCTTAACTGCCTGAGCCATTCAGGTACCCCAAGTTTTATTTTAATTTTTTCCAAGTTTTATTTTAATTTAACAGCTTTGTTGAGATATAATTGACATATAATACATAGCACATGTTTAGAATATACAATTTGGTTACAAATTTTGATATATGTATACATCCATGAAACTATCTTCACAATCTAGCTCTCTTTTGTTTAGTGTTTGTTTGGTATTTCTTTTCCCATTGTTTCACTTTTAATGTATCTGTATCTTTATATTTAAAGTGGACTTCTAGGGGAGGGAGACAAACCATAAGAGACTCCTAGACTCATGAAACGAACTAAGGGTGGCTGGGAGGCAGGGAGGTGTAGGGATAGGGTGGCTGGGTTGTGGACATTGGGGAGGGTGTGTGCTATGTTAGGTGCTATGAAATGTGTAAGCCTGACGATTCACAGACATGTACCCTGGGGCAAGTAATACATTGTATATTAATAAAAAAAATAAAGTGGACTTCCAGGGGTGCCCGGCTGTCTCAGTTAGAAGAGCACACAACTTTTGAGCTCAGGGTTGTAAGTTTGAGCCCCACATTGGGTGTAGAGATTACTAAAAATTAATAAATAAAAAAACTTAAAGGAAAAATAAAGTGGATTTCCTTCTCTTATTCAATAAAATGGCAATCTCTGCCTTTTAAGTGGAATATGTAGACAATTTTATTTAATGTAAATATCAATACACTTTGGGTTAAATGTATCATCTTACTACATGTCTTCTACTTTTCTTTTTCTTTTTTCTTTTTTTAAGTAGGTTCCATGGCCAGCTTGGAGCCCAGTGTAGGGCTTGAACTCAAGACCCTGAGACCAAGACCTCAGCTGAGATCAAGAGTCAGACATTGGGGCACCTGGGTGGCTCAGATGGTTAAGCGTCTGCCTTCAGCTCAGGTCATGGTCTCAGGGTCCTGGGATCGAGCCCCGCATCAGGCTCTCTGCTCAGCAGGGAGCCTGCTTCCCCCTCTCTCTCTGCCTGCCTCTCTGCCTACTTGTGATCTCTCTCTCTGTCAAATAAATAAATAAAATCTTAAAAAAAAAAAGTGGGGGGTGAATGAGGATAGTTTAGGAAAAGACTGGTTATAAGGTGTGGGCATGGCTCAGGGAGACCAACAAGGAACGGTAGAGCCCTGAGATCTAACAAGAGGGTTAAGTGGAGAAAACAACCGAAATCAATCAGAACTATAGCTTTAAGGGTGGGCCACCTGGTGGAAGCTCGGCCTTAGGAAGGAGGACTCAGCTAAGGACAAACTGGACTAGTAAGGAGGGAGGCACACATCCAACACCTCTCTTCTCTCTTCCTGCCCTCTGGTCTCCTGATTGTGCCCCTTACTGGCCAAGCCACTGGGAATTCAGAGGGCAAGGGAACCCAGGGCATGGAGCAGGAAGGATAAAGATGGAGAGGAAAGCTCAAGGGGCAAATGCAGACTACTGATCAGAAGAGTGATGCTCTCAGTGCAAATAATGAACTAGATGTGCACGGAGCAACACGGATGGTCTGAACATATAGGACTGAGAGTCAGAGCTAAGAAACAGAATGAGATCCACAACACGATGCCATGTGCGTCATTTTAAAAATGCATACAAGCTAGGACGCCTGGCTGGCGCAGTCAGTAGAGCATGTGACCCTTGGTTTCAGGGTCCTGAGTTCGAGCCCTGCATTGGGCACAGAAATTATTTTTAAAAATGCATAAATCAGGGCGCCTGGGTGACTCAGTGGGTTGAGGCCTCTGCCTTCGGCTCAGGTCATGATCTCTGGGTCCTGGGATTGCGCCTACTGAATGTGGAGCCTGCTTCTCCCTCTGCCTCTCCCCCTGCTTGTGCTGGTGCTCTCTCTGTCTCTTCAATAAATAAATAAAATCTTAAAAAAAAAATGCAAAAGGCCAATAATAGTCAAAATAATCTTTAAAAAGGAGGAAAAAGTGTAGAACTCCACACTACCTGATTTGAAGACTTAGGATAAGACTGTGATGATCGAGACAGTGTGCTATCGGCAAAGACTACACAGGCACATGGGGGACAGGCGAGCCCGGAAGCAGATGCGCACAAAAAACAGTTCATTGATTTTGAAAAAGACATGGAGGCGATTCAGTGAGTAGAAGAAAGTTATACCAACAAAGCGTGCTGGAACAACAAGTTACTTGTAGAAAAAAATGAACCCTGGGGCGCCTGGGTGGCTCAGTTGTTGGGAGTCTGCCTTTGGCTCAGGTCATGATCCCAGCGTCCTGGGATTGAGCCCCGCATGGGGCTCCCTGCTCGGCGGGAAGCCTGCTTCTCCCGCTACCATTCCTCTGCTTGTGTTCCCTCTCTTGCTGTGTTTCTCTCTGTCAAATAAATAAAATCTTTAAAAAAAAAAAAAGAAAGAAAGAAAGAAAAAAATGAACCTTGACCCCTCTCTCCTACCATACACAAAAGTTAGTTCAAACTGTATCACGAACCTAAGCATAAAAGCCAAAACTCTAAAGCTTCTGGGTGAAAACGTAGGAAACCGTCTTTGCAAGCTTGGAGTAGATAAATTATTTTTCAGATGGGGCACAGAAAGCAGTAAACCTGAAAGAAACAAATTTCCCTTTCTTTCTAGAAGAGTCCCTGGGTCTCCCTCCATGGCTGGCATGCTTCCTCTGCAGCCTGAGGTCTTAACCCTCCCCCACATGCCCCACGCAGAGCCCCCAGCCCTCCACTTCCCCTGCTACCGTGTTTCCACAAATCGAGGGCCTTCGGGGATCGTTCATACAACTTTGCCGTGATTTACTCAACGTTCTCCTTTAAAGCAGCTCACTCCCTTTCACTTATATCTTGCCCTACCTTCCTTAGCTGTGTCATAAACAATCACTGCTGTGAGGTCTCTGGTTTGGTAGGCTGGTCATTTTTCTCTATTACATATGAAAATAACTCATTATGTAAGATTTTTGAAAATGTGTGAATAATCTAAAATTATTTCATGTACTGCATTTTTTATGTGCCGCATTTTTTACCTGTTGGGAATATGTGTATAAGGGTGCGTGGGCACGTATGTGTGCATCTGAAGGGGTGTGTGAGTACGTGTGCAGGTGTGAGCACGCGCGTGTGCGTGCGCATGTGTGTGTGTAAGTGTGAGGGTGTGGTAGGTGAGTGTAGGTTTGTGGGGGTGTATGTGTGAGTGTGCGTGAATATGCAAGTGTGTATCTGATCGTTTTGTTGTGTTCCTGAGTGTGCCTGGAGGTGTAGCATCTGGGAGTGTGAGGTGGGAAGAGCTGGGGGAAGACGAGACGGTCCACGTAATGGCGAGTCCTGGTGTGGGGGTGACCCCTTCCCCCCTGCCCCCAGCCATGAGCCCCACTCACCAGGAACCCTGCAGGGCAGAGAGAAGGCATGTGGCCAGCAGCCCCTCCAGTCACTTCCCTGCTTGGTATCCACAGGCCCTCTGAAGAGGAGGGAAGTCTGTCCTTGGCCAGGGGAGCACCTGGTTCAGCCAGCATCCTGGTAACGATCACCAGGGACTGACAGTACTTCTGGGAACGGCAGGAGCCAGCAGGCGGGGGCAGATCTTCTGTTGCTATATTTACAGGTCTGGATTTAGCACAGGACCTTGAGAAAAGGGACTGAGCTCCCAAGGTTTCAATATGTTCATCCCCTTAGCAATCTTGTGTAAGGGATATTTTTCAGAAGTTCAGAGAGGTTGGGTAAATTGCCTAAGGTCACACAGCTAGGATATTCAGAACCAGAGCAGGACCCAAGTCTTCTGGCTCTAAGGTCAAGGGTTTTTCCATGACAGTGCAGGCAGCAGGGCGCCCTCAAAAGCCCTGTGCAGCCTCTCCCTGGACGTGAGAACCAAGGCGAGAATGCCAAATGTCACCTGATTTCACTGTGGCTATTATCAAATGGGTTACCCTCTGTGGTCTTGGCTAAGTGGTTCTTTTGCACATTCCCATCCGGGTACAGAAGCCCCATGCAGGGGGTGGTACTCCACACAGCTCCCTGCACACCATGGCAGTGAGCAAACAGAACTAACTTAGCTTGAGGGGCTGGAGCAGGTCCTGGTTGAGGGTGAGGGTCTCGGGGAAGGGCAGGAGCCCCCAGAGCACTGGGGACACTTAAGGCAGGGGGAAGATCAGGACTGGGACTAACTACCAAGCAGAATGGAAGCACTTAAACAATTCTGGCATATTCTGGCTGGATGTCAGCCTTATGCAAAAGGATTTGTGTACTTATACTCTTCTCAGAGGTGGAAGATGAGGCAGTTGCTCTGTCTTTCCCTTCTTCCATCCTTCACTCCCTAGCATCATGGACTGAGCCCCTGATAGAGAATCCTTCTTCTGAGATCTGAGCCTTTGCTCTTAAGACCTTCGACTGATTGGATGAGACCCACCCACCTTGTGGAGGGCTGTCTCCTCTACTTAAAATCCACTGATTGTAAATGTTAATCACATCTAAAGAAATACCTTCACAGTAACTAGGCTAGCATTTGACCAAATAGCTGGGTACCACAGCCTAGTCAAGTTGACATGTAAAATTAAACATCACATTTTCCCTGGCCTCTAGGGAGGATGAAAACACCCTTCCCTCCGCACTCCATACTTACATGCTATTCTCGAACTGGGTACCTCTCCTCCATAGAACTACCACACTATCTAATGCTATCTGTTTGGCTTTGCTGTTCTTCAGGTTTTCCCCCTTGTGCCCAAGGTGTGGATTTGTGTTGTTTATTTTCTCAGGACTCTGGGCATTTATTCTCCAAAGACTGAGGTTTTTCTTCACTTTTGATCAATTTCCCAGCCATCATGTCTTCAAATATTGCCCCTTTCCCATTCATTCTTCATTCTCCTGGATGTGTTGGCTCAGGTGTGCTAGATCTTGCCATTTCTTTCTCTATATCTCTTAGCCACGGTTGCTCCCATATTTTTCTTCTCTTCACTTTCTCACTGTGTACCAGCAGAGTGATTTTTTTCCCAGAGGTATAACCTAACTTGCTAAACGTCTTATTCTGCTGTTCAACCTATTAATTGTAATCCATAATTTATTAAAATGGTATCTTTTCATTTCTAGAACTTCTATTTGGCTTGTTTTCCTTGTTTTCTATTTTCGCATTTTTTTCATATTATCCTTTTTTTTTTTTAAAGATTTCATTTATTTATTTATTTGACAGAGAGACAGAGATCACAAGTAGGCAGAGAGGCAGGCAGAGAGAGAGAGGGAAGCAGGCTCCCTGCTGAGCAGAGAGCTCGATGCAGGGCTCAATCCCAGGACCCCGAGATCATGACCTGAGCCGAAGGCAGAGGCTTTAACCCACTGAGTCACCCAGGTGCCCTATATTATCCTTTTTTCTATTGTTATTTCTTTTCTTTCTTTTTTTTTTTTATGATCTTATTTTTAAGTAATCTCTATGTCCAATGTGAGACTCAAACCCACAAACCTGAGATCAAGAGTTGCAAGCTTTGCTGACTGAGCCAGCCAGGCATCCCTTCTTTTAAAAAACTCTTTATAGGAGCACCTGGGTGGCTCAGTCGTTAAGTGTCTGCCTTCGGCCCAGGTCATGATCCCAGGGTCCTGGGATCAAGCCCCGCATGGGGCTCCCTGCTCGGCAGGAAACCTGCTTCTCCTGCTACCATTCCCTCTGCTTGTGTTCCCTCTCTTGCTGTGTTTCTCTCTGTTCCGCTGTGTTTCTCTCTGTTTGCTGTTTTTCTCTCTGTCAAATAAATAAAAAAAATCTTAAAAAAAAAATTCTTTATAATTGGGAACTTTCTAGAATGCTCGCTGAGATGCAGAGGAGCGGCAGCTGCCCGAGCTGTGCCCAGCAACGCGCTCCTTCTCGCTCCCCTACACCGGCCTCGGCCCTCTCACCGGCTGTAGAAAATGGTGAAAGAAACCACTTACTATGATGTTTTGGGGGTCAAACCCACTGCCACCCAAAAGTAATTGAAAAAGGCCTACAGGAAATTGGCCTTGAAGTACTACCCTGATAAGAATCCAAATGAAGGAGAGAAGTTTAAACAGATTTCTCAAGTTTACGAAGTACTTTCTGATGCTAAGAAAAGGGAATTATATGACAAAGGAGGTGCACAGACAATTAAAGAAGGTGGAGCTGGTGGTGGTTTTGGCTCCCCTATGGACATCTTTGGTATGTTTTTTGGAGGAGGAGGAAGGATGCAGAGAGAAAGGAGAGGTAAAAATGTTGCGCATAAGCTCTCAGTAACCTTAGAAGATTTATATAATGGTGCAACAAGAAAACTAGCACTGCAAAAGAATGGGATTTGTGATAAATGTGAAGGCCGAGGTGGTAAGAAAGGAGCAGTTGAATGTTGTCCCAATTGCCGAGGTACTGAAAATGCAAATAAGAATTCATCAGATAGGACCTGGAATGGTTCAGCAAATTCAATCTGTGTGCATGGAGTGCCAGGGCCATGGGGAACAGATCAGTCCTAAAGACAGATGTAAAAGCTGCAATGGAAGGAAGATAGTTCGAGAGAAGAAGATTCTAGAAGTTCATATTGACGAAGTCATGAAAGATGGCCAGAAGATAACATTCCATGGTGAAGGAGACCAAGAACCAGGACTGGAACCAGGAGATATTACCATTGTTTTAGATCAGAAGGACCATGCTGTTTTTACTCATCGAGGAGAAGACCTTTTCATGGGTATGGACATACAGTTGGTTGAAGCACTGTGCGGTTTTCAAAAGCCAATATCTTTTTTTTTTAAGATTTTATTTATTTATTTGGCAGAGAAATCACAAGTAGGCAGAGAGGCAGGCAGAGAGAGAGGGGAAAGCAGGTTCCCCGCTGAGCAGAGAGCTCGATGCAGGGCTCGATCCCAGGACCCTGAGATCATGACCTGAGCCGAAGGCAGAGGCTTTTTTTTTTTTTTAACAATTTATACTTTTTTTTTTTATTTTTTATTTTATTTATTTATTTGACAGAGGGAGAGAGATCACAAGTAGGCAGAGAGGCAGGCAGAGAGAGAGGGGGAAGCAGGCTCCCCGCTGAACAGAGAGCCCGATGCGGGGCCCGATCCCAGGACCCTGAGACCATGACCTGAGCCGAAGGCAGAGGCTTTTAACCCACTGAGCCACCCAGGCGCCCCAAACAAAAGCCAATATCTACTCTTGACAACCGAACCATTGTCATCACAATTTTACCTCTCATCCAGGTCAAATTGTCAAGCATGGACAATTTATCCATGTGTGCTAAATGAAGGCATGCCAATTTATCGTAGACCATATGAAAAGGGTTGCCTCATCATCGAATTTAAGGTAAACTTTCCTGAGAATGGCTTTCTCTCTCCTGATAAACTCGCTTTGCTGGAAAAACTCCTACCTGAGAAGAAGGAAGTAGAAGAGACTGATGAAATGGACCAGGTAGAACTGGTGGACTTTGATCCAAATCAGGAAAGATGGCACCATTACAATGGGGAAGCATATGAGGATGATAAACATCATCCCAGGGGTGGTGTTCAATGTCAGACCTCTTAATGGGGCCAGTGAATAACACTGCTGGCATTTTATATGCAGTAGTGAATGAGTGAAGGACTATAATCATAGCTCACTACTTGCTTTTGTTTTTGTTTTAATATTCAACTATAGTAGCGTTTTAAAAATTAAATGAAGAATAAACTCAAATATAAAAGCTCAAAAAAATTCTTTATAATCACTTAAAATGTTTATTTTGTTTTTAGATTTGTCCATTACTTATATTTCTGAGAGGGTGAATTCTTCTGCCTTTTTTGTCTTCTTTTGTTTTTGTATTTACTGGTTATCTCTTATTAATAGTTTCTTTCCCTGTGTGGTTTGTAATTTTGATTGGGAACTCATCTTCACTGGGAGTTGGTTTTGCTGTGAGATGTTTATGAGCCCTACATTGTGAAAATGTTCTTACAGAGTACTTTGGGGTTTGCTTCGTTCAGGGTGTTAAGTTCTGAACTAATTTTTATGTTAACTTTTGGCACAAGAGTCCTGGGACCAGCGGCACACCAAGGGATAGGGATGGCATGGGAGGGGTCCACCTCTCTCTTCCCCGTGGATCAGGCCCAGACCTTCCATCTTTCACAGGAACTTTTCTCCCTTCCAAGCCCAGGATGCTGAGAAAGTGTTGCTGCTCTTTCTGCAGACCAGGTTGGTAGAATTTTCCCAGCCTCCTTCTTCCCTGACTAGGGCTCTTTTTAAGGTTCCAAGCCTTAAAAGGATAAGTTCAGGGGGATGAATTCCAGCTCTCTGGCCTCAAACTGCTGAGGGCTACCTCCTGTTTTTGAAAGGGCCTTAGACCTCCAGGCTCCAGGCCTGAGAGCCTTTGTCTCGTCAAAACCCCATGAATCATAGGCTGAGCTCCCATTCCTTACTCTGGATTTGAGTTTGTGCACTAACTCTGGAATTTGAGGGCTTTCTTTTCTTTCCTTTGAGCTCAGCTGTGTCGTCTCGTGCTCAATGCAGCATATGGTAGCAAGGGAAAGGTAACCTGAAATAGCTCAATCTGACATGTTGCCAAAGAATTCTGATACATTGATCTGTGTATTGTCCAAGTAATATTAGTCTCCCCCACTGGACTGTAAAGTCCTTGAGGCCGGGACTGTGGTAGCTTTTGCTCCCAAAAAGAGCTGAGCATATGGTGAGAGCTCAATAAATATTTTTGAATGAATGAATGAAGAAACTCTCTCTGAGGACATTAGTATCTAATTCATAGGGCTGTTGGTAGAACTTAGCAAGAGAAGGTATGTCAGATGCTTGGTATCTATCTGGTAGGAGTACAGAGATGGCTTCTATTATAATAATCATGTCTATTAAGGCAGAGGCTCAACCGTGATGGTTTCCTTATAAGTCAGCTCCTACCCCTCAGCTCAGACATTAGTTCTGGCCTAGCGAGGTAGACAGATTCTGTGGGTCTGACCTCCTGATCCTTCGTGAGAGGACAAAAATCAGGCCTCCCTGCCAGAGCACCACCTTAGGTTTTTGTGTGTGTGTGTGTGTGTGTTTTTCTTTTAAAGATTTTATTTATTTATTTGACAGATAGAGAGAGAGAGAGAGAGAGATATCACAAGTAGGAAGAGAGGCAGGCAGAGAGAGAGGGGGAAGCAGGCTCCCCGCTGAGCAGAGAGCCCAACACGGGGCTGGATCCCAGGAGCCTGAGATCATGACCTGAGCCAAAGACAGAGGCTTAACCCACTGAGCCACTCAGGCGCCCCATGAGCACCTTAGTTTTAACCTGAGCCCCAACGCTTGGATATGAATTGGGGAGACTCGTCCCACCGCCACATTCTGATTGATCCTGTCCTGTCTAGGGATCCCTGACCATGCCATTACCAGTGATCCCTCCTGTGGCCAGGATTTTTCTCTAGAAGTCTTCATTTTTGAGAGGTTTGTGGAGGGAAATGCATGTAATAGGTAATCATTGATCTATTTTTGCATCTTAATTAATCAAAGGCATTTAACTGCCAGGGCCTCCAATCAGTAGGAAGTGAGATAATTTTAGCCCAAAGCAAGGTAACAACAACATTTCAATCAGGCTGTGCAGTTTTTTTTGGGGTGAATGCATAGGGGACCCTCTGCCCTTTCCTAACCCAGGGATTTGAAGACTCCAAATGAGAAAGAAAAATGAGACAGGACTTTCTCACTCTAGGACTCAGAGCGACCTAGTCCTAGGGGACCCCCTAGTAACAGCAGTGCCTTACAGATCAGACCTAAGGAGGACACAAAGAACTTTCCAAGATGGGACCCAGGGGCAACCTTAGAAGCATTACAATAATCCCAAGAAACGAGTTGCCTCCCTCTTGGGAGGCAAGAGTGGGACTGACAAAATGTACAACCGATTACATGCAGCCTCAGGAGGAAGAATTTTAAATGTACGTGTGGGGGGAGGGTAGGTAACCTCTACCCTCTTGGGCGTGTTGGAAGGTATACTCGACCGATGAGGGGAACTTTGAGCTATGGACTATAAATAATAATACATAGAAAATTCCTATTATGTATCAGGCGCCCTGTCCCCATTTTATAAAGGAGGAAGTTGAGTCACAGAAGGCTTAAGGAACTTGCCCAAGGTCATGTGGCGAGTAGGTCAAGAGTCACTCATCTGACCCCCAAACCAGCCTCTAGCCCCTGGAGACCTGGCTCTTCTACGTAATGGAGATGAGCATCCGAGTACCGGGCCTCAGTTTGGGCCGCCAATGGACTCTCCTGGGGAGCTTTAAAAAATACTGATGCCTGGGTCCTGCCGCTACCGATTTTTCTTTAATGGAGCATAGAGATTTTTAAAAGTTCCCTAGGGGTGGGAGGTGGGGAGGGGGATTCCTAACCTGCGGCCAAGGCTGAGCGCCCCTAGCTTTGTGGATACCATGCCTACCATCCGACCACCCCCAGGATTAAGAAAATGGCCGGAGAAGCCCAGGCCAGCAGCCCAAGCTCAAAGTCCAAGGTCGGTAACTGGGGCTGGCCCAGAGCCAAAATGGGAACCAGGCACTACTCATGATAGCAGGATGCCAATAACAGCGGCGTGTCAATGACAGGACTACACTCTGAAGGTGATGTAGGGGCCATACAGGTGCTCCACACGTGGCTCACAGCAATGCTAGGAGGTAGGGATGACCGTAAATTTCTCCAGTTTGAAACTGAGGACACTGAGGCACAGACAGCTTAAGTGCAGGGTCACCCCGTTAGGCTGGGTTGGGCGGTTGACCCCTGGCTTCTCTACGCCACCTTCCCAACCCAAGGCCACCTCCAGCTTTGCAGCGCCTGGGCCCCCGCAGAAGTCTCGTGCCCCTGACAGCCCTCCGGTGCCTGATTGGCTGGGGATCTGCTCTACATGGGAGAGGTGGGGCGGGCAATGAAGGTGGGGAAGGGGAATCCTGTCCCCCACCACAATGGGTCTCATGGTCCAGGAGGGGAATAAGACCAGAGTCCCCAGGCTCTTAGAGCAGGCAGAGCGAGCCAGGACCTTGCATGGTTGGGGGAACGTGGACACAGACGACTTGAAGGGGTTGGGGCTCCTCCTGAGCCCCCCCCCAGCTGATGGAGGGATCCTAACCCTTGGGCGCCAGGCATCCAAGAACCTTGCGACCCTCAGGGTCAGAGGTCAGAGGCTGGCTCCCTGGGCTCTCTTTCTGCCCCCACAAAGCCTCTAGGCAGAGACAGAACAGCAGTCTCGACTCACCAGGTTTGGGGCGGGGGTGGGGGCAGGGAGCCGACTGAGCCAGCCTGGCACTGCTCGGCGCCCCTCCCCCACCGCCATTTCCTCCCCTTACCCTGGGCTTCGGCACCAGAGCCCAGCGCTCTGACTGTTCCTGGGGAATGGAAACTCTGAGAGGGACCGTGTCTGTCTGCATTTGCCCAGCAGCCAACAAGGGCCTGGCACGGGGCTTCTTCAGAAACGCTCGCCAGGCTGAATTGTTCTCAGCGCGGCCCGGTGACTCAGCCCATCCGGAGACGTGCCCGCGGACCCGGGGCCTTCATTCCGCACAGCCTGGAGCGGCAGTGGTTCCGGGGCCCAGCCGCGCGGGACAGTCCGCGGGGGCCGCCGTGGGGCCCGGGGCGCCCCAGACCCGCCAAATCGAGGGCGGAGGTCCAGGCAGCCGCGTGGCTTACGCAGTCCCTTCCGGTGTCACCTGCGGGTCTTTGTGAGACGAGACGGGAGTGTTGGCTTACAACCCAGCTTCCAGGCATAGGCCCCAAACCAGATGAATGGTTGACCCATCCCTGAGGGATTCCTGTTTTCTTATTTTCTTATGATTTTATTTGCACAGTAAGGTGTAGGGACTTCTGAAGGACACCAGGGTGAGGAAGAAGCAGGCCCGGCTCCCAGGGCTACCTGGCACGTGAAGAGCTGGGGGGCGGTGAGGAGGGGCCTCTGCCTAGGGTGGGGGCAGGAGGTGGGGGCTGGGGGAGCTTCTTGCAGGAGGTGGAGCCACATTCCTCTCATTCCTTTTTTTTTTTTTTTAAGATTTTATTTATTTATTTGACAGAGTGAGAGAGATCACCAGTAGGCAGAGAGGCAGGCAGAGAGAGGGGGAAGCAGGCTCCCCACTGAGCAGAGAGCCCGATGTGGGGCTCGATCCCAGGATCCTGAGATCATGACCTGAGCCGAAGGCAGAGGCTTTAACGCTGAGCCACCCAGGCACCCCATTCCTCTCATTCCTTAAGAATGAATTTCTGGAGCACCTGAGGGGCTCAGCTGCTTGATTGTACTCAGATCTTGATCTCTGGGCTGTGAGTTCAAGACCCCTGTTGGGTCCCATGATGGGTGTGGAGCCCACTTTAAAAAAAAAAAAGAATGAATTTCCTTTTTTTTTTTTTTAAGATTTTATTTATTTGTAAGAGCGAGCACATGAGAGAGAGCTAGAGAGATCAAGGAGGAGAAGGAGAAGCAGACACCCTGCTGAGCAGGGAGCCCTGGGTGTGGGGCTCGATTCCAGGATCCTGGGATCATGACCTGAGCCAAAGGCAGACGCTTAACTGACTGAGCCACTCAGGCACCCCAAGAATGAACTTCTAAGGGTAGAATTTCAAGAGTGGTAAGCAGAGAGGCGAGAGGAATTTTTCCTTACTTATTTACTCCTCCATCCATCCATCATTTACTTCCTCTAATGTGCTCCTGGGCCTAATCAGCTCACCCTATGGCAGCCTCCAAGGTCAGCTTCTCTAATCTCCCAGCCCGGGCTGAAAGGACCTATGCAAGAACTCGCACCAACCCCCAGGGGAGCTGGATGTGGGACAGAGATCGTCCCAGGAGAGCTCTGGGAGCTCCTGCTCCTGGTCCACAGATCAGACCCAGCTGTTCCTGGGCCTGGGAGCTCCAGGCCCGGGAATCAAAGAGACTAGGACCTAAATGGCCCCCAGGGCTGGCTGAGAGATCGCTGGGAGGCTGCCCCGGGGGCAGCAGCCACGGGACCGGCCCAGGAATGGACGCTGGCTTCTGCTCCAGAAGCGGCTCTGGGCAGACGTGCGTTCTCTCAGGTGCATTCGCCGAGGCCCCTTCCTCACAGCCTTGTGTGCAGGGCAAGGCCCGCTCACGCATTCAGTCAACACTCGCTGCGGCTGTGGGCCAGGCACTGTGCTTGGCTCCACAAGTCCGCCGCGAATGACTCCAAGGCCCTGCTCTGGTGGGGGGGTAGGGACACGAAGGGGAACGGACACCAGAGCAGAGACACCCCAGTACAGAACCTTCTCAGGTCAGGGGTAGCAGGAAGAAAGATGAAGCGAGAGAAGGGGAGAGAGAGTGCTGGGGTGGAAAGGTGAGCTCTTTCTGCTCCTGGGCAGGGGAGGCCTCTGAAGACACTGAGCATAGGCCTGAGGGGAAGGAGTGGAGCCAGCCAATTTGAAGGGAGAAACCGCGGGTTTGGAGGCTCTGCTTCCAGAAGGAACTTGAGGCGTGACCAGGAGGTCAGCACAGGGGCCGCGTTGGGGAGGAGAGTGTGGCGGCAAATGGGGGTGCAGGGGTAGTCAGGGCTGCATCTCTGCGGCCCACGGAGCCCTGCTCTTTCTGTGGGTCGTGACTGGAGGCCACAGGTTGGCTTGGGAGGCGGGAGGAGCGAGGGATTTGAGAGCTGCTGACTACTGGGGAGGTTGAGACCGGAGGATTCCATCCTGGGACAGAGGGCGGTGTGAGGAAAGAGGAGGCAGGGCTGGTTCCTAGGTTTGCCTCCTGAGTTCCCAAATCGACTGTGCCGGTGAGGGGAACTTTTTTAAAGAATTCTGCTCTGCTCGGGAAGCGTGACTCTTGAGGTTCCCGTTGACTGCCCCATGGAGATAGTGGCCTGCGGCTGGAGGAGGGAGGCTGGGAGGCGGCGACGCTGGATCTGGGGTGGGGTCGGGCGGGGACTGTGGGTGGAGCTGACAGCTCTGGGAGAGGTGGGACCCCTGGAGGATCGCAGGAGGGAGGAGCAGGGAGGTGAGCCCCGAGCTCCAGGCCTCTGCCACGGAGGTCCGCCAGCGGAGGCCGAACCAGCCGGGGAGACCGCACGAGAGGAGCCAGACGGGAAAGATGGAGCCAAGCGGGCCAGGCAGGCTGACCAAGTGAGGACACGCCAACAGGAAAGGGGCAGGCTGACCTGTGCCCGAAGCTGCTCACAGGCGAGAATGCTTAGATCGGCTCGCTGGAGGCCATGGGTGACCTGGACGAGAGAGCCTCGGCGGGGTGATGCGGGCTGAGGGCTCAGAAGAGTGAGCGCAGGCATGCGTGGGACAGCGGGACACCCCAGCAGGTGCAAGGGCAGACAAATGTCCCTGAGGGCACTCGCTACGCTGGAACGAGGGAACAGGGAAATAGAGCCAGAGATTAGCCAGTGGGACCTGCAGGGAGAAGAAGGAGGTGGTTCCCAATGGCCTTGCTGAGGGCTTTCAGAGCTGCAGAAGTAGACAACCGGCTGTTAGCTGGCTTGTCATCCCGGAGACTGGAAGGAAACAGGTAAGGAAGGATAAATATGCAGATGACTCTGAAGTGGGTGGAGGGCCAATGCCAAGGCTAAACGCCTCAGCCACTTAAGATGCTACCTTAAGTGGCACCCCGAAATAACCAGCCAAAAGCAGAGCCGGGATGGAAGCTGGTGGAAGGAAGCCCCCAAAATAAAGGGGGGACTCTAGTTAGGGCCCTTTTGCCCCAGGCTGCATAGGCATTTCTGGGAGGACTAAGAGCTGGCGGGTCTGGGGCTGTGCACAGGATGGGACATCCACAAACAGCCAACCTCACAGCCCAGGATTTTTCTTACTACTAGATGAGGCATTGGCTTAAGAACCCATCAGCTCTGGCTGGGGGCCTGGTGACACAGGGGGCATAACAGACCTCTGGCAAGGAGAGGCCCTTCCGGCTGCCTCACCATTCCCAGAGGGCTTGCTCCACCCACACCAGTGAAATAATAAGGATAGACTTTCACCTCTAGAACACAGATGAAACAGTTAGAATGCCTTAAGCCAATGAAACAGTGATGCTCGCCGCTCAAAATATGGTCCCTGAACCAACAGCTTCGACATTAACCAGGATCTTCCTAAAAATATAGAAGCTCAGACCTACGAAATTGGTCTTAGTTTAATCAATTAATTCCCAGGTGATTTGTAAGCACATAAATGCTGGCTTATGCTACTGGGTCTCAAATTTGCTATACCCTGGAATCACCAGATTTTTTTTTTTTAAATTACTTATTTATTTATCAGAGAGAGAGAGAGAGAGAGAACACAAGTAGGCAGAGAGGCAGGCAGAGGCAGAGGGTGAAGCAGGCTCCCTGCTGAGCAAGGAGCCGGATGTGGGACTTGATCCTAGGACCCTGGGATATGACCTGAGCTGAAGGCAGCTGCTTAACCAACTGAGCCACCCAGGTGTCCCCGGAATCACCAGATTTTTTAGAACATTGATGCTTGCGTACCACCCTATCTTCTGCAGTCCTCCCAGAAATGCTGATTTTACTGGTAGGGGCTGTGGCTTGGGCATCAGTAATTGGCTTCTCAGGTAATTCTAATTTGCTAACTTAACTACAAACTCTGAAAACCACTAACTGAAACTGTAAAGAAATTTATTTTGGGAGTTAGATTCCAGGGTACCTCCAGGGTGGGTTCAGCAACCCCCCCTGATGTAACTGGGGACAAACCATTATTAGAGGGTTTTTTGATCCTTAGGCTGGTCACCTCATGGTTGCAAGATGGCTGCCATAGCTCCTGGAATCATTCACCCACATGATAGGGGTCAAAGGTCGGGAATGAGGTACAGGGCCAATGTGATGAGTTTGGTTTTTGGCTTCTCTCCTTTTGTCAAGTGGGGAAAAACGTTCTTAGATCCTTGTAGCAGATGTCCCCTTGGTTCTCATTGGGCAAAGACGGGTCACTCTTAGCTGCTGGGGAAATTGGGAAACTGAATTTTGTTTTTTGGGGTTTTTTTTTTAAGATTTTACTTATTTATTTGATAGACAGTGAGAGGGAACACAAGCAGGGGGAATGGGAGAGGAAGAAGCAGGATTCCCGCAGGGCAGGGAGCCTGATGTGGTGTTCAGTCCCAGGACCCTGAGATCATAACCTGAGCTGAAGGCAGGCACTTAACGACAAAGCCACCCAGGCACCCCAGTTTTGGGGTTTTTCACTGTCCGTAGAAGGAAGCAGAAAATGGAGAAGAGGGTTGGAAAGGCTCCCAGGTCTGCCAGAAAAGGCACATCTGAACTACAAAGGCACAGGTGGCAAGCTTAATGCTTAACGTGTGAAATAACCAGGTCATTAGTTAACTCCCCCCACCCCTAAGCAAGAAGCCACTCCCTGACTCCCTCAAATGGGAATGTTCTCAGAAGCTTTGGAGACACTGCCTCCTTGGCCCAGTTTATGTTTTGGTGGAAACTCTTAATATTTCCATTGTCTGACTTGAGACTGTTGAAATTATTCATCTTAATTAAGTGTTGCCTAGGTGTTATTTTGACAGAGACTCTCACCCATTGAATTTTCTTTACCTCTTCTTTGTTTTAGAAGCCAAGAAGGATTAAAAAAAAAAAAAAGAAGAAGAAGCCAAGAAGGAAAACGTGTTAGTGGGAGGGCAACTTTCCTGCCTGCAGTATCTGCATCTGAAAGATTGCTGGAAGAAATGATGGTCAGGTTGCCCCAGGCTGGCCCGCCTTCCCACTCAGCCGGTCTTTTAGAGTCTTGAAAGCCAGCAGGAACTCTTTCTTTGCAGAAGTAGCTGCCAGGGTTCCAAGGTAAATGGAATAACATCCCTTACCTAAGTAGACCAGGTGCTGGTTTCACGAGTGGACATTTATCCTCTGGACTAAAATGTGCAGTCCTAATATGCACTGGGAGGTTTTGTGAGGAGAGGGAGCAAGTCTGGACAGGTGACCATGGGCAGCCTCTCAGAGGTGGTGGCATTTGAGCTGAGACTTGAATGGACATCCCGCCTTAACCCAATCTGGGGAAACAGCGTTCCAGAGGAAACAACAAGGGAAAAGACTCATGTGGGAATGAATTTGGCCATTTCTAGGAAAGATGGAAGCCGGGGAGATCTGTTCCGGGGATAAATTCCCACAATGGGGTGACAGGACCAAAGGTTATAGATAAATATTTTTAAGATTTTACTTATTGGGGCACCTGGGTGGCTCAGTGGGTTAAAGCCTCTGCCTTCTGCTCAGGTCATGATCTCAGGGTCCTGAGATCGAGCCCCACATCGGGCTCTCTGCTCGGCGGGGAGCCTGCTTCCCCCTCTCTCTGCCTGCTTCTCTGGCTACTTGTGATCGCTCTCTCTCTCTGTGTCAAATAAATAAATAAAATCTTTTTTAAAAATTTTATTTATT
>CM053609.1:94212848-94268472 GCA_028646535.1 Procyon lotor | reverse complement strand
CCCCAAATTTAAAAAATTTTAACTGAAGCATAGTTTACAGATAACCTTTTATTAGCTTCAGGTAACCCACCTAGCGACTTGACAGTTCCTTCCGTTACTGTGTACTCACCACGGTAAGTGGAGCTACCATCTGTCACCACACAAAGTTACGATATTATTGACTATTCCCTACGCTGGACTTTTCCATCCCTGTGATTTATTTATTTTATAACTGAAAGTGTGTACCTCTTCTTCCTCCCCTCCCCCTGTTTTGCTCATCCTCCACCCCAGGATACTGAAACTTGAGAGGAGGAGCCTGTTGACAAAAAGGTTAAAAATAACTTAAAAAAAACCCAAACCGGGGCGCCTGGGTGGCTCAGTGGGTTAAAGCTTCTGCCTTCTGCTCAGGTCATGATCTCAGAGTCCTGGGATTGAGCCCCACATCGGGCTCTCTGCCTAGCTGAGAGCCTGCTTCCCCCTCTCTCTCTGCCTGTCTCTCTGCCTACTTGTGATCTCTCTCCTTTCTGTTGAATAAATAAATAAAATCTTTAAAAAAAAAAAAAAACCCAAACCGCCACATTCCTTTAATTGTTGAGTGCTAATGAGAATGCAGCAGAGGGGAACTTAACGCATTACAGTGTGTTCCCACCAAGTGAAGGTTAAATGGTGCCCTGATGGAGAAAGTAGCAGGGGAACTGAGTCATCGCCCAGCGCTTGGCATCCACCTGCTCTATCACAGTTAGCGCCGCAGGCTCGCAGTTTCCTTTCAGCAAGTAGCAACAGTCACATTCAAGTTAATGTGGCTACTTTGAGTCTTACTGGCTTTATACTTTCTGGTGGACAGGGATTTGTAAGCTTGTTTTGATTTTACTTGTAAACCTAAAACCTTAAGAAGTTCTGCGGAGTTTTATGTTCGTAAACATTTGTGAAACATTCAAACAAAAATTAAGTAACTTTGTGAGAATTTGTATCCTTTATAGAGGAACGTGCTTATGTTCAAGATTGAGACTCCGGGTTTCAGAAGACTCCGCCCTTCTTGTATGGGTGGCAGAGAAAAGGAGCCTGAGAAGGATGTTCTTAGGACAGGGCCCGGTCTTAAGGACCACAAAGCCCTCTTACTGTGTGGGTGACTGAACCAACTCAGGGAGCGCAGATTCCGGGAACCCAAGGATCATTCTCTGATGTTATCCTGCCAGCCGGATAAGGACACCTGTCCTACAGAAGATATTTTTTCTTCTCTTTTTAAATTTTTTTTATTATTTTATCTATTATTAAAGGCATTTATTTATTTATTTATTTATTTATTTATTTATTTATTTATTTCAGAGAGAGATCACAAGTAGGCAGAGAGGCAGGCAGAGAGAGGGGGGGAAGCAGGCTCCCCGCCGAGCACAGAGCCTGATGGACAGAGCCTGATGGGGGGCTTGATTCCAGGCCCCTGAGATCATGACCTGAGCAGAAGGCAGAGGCTTTAACCCACTGGGTTTGAGCCACCCAGGTGCCCCTCTTTTTTATTTTTTTAAAGATTTTATTTATTTATTTGACAGAAACAGCGAGAGAGGGAACACAAGCAGGGGGAGTGGGAGAGGGAGGGGGAAGCAGGCTCCCCACTGAGCAGGGAGCCAGATGCGGTGCGGGGCTCGATCCCAGGACCCCTGGACCATGACCTGAGCCGAAGGCAGACACTTAACCATTGAGCCACCCAGGTGCCCCAATATTTTTTCTTTTAAATAGTTTTATTTATTTAAGTAATCTCTACACCGGACATGGGGTTCGAGCTCATGATCCCAGGATCAAGAGGTCCTCTGACTGAGCCAGCCACGTGCCCTCCCCCGACTCCCCACCAAGATATTCTGTCACTTCTAGGAACTGCCCTGGGCAGGCCTCCAGGGTTGAGCTTCTGAAGACCAGTGGGACCCAGCTGCTAAGAGGGGGGAAGCTGAGGTTACTCGGGTTTCCCTGCAGCAACTCACTCCCCCCCCCACCGCCCTCCCCAGAACCAGCTGCAGCTCCTAAAATGGGGCAGGGGAGTGTCTCCTCAGCAGGAGTTTCCCAGCCCTCCATCTGGGGGTTTTACACCGGAATTTGCTGGGAAGTAGACCTAGCTGGGGGAGAACCCGTGGCCCTCCCGGGAGGAGTCAGGTTGGGCAGCCACGGGGCGTGACTATCTCCACACACCGGGGTAGGGATATACAGAAAGATGAAAACGAGGGCACCAGAGAGGCCTGATGTCCCATCCCCTGACACCCAAGGCCGGAGAACTGGGCGGAACAGGAGAACTAAAAAAACTTCTGCCTGCTCCCAGTCCGTCCTTCACTAGAGACCCTGCAAGAGGGAAACTGTGTTCTCTCCTCCCCTGAGCAGCCTGTGGTGGGAGGAGCAGGCACTTGAAAGGCAAACAACCTTTCAGAGGTGGTGAAGGCAGGGGCCTGGTGAGGGCGGGGAGCTGAGGGCTGCACCACATGAGCAAGAAGGCCCCGTTGGTGTCTCCAGCACTGGCCTCTTGGGTGGTCAGAAGACCTAGGAAGTGCTTACATGGACTATGTCAAAGGACTGACCTTCCAGGGCCTCCCACAGCTTGAGGGAAACTGAGGCACAGAGCTAGGATGTGCCTAATGCTATTTTTCATTCAGCAAAGATTGAACTGGACCACCTATGGTGTTCTAGGCCTTGTGTTAGGCTGTGTGGGAGAGAGAAGAGGGATGAGACCAGATGGGGACAGTAGGAAAGAAAATGTGGACAAAGGAACACAAGAAAGCAGAGAAAGTTATCTCAGTCATAAATGGCGTCTATGGGAGTTCAGGAGAAATGGTGTTCGCGAAATAGATTGCTGGTGGGATTGGCAACAGAACTGGGGTCTCTGACCAACTGAGCTAGAAACCCAAGAAACCATGGTGATCCCCCGCCCCCCCCTTAGCCTTCTACAGATACTACTGTGCCCTTAGCTCTCTTAGGAAGAGCCGAGAAGGAGCCTTTTATTACCATTAGGCGGGTAAGCTTAGAGATTCAGGACACGATGAAGGAAACACCCAGATCTTTGGGCTGGGAGGTCCATGATGGTAGTTTTAGTTTCCAGAATCTTGCAAATCCTACTTTTTCTGTGTTTCTCCATAGGGACTCTCATGGCCAGTGACACAGAGTAGGGAAAGAAAAAGGACGCTTCTGAGCGTGCAAGTGGTCTGCCGCCTGCCAGGCACAGGGCTGGCCCTCTGCATTCTTTTTTTTTTTTTTTTAAAGATTTTATTTATTTGACAGAGAGAAACACAGCGAGAGAGGGAACACAAGCAGAGGGAATGGTAGCAGAAGAAGCAGGCTTCCTGCAGAGCAGAGAGCCCGATGCGGGGCTCGATCCCAGGTCCCTGGGATCTGACCTGGGCCGAAGGCAGACGCTTAACGACTGAGCCACCCAGGCGCCCCTGGCCCTCTGCATTCTTGATGTCACCTCATGGGGTAGTCCAATTTGTTTCTGTTCCCTTGGCTGTGCCTGTCGCTAAGTTCCTGCTAGGTGATAAACGCTAGGGGAGAAAGCCCACTGTTTGGGCCCAGCTGGACCAGAAGGTTTGGGAGAAGGCTCTTCTGTGTATCTCCCCAGTATGCTGCCCAGCACAGAGTGGGCACCCACTAAGTACTCCCAGAACTCACAGACAGGAGGATTCCTCCTTCGATCTTTTTTTTTTTTTTTGGTTAAAGATTTTATTTATTTGACACAGAGAGAGAGATCACAAGTAGGCAGAGAGTTAGGGGGAAGCAGGCTCCCCACTGAGCAGAGAGCCCGATGTGGGGCTCGAGCCCAGGACCCTGAGATCATGACCTGAGCCGAAGGCAGAGGCTTTAACCCACTGAGCCACCCAGGCGCCCCTCCTCCTTCGTTCTAAGGAAACTGGGTCATCTACTCCAGAGCGAGGTTCTTTCATAGCAAATCACCTATGACCTTCTGGGTGACTCATTACGGACTGGATCAGGGCAGAGATGGCTGCCCGCGGTGCTGGTGGTGGGTGAGGCTAGTCTCAGAGCCTGCCGCTGGTGAGTCAGGAGATCACCCTTCCCTGAGCAGCTCCCAGAGAGGCCTGACTGAGGCCTGAAGGGGCATCAATGTTATCTTGCCCGTCCTGACTTGAGCAAACTTCCTGGGCCTCCCTTCCTGCCCCCTGGCCTGTAGAACGGCGAGGACTCTGCCCACGACTTCAGTTCCTTTGTGGCTGCATCCAGAGAAATGCAGAGGATGAATGGAAAAGGGGCAACAGAGGCCGAGCCTCTGGAGAGAAGACAGGACTGCTCCCCAGATGAATCCTCCCATTTTCTTTCATGATCTTACCTCACTCCATTTTGGCTGTGCCCACAGAACCCCAGGGATTTTGGTTTGTTTTTAAAGAGCTGTTTTTGGGGCACCTGAGTGGCTCAGTGGGTTAAAGCCTCTGCCTTCGGCTCAGGTCATGAATTCAGGGTCCTGGGATGGAGCCCCGCATCTGGCTCTCTGCTCAGCGGGGAGCCTGCTTCCCTCTCTCTCTGCCTGCCTCTCTGCTTACTTGTGATCTCTCTCCTCTCTGTCAAATAAATAAATAGAAATCTTAAAAAAAAAATAAAGAGCTGTTTTCTCTTCAACTTTTAATTGAAAAGTCATATGAAGTGGAATGCCCAGGCAAAGCCTTCCATGAGGGCTCAGACAGCCTCCCCAAACCATAGTTCCCGCTATACTTATTAAGCACCTACTGTCTGTTTGAAGACAGACACGACCACTCTGGCATTTTTACCCAGCGTGGTGCTGGGCATAGAGCAATTGCTTGCTAAATAGTGAATGAATTAAATTTGGGGAAACTGATATCATACGCCTGCCATGGTCCCTTATCTCAAGTCCCAACACAGGGCTTGAACTCACAACCCTGAGATCAAGACCTGAGGTAAGATCAGGAGTCAGATGCTTAACTGACTGAGCCCCCCAGGGACCCCTCAAGCAGCTGATATATCGAGAATCAGTTGCTATTAAAATGAATGGAGGTGGGAATGGAAGTTTTTGTGTGTGTGTGTGTGTGTGTTTTTTTTAAGATTTTATTTATTTATTTGACAGAGAGAGATCACAAGCAGGCAGAGAAGCCGGGGGCGGGGGGGGGGGGGGGGCGCGGAGAAGCAGGCTCCCCGCTGAGCAGAGAGCCCGATACTGATACAGGGCTCAATCCCAGAACCCTGAGATCATGACGAGCTGAAGGCAGAAGCTTTAACACACTGAGCCACCCAGGTGCCCCAAGATTTTATTTTATTTAATTAATTTATTTATTTTAAAGATTTTATTTATTTGACAGAGAAACACAGCGAGAGGGGGAACACAAGCAGAGGGAATGGTAGCAGGAGAAGCAGGCTTCCTGCCGAGCAGGGAGCCTGATTCGGGGCTCGATCCCAGGACCCTGGGATCATGACCTGGGCCGAAGGCAGACACTTAATGACTGAGCCACCCAGGCGCCCCCCAATATTTTATTTTTAAAAGGAATCTCTATGCCTAGTGTGGGGCTCGAACTCTCAATCCCTAGATCAAGAGTCACATGTTCCGCCAACTGAGACAGTCAGGTGCCCCTGAGTGTTATACCCCAATTGAAAAAAAAGAATGCATATTATAAACATGCGTAAATCTTAGTATCCCTAAAAAATTAACACATTTAGTAATTCTGTTCTCTATAGAAGGTGCAGTTGTAGGGGACTAGTATCACCAGTGTGAAGGCCACTAGTGAGTCCTGGATAGAAAGACTGGTCAATCCCTCCCCTTAGGTCCATCCCTCAGGCCTCCTCCCTATTGAGAAGACTAAGATCATCAATTATTGCTTCAACGCACTCCCTTACCCTCTTCCCATTCGCTCATGGACACCCAAGCCCATCCTCGGAAGCCCTCCCGCCTCTCAGAGCACCAGGGCCTTCTCTCTTTTTTCTTGTTTTAAGATTTTATTTAAAAAAAAAAAAAAAAAAGATTTTATTTTTAAATAATCTGTCTACCCAACATGAGCTTGAACTCACAACCCTGAGATCAAGAGTCTCATGCTGCACTGACTAAGCTGGCCAGGCCCACCCCTCTGCTCTTACTGGCCCACTCTTTAGCCTGTGTTCTTGAATCCACATGGTCCTGACTCCTCAAGAGCTATTCTGTCTCTCACTTTTTTCCTGCTTGCATTTTCAATTCTTTCCTCTCAACTGAATCCTTCCTCTCTGACCACAAACAGCTTAAGTTTCTCTTATTAAAAAAAAAAAAAAATCCTCTTTTGGACCCCACCAGGAATGCCATATATATATATATATATTTTTTTTTTTTTTTCCCTTCTATTCCTTCTATATTCACTGTTGTCCTTCATTCACTGTCTAATGTCTCTTAAATTCACAGCTTTGGCCACACTACTAAAATTCCACAGGCAAAGGGCACTAGTGAATTTTTGATGATCACATGCAAAGAATACTGTCAGGCCTTATTTTCCTGATACCTCCGATGCTGCCAACTCCCTTCACTTTGAAACTTCATACCTTTGACTTTCACGACATCATGCGGTCCAGGCTCTCTGTGTTCCTGCTGACTCCCTCCTCTCCGTCTCCTTCAGGGGATCTTGTTCTTTACACTCCCCTCTACATGCCCTCTCCCAGTCCCACCCTTGGTCCCCTACCCAGCCCCAGTTAGGCATCCTTGATGGGTGGTCTTGTGGTTGTCAGTACCATCTGTAGACCGTTGACTCCCAGATCTGTTTCCCCTGAGTACAGGGCCATGCGGTCAACTGTTAGGACAACCAAGTCTCAAGGTTCTCAGAGTACTTCAAGTTCAATGTGCTCAAACTCAATCCAGGATTCCACTCCCAGATCTGAAACTCTTTATCTCAGTTGGTTGTACTCTGCCCCCGTTTGCCGGATCATCCCAATTAGAAACCGGTAGTGAAGGCAGGGGTTCTTGACTCTACTACCGTTGATACCTTGGGCTGGATCATTCTTTGTTGTGGGGAGACTGCCCTCTCCCATTGGTAGATGTTCAGTGGCATCCCTGGCCTCTATCCACTGTATGCCAATAGTGACCCGCCAGTTCTGACAACTAAGAAATGTCTCTAGACATTGCCAAATATTCCCTGGCAGGGAGGGTGTCAAACTATCCCAGGGCTGAGAAACACTGGGTCCAAAGAATGGGTTAAGGAGTCACATATCTGCGTGTGACCTTGCGTGAGTTAGCCAACTCCCCGAGCCTTAGCTGGTTTTCTCTGTAAGGTGGTGATAGTTCTCTTCTCCTAGGTAGGGCTTATGTAGATCATAGATGAAGCATATGGTCTGTCTCCGATGGGGCATTGGGCGAGAGGAGCAAAAACTCCTCTCTTTCCTCACACTGAAACTCTGATGCCTCTCAGTTTTATACTCTGAGTGTTTCTTGCTGACCCACTCTTCTCTGCAATTGACTGAATGTTCCTGTCCCACTGATGTTCGTATGTTGCAAAGCCTAACCCCCAGTGTGATAATGTTAGAGAGTGAGTAGGGCATAAAGGCAGAGCCTCTTCTGCCACGTGAGGACACAGAGTATGCCTTCCAGCTACCAGGCCACGGGCTCTCACCATACCGAATCTAACCTTGGACCTCCCTGCCTCCGGAACCATGAGAAATAAGAGTTCTTGTTGAAGCCACCCGAACTACAGCATTCTGTGACAGTGGCCCAAATGGACCGAGACACCGTTCCTACCTGGGCGATTGCAGCTGCTCTGCACCTGGTTCTCAGCTTCTGTCCAGCTTGACCCCTTGGATCTGCACTTCCCACGGCGCACTGGGCCTTTGTGGGCTGGCTGCTGCCCACCTCCGTGGCCCCACCTCGTGCCCCTCCTGGCCTTGAATTTCTAGTCTAGCTGAAATGTTAGGCATTCCTTTTATACCCGTTTCCTGCCCCCATGTACTTAGACTGATCCTTCTGCCTGGAACAGCCTCCCACACTCTGCATCTGGCTGACTGCTTGTTTTGAAGGCTCACTTGAATTTCACCTACTCCAAAAAGTTACACCTGGAGCCTCTTTGCCCCCCGGCTGGGATCAGGGGTTGGAGCCTGCCCGGGCCAAGCTGCTGTCTCCTTGCGCTATATTTTTGTTTCTGTATCTTGTCTCTGCTGGGCTGCATCAGGAAGGAATTGTGTCTTTTCATCTCTGTATACATAACATCTAGCACATTCCCTGACACGCAGATGGGGCTCAGCAAGTATTTATTGAGTGAGTGAATGGTTACAGCACCATATATACCCTCTATGTTAGGTTTAGAGCCATAGTTTAGAAATGGGTATAAAATAGCCCATAAATCTACTCTCTCTCTGGCTCTGAGGCAAGGCTTCCTCTGCCAGGGCTGCGGCCAGCAGGGCGCTGACCGGTAACACTTGCATAAATGTGAGATTGACTAATGTCGCAGGGAACCACACCAGATATCTGCTTACAACAGCATCGGCCAGCGGTTCTGAGAGTCAGAGGCATTTCACCTTTTTCATCTGTGGCCTTTCTAAGTATCCTAATCCACAGCCCTTCCTGGCAACGCAACTCTCCTTTGCTGGCCTCTGGGTTGACAAGCTGGAGTTTCTGCAGTTGGCTCAGCCAATCCTTGGGGCACAAATATAGAAGCTCTACTGTGTGCGTGACCTGCTGGGGGGACTGTTCTTCAGTCCTGGATCCCCCAGAGGAGCCCACCAGGGGTTCAGGCCTGCCTCTTCTCAGTATCCCTCAGGGTTGGGGCGGTGCATTAGACTCTCTTTACTAGGCCTGGGGAAGGAAGCCCAGGCACCAAGAAGTTAGAGGTGTTTGGTCAATCCTGCCCTCCTTCTTCCTCTATTAACAATAAGGCTTTGTTTGTCAGGCCTGAGGTTACAAGCTCGGCCTTGGAGTCCTGAAAACCTGCTAAATCCCTTTTCCAACTCGACCCTTTAAGCCTCAGTTTGCCCATCCGTCAGGTGTGTGTGTGTTGGGGGTGGCGCTCGGAGTAGGTAGACCACTCAGGGCCGTCCCTCCCAGTTTTCAGGGTGCTGCTGGGGTGTGTAAGAGGTAGATCCTGCTTGTCCGCCTGCGGGGACCAGCAGGGGATCCGGGGAAGCCGGGCGACATAGGCGCCACCGGGAAGCCCTTAGGCAGAGCGGCCCCCAGAGCCGGAGTTCGTGCCAGAAAGGACCCTGTGACGAGGCGGGAAAGCTCTGTGGTCCCCGATCGCCGTTCGCGGGCCAGACCCCGGGCTCTCTGAGGGCTTGGGTCGGCTGGGTCGCGACGGGCGGGGCCGGGCGAGGGCGGGAGGGACGGAGTCAGGAAATTCCCAGGAAATTCCTTTCCATTCCGGCATTCCCTGCCCCCTTTCCTTGGGTGCTGACTTCTCCGGACCCTAGGAAGAAGAAATGAAGTGCTTTCCGGGTTTGCTCGCGTCCCTTCTCCAGCCCCTGGCCACCTGGGGCTTGGCGCGCGTGGGGGGCAAAGTCAGGCCAGCGCGCCCGAGTTCGCCGCCTTCCCGCGGGCGGGGAGCGTGTCCAGTCCCCGGCCGCGACTGGGGCCCTGGGGCGCGCTGCCGCTCGGTCCCAGAGCTCGAGGAGGCGTCCCCGGCTTCGGTCCCGTTCAGCTTAAGCTGGTGTCACATGAGCGGCGGGGGAGTGGGAACCCGGGTAGTGGGCGGGGGCGTGCGCGCAGGGAGGGGGCCGCCCAGTCCACCTATATGCGCCGCGGCCCGGCTGACGGATGCCAGGAATTCCCAATGAAAGGCGATGGGGGGAAGTTTGGGCAACTCGGCCTGGCCAATGAAGAACCTCGGGAGGGCTCTGCCCCTTCCCCCCGCCCCCGCCCGCCTCGGCTCCCGCAGCGCTAGTGTGTCCGCCTCGCTCACTGTGCGTGGAGATTAGGTCCCAGGCAGGCAGCCCGCGAGCTCCAGCCGCCGCCACCGCCGCTTCCTCCGGCAGCAGCTATCGCGAGCAGCGCCGCGGCGGAACCGGGCGCAGGGGAGCGAGCCCGGCCCCGCCAGCCCAGCCCAGCCCAGCCCAGCCCAGCCCGGCCCGACTCCCTCCCCACGCCGGGGCAGGGGCAGGAGCAGGAGCAGCAGCAGCAGCCGCCGCCGGGAGAGAAGGTGGAGGAAGAAATCCAGCTCGTAGCACGCGCGCACCATCATGGACCATTATGATTCCCAGCAAACCAACGACTACATGCAGCCCGAAGAGGACTGGGATCGGGACCTGCTCCTGGACCCGGCCTGGGAGAAGCAGCAGAGAAAGGTCAGCAGCCTCCCCAGCCCGCCGCAGCCCCCCTGCCCGACCAGCTCCGCCCGCCGCGCTCGCGGCTCCCGGCTCCGAACGGGCTCCAGGCTCGCACGAGCGGGGGCGGGGGATGCGCGGCCGCTGCGAGGTGGGGTGTTGGGTTACAGGCGCGGGCGGAAGGGGGAGAGCCCCTTTCCCAGAGCCCGCGAACGCCAAGCCCGAGCGCGGGGAGGTGGGGCCGCCGGCGGGCAGGTCGCCTTGGGGTCCGCGATTCAGGCCACCCGGCTGCAGCGGCACAGTCCCCGCGTGGGCAGGGGGTGGGAGGAGGTGCTTGGGAGGCTGGGGCTGAGCCGCTGGCGCGGTGGCTGCTTGCTCCGGATCGATTTTCCCTTCCCTTCCCCGCCCCCTGGCCGCCTCTCCATATGGCGTGCGGTGGCAGCGCGCTTCCTGGGCCGCCCTGGGCTGGGTACCTGCGGGGGGCGAGGAGCGCGGGACTCTGCATCTTCCAAGTCCAGCCCGCAGGCCGAGGGGAGAGCAGGCGCCCCGGGGATCGGCAGCCACCTTCGGGTCTGCCTGGAGGTGTGGACCTGCTGGAGTGGTGCCGAAGCGGAGAAAACCAAGGGGCAGAAGCCGGTTCCCCAGCCGACCCTGTGGGGGCGGGGTCAGGACAGCAAACCGTTTTATTGCTTAACTCAGCTGCGGGCGGAGATGGGTTTGCGTCTGCGTCCTGCCCCTCCGATAGCGCTTATTCCTGGGAGAAGGCGAATTTGGGCAACTTGATCTGAGTTGACGGGCTCCAGGACAAGGGGTTGTTTACTCGGCTATTTGGGGTCGGTCACTGGGGAATCCCTGTTTAGCCACCATCCTCAGGCGTCCCAGATGAGGTGTTCCGGGTGCGCACGCCGCCACCGGGACTGGCTCGGAGCTGGCGATGGGACCCGGGCACAGTGGCCGGTGGCAGGAAGAGGTCCGAAACCACTCTTGTGGGGTGGGCGGGGAGGGCGCCCCAACCCTGCTTCCTGCCTGTGCTATGAGCTCTTGCCCCAGGCGGCCACGTACCCTGAACACCCTCCTCCCCACCCCCTCCGCCCCGTCCGCTTCCATCCGGTCCCTCCTCATTTCATCCCCCACCCCCAGCCCCGCCGCCCTGCTGATCTGGGAATGAGGGGGGGACAGGATGGCGCGTCCCTTTGGATAGTGTGGTTAGGGCTGGGCTTGAGGGAGAACGCTCATGTCCAAAAATGGTAACATTCATTCCCTTTTTTAAACTTAAAAGGGGGGGAGTTTAGGGAGCCGACTGAAGTTTTTTTTTTTCAGCCAAAGGCATCCTGTATTAGCTCACTCAGGAATCCTAAGCCCTGAATCGGGGCCCTTTTACTCACTTCATCAGACAAGCAGAGGTAATTTAAAACACACACAGAAAGGGCTTCCTCAAAGCCCAGGGACCTGAGACCCAGGCCGGGGATTTTGCTGGGCCCAGCCCTATAGGGCAACTGCAGAAGGCCTTCAGCTTGGAGCTGACTTACCTGCACTGTGACAGTTGCTTAAACATCCCTTCCTCTCTTCTGTGGGGGGGGGGGGGGGTCTGGGGGAGAGGCTGTGACAGTTCCCCACTCACCAGGCTTATTTCCTGGCACAGTTGGGCTGTTGGTGGAGCTGTGAATGGAGTGGGTAATTTGGAGATTCTCAGGAGGGCAAGGGGGAGGGGAGTGCTTTTTTAAATTTCAGGGTGAGACCCTCTTGAGATTAGATTTTAAGTTGGATAGGAGGGTGTGGGATTAGGACGGTGGATGTCTGGGGATCTTCCATGGAGAGTAGAGGGGACAGCCCTGTTTATGGAGCACCTACTATATGCCTAGTTGGGGCATGAGTGACAGGCCTGTGGGATGAAGTTCCTGGGTGGGCAGAAACTCTTGTCTCCCCAGCGTTGGTCCCTGGACCCGTGTATAGTATTGTGTGTTATCAAATGAATGAATGAATATATTAAATATAGTTGGGGAGAAAAATTATATTGCCTCTGTCTTTCTCTGTGTACACATATATAGACTCATAATATTCTGACCTGGGTGGCAGTGGGTGTGTCTCCGGCCTCTGTGTGGTCATCTGGGAAATCTGGAGACCTAGGGGGTAAACTCAGCTGCTGCAAGAGCTGGCATTGGTGGATGTCTGCCTGGCTCACCTGAGGTTGAGGAAGTGAGGAGCAGAGGGGGAAGTAACCAGTCCAGAGTCCTGACTGGTGCATGGGGGCAGGGGGCTGGAGTGCAGCCATCTTAGGGGCAGGAAGCTTCCCCTCACTTGTCCATGGGTGATGGACAGGAAGGCAGGAAAGTTGGGCTTGGCATCCAGAGCCTTCGAGGATCTCCGGACCCAGGGGAGCTAACATATTCTTTGGCCAGGTTGATGGAGGGGGTGGAGGCGTGGCACACACTCTGGGCCTGACTTTGAAAATCCAAGGTTTTTTTTTTCCCCTGCCATGAATTCTGTTACCTTGCATGGGCCTCGTTTTCTTGTCTGAAAATTCCACCTAGTTCTCAATGATGGGGATATAAGATATAAGGAGGACCCAGTGCAGAGGGATACAAAGGCCTCCGGGTGGGAGGTAGAAAGCCTGGTATTTGGCCGTGGTGCAGTCACAATGATTGGAGAGACTCCGGGCAGTTCCTTTAGTTTCTCTGAGCTTGTGTTAGCGTATTCGGCAAATACTTTGGGAGCACCTACCCTGGCAGGCCCAGTTCCAAGTGCTGGGGCTGGAGCCCCAAAGCTTGCCCCCAGACAGGTGCTTCCGATCTGTTTCCTCCTCTGTAAATGGGCCGCATTCCTGTCCCGCCCTGCCCCGCTGAGCCCTCAGGGCTCTGACAGGCCTCTGATGAAATGCTAGGGCAGGGAGTGCTTCCTTGGTGCCTGGGAAGGCCGAGGCCGAGGCCGAGGCAGGTTTGTGCATCGGTGGGCTGTGGCTTGGCCCCGCTTCAAAGAATGCTTCCGTGCAGAGATTAGGGGGCTGACCTCCCTGCCTCCAGACACAGAATGCTGCGGCTTAGGGAGTGGGCCGGCCTTCCCATCGTCCTGACCTTCGAGGCCGAGCTCTGAAGCCGCCTTTTTGACGGGGGCAGGTCTGAATGCCCCATCTTTGCTGGGTGACGATAGCCCCCGGTTTCGTCGCTCGCATGAATCTCGGGCACACCCTACTGTGAGCGGGACCCCAGGCCAGCTGGAGAGAGTGTAGACTCCGAGTAGCACCCTGGCTTTCCACTTGCGGGCTTGTGACCTTGGGTGAGTTACTTTAACCGCCCAGCCTCCAATTCCTTATGTTTAAAAAGGAGCTAATATCCCCACCTGCTGGGTTGATGAAGATTTGTAAAATGGCAGCTTCCAGCTATTAAATTTTATTCTCTCCTCTCTTGTCTCTTGAGTCCCGGAGGCTCGGGTTTAATGGGTATTCCCACAGGCACCAGCTCTGCTTTTTATTTTATTTTAATTTATTTTTACATGTAGGAGCTTTAAAGTCAATATTTATTGAGCTAATGGTGTTGAAATAGACATTCACCTGGCAGGTGGATGAAGGCCCAGGTCCCGAGTCTGCACCCACTTCGTGCAGGGTCTCAGGAAGATGGGCCCCCTTGTTTACACTCCCTGCCGGGCTGCCGGACCATTGTAGGAGCTGGCCAAGGCCACCGGTCAGGGAGGAGGCCTGCTATGGAGGGGCCTCCTGGAGGAACATGACATCTGTCTGCCTTGAAGGTTAGGGCTACAAAGACCAGAGTGATCCCCGGTGGAAGTAAAATGTGCAGGAGGAGAGAACTGACTCTTGGTTCAGTCCTCCTGCCCCTCACTATTCTGCACTCCTGCCTGCTTCCCCCGTGGCCATGGCTGTGGCCGCAGGACCCAGCCTCTTCTGTTGTCTGCTGAATGCCCCGCGCCCAGTACAGGGCAAGCTGTTGAGAAACACGGTATCACACAGGGCTCCCAACTCTGGGATGGGAGGTGCGTATAGGGATGGAATGCTTTACATTCCTGACAAACCACCCCATCCTGGGGCTATATCCTGGGTCCAGCCTCTGCAGATAGACGTGCTCTGGGAACCCTGGGTTCAAATCTTGGCCCCTCCACGGACTTCCTGTGTGATCTGCAGTGAGTCACCTACCCGCTCTGTGCTTGATGATGCCGACAGGGAGATGAAGGAATGAATCATTCCTGCCTGATAGAGTTGAGTGGAGGTTTAAACCAAGTAATGTGTACAGGGAATTCAGCATAGCACCTGACGGTGAGTGCCCAACAAGTACATCTTAACTCCTTTGAGGGGCCAGAGTTTCTGTGGCCTTTACCCCATGTTCTTGGACCTAAGGTGCAGTATGTAAGCCCATCTTAGAAGGAGCCGACTCCTAGTGGGCTAGAAGTATGCAGAGTTGTGTCCTCGCTGACCTTGGGCCTTGAAGTGGACTCTGACTCACTCTGTGTCACTTGACCTTTCTGATTGCTCGGTGCCTTCACTACAGAGTGGTGTATGATCCCCTGCCTACCCTTTACGTACCTCCTGGGTATCCAGGATGAGGAGATGAATGTAAAGTGCTCGAAAGCTCTGTCAGTTGGTTACAGTACAGGTAAAATGACCCCCAAGCATGAATTTCCTCTGGCGGATCCCGTCTGGAGTGTCTTGAGCCCCCCGCCCATGCCTCCCGGTAGCCTGCCAGCCCTGCTTTGCTCTAGGACTGCTTTCAGCCGCTTCCCCTCCCAAACCTGGCTCTTCCTGGTGCTGTGGGTGCTCTGAGGAAACGTGCCCCCCGGTTTGCCAAATGATCGATAAAGCCTATAAAAGAGCTAGACAGGGTCGTGGGACATTGGGGCTGTGGGGCTGCCTCCGGCTTCCCGGGGACAGATGCGAGAAGGCCCGGAGCTCCCTGAGAACCACGTTATCCAGATTTGAGGAGTGATGAGATCTTGAGGCGCTGTTGGTCACTGGAGTCGGGCTTGTAGGACTGACAGGCTTGCAGGCTCCTGCAAGGTCTGTGGTCACCAAAGGAGAAGGAGGGAAGTCATTTGCTGAAGCTGACTTCTTAAGGGGGCACTGCCAAGGTTGTGCTCACTGCAGTAGGGGTGCAGGGGGGGAGGCCTGGACCCCTGGGCCCTTCCTTGCAGGCCGTTCTAGGTGTGAGGAGGTCAAACCAAATGGGCATCCTGTAGTTTGTTGGTGGTGGTTTGGATTTGGGCCTCCCCTTGCCTTCTCCAGCTAGGTCTGGAGCCGGGCGCCTGGCCAGTGGCCTCAAACTGTAAGCCTGTCTTTTTTTTTTTTTTTTTAAGTTTTTTTTTTCTTTATTTGACAGAGAGAGAGATCACAGGTAGGCCGAGAGGCAGGCAGAGAGAGAGGGGGAGGCAGGCTCCCTGCTGAGCAGAGAGCCGGATGCGGGGCTCGATCCCAGGACCCTGAGATCATGACCTGAGCCGAAGGCAGAGGCTTTAACCCACTGAGCCACCCAGGCGCCCCATCAAACCGTAAGCCTGTCTTGAAGACTTGTCACATGAGGCCTGGTGCCTCTTTTGTGCTTCTAGAACAGCCCGAGCCTGAGACCTCAGATCTGCTGCTGTGTGTCTCTCGAGAAGGGCTGGTGTCTCTCTGCTCCACTACCTTCTAGTCCCTTCTTAGCGTAAGAACATCTACGAATTCCCCTGGTGGAGCCCATCAGTGAGCACTGGCTGGAGCCGCCCGGGTGTCCGGCGCCCGACCCCCTGCGGTCGTGCCCATCCTGGTTTAGGTGGAGAGGGAAGCAGAAAGATAGAACATCGCACTGGGCAGGGCCCCAGGTGGCCAGACCTGTGGTGTTGGCTGCTGTGTGCGGGTGGGAGCCAGGCCTGCTCCCTGCCCGCACTGGTGGGGAGGGGGGAGGGCTGGGGGCATCTAGCTGCTTCTTGAAGGATAGGCAGCGTTTGAAGATTCTGCTGGGAAGCCTCCTGCTCTCCTGGCAGTTGGGCTCTGCGTGTGTGTGTGTGTGTGTGTGTGTGTGTGTGTGTGTGTGTAAAGGAGGGCAGCTGGAGGGAGCCAGGAGAAGTGTGGAAGGGCAGACTAGAGGGCAGCCATGTCTAAGTTGCTTCAGGCCCGGCAACACCGGCTCCCATTGTTCTTGCTCCTTGTCCTTCGCCCAGAGCCGGCCTCTCACCTTTCTGAGAGGCCAGGTGTTTGTACAGCTCACCGGTGGGACTCTCAAGCCCCACACCTGTGCAGATGCCGTGGGGACCATTCCAGACAGTTCACCCGACCTGAGCTGCCCCAATGTGTAACCTGCGCAGGCTTTTCCTAGGACAGGGTGTGCAGCGAATGGGCTGTGGTCTTAGCGCACCTTCTCCTCCAGTCCTGCTTTTCTCCCCGCTGACTGTGCTTGGTGGGCTCATATCTCTGCAGGGGCCTGGGGACCTGGGCTCGCTTGCCGACGACACTGGAGAGGTTCTGGAGCCCACTGGCTGGTTTGGACAGGTTAATATGCGGCTCCCTGGAGAGGTCATGGCCAAGAGCCCATAGGCAGAGGAAAACCACTAGCCTGGTTCCTTAGTCCTGGCCACACTGGGTCAGCCCACTCAGACTCCTGATTCAGGCCCAGGGGTGTCTCACTGCCGAGGCTCCTGCTAAGCACTGGTTGCCCAGAACTGGTCCTGCTGGAGGCAAGGGGCCTTGGGAGTGGTGGGGGCAAGAGACCCAGTAAATCAGGGCTCACAGCCAGCCTGGAAGCCTAGCTTCCTTTTTTTTTCTTTTTTAATAGATTTTATTTTTAAGTGATCTCTATACCCAACATGGTGCTTGAACTCACAACCCCCGAGATCAAGAGTCACATGCTCCACTGACTGAGCCAGCCAGGCGTCCCCATCTTCCCCTTAACACATCAGGATTTCTCACTGGGTCCCAGGCTAGGCATCAAATCCAAGCTCCCAGAAGCCTTCCTTCTCAGTGGGTAGGGGGTAAATTTTTACAGAGAGGGCTGGTCAGGCATTCTCCTAGCCCCTGCTCCCATGTCCTGGCTGGGGCCTCGAGTCTGGTATAGTGATACATCAGCCCCAAAGCCACGTGGGCGACCGTCATGATCCCTTGTCACCTCCGTGTGCCCCATACAGCCCTCCCAGGCAGATAAGCAAAAACGATGGCAGTCCCCGCCAG
Source organism: Procyon lotor (assembly GCA_028646535.1). NCBI lineage: Eukaryota > Metazoa > Chordata > Mammalia > Carnivora > Procyonidae > Procyon > Procyon lotor. The sequence continues at coordinate 94,251,158 of CM053609.1, read as the reverse complement.
CCTGGGCACAGTCATCTTCCCAGACCAGAGCTGGGAACAGAACTGTACTTAACAAAACAAAACAAAAACAACTTTTTTCTCATGGTATTCATAGTAGCTCCCCCCTTCTGAGCACAGGCTAAGTTTCAGGCACTGCGTTTGGGGACCCTGTGTTGCATTAGCACATCTGAGCATCTGATCCCATGAGGTGGGCACTTTCTCCCCATTTTACAGATGAGAGAGCTAGCTGAGAGCAGAGGCATAATTTTACAAGGTCACACAGCCAGTTGGGAGGGGGGACTGGATCCCAGGCCAAGCAGTGCGGCTCCTCTGTTTGCCTCCTCACCACTTGGCTGCTTATTAAAGAGATGCTTGGGGCACCTGGGGGGCTCAGTGGGTTAAGCCTCTGCCTTCAGCTCAGGTCATGATCTCAGGGTCCTGGGATTGAGCCCCACATTCGGGCTCTCTGCTTCCCTCTCTCCCTCTGCCTGCCTCTCAGCCTACTTGTGATCTATTTCTCTCTGTAAATAAATAAATAAAATCTTAAAAAAAAAAAAAAAAGGAAATGCTTGTGTTATCTGGGAACATCTGACCAGAGACAGACATAGATGAAACAAAACCCAGGGATGAAAACATTCTGGAATTAGCTAGTGGTGATGGTGGCACAACCTTGTGAATACGTGAAAAACCGTATACTAAATATACTAAAACTTGCTCAAAATATGTATACACTAAATATATGTAAATATCGTCTAAATATACTATATAAGTGTTCTAAGACCCGCTCACATGGGTGACTTGTATGGTATAATTGTGTCTTAATTTAAAAAAACCTGAGAACATGCTAAGTAATACAGAGAAGAAAATGACAATTGCCTGTCCTCCCACGTCTGGAGCTCTGCAGCCTCTCAGGAGTTTCTGGGGCTCTCTGCCTCCTTGCTCCTCTTCCTCCTTTGTGTCTACGTGCTCTCTGTTGCTCACTGTTTACTCTAAGGTCAGGGATCCAGATTTTTGGTCACTGAGTGGGAGAGCCACAGAAGAGGAAAATAATCAAGAGGGGCATCTTTCATAAAAAGCTTGATGTGACCCTGTGCTTGGAAACTGCTTAAGAATAGATCACACATGAGCACAGGCAAGTAGAAGGCTGGGGGGGGTGGTTGACTCTCCTCATTCCCCCAAGGCCAAGTCTCATCACACCTGCTCCTCTAAACCCTGTCGGTTAGGAGTGCTTCCCACCTTCTGCCATCTCCGGGGTTAATGGGGTGGGGTGGGAGTGTCCACGAGGGGGGGCAGCTTTTCCTAGGGCCCGAGTCCTGGGAAGGGGAGTGGGGGCCAGGGTCCTCCTCCAGGAGGCAGCTGCACGCTCTCAGGGTTGCCTAGCAATAGTGGAAGAGGTGACTTAGCCCACTACAGAGGCGGGAAGAGACTCAAAAGCAACCGGGGATGGAAATCGGGAGTAGATGCAGAGAGGATGCTGTTACCCTGGAAACTGCCTGCTTGGTCCTTGGCTGTAGCCGGCTACTTTGGAGCTGGGGTCTGCTCTTTACTGAGAGGTTGTGGGGTCCTCCCCAGGGACACGGAGAAATGCCTCTTGCACATGGCTTGCTTGTTAGACATGTTCTCTCAGGGGCCCCTAAATTTAGCATCCACGACGGCCTTGGAAGGGATGCCCATGATCACTCCTCTGACAGATGAAAATCCCAAGCCGGGAGGTAGAAAGTAACATGCTCATCAGCTGCAGAGCGAGAAGGGCCTGGGAAGGAAGGTGCTAATGCCCCTGGTCCTTAAGGGGGGACCCTTTTGGTTTAAAGCATTCCCAAACCCTGAGATCTGGGAGGTGATGTAAACACTGTCTACCTCCTGGGGAGGGAGGAGAAAGTGAGAGAGGGAAGGCTGGAAAGGAACATTTTCTGCTTTATACCAGCCCACCAGTAGATTAAGAACGTCCTGGGGCGCCTGGATGGCTCAGTCGTTAATCGTCTGCCTTCGGCCCAGGTCAGATCCCAGGGGCCTGGGATCGAGCCCCGCATCGGGCTCTCTGCTCTGCAGGAAGCCTGCTTCTCCCGCTACCATTCCCTCTGCTTGTGTTCCCTCTCTCGCTGTGTTTCTCGCTGTCAAATAAATAAAATCTTTAAAAAAAAAAAAAGTTCCTTCTAAAAGAACGTCTTGGTTCCCCAAATGAGTAAAATGACTGATCGTCACACTATTTGAGGGTTGTTTGGTTGGGTTACCTCAGTCTGTTCTTCCTTCCTCCCTTTGAGGAAGGTACTGTTGTTTTCCTTGTTGCAGACAGGGAAACTGAGGCTCAGAGAGGTTCAGTATTTTGCCCAAGCTCAACCAGTGGAGTAAGCCAGGTTACGAATGCGCCCAGGCAGCTCGACCTAGGAACTCAACTCTTAACCAAAAGTACCGACAAACCTTCTGCTATTCTGTAGTTTATGTTTGGAGAGACAAGGCTTATATAAATGAAATCGTAAGGAACAACTAAAGATGGTTTATCATCAAGTACTCATTATAGGATTCATGGTTTGTTTTTTTTTTTTAAAGATTTATTTATTTTAGAGACAGAGTGAGACAACAGGAGTGGGAGGAGCAGAGAGAGAGGCAGAGAGAATCTCAAGCAGACTCCCTGATGAATGTGGAGCCAGACGCGGGGCTCGATCTCATGACCCTGACATCATGACCTGAGCTGAAACCGAGAGTCAGATGCTTAACTGACTTGAGCCACCACCCGGGTGCCTCAGGATTCGTGGGTTTTTTTTTTAAGTAAACTATCCCCAGTGAATCCTCGAATTCATGACCCAAGATCATGAGTTGCCTGCTCTACTGACTGAACCAGCCAGCTGCCCCATGGTTCATGATTTTTAACAATTACGGGTTCACACATTGTTTCTTCTTCATTAATCATGATGAGCAAACTTGTGAGGTCTTCCTCCCTTTTTATAGACAGGGTAACTAAGGCTCGGAAAGGTTAAGTGACTTTACCAGGGTCTCTCTTTCAGCTTGAATGGGGGTGGAGTTGGTTTTGAATCCAGGGCTTTAACTGAAGGGTCTGAGAGGCTAAGTCAGGGGAGCAGGGCTGACCCGAAGTTACTTTCCTTGGTTGAAAGTGTAGGAGAGCATTGTATTTCTCCACGCTTCTGAGTAGGAGGAGTAACTGACATAAATAGACTCAGGTCCCCTGAGCCTGAAGGGTCCCCTGTGTCCCTGGTGGCCTCTGTAGAGCCGACCCCGGCTTTTGGGAACTGGCTTCCTGCTTTAGGACTCAACCCTGTCCAACCGGTGTTGTTCCTCAGCCTCACCTGGTGTCTTTCCCTTTGTTTGGTCACCGAGGGGGGAGGGGGGCTGGGGGGTAGGGTGTGGGGGGGAGAGAACAGGCTTTGAACCAGGCTCACTGTTTATTTTGATTTTAAATGGAACCCAAAGCTGGAGGTTCTTGTTTAAGCTGTGAGGCTGCTGGGAAAGTTGGGGGGCTTAGGCTGGAGTGAGTTCAGGCTTTTTAGTGCTGCGGGCCAGGCTGGGGACACCCCTGTGGGGAGGACAGTGCCCTTCCTGATCCTGTGTTTTGAACCTTTCGGCTCAGGGTGTAAATCGGAGGCTCAAAGTGGTTGGGGTAGGGGGGTGGGGAGGGAGCCAGACAAGCTGTCTCCTCCCTGCCTTGGTTTACCTATTGTGTGCTGGTTGGTTCCAGGGTCCGGGTCAGAGCGCAGACAGAGGCCAGGTCAGGGCCCGCACGGGAGCATTTTTATGGGCCCGAAGATTGATTTTTTAAAAGCCATCTGTAAAGCTGATTATAAACGGATGGGAACAGAATGGAGGGGTGCTCTATTTTCAAGTCCTCTGTAGGTGAAATGCCAGGAGGGGTGGGTCCATCGAGGTGGGTGGGCACGTTCGTGCAGGCCTCCGAATGGAACTTGGCTTTCTGTCTTGGGGGACAGGCTGCAAGCCCCGCGTGTGGGTGGGTGGGAACTTGCTACCGTCCGATTCTGTCTTCTCTTGTCCGATGCGGGACTCTCCACAGTGACAGCTTTGGGTTTAGGGAGGGAGAGAAGCGGGACTTCCAAGTCTTCTCGGTCCGGTCCCAACGCCAGGAAGCAGGATCCCTCACTGCCCCCCAGCGTGTGGTCTGCGGGAGGGGGCGGGTCCTGACCTCCGTGTCTGTCCCAGGCGTGCAGGCCGGGGACACGTGTGTGTCTCTCTGGCTCTCAGAAGCCCCTGTGTTGATTTTGGCCGCTGTCTTGACTTCGGCAAAGGAGCGGCTCCCTGGCAAACTCCGCAGACATCCTCCAGGTCATATATAATGGCACTTTCCAGTGGAGTTCCCGATATTTCGGAAAGGCCTTTCTTTCCAGGAACCCGAAGTACTTTTCCAGACTTGGCTCTGGGAGCCGGGAGGTGGAGGAGGCGGCTCACGAATCCTGCTTTCCCGGAGCAGGGGAAGCGGGGCCAGACCCCTGGTTTCCTGCCCTTTATCCTGGATCCTGGCTGGGACTGTTCGGAGGTATCTTTGCAGGCATGAAACCCCGAGGCCTCCTTTTAATTTCCATGTTTCCCCTAACCTGAGTCTCTGTGAAAGCCGCTGTTTTTAAGTTAAACAGAACTTAAAATAGAGGTTCATTGTACGTAACCAGAAAAAAAAAAAATCAAGGAATGCTGCACTGGGGTCTCAGTCCAGTGGGCCTGTGTGGGCTGCTGGCATAAGCAGGCAGGCCGCAGTGGGGCACAGGGGTGCCAGGCTTGGGACCCGCCCCTGACTCCCCTTCCGTGGGAGCTGCTGGTTCAGGAGGCCCAGGCCCAGGCCCAGGGAATGTGTCTGGGAATGTGGAGCTGAGCTTCCGCCTCTCCCCCCTCCCCCACCTCCCCTCCTGTGCCCCAGCCCAATAGGATGCTGCAGGCCCGCTCCGTCAAGGGTTTTCCAGCTATTAATTCATTTAGTCTTTTTTTTTTTTTTTTTTAAGATTTTATTTATTTATTTGAGAGGGAAGGAGCACAAGCAGGGGGAGTGGCAGAGGGAGAAGGTGAAGCAGACTTCCCGCTGAGCAGGGAGCCCAATGGGGGGCTCCTGGGATCGGGACCTGAGCCCGAGGCAGACACTTAACCGACTGAGCCACCCGGGCCCCCATCATTTAGTGTTTACAGCACCCTTATGAGATGACTTCGCTGGAGGTAAAGAAATTTAAAAGCCTGGCAAAGGCTCGGGCAGTTCCAGCTGGTATTTCTATGTTTTTCTAGGCCAGTGTGCAGAGACCAGGTGTGTTCAGGTAGAGGTGAGGTGCTGGGTGCCCGTCCCCTGTGCTGTTCCCATCCTCCCTGGAAGTCCCGCTGTCTGGTGTTGGGTGCTTGCTGTCCTCAGCGTGCGTGGGATTCTGCAGTCCCTGCCTGCTTCGTCGTTGTCTGTATTTTAAACGGTGGCACAGCCAGTGGAGCACCGCACGGGCACGCTGTCCTCTCTGCTCACCCCTTCCCTGTGCCCTGGAGCCATCGAGGTTGGCCTGGCCCCCCCGCCCCTACCCTGATTCACGGAGGAGACCACGGCTGAGGCCTGGAGGGGCTGAGGGACCTGAGGGACTTGGCTGGGTCGCCCAGGGCCTTACAGGTGGAGGAGACCGGGGGCTGGGTTTCCTGCCTCTACGGGTTGCTTTCTGAGTTACACCTGCTGCTCCGGCCCCCCCCCTCCGCCCCCTCCCTCCAGGGGTTCAAAGCCTCCCTGGTATTTGGGCACAGAGGGCAGCAGCAGCCAGCCTCAGTTCCTTCTTTTCTCTCCTCCCATGTGTGTTTTGGCACCTGACTCCCATTTCCTGGGGGCCACCTGCACCCTTGCTCGACGCCCTCCTTTCCCCGGGGCCCCGAGAGTCAGCTTCTTAAGGACTCACCGCCTTGCCAGTTTTTCCCCTCCCAGACTAGCAGTTGCGCTTTTATTGCTTCTTGATGAAGCAAATATGTAATGACAGAAAGCTACTGCGGATTTGGGAATGCTTCTAAATGAGTTTGCATTTTATGTCTCTCGCTGGCGTCTTGCAACATGGGGAAGTTAGCCCTTCTGTGCACGTAGACTTTGGGAAAAGGCCGAGGTGGGGAGCCACAGCTGAGCCCTTCTTGGCCGAACCCCAGGAGCAGCCGGTGGGATTCCAGTTATGTCTCCCTGCCCCCGGCCTGGTTTCCTGGCTCTGGCCTTTTCTTCCTTCTCTGCTGGCTCTCGGCCACTCAGTGCTTGCCTTGCCCACTTAGCGCCTGGATAGAGGATGGGCGGGAGGGGGGTGCGGGGGGAGCTGGAAAGGACAGGCATGCCGGCAGCCCTCATCACCCTTGCTTTGGGCATAGTTGTGAAACTCTTGGCTCTGAGGACATGTGGAGGGTTCTCGGGATGTCACTGATCTATGAAGGACTCCGGCTCCTTAGAAGATTGGACATGGGTCTCAGGGGGGAGTCTCAGGAGCTCCCCTAGTAGGGGGTTTGTTGTCTAGGCCTCCTGGAGGCTATGCCACTTCATCCCAGAGCCTGGAAGCCTCTCTGACGTGACCGGGCATCAGAATCACCCAGAAGGCTTGTTAAAATACAGACGCTGGATGCCATCACCAGGGTTTGTGTCGGTCTGGGGTGGGGCCTGTGAATTTGCATTTTTAACAAGTGAGCAGGCACCTCAAAGTTACTAGCAAAGGAGCTAGACACAGGCAGGGATGAAGAATGGGGGCTACTTTTGGAGTCTGCTGTAGAGGTCTTTTTTTTTTTTTTTTAAAGATTTTATTTATTTATTTGACAGAGGGAGAGATCACAAGTAGGCAGAGAGGCAGGCAGAGAGAGAGGGGGAAGCAGGCTCCCGGCTGAGCAGAGAGCCCGATGTGGGGCTCGATCCCAGGACCCTGAGATCATGACCTGAGCCGAAGGCAGAGGCTTTAACCTTGAGCCACCCAGGTGCCCTGCTGTAGAGGTCTTGACGAAGATGGCGACTTTGCTGATATTTACTACCTAGTGCCTCCTCCCCCTCCTCCTAAAATAAGGGAAAGCTGCATTCTTTCTCAGTTTGGGTGGCCCAGGCCTGGGGAAGGAGCTGGGCTCCCGCACCCTGAGCAGGGTGACTCCTCAGGAGGCTTCTGCTGGCACAGTGCTCAGCAAATATTAGATGTGTTGAGTGGTGGCAGTGGGTGCCTTGGGAGGGGGCGTGGCAGGGTGGCGACAGTCCATGTCACCAAGGGCCGCAGCAGTGACGGGGCTGAATCTAGGCCCCGGAGCAGAGCCCAGGCTGGCTCCCAGCATCAGAAGTATGTGCCCTGGAGTCCGGAGAAGACCAGAGGCCAGGGAAGCATCAGTTGGAGATGGGGTCTGAGCCCGGGATGATCTCAGGCCCTGCTGTGCTGCTCTGCACCCCTTCTTGGCCTGTCTGATTGCAGGGAGGCCCCGAGCCTGTGCATCCCCTGCCCTGCCCCCCAGCTCCCTGTTAGGCAGTCCAGCTGTGTGTTTTCCTCTTGTGGCCAGAGGCCCACTTCGGATCCCTCTCCCAAGGTCCTGGCCATGCTGACACATCCCTCCGCTCCCTGCCCTTGTGACATTTGGCTAGGGCCCCTACTTCAGAAAATCTTAGGGAGTTTCTGGTGCTCTTGTGTGGGTTTGAGGGCCTCCAAAGAAGTAAAACCTCTTTCCAGCCCCAGCGCGGAGGGTTCTCTCTGAGGCGGTGGATGTCGGCAGCCTGCTGTCCTTGGCCACAGCAGCCTGGGGGCCGTGGAACCCGACAGAAGTTTCAGACTCTCCGGCTCACCAGTACGTGGGGTCCAGCAGGACCTTGGTCCACCTGCCTCCCTTTAGGAAAGGAGTAGGTGTGGAAAAACCATCCTCTTTGGACGGTCAGTTCAGAGAGCTTGGGAGCGCTGGAGAGGAACCTGTTCTGTGCTCTGGAAACAAGGACAACAGGCCCTGTGGCTGCTGCATGATGCTGGACAAGCCTCATAGAACCTGAGGGGGCTGGGTTAGAGTGCGGTGGGAGTGCCATGTAGTAAATGCCGTACCTGGATCATCACACGGAGGTGATCTGCACGGTGTGGGTCAGTGCCTGCATTCTGTGTTTCAGCCCTCTTTTTTTTTTTAATATTTTATTTTATTTATTTGACAGAGAGAGATCACAAGTAGACAGAGAGGCAGGCAGAGAGAGAGGGGGAAGCAGGCTCCCCGCCAAGCAGAGAGCCCGATGCAGGGCTCGATCCCAGGACCCTGAGATCATGACCTGAGCCAAAGGCAGAGGCTTTAACCCACTGAGTCACCCAGGTGCCCCCGTGTTTCAGCCCTCTTGATGGGTGCTGCTGGGGAGAGCCAAGCACTTCTAGAGGTGATCCTGAGGTTGATTTCTGGGCTTCCCAGCCTGGCCCTGAACCTAACTATTCTGCCAACACTCGGGGAGACTCTTATCTTTAGAAGTCTTGTGTCCTCAGCTTTTAGGAATTTGTTCCCACCCTCTAGGCAGGGCGTGGGTGGGGCCAGGTGAATGAGTTTCCCTTACGGATCCAGATCCCGTTGTGCTCTGTGTTTTGGGCCCTGTGTGCACTCTTATTCTGGAAATGCCTGCTTAGGGTGTGGCCTTGTGGGAAGCCTGGTGCCCCTGGAGGGTAGAGAACCTTATTTGGGATTGGCGAAGGGTTCCTTAGCTCAGCCTTCTAGACTGGGTGCTCCAGGTGTGGTCTGGGGGTGGGAGAGCATCTCTGCCCTCTGCAAGGTGGACTGTTTATAGTCTGTCTTTTGTGTAGGCTTAGCTGCGTCACGGGACTGGTGCGAGGTAGGAGAAACTCCAGCCTGCACCAGGGAGCAAGGATTTCAGCCTGGAATCTGCCCACGGGACGGGCATCAATAGGCAGCCTTGTCTTTCACTTTGTTTACTTCCAGAACCCAGCTGTAGCCCTTATTTCCTTTGCAGCGGTGGGAAGAAATCAAACCGTAGAATACCAGAGGGGACTATAGTGTCACCTCCCTCCCTCAGATGAAGAGACTGAGGTCCATAGTGGTGATCTGACTTGTCCAAGGATGCTCTGCCCTGGGTTCATTCCTCATGGGGCTGGTTTTGGTTAAGGACTGTTTATTCAAGCCCATATATACCATCTTCTGAGGTCATGCTTGTGGGTGGGCTCCAGGCGGGCAGGCAGTGTGAGCTGCTGTGCTCTGAAGGCAGAGGGATGGAGCTGCCGGGGTTCTGGCTAGTGTATGGGTGGTCAAGTTCAGGTGGATTTCACACATGTGCTCTGCCAGGTTGGAGGTGGTGAAGGACAGGTGGGTCCTTTGTATGGCTGTCCTTATACTCAGGTGTTCCTGGGACTGCCTCTTGAGGTTGCAGTTGAGGGAGGGAGGGAGAAATGAGCCAGAGGGTCAAGGCTGGCGGCGCGAGTGGGACTAGCGGTCACGGTCCTGATATTTACAGCTAACACGCCTGCACACCCAGCCCTGTGCTGTCCGTGATGTGCTTTCAACCATAAATCCGCAGAACCACACTGTGCAACAAAGGTCCTCTTCCATTTTCATCTCCACTTTACACAAGAACTTGAGCTTTAGTGAGATTCGAGAATTTGCCCCAACCCACACAGCTCTTGAGTGCTGTTCTAGCCTTAGAACCCAGGACTGCCTGGCCACAGCCCACAGTCCTCACCACTGCCCTGACTGGGGACTGAGAGCCTTTCACTGGGGACAGAACTGGGTCTCCATCCTCCTGGGCCCCAAATACCTCTCTGCTGACACACACGTTCCTGTACTTTCTGCAGAATCTGGGGCTGCTTGTGGCAGCTGCGTGAAGCTTGGCGAGCTACACCTGCCCCTCACCTACAACATGGGGGGGGCGTAGTTATAGGATGGGGGGCAGGCTCTGTCGTAAGTGTTGCTGGACGGTCCAGGGCCCAGCACTGTGTCAAGCAGTGGACACGGGGCCAGCTCAGGGCTAGATGTGGGCTTCTCTTGGCCTCTTCCCTTCTTCCCCATGTCTTTTCTCTTTCCCTTTGCCCCGGGTGACACCCGAGGCACTGGCCATCCCCAATGCTGGTCTTGGGAATGAGGTTGTAAAGGGGCTTGCCTCTGGGGAGAGGCGGAGCTCACTGCCTTCCTGGGAGCACAGGGGAGCTGGCCGTGCCTCTCCTGGCTGCCCCAGAGTGTGGCACCTTCTTGGCCATGCCCGGGTTGGACTGGCCCTGAGTGTGGAGGTGCTCCGGGCCCTCCTCACCCCTGACCCAGTCATGGTGGTCGTAGGCCCTGTGCTTCATATCACGCTCTTACTTCATCCCACAGCAAGGTACGAGGCATCAGCTCTATTTACGGGCGAGGGGATCAGAACCCTGAGAAGTCAGATAACACTCTGGGGCTCGCCTGCTGGAGACTGAGATGCGCACCTGAGATTCAGCAGCTCTGTGGAGGCTGAAGTGCCCATACCCCCTAAGGCCCAGAGGGAGCAGAAATTGTGGCAGCTGGCTACCAAAGACGAAAGTCTAAACCCTGAACAACAAGGAAACAGTGCTCAGCCGGGCTATAGCATCCCGCGTCTGGGCAGGCTGGCGGGGGGTGGGGTGGGGGGGGTGGGGGGTGGGGAGGCGCTGGCCTGCTGGAAAGTTTTCACAGACTCACGGGCCCCCTTTTCCCGTTCGGGTGCGGCTGGGCATGACTTGGGGAAGCTCGGGCAGGCCAGCGTGATGGTGCAAGGACAGCCAGAGCTGGTCTCAGCCTGTCTCTTGAATCTAGCCTTGCCTCTGGGACTTTGTTCTTTGCATTTCAAGCTACATCGTCACCTAGTCCTGTTCACAGGCCGCAGGGGCCTGGTGAGTAAGACTAATGCAGGAGTCATTGGAAGTCACTCTTCTAATGCTGAGTGCCAGGTGCTGGCCTTAACTTTTTACCTCTAAGCATGGGGACGAGCACTTTCCACGCACTGACCCATAAAATCCTCACAACAACCCTTCGAGGTGGGCACCGGTATCCCCATTTTATACATGGGAAAAGCAAGGCCTGGAGAGGTTTAGTAATTCACCCTAAGTCCTGCAGCTAGAAGTGGCAGAACTAGGATTTGAATCTAAGGACTTCCAGTCCATAGGACCATGATTCCCTTGAAGTCAGGGACCTCCGTGTGGCCTTTTTTTCAATCTCCAAAGCTGGCCTAGCACCTGACACTCAGAGGGCTTTAGGAAAAGTTGTAATGCTAGAATGAAGGGCGTTTGGATCCTGCCCTTTGAGGGGAAGCTGTCTTTGGCAGTTACCCTGGCCTGGCTGCCCGTGGGCGTGGGAGATCGGCAGCAGTCCTGCGGCCCACCCTTGGTGTCCCGCAGCCATGTACTAAATGGGGGGAGGGGGGCTGCCCCATTTAGTAAGGAGGCAGGGCTGGGGAAACAAGCCCAGGAGACACGTGTCAGCACCCAAAAGCCCCTCATTAGCTCTTCTGCCCTTGGGAGAAATCAGCATTGTCTTCCTGTCACACGTGCCATCATGGGTTGAATTTTCCGGGAGGAATAAGATAGCAAATAATTTAGAATTTAATCCAGCTTTCAAGTCATGGCCGGGGGAAAGGGGGTTGCTTCTTTCTTTTTTTTAAAGATTTTATTTATTTATTTGACACAGAGAGAGAGAGATCACAAGCAGGTAGAGAGGCAGGCAGAGAGAGAGGGGGAAGCAGGCTCTCTGCTGAGCAGAGAGCCCGATGCGGGGCTCGATCCCGGGACCCTGAGATCATGACCTGAGCCGAAGGCAGAGGCTTTAACCCACTGAGCCACCCAGGCGCCCCAGCGGGTTGTTTCTTATTTCTCTCTTTATCCACAACCCCTGGCGAGTGGTAGGCACTTAGGGAATGTTAGTTACATGAATAAATTAAAAAAACAAAAACCTTACTCTGGAAAATTCAAATGCAGGAGTAGAGAATAGTGTAATGAATCCCATTGTACCCATTGCCCAGCTCCAGCACTCAGCAGCGAAATTGCCCTGTCATATTCAGGCCTCTGGGCTAGTCTACCGTGTGATGGGTGTGCTTTCTGCGGTGTACAAAGGACAAACTGAGGTGAGGTGACCTTATAGCCCTCACGCAAACTCACCCCCGTGTCACCTCTGTTCCAGGCACAGACGGGGCAGCGCTCCGGGCTTGAACTACTTGGTAACCGGCCACATGGCACGACCCCAGCCCCAGGGTGGGAAGAAACTCTCCGAAGGATGAGGTCGGCCAGATATTTAAGGTCGTTAGACATACTCTGGGGCCAAAGGCCCTGCAGCCAATGATCGTCTATGCACTCAGTTCACATTTCCTGTGGGTCATTTTACTTTTTTAAATGACATTTTAAATCTGAGAAAGAGTATGGAGAATAGTACAGCAAAGACACATGTGCTCACCACCCAGATTTCTCAGATATTAAGCACTTGTTCCTTCCAGGTCAAGGTGCTTGAGAGGCTAGTGGGCGGCAGGCATAGAAACCAACCGACTTTTTCCTTGTCACGGTAAAAGATGTCAGTTTAGTGAAGGGAGCCCAAGGAAGGCCTCAACCCACCCTGGAGGGGACAGGTAAGAGTTACAAAGTGAGCTAAAAATCAAATCTGGGGTATGTCTGGGTGAGTCAGGCGGAGGGGTGGGGTGGTGGTGGTAAAGGGTGGGGAGGTGGGCCAGGCAAAGAGTGTGACCAAAGGCAGGAGCGATGAGTACCAAGCTCCGGGAAGGGCAGGGCAGGGGATGAGTGAGAAGGAGTGGGCTGAGAGCAGCCGGAGAGAAAGAGGCCCGGGGGTGGGCAGCAGTGTGCCGGTGAGTCAGCAGAGGGACGAGCGTGGCCGTCATCGGGGGCAGCCATGGGCAGCCGTGGGCTCCGGGCTTGTCCTGAGTCCTGCTCGGCGCTCCGCTGTCTGAACTGGACGCTGCATGTCGAGAGAGGTGGAGACCCACACGGTCGGGCGGGGAGGGTGGGAGCCGTGTCAGGAGTCGTGGAGGGATCCTGACTGTGTAGAGAAGGCTCCAGGCCAGGTGGCAAGGCCCGAGGGAGAGAAGTAGTACCAGTGGGAGTTGTGTGGGGGAGATGGAGTCTGGCTCAGAATTTCTAATCGTCAGACTTTCCAGAGAAGGAGTGAGCTGCGGGGTCCTGAGTTTCCTGGTCTTGAGTGTGTTTGGGCAGACTTGTTGACGCCCGTGGGGGTGGCGGGGGAGGCCCCCAAGGCCCCGGCTCGCTCTGCTCTCGGGATTGAGGCTGGGGATGGGGGGGTGGGTGACCCTGGCACGGGTGGAGGAGGTGCTGGCCGGTTGCCATGGGAACCATCTAGTTCTGAGGATGCCCTGGAAAGGGAATGATCTCACTCCACCTGCGAGGTGATGAGTCAGCCTCCTACTCGCTCTCCGGGGCGAGGCTTCTCTGTCCAATGTGGGCTGTCGTCATCGGAGGAGAGCGGACACGGTAGAGGCTCCGCTAGCCGTTCTGGCCGCTCCGGGGACCCTGACTCCGGTGGAGGCAGGAGGAAGTCTCTAGTCCAGTCGCCCAGACCTCAAGCCTCCGCAGGGCTGAACTGTCCTGTCCGCTGGCCCGGGCACCAACCGCAGTCGTGGTGGCCTTGGGCTCGCAGTCGCCTGGGCTGGACGGCCTTGGAGGATGTGATTGTAGAGGTGTGGGTGGGGTGTGTGTGGAAGGAGGCAAGCAGGCTCTTTGTGAATTTCCATCCATCAGGGCCGAGGGCAGTTTCTGGGGGTGGATGAGAGCTTCCTGGAGGGAGTGGCATTTGATCTGACTTGGGTAAGTCGAGGGGGCACTCGTGTGCCAGTCAGTCCTAGGTGTTTGGAGGTCGGGGGTCATCACAGCCGTGTGTCCAGGTATCTAGGCTCTTGGTCTTATGAGGGTGTGCTCAGCACGTGGCTGCTGGCGGATGGCGATGGCGAGGAGCTCCAGCAACTTTCAGGGCACCCGGCATCTTCTTCGGGACCCTGAGACATCCAGAGCACGCCCACTGGGCTCCGGTCCCTAAGGAGCCAGATGGCGGCTGGTAGCCTGTCCCCTCCTCCAGTATGGCAGCCAGGGAGGTGACATGGGAAGGCCAGGGAGCTTTGGCTTCTGCCTGCCTGCTCTCTTCACCCACATGGGCTTCGATTTCCATTCAAGAAGATAAACAACTTCGGGGGGGTGAAAAATGACCATCTAACCCTTTTCCGTAAACACAATTTACAGTTTCAGAAACCTATGTTTGTTTTTACCCCCATACATGCATTATTTTTGATAGTGGTAATCATAGTGTATATACAGTTTAGTTCTGCTTTTTTATTTCTCCACATGGGATTTTATCAAAGTTTTGGGTTTTTTTTTTGTTTTTTTTTGTTTTTTTTCATCTATAGCTGCACAGCCTTTGCGTTCCTTCCCTGGAGAAAGTGAGATCTAAGTATAGAGTCTGCTTCATGAGTACTTTTTTAAAAGATTTTATTTATTTATTTGATAGAGCGATTACAAGGAGGCAGAGAGGCAGGCAGAGAGAGAGGGGGAAGCAGGCTCCCTGCTGAGCAGAGAGCCCAATGGGGGGCTCGATCCCAGGACCCCGAGATCATGACCTGAGCTGAAGGCAGAGACTTTAACCCACTGAGCCACCCAGGCGCCCCCATGAATATTTTTTTATTTGTACTTTTTTTTTTTTGCCTTTCTCCAGAAAGTGTTTGAGGAGAGCACATTAGAAGACTCTTGTGTTAACAAAGTTTTAAAGTTGCAAGATCTGAGCCTTGTCAGGATGAGGAGGAGGCAGTTGAGAAAACAGTGTTATAAGAGGTTAGTTTTTGTAAGTTTGCCTTGACCCTAGTTCGGAGCTTCCTTGTAGCCAAACCAAAAGGGGAAATTGGAATTATCAGATGTTTGTTTCTAATAAAAGGAAGTGACACTTTTTGTAAGCACTGAATACTAGGAACTTCCATTTTAGGAGAGTGGTACACCGGCCGATGCTGTCAGTGGTGGTTTCATGGAACATAGAGACCTTTTTTGCATAGTGTTTCTTCTTCTTCTTTTTTTTTTTTTTAAGATTTTTATTTTTAAGTAATATCCACACTCAACATGGGACTTGAACTTACAACCCTGAGATTAAGAGTCACATGCTCCACTTGAGCCAGCCAGGCGCCCCTGCATAGTGGTGCTTAAGTCAGCCCCGGGGAGACATGATGTTAAGTCACAGTCAGATGAAGGCATTTCTGTGAGAAGCCAGATAATGAAATGTCATCCTCTGCTCCTAGAGGTTCAGCCTAGGTAAGGCCTTCCTCCTTGCAGATGCTTATTATGGGAGACCCTCACTTGAGGCTCTTTGTCTGGGGCTGGAGAGCCGTCTGTTTAGACTCCTGGGTGCTCTGTTTGTTAGAGGCTTTCTGAGACCTTTCCAGAGAAGAGAACTGTTTGCTTTAGGTAGGAGGCACGTGATGACCAAAGCTGCCCTTTTGCTAAGAAAACGAGAGAGTTTGGCCCATCTTCCTTTTCAGAAGGAAGCAGTGGAGGTCAAGGACGTCCTCTAGAAGCTCTTTTAGATTTGCTCCGTGTCTCGGCCAGGCGTTTCTGGCCCAAGGTCCTTGCCGCGGAGCAGGGATGAGGCCCTGCGGGGAGAAAATGGCTTGCCCGTCGGGGGCGTGCCTGGCGTGGCACCTTTACCAGCTGCTTCAGTCCTCACTGAGGTAACCGTTTTCTTCTCTTCCTTCTCCCAGTGTCAGACATTTCCATGCTTTCCAGTTTGGGGCTTTCCTAGCTAATGCCTCTGTAAATATTCCTTTCTTGTGGACACTTCCCTGCATTTTAGGTGAATATCTGGGATCAGAGTTAATTGGCTGAGGGAGATGACCATTTTACATGTTCATCAGTCACCTGTGTAAGATGGACTAACTTAATATGCCACCAGCAATACACAGCCTATTTTCTTTTTAACTAATTAAAAAGGAAAGTAATGCTTAGTGTGGAAAATACAGCCAAGTATAAGGAAGAGAAGAGATGACCTGGAATTTCTACCATGCTGAGAGTATGGAGATGTTGGTTTTGGGGCTGGAGCAAACCGGCTGCTGGGGTTGGAGCTGGGACCGTCCCCTCTGAATGGCCGTCCTAGGTGTCCCCTACCTGGCAGGGGGGCGCCCGATTTTCCTCTGACCCAGAATATCTTAGCCACTGGCCGGCCTGGATGTGGGCTTACATTTCTAATCTGAAGGCCTTGTTCACATTCGCCTCTTATGTTAGATGTGGAGAAGGTGATTCAGAAAACTGTCAGGACTTAAATATTTGGGAGGAAGACGTGAAATATTATCCCCCGATGACAACTTAGCAGATTCTTCAGGCATGCCCCCCCACCCCCCAGCATGCCAGGGTGGGACCTCAGGGACGGGGGCACAAGGCGGAGGAACATCCGGGGAGAAGTGGAATCCATGTCCAGGAAGGTTTTGCGCAGACCCGGCTGCTGACCACAGTCTCCAAGTTCCTGTCTCTCTGTGAGGCTTGTCAGAAGGACCAGGGCATTTGGCAGCATTGGAGGGAAGTGGGAGAAGTCCTAGAGGAGAACCTAACGCGGCCGGCTCTCACTTCTCCCCTGTTCACTTCCCCGGCCTGGGCGCTGCTCTCCTGTACCCCCGTCCGCAGGAGGAAGCCCGCTTCCTGTGCTGGCCGGGCCCCTGCTGAACTCTTGGCTGGGGTGCTGGGTCTGGGCTGAGGGTGGCCGCACCCCCAACCCGCGGTGTTAACTTCTGTCCCTGGGCAGCTCTGCTCCCACCTGCGCGGTTGCGTATCTGGCAGAATTCCCCAGATCCTGGGATGGGAAGAGGAAGTTGAACTGTTTGTGAAATGACTTGACCTGAAATGGGGAGTGAGGCCTCGATCCCTGGTAGCTCTAAGAGCCAACTCAAGATTTCTTAGGTGGCTTCAAATGCCCACGTGGGTGCTGCATCGGGAACACTCACACACCCGTGACACCCCTGGACGTTTGTGTTGTTTTCACGATGTAAGAGGTGAGGCACAGGGGCTTCCTTTTTTAATTTAATTTAATTTAATTTTAAGATTTTATTTATTTATTTGACAGAGATCACAAGTAGGCAGAGAGGCAGGCAGAGAGAGATTGGGGGAAGCAGGCTACCCGCTGAGCAGAGAGCCCGATGCGGGGCTTGATCCCAGGACCCTGGGATCATGACCTGAGCCAAAGGCAGAGGGTTTAACTCACTACAGATGCCCCTGGGGCTTCCTTTCTCCTGCAGCTCCGGCCCTCCCTGTTGGTCAGCTTTCCTGAGCTCTGGGTACGTGGAGTTGGGTGCACTTTGGTTGGGCACCGTACCTGGAGGTGCGTGGGTGTTTCTTGGGGGAGGAAGAGGGGGCTTCCATGATGGCGTCATAGGTGGGTGTCTTGAAGGTGCACCTAAGGGGTTGTGATGCCGAGTGTCCCTAATGCTGAGCATCCCATGGCCAGCCCATAGCCCCCAGTATCCCACGGCTGTGGATGACCAGTCCTTTGGAGCCGTGGGATTCGCCAGAGCGATTCTTGGCATTGGAACATTTCCTTGGGGGCACCGAAGAGGGAAGCCACTGGAATGTCCCAGCTGCTGTTCGGGTTGTCCGGGTAAAGAGCTTCCTGTCAGGGCCTCATGGCGCTCCAGCTTGTGGCCATGTGTGCGGGCCTGGATGGATTTCTTCTGTTTGGCCTGCTAGACACGCTACCCTCTCAGCCTCTTCCCACCCAGAAAACCGCAAGGAACTGTAAAGGCTGGTCCAATTAAGACTCCTGGTAATTGGGAAGGAGAGAGGGACTCCTGAGGAGCCAGCAGGCTTGTGCTTTGCTCTGTGAAGGAGAGGATCCTTTGCCCTGAGGAGTGAGGCAGGGGACAGTGAGGGGCCTCCTGCCTACACTTTATTGATTGAGCCCCCACTCCAGTGACCCCGACTTCCCTAGAGTCTCCTGGTTCCAGTGAGCATGTCCACTCTGTGCTACCCACGGGGAGAGTTTCACTCCGAGGCCATATTTACTAAAGGGGGGTCCACGGCCCACCTAGGGTTCCCGTACGAACTGTAGTCCCGAGCCTCGCCCAGACCTGCCGAACCAAATGCTCTGGGCTCAGAGCCCAGGAATCTGCACCGGGAGGATAACACTGGAGACCTCTGTGAGGGATTCCCTGGAGAATCTTGTGTCAGTCTGAATGGTAGGAGAATCCGCAGAATGTGAACCAAGTGTCTCTTCTGGACTCCGAACCTGCATCAGTTAGAAGGAAAGGAAGGAAAATCTGTTCTTGCTTTCCTGACTGCTCATTGTTTTGGGCCAGTTGGCTATCTGCAAGGCTGTTTTGTTTTGTTTGTTTGTTTATTTATTCATTTATTATTTTTTTAAAAGATTTTATTTATTTGACAGAGAGAAACACAGTGAGAGAGGGAACACAAGCAGAGGGAATGGTAGTGGGAGAAGCGGGCTTCCTGCCGAGCAGGGAGCCCGATGCGGGGCTCGATCCCAGGACTCTGGGATCATGACCTGAGCCGAAGGCAGACGCTTAACGACTGAGCCACCCAGGCGCCACTGTTTTATTTTATTTTTAAATTTAATTCTTCTTCTTCTTCTTTGTTTGTATTAAGTAGGCTCCACACCCAATGTGGGGCTTGAATTCACGACCCTGAGATTAAGAGGCGGCTTGCTCTCCTGACTGAGCCAGCCAGGCGCCCCTGCGAGGCTGCTTTAAAGCAAAACTTCAGGGGGCGCCTGGGTGGCTCAGTTGTTAAGCATCTGCCTTCAGCTCAGTCTGTGATCTTGGGGTCCTGGGATCGAGTCCCACATCGGGCTCCCTGCCCAGCAGGGAGCCTGCTTCTCCCTCTCCTGCTCCCTCTGCTTGTGCTCTCTCTCTCTCTATCAAATAAATATATAAAACCTTAAAAAAAAAATAAAAGGGATGCTGCATTGCTCATGGTGGAGGCTGTGCTTTTCTCCCCCTGGGCTTTCTGAGGGTCCCCCTCTGCCAGACAGGTGACCCTCCCCTGCTCCCCCAGCACAAACATCTGTGTCCTCCAGTGACCACCCAGCTCCGTTGTTTGGTTTCCTGTGGAGAGAGGCTTTTCAAGGTCCGCATCCTGCCTCGCCCTGCGCCCTGCCCTGTCCCACCTTAGTGACCTCTGACCCTCTAGTGTCCTCTGAGCCAGATGCTGACTGGGCTGTTGTCTGGGTTCTCTTTCAGGCAGACAGTGTGACTGCCGGGGTTTGGGTTGGCTATGGACTGTGGACGCCTCCTCGTTGTCACGCTCCTGGGTCTGTCCAGCCTGAGGGGCTGCCAGCAGCAGTGTGTTTTGTTGGCATAGACTCAGGCTGGCCCCTGGAGATGGGCCCAGGTGACGGGGAGCCTACAAGGCCTGTGAGACTCAGTTTACTGGGGCAGTTTGACATCCCTGGGCATCATTTTGGGGGCTCTCAGTCAAGGAGCCCTTGGCTGTTTGTCTGTCGGGAGTTCCTCAGGGGGATGTGGTACTGCGGGGGCAGGGGGGCAGGGATCTCAGATGTGGGGGAGATCGAGTTTGGTAGAGCAGGCCTGAGGGGAGCCCCAACCTGCCAGTGACATCAGAATGGATGAGGGTTACCAGGGTTGGTATGGAGAAGGTGGGCCTTGGAGCGAAGGTACAAGTCAAAGAACCCGTGGGGCCCTTAATTCTACAGGCCCAGAGATGATGAAACCTTCCAGGCAATACAGCTTAACTGAGAAACAGTTTCACCAAGAAGCATCTAATCTGGGCAAGGTTTTAGTTGAACAAGTGGGTGCCCAGCTTTCTGAGGGCGCTCGGGTTTGGTGCTGCTGGTGGGTCAGCGTCGTGGCTCACTGAGGTGGTGAAGGCTGTGCCCGTGATCTGTGGCACATACCCTTGGGCCTGGTTGTTCTGTGCCCCGAGCCTCCAGGATTTTGTCTGAAGAAAACTGTCCGGCTGACACAGAAATATTCCCAAGAATATTCTCTGTGCCATCTGGGAAAAAACCTTCCATGTCTAGTGACATTAGGGGAGGAATTTCACAAACCTCCTGCTATCTGATTGTGTCGAACATTCCTTCAGCCTTTAAAACGACATTTATAAAGATCATATGGGAATGAAATACTCAATGGTCTGTCGATTATTACAGAACAGTGTATGGTACGTGCCTTTAATCCGTTGCAGCCGTCAGAGCTGGTGTCAACAGAAAGATAAGCAAAAATGAAAATGTCTCTGTTGAGGTTGTAGAATGAAATACTTTTTTTTTTTTTTTAAGATTTTATTTATCTGAGAGAGAGAGAACACAGAGGGAGCGGCAGGCAGAGGGAGAGGGGGAAGCAGGCTCCAGGACCCTGGGATCATGACCTGAGCCGAAGGCAGTTGCTTACTGACTGAGCCACACGGGTACCCCGGATGAAATACTTTTGAAGAAAAAAACAGTATTTCGGTTTTATACCAAGTCAGGTAATTTCTACCTGAAGCACCATCCCTCTCCAAATATTTTTTTGCTGTCACCTGTCCTTTGCTTGAGTCGTGGCAGCTCCGTGAAATTTTACCACATGTTCTGAGCATGCTCAGTGTGTGCTGCGTACTGTCAGGTGCTGGGGAGTGCACAGAGGGCACAACATGGTCCCCAGAGCTGAAAGGCAGGGCATGTGTCTCCTGGCTGGGGAGATAGGATGTGCCTCCCTGGGCCGGCTGCTTAGTGCTAGGTGCTGAGGCAGGGCCCCCACACAGGTGGGGGGCCTGGGGACGTAGGGGGAGGACAGCTGGATGGTCTGGGCCTTCCACTGGGGTTGGAAGGACTGTAGGACCAGGAGAGCTTCCATCCAGTGGAGTCCGGTTCTCTTGAGGCGGGCTCCGTCTGGATCCTCGCAGCCTTGCACGCAAGCAGAGAGAAAGAAGACGCCTGTTGCTCATCCTTGGAGACTGTCAGCTCTAGTCCTGGAACTGGGCTCTTCTAGGAATCTCCAGAGTCCTCGAGGGACTCGGCTGGTGCTCCCTGGGGGCTGGCCGCCCTGCCTTTGCAAGCCCTCTCGGCGCCTCCCAGGGGCAAATCCCCAGGCTCAGGAACACCTCTGGAAGGCTGTCCTTTAGTCCCTTCTGGGCTGGTGGTAGGGGAGCAGCGTTTCTCCTCCAGTGACCTTTCCTCTTAAGTCTGTCCCTGGCCCGCATGGGCACCAGGCGCTCCTGGGGGGCCGCCCATCACACTTGCCATTTGGGACTTTGACATTTTGTTTAAGCAGGGATGTGATTGGGAATGTGTGAGGGTGAGAACCGGAGGCGCTGGCTCTTTAAGGCTCGGCCTTCAAGTGAGTTTGGCAGAGGAGATACTGAATGTTTAATTTTAGGGCCAGGAGGGGGTGGGGGAAAGTCCCTACCACATCTGGTTTGTGTTAAGCCCTTCCCTTCAGAAAAGGGCTGTGTTTATGGTTCAGATCCGGCAGACCTGGGGCAGGAGGGGCACCCCTTTCCCCTACTAGGCACTGTGGCACCGAGAACACACAAAGCTTCCTTCTGGTCCTGTGACCCCATCCCGAGCTGAACAGTTCCAACTTTGAGGACTCTGCGACATCCATTTTATCCCTGAGGTTCCAGCAGATGTTCGTTCGTCTTCAGACAGCTTCCAGCAGCTGGGATGGCGGGGCTGAGCTCTGTCCCCGGTGCCCCAGAGCTCCCCGGAGTTGGCCGGCTGTCAGCTCGGCCTGTCTGGAGTCCGCGGGTCCCAGGTGGTCAGGGGTCAGCGGTGCTGCATCCCAGAGACGTTCCAGGCTGTCAGAGCTGGAGGGTCCCGAAGAGACCAGCCCCGGGCCCCTTTGGACAGACCAGGAAACTGAGGCCTAAAATGCTGAAGAAGCTAGTCCAAGGTCACACAACAAATCAGCGGCAGACGCAGAATTCAAACCAGACTTTCCTGGCTCTCAATTGGTTTGGTGCTCTTTTCGGGGTCCCGTATGGCTTCCCCTTCTGCTTGCTATTTGTATTACTCTTGCAGGCCCTGCTTTCTCTGAGGGCTGGCTTGGGGACAGGGGTGGGGTGGAGACGTCCGGGAGGCTGTGAGTGCCTCGAGGCTGGGCTGCTCGCCAGTTTCCCAGCTCTGGCACGGCCCCGGCACAGGGCGAGAGCTTAGAAAACCATGAAGTGAATGAGTGGGGTATGGTCTGAGGGTGGGGTGCTGGTGCTCCTGTTAGAAGCGTTGCTTCCGGGGCCGGGGGTGCCGGGCATGGGTCCCTGTCGTGAGGCTCTCCTTGTTCCAAGGCCACGTCTTGTCTTCCCCAGCCCTTTCGCAGTTCTGGAATATCACCCATCTGGTATGGAAGCCCACGAGTTCAGAGCCGAAAGGACTGCTGGTAGCAAGCGTTCCAACCCTTTCAAGTGACAGATGAGGAACTTGAGGCAGGGCCACTCAGCTCGGTGATGGAAGCATCGGCACCTGAGCCCGAGTCTGCAGCCCCCCTGGTGTGTTCATGGTGGGAAGGGAGGGTAGAAGGAGGAAAGGCCCTTGTCCTCTGTGCCTCCTCCACGCTGTGTCTTCTGTGTCCCTCTTCCCTGCAGCTTCCTGTGTCCCTGAGGTAGAGGTGCGACGGGAGGGGCTTTCCCCAGAGCCTCCCGGTGCAGGGACTGGGCTAAGTCATTCCCTCATGGCTTCCTAGAAGGGGAAATGGGGCAGACTGGCTCATTTCCTCCCAGAGCTGGAGTCATCTTGGAGTCAGAACCCAGGGAGGGGCACCCCAGTTGTCCTTCGCCTCTGGCCCTGGGGACACGTCTCCGCTGCTGTTTTCATGAAGGGTGGGAGGCCCTGGGCATGATCGCTGGCCCCCACCCCAAGTCTGCCTTTCCTGCCTTCGGGGCGGGGGTGTGTTTCTCCGGCAGGCTAGCGAGGGTGGCGCGGGGACAGTCAGGCGATGGCATTGCCTCACTATGTGGAGTGATCAACTCCTGAACATGGGTCACAATTTGAAATGTTTTGGGTTAATAAGTCTTCAGTGTCTCTGTTTTATTAAGAGAGTATAACATGCTCATGGTAAAAAAAAAATTGCCCGCAGGTAATATGGTTATTTCTTTCTATGCCACACATAAAGTTTTTTTTTTTTTAAGATTTTATTTATTTATTTGACAGAGAGATCACAAGTAGACAGAGAAGCAGGCAGAGAGAGGCAGAGAGAGAGGGGGAAGCAGGCTCCCTGCTGAGCAGAGATCCCAATGTGGGGCTCGATCCCAGGACCCTGAGCCGAAGGCAGAGGCTTTAACCCACTGAGCCACCCAGGCGCCCCCCACACATAAAGTTTTATGTTTAATCTGCTTCTCTCTCTCTCTCTCTCTCTCTCGAGATATATATCTATATGAATATTTTTCATATTCATATAGATATATATATTCAAACACATATATGTGTTTTACCACAAACACACACTCTCTCTCTCTCTAGAGAGAGACTAGAGGGTGGGGTGCTGGTGCTCCTGTTAGAAGCGTTGCTTCTAACCTCCCCATTTCAAAGATGGAAAAACTGAGGCTCCAGAGGGTCTCTCTAGAGAGAGGCTAGGCTTGTTCTTTACCAGCTGGGGTGCTTAACCCTCTGGAGCCTCAGTTTTTCCTCTCTAGAGGGAGAGAGAGAGAGTGTGTGTTTGTGGTAAAATACAAATAAGATTTACCATTTTTAGAAAGATTTTATTTAGCTAGACAGCACAAGTGGGGGGGGTGGGTAGAGGAAGAAGCGGACTCCCTGTCCGGGGAGGAGCCCGATGTGGGGCTCGATACCGGGACCCTGAGATCATGACCCCAGAGATCATGAGCTGAAGGGAGATGCTTGACCGATTGATCCACTCAGGCGCCCCTCCCCCCCCCATTTTTACCATTTTTAAGTGTGCAGTTCAGTGACAGTAAGTGCATTCACACGTCATGTGACTATCACCGCCGTCCATCTCCGGAACGCTTGTCATCTGGCCAAACTGAAACTGTCCCCATTAAACACTGTCCCCACTGCCCCCTCCTCCCGGCCGGGGACAACCACCCGTCTGTCTTCCCTGTGAGTTCGACGGCTTTAGGTGCTGGGTTAAAGGGCAGTCACGCACTGTTGTCCTTCCGTATCTGGCTCACTTGCTTCGCCTCATGTCCTCCTGGTTCATCTGCGTGGCGGCCTGTGTCAGCACGGCCTGCCTTTTTCTGGCTGCCGTTTTCTGCCTACACCACGTTCTGTTTGCCTGCGCATCTTCGGCCGACGTTGGATTGCTTCCACCTTTTGGCTGTGGTGTGTCCTGCTGCTGTGAACACGGGTGTACAAATACTTGTCTGAGTCCTTGCTTTCGATTCTTTTCTGTATCTACCCAGAAGTGCAATGGCTACATTTTGTGGACTGCTTATTTATTTTTTATTTTTCGTGTTATTTATTTATTTTTGGTATCGACAGCTTATGCCTTTCAGGCACTTGGAGCCCCCGTGGCTGGGTTGATAGGTCAGCGGAGGGCTCTGGACACCAGCCGTTTTTCCTCCTCCCCCAGGGCAAGGTCCCCGGTCCGCTGGCTTGCCCCATGAGCTCCCTGCAGAGGTGGGCAGGCCGGCCGGCTGGTCACCGTGGGGGAACCATGGCCACTGCCGGCTGCAGCACAGAAGTCTGGCGGAGTCTGGGGCCATTGAGCTAATGAGACGCTCTGGCATCTTCTGCTGAAGAAGGGCCTTTTTGGCCCCGGTCCCAGCCTTCCTCCTGCTACAGATCCTGGGAAGGGGACTGCAGTGTCCTGGGCACTCTGGGAAGGAGTGGGGACCCCAGTACCAGTGGGCCCCACTCTCCCCATGGGCCCCTCCGGCCCCCTCCTATTCTTCCTGTCCCGAGCTGATTCCGTCCCAGAGGGTAATTGTGAGATAGATTCTTGGCCAGGGAATTACAGAGACTAATGGAAAATGTCCTAGCTTCCTTTGGAGAGCAGTTCTCTTATTTATTTATTTTTGTGAAGATTTTATTTATTTATTTGACAGAGAGAAACACAGTGAGAGAGGGAACACAAGCAGGGAGAGTGGGAGAGGGAGAAGCAGGCTCCCCGCTGAGCAGGGAGCCTGACGTGGGGCTCGATCCCGGGACCCTGGGGATCACGACCCGAGCTGAAGGCAGATGCTTAACCGACTGAGTCACTCAGGTGCCCCGTCTGTTTCTTGATAACAGAGCAGGATTCCCTCTCCCAATTCCTGTTCTCATCAGGTCTGCTGCCCGTGTAGTTGACTGCTGGCTCAAGTCGGGCCCTCAGATACGGCTGCACCCCAGAGCCGCACACGGAGCAAACCGGTTTCCGCCTGCTGGCTGGTGTGGCCCTCCACCACGAGCCAGGACCCTGGCACCCTGCAGGGCTCTGTGCATCACTCCTTCTTGGGTGTCCCACTTGGCAGTGTGTGTAGTGATCCGTCAGCCCCATGTTGGCTCCCTGAGGCTCAGCGAGGGAGAAAGAGGCAGCAGGGGAAGCAAATGTGGAATTGCGCGCTGGAGAACTCCTCCTGGGTTTTGGTTGAGGGCTTGTTCTTTACCAGCTGGGGTGCTTAACCCTCTGGAGCCTCAGTTTTTCCATCTTTGAAATGGGGATCAAAATCTGCCTCATAAGGTTGTGGTTAAGAGTTCACGCGATGACCGATACGTCGTGCTTGCTTGGTAAGCGCCTGTCACAGCATTGCTGTGCCCTCTAAGTGGGAGGGGAGCCACCAGCCAGCAGGCCTGGGTGAGGACTCAGTGCAGGAAGGCGAGGTCCGGGGCCTGCCCAGTGCTTTCCCTCTGCTGCCCTGAGCCCTGCCGAGAGTCTGGATGAGCAGAGGAGGGGTGCTGCAGCTTCCTCCCTGTCACTGTCATGGGGCTGGCTGCCGCTCGCTTAGCAGGGATTATGTGTTTGGGGGAAGAAAGGGGCCAGGGTACCTTGGGCTTCTTTCCAATGCCATGTGTTCTTGGATCTCGGAACCCTTTCCTGCCAGACCCTCTTAGAACCCCTCACTTCCACACCAGGCATTCTGGCTTGGCACTGTCTCCACGCCGGGTCACCGTATGACTTTTTCTTAGGAGGATCTCCCCACCTTCCTAGATTGCAGGGTCTAAGACCCCTGTCCCCCTCATATTTAGGGATAGGAAATAGCAGCCTCCCTCTCCAGGCAGTGGAGTGCCCCTTTTTCCTGAAGAAGAGGATGCTTGGGACCACCCCTTGCATGGGTCCCGTCTGGGCTCCAGGGGAGAGAACAGGGGGCTAGTCCTGCTTGCTGCTGTCTTCTCCCGTCCTACCCTGTGGGAGAGTCCGTCTTGCAAAGGCTGCGGTGCGTTGAGAGGAGCCCAGCTTTGCGTCGGCAGTTCTGGGGCGAAGGGAAGCTCTGTCCTCATCTTCCTGTGTCGTGCAGTCTATCCTGCAGGGTCACCGCCAGGACTGAGAGGAGGGACGTCAACCACTCCGGCTGGTGTCCCGGACCTGGTGGGCTCCCTAAGCGTGGGGGGGGGGTTGGGATTGTTGTTTCCTATATGCGCACAGAGCCAGGGAGCACTTTTAGCAAACCCCCCGCCCCTTTTTTAAAGATTTTATTTATTTGACAGAGAGAATGAGATCACAAGTAGGCAGAGAGGCAGGCAGAGAGAGGGGGGGAAGCAGGCTCCCTGCTGAGCAGAGAGCCCGATGCGGGGCTCGATCCCAGGACCCTGAGATCATGACCTGAGCCGAAGGCAGAGGCCCTAACCCACTGAGCCACCCAGGGGCCCCTAGCAAACCCTTCTTGCCCTTCTCTGCACAGGGGAGGTGGCTCAGGCTTCCTCTGCATTTCTCGAGCCTAGAGTTACCCCAGCTTGCTTGATTATAGGATTCACTGGGAGTACTTGTTACTTGTTGAAATATTGATTCATGGGTCCCACCCCAGAACTGCTGAGCCCGAATGGTGGCCGTTGGGGTGGGATCTGCATTTTCAGCATGTTTTATAATGAGGCCAATTTTGGAAACTCTCAGATCTGCCGCTCTCGGATTCCTGTCCCAGCAGCTGTATCATTTGATTTCACAAGAGCCCACTGAGACAGCTGTGAGGCAGGTATGACCCCCCATAACGTGGACGACTTCCCAGGCGAAGAGACTGCCAGGCTTCCGGGACAGACTCGGGCCCTGTGCTCCCTTGTGGTGGAACCGGAATTAGAACTCCGACCTCGCAGTGCCGGGTGTCCATTGTGCCTGCCAGCGTTCTACTGAAGCATGGAAAAGGTGGGGGATGCA
This sequence comes from Procyon lotor, assembly GCA_028646535.1. NCBI lineage: Eukaryota > Metazoa > Chordata > Mammalia > Carnivora > Procyonidae > Procyon > Procyon lotor. Next base: position 94,224,079 of record CM053609.1, on the reverse strand, counting down.
GAGAGGTGGGGTGACAGGAAAGAGGTGAGTGTCGTGGCTGCCGTGGTGGCAGAGGGGGACAGTGGTGTCCTGCTGCTGCCCCTTGAGGGAGGCCCGTGGAGACCAGCCACAGTGAGTGGGCGGCCGGCGGGGGCTTCCCCAGGTGTGGCTTCTGAAAGCCAGGCCCCAGCTGAGCACGGCGAGCCGTGGGCTTTGTCCCGGGGCCACCGCAGATCCACAGATGGAGGCAGGGTGGGGAGGCGTGAGGGGCTATGAACAGGGCTCAGATGCTGTTTCAGGGCCATTGGTGGAATCTGGGAGTCCCGAGGGGAGCGAGTGTCCACTTCTCTTGTCCTTCCCCCCTGTTATGGTTAGGTCTGGGAAGCCTTCCAGAAGCACAGGCAGGGCGAACCTCCCAGTTCAGATGGTGGAGGCAGAGTGTATGGGAGGTGAGGAGTGGGTATTGCCAGGCCCTCCTGGGGGCAGGGGTCCGCTGCCTCCCCTGCTTCCTTATTCCCGAGGTTGGCTTGGTCCACGAAAGGAAAACTCTTTTAGGTTCTTTGTGAAGCCCCCCACTTCAGTTTCCCTGTAAGAGGCTCTTAATGATTTCAGCTGGGTTTTGGTGGAAAGGCTCAAGGGGGGGACCTCACTGGACTTGCTCTGTTAGGGCTGTTCTAAGGCTCAGCCTGTCTGTCCCTTCTGCGCAGTAGGGTCGCCTCTCCCTGGGGAGCTGCACTCCTGGAGGCTGGTCTGCCTGGGTTGGGGGGACGTGGGCCAGGGGGCAGTGAGGGGGGACAAGTGTCACTCTGGGCTTGTGCATGTCACCTGCCGCTGGGCGCTTGGGAGAGTCGGGGGAGAGGAGGTCCAGGCTGACCGAGCCTGAGGCTAGAAGCGTGGGGTCTGCAGCCCGAATTCTGGCTCCCCCATGTGCTGTTTGAGGTGACCTTGAATGACTTTGTGAGCTCTGTGTGTGCCATCTCGTCTGTGAAGTGGGATTGATGATAATACGTCCGTCATCGGGAGATCGGGAGGATTAAGGGTGCCGGTGCTGACCGAGCACTTGACAGTGGGCTTGGGAGAGGACCCTGGTCTCTCAGATCCCCTCCCTCTTGACTTTCCCATTCCAGTTGTCAGGCTGAGGGCTGTCGAGACCCTCCTTTGTAGCCACCGTGAGCTGCCGGAGGGGTCTGGGTGGGCAGGGGCGTTGGCGGAAAGCCGGGTTTCGGTGGATGGCACCTTCATTCATTCATTGCTTCATCTCTTGGCTCAGGTACAAAATCTGTGGGTGACCTCTGACCCCTCCCTGACCCCCGGGTGTGTGTGTCCACCCACTTCTCTGTCTCCACCACCACCACCACCACCACCCTCATCTAAGCCGCTTTTCTCTCTTGCGCAGACCTTTGTGTGGTCCCCTGGTTGTTCTCTGCTGACGTTCTTGTCCACTTCTGATCTGTGCTTTGCACCAAAATGAGGAATCTCTTTCCAAGATCCAGGTGTAATTATGGGTCAGCCAACACCTGATTCCAGCACCCACCTCATCCTCACCCCCCAACCCTCCGCTGAAATCAGACAGACCTCTTCGGGGGCTTCCGTTGTTCTCAGGAGAAACCATCCTAACCTCCTGCAAAGCCTCAAGCCCTGGTGGCCGGCTGACCTCAGCCTCTGTCCCCCCACCTTCCTCCTGCACCATTTTCTAGTGGTTTGGGCAAGGCTTCACTCCTTGTGCCTGAGCACTGTGATCCTTTGCCCCCTCTGCTCCGGCGGCATCACCTCCTGACCACGCCCGACCCCACATACCTGCACAGGGTGACCCTGTGGCTTGGTTTGTTTGCACCTGTTACCCTGGTGTAAGTATTACTTTTTAAAATTTAAATTTAGTTAATTAACATATAACGTGTTATTAGTTGCAGAGGTAGAGGTCAGTGGTTCATCAGTTGCTTATCACACCCAGTGCTCATTAGGTCACGTGCCCTCCCCAATGTCCATCACTCAGTTACCCCCTCCCCCCAACCTCCTCCCCTCCAGCAACCCGAAGTTGGTTTCCTGTGATTAAGAGTCTCTTATGGCTTGTCTCCCTCTCTAATTTCATCTTGTTTCATTTTTCCCTCCCTTCCCCTGTGCTCCTCTGTTTTGTTATTTAAATTCTACATATGAGTGAAATCATACGATACTTGTGTTTCTCTGGCTTATTTCGTGTAGAGTATAATAATACTCTAGTTCCACCTGTGTCATTTCAAATGGCAAGATTTCTTTCTTATTTTTGATGGCCAACTAATATTCCATTGTGTGTGTGTATGTGTATTATGTATATAATATATATGCGTATATATATATTTATAATTATTATACCTTCTTTATCCATTCAATTGATATCACTAATGTAATTGTTAATAGCACCCCTTTTATTTTGAAGTGCCCTGGTTTGGATGATAAATTATATGGTCCCCCTTCACGTTCACAATCTTTTCATCTAATTAAAATTCTTCAGCTTTAAAAATTCACCGACTGGGGCGCTGCTTGGCATGCCAGTTAAGTGTCCGACTCTTGGTTTCGGCTCAGGTCATGGTCTCAGGGTGGTGAGATCCAGCCCCATGCTGGGCTCCGCACTCAGCTTGGAGTCTCCTTGAGATTCTCTCCCTCTCTCTCTCTCTCTCTCTGCCCCTCCTACTTGTGCTTTCTGGCTCTCTAAAATAAAGAAGTAAATCTTAAAAAGAAGAAAATTCACTGACTTCCTTGGGGTAGCGGTCAGGCGTGAGTGTGGATGCACACTCCTACACACACGTGACCAGGTTAGGGCCCTGTTTCAGCCCCAGACCTTCTGGAACTTTCCTTGTATGCATTTAAACTCAGCTTCAAATATACAGTCATTTATATGAGTCTTTGATTAACATTTATCATCCCCAGCAGACTGAAGGCTCCTTGATTTAGGAGCCCAGCGTGCGACCCCAGGCTCCGTGTGAATCTGGCGGGGGATCCTGGAGTCTGGGTGAGTCAGGGCATCTGCAGTGGACTGCTGTGGGGGAGGCTGTTGACATCAGGCCAGTCCAAGCCCAAACAAGCCAGTTGCCCACACTCTGGCATACACACCCCCGACTTGGCTCCTCCTTTTAATTATTCCTGATCTCGGTCAATGGGCTTTGTGTTCAGAAAGCCAAAAGAGACCAGAGTTCAAACCCTGTCTCCACCTCCCTAAAGCTGAGACTTAGAAGAAAAACCTGCCTGGCCCATTGTGCATCCCCAGGGAGCCACCAGGTCCAGGACCTTCTCCTGTGGCTGGATGTGAGCGCTGGGGGTGACTCTTAGCCCGGTGTCCTGGGCTGACCTTTAGCTACCCTCCTTGTTCTAGGCCTAGGGATGGCCTGAGGACAGCTGCACAGGTGTCCGTGTGGTTCTAGGCAGACGAAGGACTGGTGCAGGATGGTGGGCCAAGCTGGGTGGTGGGGGCAGGTGGTGTTGGCTGATGGCTCCTTTCTTTCCCACCCTGAGTGAGGATAGAAGGCTTTCCTGGAGGGGCCTCAGCCCCAGCACAGGGGAGAGGGCTTGGGCTTTGGTGTCCTGTGGACCCTGGTTCGGATTTCAGTTCGCCTCTCACTAGCTGTGTGCCTGGGAACGTTTTGACCCTCGGTTTCCTCCTCTAGCGCAGGATTGTTGAGCAGCTTTGCTGAAGTGGGGGTGTCTCACAAGGTGGTAAGGATAGCCAACATCTCTGATCTCATTCCCTCTCTGTCCCCCTCCTTGGGGCCAGAGGTCCCCAATGCCTTTAGTGCCCCCTTTGTGGGGGGGCTTGACACTGTATTTTTCTCTGAACTGAGGTTTGGGGGAAGCTGTGTTGGCCTCCGGCTGCCCCTGCTCTCTGCACGGTTTCTGAGGCGAAGCACAGTGCTGGGGGACAGAGTGCGTGTGGTGCTCTCAGCTTCGGGGGAGGCTGCAAACACGCTCCCTTCCCTGGACAGAAGCCCCGTGTCTTGCAGCAGAGTTGGAGGGTCCTGGCCAGACCCACTGGGGCCTGCACTTCTTCCCCATCCCTTCCGAAAATGGGGACGTTTCTGCAGACACATCCCTGTTCCTCAGCCTCCTGCTTCCTGCTGCTGGTCCTTCGCTGCCGTGTCCCTTGAGCTGGGCCCGCCACCTGGCCCACGTGCTGGCTGCTAAGGCCCTGTGCTCCCGACGGGTCTGCTGGGCGGGTCGGGAGGGCAGTGGGGGTGCGGGGCCACAGCAGCCTGGGCGTGCTTTTCCCTGGCTCACCGGTTGTCTTCGGGACCTTAATAGGGGGACTTTGGTTTCTGTGTTGCTTTATAATGTGCTGATCTATGTTTGGGTTTTGAGAGAAGAAACTTTACTTTCCGGGACCTCAGATGAAGAGAATTGACCTAACAAGGCCCTTAGCTCACGACCTGCTGTCACTGCAGGTCCGCGTCCGGCCACTGTACCCACCGTCTTCCTTACAGTGGACGTGCGAATCGTTCCCAACCCCCTCCCCCCCCAACACAGCAGATGGAAGGATGACCCTTCTCCCTCAGACCCTGTACCCACCGTCTTCCTTACAGTGGACGTGCGAATCGTCCCCAACCCCCTCCCCCCCCCAACACAGCAGATGGAAGGATGACCCTTCTCCCTCAGACCCGGTCTTTACTGTGGGCGGAGGTCTTTGGGAGGGGGACTTGCGGCGAGCATTGCTTGGTGGCTGGGCAGGTGCACATCGTCGTCCACAACCTAGTGCTGGATTGCAGGGCATATGAGCCCCCCTTTCCCTCAACCCCAACAACATCCTTATTGCTTACCAGTCTCTTAGGTGTAAAGGGACAGTTATGTGACTCAGGGAGCACTCCACGTGCCCTGCCTCTCATTCCCTTCCTCCATTCAGGGCTCCAGGAGCCAGAAACTTCCTGTTAGGCATGGGGTAATTGCTGTCACAGAGGAGAATTAGGGAGAACTTCTGCAGAAAGCCCCCATGCCCCCGGGGAAGTTGGCACTCCACCCCACCCCCAGGGTGCCAGTCCCCGGGGTGACTCCTCCTGGTTTGTGCTGCTCCCACGGTCGTTGGACTCTGAGTTGGCACCGCCACCCCTGCTTTCTGCTCTGGGTTCCCCGGAGCTTGGAGCTTTCCCTTGGGAGGCCACGTTTCAACCTGTCTTTGGTGGGAGGTCATGTGGACTGGGTGGCAGTCTCCTCCAGAGGGCAGTGGGAGGCATCGCGGCGTTGGCTTCGGTCTGGGCCAGACTGGTGCTGAGGGCCCGACAGTCATGTGTCCTTGGCGGGGTTGAGGAGGCCGGGGCCCGCTGGAGCGTGCTGACCCAGACTCAGGGACACACACACACCGAGGGGCCCTCCCTCCCTCCCTCATGGTGCCCGCCGACCATTCTGCACACAGTTCGCACCCTCTTGCAGGCCCGTTTCTGCGAAGTGTGGTCTCACAGATGGAGACTTCCAGAGGCAAAGTTGGGGGTCACACCTCAGCGACACAGGGAAGTCCACATAGGGGGCGAGTCAGCCACACCACAGAGCCCCATATTTTATGAACACGAGGCTGGGCCAAATCCTTGTCATCGGGAAGCTTTCTGTGGAGCCGAGTGGCCCATAGCTGTAAGCGTCACTGCCAGAAAAACCAAATGACCTCACTTTTGGGTGGCTTTTCCTTCTTTGGAGAAGGAATGTGTGGGCTACTCCCGTGAGTTCCAGCCTCCTGAAGCCTGTGCGCTGGCGGACCTGCAAGGGCCAGGACTGGACTCCAGACGTGGGGGAGGCGTCCCAGGAGGGACCAGCTCAGTGTCGTCCTGCTGCAGGGGGGTAGGAGGGGCAGATGCTCTGGGCTCCGAGCTGCCCTGCAGAGTACCTGCTCTTTGGGGAGGCATCGAGAAAGCTGGTGGTACTTTCTGTACCTCACGGTCCAGGCCTGGCTCCACCGCTGCGTGTGACCAAAGATGAGACCAGTCCCTGTCACTTTGGACTTCTCCTGCTGGCTTGCTCTTGGGCCACCGTCTAGTTCAGTCCTCGCCCTCAGGTGGGCAAGGGGAAGGTCCAGGGCCTGCCTCTGTGGTTGATTTCTTGCCAGTGGGACTAATGGGTAAACAACAACAACAAACCCGCGGTAAAAGGCTTAGTGGGGCCCTAGAAGAGTTTAGTCTAGTTTTGTCTTTTTTTATAACAGCCTTTTTGAGATACAATTTACATACAGTTCACCCATGTAAAGGGTATGGTTGGAAGGTGGTTAGTGAGCTCACAGCTGTGCAACCCCCCGCACCCCCCGCACTGTCAGTTTGAGAACATTTTTCTTCCTCTAAGAGTTTATTTATTTATTTGACAGAGTTGGGGGCGGAGAGCATAAGCAGGGAGAGAGGCAGGCAGAGCCAGAGGGAGAAGCAGGTTCCCACCTGAGCAGGGAGCCCCACGTGGGACTCAATCCCAGGACTCCGGGATCATGACCCAAGCTGAAGGCAGATGCTTAACAACTGGCCACCCAGGCATCCCCTAAGAACATTTTCGCCACCTCAGAAAGAAAGCCCATGTCCCTTCTCTTCACCCCGCTTTCTCCCCTGCTCCCAGCTCTAAGCAACCAGGATTCACTTTGTGTCTCTGGAGATGGCGCTTTGGTTTTTAACCTCTAGGGAGCACTCAGTCTGTGTCTGGCCCTGGGCTGAGCCCTTTGCATTGGCTCCCCTGACTCTCCCGCACAACCCCCGTGTGGAATAGACGCTCTTGTCTGTCTTTGTCTTCCTGACGTGACGACTGAGGCCCATGGATCGGGATCACGAAGGCCCCCGGAGCCTGCCGACGGCTGCATCGCTGCTCTTTGGTCTCTGGCTGTGGAGATGGAGATGGCAGAGGCCGCTGACCCTCATGGGCCAGGAGGTCAGGGGATGGCCTTGGCTTCCTCACAGGGATCACAGGCCGCCTGTCTTTTAAATGGTTCCCCATTCTCTCAGGAGCCAGCAAGTTCCACCTACACAGGCAGGAAGGCGCTGAGCTGCCCAGGCCTCCGTCCGCTTTCTCAGGGCCTTGTCGGGAAGGCGGCGCCTGGGCCCCGGGGAGGCCTGGGGAGCTCTCCCCAACCCCGGTGTGTGTACATCAGGCCAGACCACACGCCGAGTTGAGCCAGCTGGGCCTCTGCTCCTTTGTCTCCCAACCTGTGCTGCCGGTGGACAGAAACGAGGGAAAACGCCTTTGCTCTCCTGGCGGGGAGGCTGGTCTCGAGGTTTCCTCGTCAGTGGAGGGAAAAAAAACAACAGGACGTCGTTCTTTCCAGCCTGCAGAGCTCTGTGAATGATTAACCTTGTTTAAACAGAAGGGGACGGGAAGTGAAAGGATGACCACAGACATGTCTGGGCTCCTGCTCTGTTGTTTGCTTCCACTGGCCTCATTTTGACAGCAACCTGCAAAGCAGGGATGCTGTGTGTCCCCATTTGTCAGATGAAGTGATGGAGGCCTGGACAGGTTAATTAAGGTCCCGCAGCCCGGGAGGGACAGAGGTGGGCTGGATTGAGATTTTTTAAGAGTCTGCCGTGGACATAGCCCCAGGCCATCTTTGATTAAGTATGTAAGATCTAATTTTGTAAGATCTTTCTGACGCTGTGCTGTGGAGGTCTTGTGGTTGGTTGGTTTTGTGTGTGTGTCAGAGAGAAAGGGAGCATAAGCAGGGGGAGTGGCAGGCAGAGCAGGCCCAGGGAGAAGCAGACTCCCTGCTGAGCAAGGGGTCCCTTGTGGGAGTGATCCCAGGACCCTGGGATCATGACCTGAGCTGAAGGCAGACGCTTAACCTACTGAGCCGCCCAGGCGTCGTGCTGTGTAGGTCTTGTTATCCCCACTTTATAGGTGGGCATCCTGAGGCCGAGACTAGGAACCCCGTCCCGAGAGAACTGGGGAGAGGTGTGGGCTGGGATTGTGGACCCAGCTCTGCCTGGTTCCCCAGTCCCGCTCCGTGGGGTGCCCCAGCCACCTGTGCCCTGAGTTTCCAGGATGCCGGCATTCACGTGGCCTCGGGGGCAAGCTGTGAGAGAGGTCCTCTTTCCAAACAGAGGAAACTGCCTGGCGATTCTCAGCTTTGTCAGCAGCCACTCCCAGGTTGGAGGAAAGTAAATAGATCTGGGTGGAGGTGTTCTTGAGAGCTCTGCTTTTCATCTCCGAGCGAGCCAGCTGACGGCTTGCTTTGAGAGGCTGGCAGCATGCCCTCGATAAGTGAACCAGATACTCCTGTTTGTGTTATGAGAGTAGCGGGCATCTGAGATCACTTCTGGGCAACTCTTGGCCTGCACACACCACTCGGTGCCCACACCCTGGCTGGCCTGGCCCCGGGTGGGGACCAGAAGGTCTGCAGGGTGGCTCGCGAGGGAGAGAAGGTACCCTGGTCGTGCCCGAGGATGCTGCAGAGAACTCAATCCTGTGCGCATGTGCTGGCCCAGCCCCCTCGGGGGCCCCGGGGCCCGATGCCCACCTGCAGCGGTGGCGGGACACCCACTGGGAGGGGAGTCAGAGAACTGGTTTTTAACTGAAGGAGCCTAGACCAGGTCCCTGGTTGCTCTACTCCAGGGAGGGGCACTGAGAACGAGCAGCCAGGTACTACCTTCCAGAGGCTGAGAGACTAGACTGGGTTTTCTGGAGCCTCTTGGCCAGGGAGCGCGGCCCTTCATCTCGCCCCACAGTTAGGGGTTTAGCAACTATTGGGGTGGACGTGTGTGATTGCTGGCTTATCCTATACCTGCCCCTGATTATGACTTTCTTTGGAATAGTCTACGCTGATAAGGCACTTTAAAGTTTTTCAGAACCCTTTCTCTATGTGGTATCTTATTTGATTCTCTTCCTAATCTTTTAAGTAGATGGGACACTTCCCCCCCCCTTTTTTTTTTAAGATTTTATTTATTTATTTGACAGACAGGAGAGAGATCACAAGTAGTCAGAGGCAGGCAAAGAGAGAAGGGGAAGCAGGCTCCCCGCTGTGCAGAGATCTGATCTGGGGCTCGATTCCAGGACCCTGAGATCATGACCTGAGCCGAGGGCAGAGGCTTTAACCCACTGAGCCACCCAGGCGCCCCAGGTTTTTCCCTTTTTGATTACTCTTTTTTACTTTGGAAACATCTGCTTCCTCCCCCGCCCTGATAATACATGAACACAGATCCCTCACCCTCATAAAAAAATTCCCAGAGAAATGGGAAGTTCCCTGTATCCCATCCCAGAGGTCCGACTTAGATAAGTGTATATGCTTGCAGACAGAGTTTTCTTATGTTTGTATAGCTTTTTTTTTTTTAAATAGGTAATGACTGTACCTGGTATAAAATTCAGAAGGAACAGAAGACAACAGAAGGCTATTCTGTAAAAAGCAAATGTCCTTCCCTCCTCCGTCAGGAGGCCCCAGCTCCCCTCCCTTCCAGGAACATTCCGGCATACAGCTTTTGTGGGTGATCCACTGAACTAACAGGTGTCTGGTTGTGAGGATGGGAACTCTCGGTCTCGAGACTGAAATACTGATCATACTTGGAGTTCATGGAACTGAAACTCTCCCTATGGAATTTATTGGCCTCTTTTGATAAGGAGCCGAGCCTACCAATCCAAATCAGCCCTCCAAGGGACAAAAGATTGCCCCTGTGTGCTCTATTTGTTGTGCCTTTTTTTTTTTAATTGAAGTATAGTTGACACAGCATTCCATTGGTTTCAGGTGTACAGTAGTGATTCTTGACGATTCTATACATTATGCTATGCTCACGGCAGGCGTAGCTCTCATTTGCGCTTGTGTCTTTGAATTAGGCACGGTATGATGGGAAAAGTTGCTTAATTCCAGCCTGCAAGGTGTGAGGGACTTATTTGGGGTTCTATAGCTGGAAGGGGTCGAGGTGACTTATCTGGGATCACGTGCACACCAGGCCCTCTGAACAATAGCTCCCCTGGAATGATCCCCGAGGAGCGGGAGGGTGTGCCTGGGAGAGGTGTGGTCAGCACGTGACCCCATCCCCCCCCCCCCCCCCAGCCCATCTAATTTGGCTGCAGGTGGGTTATCTTGTTTCCTCTGTTGTGCGACCAGTAGAAAAGGCACCTTTGTCAACGGAGGCTTCTGTGGTGAGGTCAGCCAAGAGTGGATGGCCTGGATTGTGCTTGGAGGTGAATAAACATCCAAAAAGGAAAGTGCTCGCAGGGAGAAGGGCGAGGGAGCAGATCGTTAACACAGGCCATATTTGCAGATGCCTGATCTAGGGAAGCGGAGAAAGTCATGAGCATTCGCTTCCTGGAGCCCCGTGCTGTTCACGTGTGGGTGGGTTTTGTTTCAGGTGCTTTTCATGTACCTGGCATCACTCACTTAGCTTTGAACCTGCTGTACTTACAGTTCTGTATCCTGCTTTCTTGTTAATTGTATCTAAGGGTTCTTTCCATAATAATACACAGTTTCAGAACCTCTCATTTTGGCCGTGTAATGTTCCATTAAGTGGATGAATCATAATTTACTTTACTGATACTTTATATTTGTATAATTTGGGGCCATTTCTAATTTTTTCCTCTCGAGTAATGCTGACAAGAACATTTTCATACTCATGGCCTTTATTTAGCAGTATTTGCCCAGAATAGCGCCTCGGCATCGGGCTAGGGCTTGCGTGCATTTTAGTTCCCCTTGGTGGGGAGCTTTCCCCAGGAGACATACCGTGTCATCGTGCCCGCTGTGACATCATCGTGCCTGTTGTGATGTCACTGCGCCTGCTGTGACACCATCGTGCCCGCTGTGACATCATTGTGCCTGCTGTGACGTCATTGCGCCTGCTGCGATGTCTTGCGGCCCTTGTCACAATACCCGCCCTGCCATGGGAATTAGCAGAAACTTACTGTTGCTAAGGTAACAAATGGACATCCATACCCTTTGTTTTAATCCACCAAGTATGGCAGCGTGTGTGGTAGCTCTCACTGTCATCCCCAATGACAGGTGTCCGTCCTCGATCAAGCCCAAGTGAGGGCAGCCCCCGGTGCCCCCACAGGAAGTCCCATCACCTTTTGCTGTCAGACCCCTAGATGGTGGGCATCCACTGTGGTGGCCGGAGGGTTGCCTGTGCTAAGTGCCGTTGTGTGCTGAGTACTTGTGTCAACACCTTGTGGATTCCTGTTCCTGTGTGTGCCACTTCGTTAGGAGACTTGGAAGGATTTCTGGTTTTCCCACCGTGGAGCCAGAGACCCTAAGACTCTTTCTTTTTTTCTTGATATTTTATTTCTTTTCTTTCTTTTTTTTTTAAAGATTTTATTTATTTATTTGACAGAGAAAGAGATCACAAGTAGGCAGAGAG